>OY728134.1:1044049830-1044766080 GCA_963277665.1 Viscum album | reverse complement strand
AGTACTCACATGTGTTTATATAAATTAATGAAATTGTTTACAGATTTAATATATAAATATATGACTTTACAAATATCCGATTGGATATTTCGTAATGCAGATTGGCACTGTGAATCTATCTGTAACAATTTCCTAGTATAGATTGGCAATATGAGTCTCCCATGGAAGATTTTCCAGTGCATATTTGTAGATTGAATCTGCCATGGGATATTTCTCATGTGATATTTATAGTATCAATCTCCCATGGGTGATTTCCTAGTGGAGATTTGTATATATTTATATATATATTTATGATTTCATATTTTTTATGTATGTAATATTGATGTATAGTAGTAAATAACTACACTAATAATTTTGTATTCACTCAAATAAGTACATAATATTTTTATATAGACCTATTTATATTTAGTATTCATGTTACTATATTAATATATATTTTTATATGTATATAAGTATGTACTTATAGTTGGAGATATTTTTTTAACTACATATGTATATGGCCATATTAATTTGTATGTATAGATGTATGTGTGTGTTTGCATATAAATATATTAATGTGTGTGTGTGTGGTCATTGGTTTTTATATGTGTGTTAGATCAATAATATTTATTGGTATATAAAAATATAAGTTATTATAATGATATTTTAATACATGTACATAAATTCATCAAACTATTTTTACCTATACAGACATACGCACAGATGTAAACATGCATACATATAAATATATATGGGTAATTATTTACAATTATACATCTACATAAGTATATACAAATATAAATATTTATAAGTTTATTTTAATGTGACTTTTTTGTATACATTACAAATATCACTTAATTAATTAGTTTATTTATATTTACATTATGTGTACATAATTGTTCAGGTATATAGTATTTATATATATTCATTGATATATATATCTCTATGTGTGTGCATGTGTGTGATCAATAAATTTTAGAAATATTTATTGATATATTGATATAAATAATTTGAATACTATATAAAGTTTATACAAGAAAATACAATCTAAATTTTATACAACAAAAGTTATGTTTCTTGTAGAATAATTTATATGTTTATGTATATATACATATGTATATATGTTATATGTATGTAGGTTTATATATATTTCTATTTATATATTGTTGTAAATAAATATATCTATAAATACTTTTATATTTTCATGAGTGAATGCATATACATAAAAATACTTTCATGTACTTATAGATTGTTATATTTAAAAACAATATATGTAATATGAATGTATTTAATTATAATAATTTATGTATGTATTTATATACTTAAATAAATAAATATATATATATATACTCTTATACTCATTAATTTTATATAAAATGAATATGTATGTAATTTTTTAATGTATTTTTTGTGTAAGAAAATATCCAGTAATAGTTACAAAAATATGTTGTAATTGTACACCACAAATACATACCTATATATGAAAATATTACGTTTTTAAATAAATATATGATATATTGGTCTAGAATTTTTCGTATCAATCTAACGATTGAATTGGTGGTGATATATTGATATTTTGATAGAATTTAAAAATAATATGTTAGTTCAAAAATAATCAGTCTAAAAAAAGTGAATAGATGGGTTAAAAGATAAATTTTTTGTTAGCACTATGCATCGACATGGGAGTATTGAAGTAGGTATTAAGGTAATTAAAATAACCACCTTTTAAAAATAAAAAAAATCTTGAATGAAGGTGATTTGGACACCTGTCACTCCTCTACGCATCACCATCATACACCCCAAATCAATCAACCATTTCAGGTGGGAAATGGAAATACCAATGTATGGGGTTTTATTTCCTGCCCATGTAAGAGAATAGAGACCCTATAGATTCCCATGTGAGAATATCTAGCTATTTTCTTAAAAGGTCGGTCATGTGAAAAGGAAATCCACAGCGGGTTTGTGATTTTACTCAAGTAACCAAATTTCTATATATGAGGATGATCGCATATGAAGTTGGAAAAATCACCAAATCAGATAAATCATTCACAAATGGTTACATAGAAGGAATTGAAGAACATAAGTCACCCTATCTAGTAACCCACTGATGATCGTGATATACAGTATACATCTAAAATTAACTATTTATATATTTGTGGAAGTGTCATGTATTCCATGATTTTCACAAGACTATATGTAGATTTTGAAATATGCACCCTTAGTAGATTTATAGGCAATCCACGAAATCCACATTGGCATGATCTGAAGTGGCTGCTATGGTATTTGTCATGTACTTCAAATTTTATATTTATATTTTGGTAAAAACCTTGATACTACTAAAATGATTATTAGATATATATATATATATACTGACTATGTAGGTAATATTGACATGATAAAGTCATTAACTGAGTATGTTTTCACTAATTAGGGAGGCTTTATATTTTGGAAATGTAATATGTAATATGTGGTTGACCTTTAAACCATAGTGTCAAAATATATTGCATCGACTGAGGTTGTTAAGGAAGCACTATGTGTCAGATACATGACTCATTTTAAAGGTAATTTCATTTAATTCCCATTATTTCTTTGTTTTTGGGGTTTCCCATGCATTTTGGTGAAAAGCGTATGTTTTCATGATTTGGGCCAAACCGTGAGCCCATTTCATGTTTTAAAAACAAATTTTGTTTTTTTTATAAATCCTTAATTTTTCAACATTTTACACCCATTACACTTACCAATTGGAATACCCTGAAATATTAAAACCACCATATCAATTTGGACCCCATAGCAATCCATAATAATGATGGATTTGGGTTTTTTATTAAGGTATTGGGCCAGCCCGTAAGCCCATTTCCTACTTCAAATTATTTTTCTAATTTTTCAATATCTCATTCATTTTTTACTGGTTTTCAAGGATTCCACCTCCCACTAAAAGAATAAAATCTAAGGCTCACCCTCATTATCGACTTTAACTCTTTAGAGCTCATCTCCCCTATGGATTATGGAAATATTTCTTAGTATTTCTCAAATATCCTAGATTTGAACAGGTAAAATGTTTCTTTCATAAATCCTTCAATTTATACTCCTTCCCCCCATTTTAGTTCTAACTTGACCTTCTAAGCCTTACTAAAACCTCACTTGAATTTTTGGTGGTTTGGAAATTTAGATACTAGTGTATTTGCAGCGATTTCTTCACGTTCTCTTCTAATAAGGGTTTATCTCCTTGATTTCTTCCCTTTACTTAGGGTTTCTTCAAATTATATTGAATTTATAAAGTGTCCATAAGTTAGGGTTCATAACTAGGGTTTTTCATTGAGTTTCTTGGTCTAATATTGGGGTTTTAGGTTTGTTTTCACTCCCTTGTGATGTGAAGGTGGTGCGGTTGAAGTTTCACACAACATTTTGGAGTGTTTGACACATTCTATAGGTGATTCCATGTGTAAGAATTATTTGATGAGTTAGATTTTACTTATTAATATTTTTACCATGATACTCTTCAATTATATTTGGTGTGAAAACAATTTTTGGAATTATTGATTAAGCTTTTAGTTTCAAAGTTTCATAATTTCAGAAAATGAATGTGTTTCAAGTGTATCTTTTGTGGTATCACTTGAGGTGATTTTATAACATTTTAATGTGGTTTAATAAATGTTGTTAGCACTTCCAAACCTATTTTGGTGTGATATTGTCTTGAATTTGGTTTCAAAAGAGGGTATTTATATGGGTTTTATGTGCAAACCATGACTATACTATGAATTGTTTTATGAAAATTCGAAATTGGTTATTGATTTATACAAGAGGTGAAATCATGTTAGCAACCTATTTTGAAGGGATTATATTTTTTAAATGGTATAATTTAATGTTAAAGGGCTGTTATGTGATGGGTTCTATCTTGTAAACTTTTTATAAAATTGTTTAAAGGATTTTATTGAAGTTAAAAGGAGATGTTAAACATGTAGTGGGATGTTTTGGTGTGAGTATGATTTCAAAATGAATCTGAATGAAAAAGAGGATTATGTGACATGTGTGTGGGATGTTTGATATGTGTGTTATTGGAAATGGTATTTGAATGTGAAAATGGTATTTCATGGATGGTGGAACTTGTTTGAGCACAAGATGGAAAACCCGGGTATCTAGGTGGGTGGACGTGTACTAGTATGCTAGTGATCCCGTGGGGTTTGGCCCCTGTTTCACGTAACAAGTTTGATGATGAAAAAACTAACTAAAATAGATGATGATGTTGTTTGGGGACCACTAGGATCTGGGTATGCTCCCTAATAGTGGATTTTGTGCACGAGAACGGATATTGAGATGGTTACTTTCACCGAGATACGAGGTACCAGGGACCCACAGTGAGCTAGTGCCTATGGGTTATTTCCCATTGCTAGTGATCATTGGATATTTTACACTTATCATCGACATATGGTGTGTTTGACTTGAACATTTCAGTAGCTTATTAATTTTATTTAAAAAATTTTGTTCTTTAAAATAGCGCACTTGAAAACTATTTCTATTTAAAGTTGCATGTCCTTAAAATTCTTATTAGTATTTCATGTTTATGAAAACTTGTAAGATTTTCATATTTGTATGTTTATCACATGGAATATTTTTGTGGTGGCATCCTACTAGGCTTTGTCTCACACCCTACTTACAACTTTGGGTGTAAATAGACTTGGTTTTTGTCACAGGTTTGGGTAAAGATTTTAGTGCCATTGGTTCGGGTTTCTAGCAGTCCATCTTGGTGATGTGTCGTGGAGATGGATTGAGGGTAGTGCCTCTTTCCAAGAGGAGGTTTTTGGGATTTCCATTTTTACTTTATTAATTTGTAATAGTCTTTGAGATTTATTTTAAATTGTGTAAATAAATTCTGAATTTTTGTAAAAGATGGTTTATTTTTAAAAAATATAGATTTGTTTTATGGGATTTTTTTGATGTTTTATGTTTATGAGTTTGGGAAATTCGTTCCCAAATTTTATTTTATGATACCTGGGCACTTGTTCCATCCCATGGGGATTTATAACACCCTTCATCTCTTGCCAAAGACCAAATTGGGTGTCGGTATTGAAGGCGTCCAGATCTGGTTCGTGATACTATAGCTCATGAGTTTGTCTTTTAAAATCATTCTTTATGATTCTATTAATACATTATATATTGATAGTCAATGTTCTATGAATTTAATAAAAAAATTAGTAAGACATGGTAAATCCAAACACATAGATATCAGATTAAATTTTATTGGATATGTTATTGAATATGGAATTGAATGTTTCAATAATATACATATTGATAATAAATTGACTGGTAGTCTGACTAAATATGTAGTATTATCTAAATTCTATTAATGTTTATATAATTTTAATTTCTTAAGCATTCAAAAACCTTAGGTGAATGAACATTACACTTTTAAATTTAAAATACAGAGATTTGTGATTTGAATTGTTTTCATATTGAATTTTCTTGTTTTATTAATATACCACTTAAATCCTTTCATATGAATGCATGTAAAATTTGTTTCAATTTTGGTATTCTTATCATTCCCATTAAATATTGTTTACTAGATCCATCTTATACAACTAGACCTCCCGTATGGGTTGCTTTCTTCGATCAATGCCTTCAGTTGTCATATTATCCCCTTCGTCTCGTGTTTTGCACATCAATGATCCTCTCTGTCTTTTATTCATGGATATTGTTTTTTATGACACTATTTTTATAAGTTCTATCCATTTATTAGATTTTTTTTGATAGAACCATTTCCTTTCTGTTTAGCATGGATCCAAGGTTGGTGTTGATTCGTCCGATGGTCTCAAAGTGTAGTGGCACATTAGTGGGATGGATGGTTCATACATTCCATATCATTCTAAATTTAATTCATTTTAGTTCTCCTATCCTATCTCTCTCCTCTGTTTCTCCTAAAGTTAAACCCTACTATTGTAGCTAGCTACTGTGGTGTTGATGCTCTGGTTCAAATCATGTCATCACCGATCAGAGTTCTTGGTGCACTACTATTGGTGGGGTATTATGATTTTATTCCTTCCTCATGAAGAAGAGTGTATTTTTGATGAACCAAGAAGATTCAGTGAGGTATTTCCTTTTTACACCATATATTGAGACTATTTTCATCCCATTGAACATCTTTTCTGGCCAACCTTATATTGTATCCTAATTTTAGATTAATAAATGTTGTGTGTGGATGATGTTCTTTTCAGGAACATAGGACCTAACTGGAGTGAATAATGTTAAATCCATTCTTTCAACTTTATTGATTTCTTATTTCTTATATATTGAATGTTCTATATCCATTGGAATTGAATTTTGTGAAAAAAACCCCCAATCTGGTCCTTTTTGGTTTGTGTGAACTATCACTTACTAGTGAACCTTCCCCCAACACTTGATTTATCATCCAAGTCTTGAGAAATTTTTGTTGATGTTGGTTGTAATGGAGTGAGGGATATAAAAGATATAAAGAGAAGTGATCTATAGTGATTGGGGGAATTTAGAGCTAGATATTAGATCAAAATCAACATAAAATATTAATTTATACCACTCTATGTGTTAGTTTGTTATGTTGTTTTTTGATGTATTTCTTGAATATCATTTTTTTTGTTAGAAAGTGTAACTAAAATTCTTTTGGTGGAATGGATTAGAATATATTAAACTATGTTAACTAATCATGTTTATGTTTAATTCATGGATATCTATGATTTTCTAGTTTTAATATAATGCTTCATTTTATCCTCTAATGATATATCATCAATTGGAGTTAAAGATAAATATTTTTAGGATGTTGAAAATTAATTCCCACTTTATAAAAATAGAGATATTAGGTGAGGTGTCACTAGATGTTCATATTGTGTTTTCTTTATCTAGTGTTCTCATTTTATCTTCTTCATCACCCTCATTTTTTTCTACTTTAGTTATATATGGGTCAAGAGTGTGATATATTTTTCATTGATAACTTAAACCATAGTATTTAAATCAGAAAATGATAAGTTTCAATTTTCTTCATGAATATCCATCCATTTCATTAGTTCTTGACGAACATACTAGACTCATGAGAGATCACATTGTATTGTCTTATAACTTAATAAATATTTGGTGGTGTTCAAATCATCTTCTGCATAGCTTCCAGAATATCATTGATGAAATCTAACACAAGAGAGGTAATATTTTATTATTAGTTCATTCCATTCCATTTTCCCAATAATTCCATCTTTTTATTCCCATAAATTCCTATTCAACTACTATGGATTTATTTTGATACACATTACCACTATTTCTTCACTTTCAACAAAAATATTTTACCCTTAATTTTTCTAATGTTTGGGTTTTTCTTCTTTTTTTATTATTTTTGTTATGTTTATATTATAAACATACTTTATGACTTTTTTTTGTTCAAAAATGGCTCATAAATATCCTGTAATAAGTGGATTTTATAAAAATAAATTATAGAACATCAATGAATACATTTTTCATGTTATAGAAAATTAGGGTATTGATAATTAATGAACATAAGTGAGGAAGGAATGGAATGGTTTTATATTGACTTTAATAAAGAAATTAAAAAAAATTATGTGAAATATGGAAAAGAATTTATGTTTTTCTCAAAATTATTGTCGATTATTCTATATATAATATCACAACCTATTTTTCAATAAATTTTAAATGATCATGAACCAATGAATAAACATACAATTGTTCCTCAAGTCATGGCAGGACCTTCTCAATTATAGTAATCTTAAAATAATCAAGTTACTCAAAATTAGTTAATGAATTTTTATGTCATGAAAGATTTAAAATTTCCCCATCCTTTGGTCCTACAGGGTAAAACCTCTCCATAAGAAGTCCCGAAGTTGATCATTCCTATCCACCATATCATTGAGAGAATATAAGCCCTAGAGTCGAACTGGTTCATGATAACCACCTTCATGTTTGAAAGGGTTTCTTGTTGGTAGTGCAATGGAATACATAAGGAATAGAAATACTAAAGGCTCACTTGAAAAAACTTACATTATTTCTCCACTAAGTAATTCAACCCTACTACTTTACATCTTTTTATGGAAAAGGAGTTAATAAATCTCCAGCAATGATCAGTTTTTGTTATTATAGGATCCATATTTTTCCTTGAGGTATAAACCATTTTTATGTTAAATAAAACTCCCTTGTTTTACCATAATGGTGTTCCCTAGGGAGTATATTAGGTTTCAATGGTGTTCAGTAAGGTTTGGGGCCTAGTGTTCGGGATTATAAGAAAGCTCTGTGGGGTGCATAGTTAGTTCATATTTTTCTCTTACCATGAACCAGAGCCATGAGAATCAAAAAGGGGAGGATAATAGTTTTATAAACCATGAAATGGGGGATTTATAATCATGTGAGGGATGTAGTTTATTTCTAACTGATCCCATACAAATGGTACATAGTTTGTACAACTGTGGGGAAAACCCATTCACCTTGTTCAAAGTGGGTAAAATTAAAATTTTACCCCCTTTTTTCATTAAATAAAATTTTCCATCTTCCCAATTTTCCATTGTACACAATAGCCACCATTGTCTCTCCCTCTTATATTCATAAGAATTTGGTGAATCTCCTTCATCTGACCTCCATTTCTATTATTTTTTATAGTGTTGCAACACCCTCGGTAAGGCTACTACACTTTTACCTTCATTTCTCTTTGTCTATTTCCATCTAAACATTTTTTCCTTATTTGAAATAAATACCATATTTTAGGATCATTGGTCTCTTTTTACAATATATTCCATTATTTCTTAAATATGAGACCAATAATGAAAGGGGGGTTCTTCTATGGGGCCCAGGGAAGTTGTTTATTTTCTTTTACCTAAAATTACCAACATTTATAAAATGTACCTTTATGTAACACATTGAAATTTTTGAGACTTAACCCTAAAATTAATATTCCATTAATTTCTTCCAATAATACTATCTTAAAAGTTCAATTCCCCACAATGTCATTGATGGTTGAAACCCATAATTAGAACTATCACATAGGGTCTATTTGGATTAAAACCCATTTTAAACATACATTAACTACAATAAAAACATTCCTTTAGGAATTTTACAAGGGATGGTGGAGTCTAGTGACTCACTAACATAATGAGACAACTCTCTATTAGCTAGAGATCAATAATATTTTTAGTTAGTAGTTCTATTTGTCCACGTTGTGGGTGGTTCACATACTGGAGCTTCTAAATCATCAGAAGGGTGACATGACCATGGTTGTGTACTCATTGAGGTTCAACTACCTATCATGATACTCCTTGTATGTTGTTAAATATCCATTTTTGGTGAATGGTTTTTAATTACATGTATTATGATGATTTATAATGGCCTCAATGATATCAACGAATATTCCAACCTATATTGGAGTGATTTAGTGGGAATTGGTGGTGGAGAGATTTCTGAGTTTGTAGATGCCAATAGTTGTTGTCGATAGTGTAAACACATAAGATAAGACCTCATATACTGGTATTTAGTGGTATCCACAAGGATATTTTTGAGTAGGATGATTCGGAAGGCAATCCTAGGATATAGGGTCTATAGTTTAGGGATCTCATGATTGTTCTAGTAATCCTTCAGAGAGATGGTGTTTCTCTTGTGACGGTCAGGGACACCTTGAGTGGGATTGTGGTAACTATAATAAATCCAATAGAGATACAATAAATATACCACATAAACATAGGAAAATATAGGAACAAAGAGGTATGAAAGGCAGAAGAGTAGGGATAACATATGGATGTGGAAGTCAGTTTTCTCTATTCCCACCACCACCACCAATTAGACCATGACATTCTCAGGAACCTGATGGTCATTGGTGAGGGTAGCTACAATATTTGGAGTCCTGTGACATATAAAGTCCTAGTATTATTATAGGTATGATATGTTTCCTTTTTAAAATATTTTTAGTACTGATAAAAATAGGTGTAAGCCATTCTATTCTTTCCACTTCCCCTGTTTGAGACATGGAGATTTTGGTTGAGCCATAAGCTCAACCATGACACTTAGAGACACCTAAAGGTGTGGATTCAATGACACAAAAATCATCCAATGGTGTGATATGATTCTCATAGGAAAAAAACTCTCATGGGATCACTTTGTAGTAGTGATGAGGCCTCATCACATCATCTTAGGAATGGACTAGCTATTTATAGTTCATGCCTATATTGACTATTTTCGGCAGATGATGTGAATTTTCTTTAGTGATGAGATGTGGATATCCATCATGGATGAGATGGAAACCCAAGTAGATCTTGATGATCTCATGTGTAAGAGGGTGCATCCTATTATTCACCAGTAATAATCTTGGAGAAGTGGATGCTATTACTAACCAATTTCCCATAGTAATGGCAGAGTATGGGGACATATTTCATGAGGATGTTCTAATATTATCTCCCTATAAAGAGATAAAATTTTTATTATACATGATCCAAGGAATGGGATAGATATATTCACCAACATATTGATGTATCCCACATATCATCATGAGCTGAGGGTATGGTAGGAGGACTTATAGAGGGAGATATTTATTAGAACTAGTTTTTCACCTTAGGATGCCCTAGTTTTATTCACCAATAAGGTGGATAGGATCTTAAGGTTTTGTGAGGAATATCATCACTTGAAATATGTGACTGTGAAGAATATATATCCACTACCAAAGATCAATGTCTTCTTCAACTAGTTGAGAGGGGCATAATGGTTCTTGAAGATTGACCTCATATCAGGCTATCACTAGCTACGAGTATGGGAATAGGATATGTCACACCCACCTCTTTTACATTAATTATTTTATCAATTTCTCTTGGTATCGGGGAGTCTGGGTGAAACCCGATTTGAAATTTTTGAATTCTTATTTTGAAACGCACTTTTTGGCCTTTACAGCATTCAGCGCACCACTGTCGAAACCGCACGACCTTTCTTGGGTCACTGCGCGGCCTCGCTCAGTTCCCTGCTTGCCTACCCGATATGCAACTACTTAAATGAAGTGAATTAACAATGAAGAAATAAAATTAAATGAGTCGTAAAATAAAAGTAAAACAAAATAATAAGAGTTAGATAAAAACTTAATTAATTGTTTTGCTGATAATAGTAATATAATTATTCAAGAAATTATTAATTATTATCATGTATTATTATTATATATATTAATGATGATAATTAAGTTAATCTATTTATTATTTTTATTCTCATTTTAGTTTATTATTATTATTATTATTATTCTTTTTATTAATGTTTAACTAAGTTATTAAGAATAATGTTAAAAATTATTATTCTTGTTTTAGTTTTATTATTATTATTATTACTATTATTACTATTATTACTATTTTTGCTTTAATTTTTAGTTTTAGTTTTATTTTATTTTCTTTTTTTTGATAGGGACTTTCTCCCACTATTGTTGTGCCGCGGCCTCGACCTCCCCCCCTATAGCCCTCATTTACGTCGCACCCTACCTCACCCCTCTCCAGTCCGTCACCTCCACACTCCTCTCCCACCTCTGGCGCGCCTCCATCCTCCCGGCCAGCATCCCCGTTGCGCACCACTGTAGGAAACCTCCCATGTTCCCCTTGTCCAGCCGAGGCGAAACCCCCCTGGAACCCCCATGTTGGCCGGCACACTCCCAAACGGCCTCCCTCCCTCTTCCTGCATTGCGACCTGCCACCCCCTCCTCCGGTTTCTCCTCCAGCAAACACCTCGCGCCACGCCCTCCCTTGCGCAGCGACCCCCGGCGTAAGACCCTTCCTCCCCCAGGCCGCCACCAACTGTCGCACCCCCCATCCTGGCATGGCCGGCTCCGATGAGTCCTCCATTCGTGAGGTTACTTTGGAGTGGTATGCAGGTTACTTTGGATGCTTCTTAAGGTTAAGACAGGGAGATGCTGGGTTTATCTAATAGAGACTTACAGAGATTCTCATAGTGGGGTTATAGGTTTCTTGTGGAGGATTTATGAGGTGGGGTTGTGATTTTCGTGTTACTGTTTGGAATTATAGGACCTTTGAAGATGGGTTTCAGCTAGGGGTGTTGTTGTTTGGATTTTTCTACATGGTGTAGTGTAGGATACACTTACATGGTGCATGGTGCTGGTTGGTTTTTGATTTCTACTATGTTTGGTAACATGTTTTGGGTGCATAGGGGTTGTATTTCTAGTGTTTCTTCTTTGTTTTGGATTACTATTATATGCTTCTGGTTCTCTCGATTGTCTAGTGTGGTGGATATAGTTTGGGGTGGGTCTTCAGGTGGTGGTTTAGAGTAATTTCAGTTGGATTGTGCTCATTTTTTTCATCATGTGTATTTTGGTTATTGATGGTGTAGGGATTTCTATGGTGGATGTTCTAAAATTCCCTTGAGATGAGGGATGCTACGGGTTGGGAGGCATGTTTCTGGTATATGGGTGGTTCTCTTTCTATGGTGGGTGCATGTTGACTACTTGGTGGGTCTAGAGGTGTTGGATTCAGAGTGGGTATTAGCTCACATTTGGATCAGGGACTTCTTGGGGATTCTTGAGGTTGTATGATGGGTTAGGAATGGGTGATGTGGGGAACTTTGGATGGATGATACTAGTTGACTGCTGGTTTTTTAGACTTTCTTATGGTGGGGTGGTCCATTTTGATCTAAGGTGTTCAGATGGTGATGGATGGGGCCCGATGGTGGTCTGGGGATGATTTGGTTTCTAGCTAATATTTTGGGTGTTATATCTACTATAGGTGCTTATTGTGGTTGGATCTGGTGTGGTTTAGGGTTCTTGTGCAAGTAGGTGTTGGTGTAGTGGCCATTATTTGGCATAGTTGTATAGAGGTCTTTCACTGTAGGATTTGTTTGGATAGGGATGCTAGTATGGTTGGTTGATGTTGGCTGCAGGGCTGGGGGTTCAATGGTTCTATTTCTTTGGATAAAGCTAGACTTTTGGGTGGGTGATGGATTTTGGAAACTTGTGTGTGGGTGGGTGGGTGTGTGTGTGGGTGGGTGGGTGGTTGTGAGTGATTTCATTAATGTGTGTGTGTTGTTGGTTTCTATCATTTTTGAATACTTCTTTTCGGGTTTTTATATTTCTCCTTTAGCCACCTTGTTTCCTTGGTTATACTTCCCCCAGGAGTGGTTGTTGGTTTTGTGCTTGGGAGCTTCTATGATTCCTTCTACTGGTTTGTAAGTGGTGCATATGCTGGGATCTTATGCTATTTGGTGGGTTTCTATTGTGATATTGATATGATACAATATATATATGGGGTATTCATTAGATGAAATGTGGAAACACAAGTGATGGAAGTTGTAAAAATGGAAATTAAAAAAAGTGAAAAGGAAATAAAAGGGGAAGGGGGATAATCAATTAGGACCCCAAGGATACTTTCTCCTTAAAACCCTAATTATAAAGCACCAAAAAGGTTGATCACTCCTTTGATAATACTTACATGAATTCACCTAAGAACACAAGAAACACAAACATAATAATTTTAGAAAATCTCAAAATTCTTAATTAACCTTTAATGGGTACAAAGAGGTGGCTATTTATAAGAAAATTTGAGGGATACATGTCAAAATACCTGGCCCAAAAAATATCTAAACCCTAACTCATGATTTTTAATTTCTTTACACATGTCCATGTATTTAGAGGACAATATATCCATCGAGAAGACTTTTTGACATCACCATAAAAACTTTGGAGATTCCCACCATGACATTGGAGGTTGGGGGCTGGTGAGGGCTAGAACTGGTGACTGGGGCTCTTTTGCAGGTGGAAGATTGCTGGTATGAGTGTTTTGCAGGAGGATCGGGGTGGTGGGTAGTGTGGTGGCTGGTTCGGGCTGGATTGCAGGTGGCTGGAGGCTGGTGTGGGCTTCAATACAGGTGGAAGGGGGCTGGAATGCTGGTGGAAGGGGGCTGGTTGCAAGTGTTGGGGGGGATGGTGCAGGCTGATTAGAAGGTGGAAGGGGGGCTGTTGCGGGCTGGAATGCTGGTGGCAGTGGGATTAAATAAAGGTGGAAGGGGGATGGTGTGGGCTGGATGTGGATGGAGCAGGGCCAAATCACGGCATTACCGCGGCGTGACCACGGCATTACCGCGGCGTGACCGCGACATGACCGTGGCATGACCGCGGTGTGTTGGCCCAATCCAGCGACATTCCTAGGGAAGCATCTTCCAGCCAGGAGTGAAGGGAGCGGGAGGAGGCGGGGAAACATTCATGTCTTCTCCCCGCCGGAAGAAATTGTGATTATTCAGTCTCAACATTGATCACAAGACTCATGGAATACTATCACTATGAAGTGTTGTGGGGTGTCATCCTGGAGCAAGGCCAAATCACGGAATTACCGCGGTATGACCACGGCATGACCGCGGAGTAACCATGGCGTGTTGGCCCGGTCCAGTGACATCCGCGGGGCAGCATCTTCCATCCAGGAGCGAAGGGAGCGGGAGGAGGCGGGGCAACATTCCGGACATCGCCCTGCCGAAAGAAATTGCGATTAGTCAGTCTCAACATTGATCACAAGACTCATCGAATACTATCACTGCGAACTATCACAGGGTGTCGTCCTGGAGGAGGGCCAAATCACGGTGTGACCGCGGCGTGTTGGCCTGGTCCAGTGACATCTGCTGGGCAACATCTTTCATCCAGGAGTGAAGGGAGCGGGAGGAGGTGGGGCAACATTCCGGTCATCGCCCCACCAGTAGAAATTGTGATTAGTCAGTCTCAACATTGATCACAAGACTCATGGAATACAATCACTGCGAACCACCGCGGGGTGTCGTTCTGGAGCAGGGCCAAATCACAGCATGACCACGGCATGACCACATTGTGACCGTGGTGTGACCGCGGCATGACCACGACGTGTTGGCCCGGTCCAGCGATATCCGCAGGGTAGTATCTTCCAGCTAGGAGTAAAGGGAGAGGGAGGAGACAAGGCAACATTCCAACCGTCGCCCCACCGGTAGATGATAAAACATATCAACTATTTAATTTTCTATAACAAGGGATCGTCAGAGAAGGTTGTAGAGAGTGGCACAATGAAGCAACGTCTAAAGGGAAACAAAATGGCAGAAAAGAATCATATTCCCTACACAAACCATTTACAAATTCATTCACTTTTCCTAAACATGTAAATTTTATTTATAATATTCAAAGTGTGAAAAGGAAAGTGTCATGGTCAAGGCATATGCCTACTCGGGCAATGTCATTTGAGTTAAACGAGTATGATAAGCCAATTTATATTATTCAAAGAAAATAAAAACTAACTAGCCACAAAACAAACACCAACAAGAGGCACATGAAAGAGTCAAACCAAATCTAAACACGATACAAATAACTATAACTACTCTTTGGTTTAGAAGACAGTGAACCTCCATTGGAGGGGTTTTATTATAAAATCATGGCATTTCCTTATCACACAATTCATTTAATTATATTTAACATTTATTCTAAAACTCATTTAGCATAAATCAAATGAAATAATTTAAGCAACTAGATCAATATAACTATGACCGTGAGTTTTTGCAGATAGCGCACCTCTGTTGGAGGGGTTTTATTATAAAAACATGACTTTATTTATCAAATGAAACAATTATATTAAAGAAAACTTATTTAAGATATGAAATTCAATATAATTAAGCAGAATTAAGAAAGAAACTAAATTCAATTTAAAGCATTCATGAATTAAAGAGGCTAGAAGAGGGATCCTACCTCAAGGTGGAACCAAACCATCCACTTAGGCGCTTGGAGCTTTCTAACTAAAAGTTGCTGCTCTCCCACTAGGTATACGCACCTTTACACACATGCAAGGACACCTAGCCCCTATGCACACACCCGTATGGGCATGATCATGTGCAAGGGGATGCTTGCACATATTCTTATATGAATATACCAGTCTCCACTCACCTATGTATGCATTTATATATATATACATGGGAACACATAGCCCCATACGTGCATAATCACTGCCATGGTTGACTATACATGTAACGGGGGAACCCATATACATATACTTTCTTACCTATGCACATGCAGGCGAGTCGCCCTTAACTTGGCTACTCGAAACCAATGAGAAGGGATCAACGCACTACACAAAGAATATTAGGAACATTAAAACACATAAAGGATGCTACATAACTAGTGAGAAACCAACCAATGACATTAAAGCCTTACCTCAATTGGGAGAACCAAATCCACCTGAACCAGCATGAAATGATCCAATGCCCTACTGAAAACCTAATATGGAGTCAAAAACACTAAAATCCCCAAATACATGAGGTGCAAGACAATTAGTAACCATATAATCTTACCTCAGATCAAAGCTGGTGGACTGAATCAATCTGAACCCCATTTTTCCCCCTTGGCAGAATATAATTACCCTTTGTCCACAAAAAGAAGTAAAAGACCTAAGTTGACAATGTGATAAAGAAAATAAAATAAAAACTAAAGTAAAAAATACCCGTCTCCTATGACTATACACGTCACCGCCCAACATATAAGAACCACAATGCCCCATGGGTCAAATCATGTTCCTACAAGCAAAGGGGAAATATATCCATGTTTCAAAATGATACTATCAAATAGTGCATTCCTATTAATTAAGAATTATTCTTCCTATTAATGGTATATAATTAGTTTGGCTCAAGTTTCAACTTAATTTGGTTTTGTTCGATACAATTTTTTATCCCATCCGATAATAAAAGTTTACTGGAGGACACAATTTCTAATCAAATAGAATACATCATAACAAAAAATGGATCCACGCCTATGAAGAAGTTTGAACATGATAAGAAAGAATGTTTGATCATATAGTCTGATGAGTTATAAAAGGATAAACCAAAAAAATTAAAAACATTGAGAGTTCTCTAATGTAATTTAAAATATCATATTGAATCTAGCTATGTACAGGTAAATTCATGAAATGTGGTAGTGGAATCAACCCACCAAAAGGAGGACAGATTTTAGGATCCAAATCTATCTTTATAAGCTATAATTAAAAAAAGTGGACATAATGGCCTGAATTTTTAAAATAAAATGTGTTAAATCCATACCAATAACAACTAGTGGTATCATACAAAATCTGATTTGTTGCAACTAATATCTAGCCATGATTTAGTGAAAGAAATCTATTGTAAATATGAGGGAATATTTGGAGAAACCTAATCATGAAGAAATGGGGGAGTTAGAGATGGATTGTAATAGTTATTCAACCTTATCTAAGATTGAAGAAACCTATAGAGACTAACTACACCCCCTGCCTTGCCTTACTACCCCACTATCCCACCCCCTTACACCCCCTCCCCCTCCCCTTACCCTGCAGAACCCCCTGCCCCACCCCCTTGGGTCTCAGTTGTTTGACTGGGGATGGGTATATTACCCTCGGTGGGAGATGGGTTGGAATGGTCATCATGACATGCTTAGAGGCACCCCAACACTCACTAAATAAGTTATATACCATTTTTGAGTGTCATCATGAAGAAAAGGTTCCAAATTTGTTTCATGATTTTACATTTAAATGTTTAAATGGTTGTATTTGTAATTGCTTAGCGTGAGTAATATGATGTGGTATTAAAATATTACATTTTTTAACATAATTTTTGTGCTTTATTGAGGTTTTAATGGTTGAAATATGTTGATAATGAGGAATTATGAAATTTTGCGTAATTTGATGTCGAAATTATTATTCATTGAATATTGTTTATCAATTTTGTGTTTTTGGTTTCCAAGTGATGAATTGTTCTTGGGTTTAATTTTTACATTTAAAGAACAACATTTTCTTATTGTTGATTAATCATTAGATTTATTAAAAATTATTGAATTAATTCTATCATAATTCTATGATTTTTATTTTAATCCTTTTTTATTCAATTTATTTATAATTCTATATTTAAAAATTCATTGATTATTCTATGTTGAAATCACTTATGATTTTATATTAATGGTTTTTTATAATTTTTTAAAAAATAAAAAATTTAGAATCTACTTTTATAAAAAAGGGATTTTGATAAATTTTGAGAATTTGGAAAATTCCTCGAGTGACTATTCCTATATTAGAGTAAGCACATGAAGAAATTTGAAGTTACCGCATGTTGAAAAAAAAATTCAACATTCCATGTGAATTTTTGGAAAGAACCTAGTGTAAAACCCAAATATTTTAATATATGATTTTCCTTAAATAATTAAATTCATTTGATATCATACCCTACATACAACACTGGAATTAAATTAAACCATGATATATTTAGATAAAATATAAATATTTAACAATAACCATTAAAAACCTAGAAATTGAATTAGTGATAATGGATAGGATTAACCATTTTATGAATTATAAGCATATAACAAATAAAGGTTACATTTAATATGAATGAAATTTGATTAGTTTACTAAAAATTACTAATAAGATCATTTATAATTTAAAGAAGTATTTTTATAAATAATTGTCTCTTATGCGATACACATTTTTATTTTAAGAAACATATTATTAATGATGAGTTTTTTTATATAAAGAATAGGATAACACCAATTTTGTTGGTAAATTATATGAAATAATAATTACAACAATTAGTATTTATAAATGTCATTTTATAATTAAAAGGGTTTTGTAATTATATTTTCTGATTTTATTCAAAAACCCAATTTATAAAATTTTTGAATTTAAAATTAAAAAAATGAAATTCATTTTTTAATTCCTCATATCAAAATTGACCTATTATGAATTTTTTAGAATTTTCCAAAGTGTTTTTGTTTTTTTTTAAAGATAAGGTTTTCACAAAACATGTAATTCGTATGACATTACCATTATATTAGGATGAACTAGAAACTTATAAAACCTATTAAGTAATAAAAACTTAATTTTATGAATAAAATTATTCATTTTAAATATTTTTTTAATGTATAAAACCTATGAAAATTATTTTTATAACTAATTAAAATGTTATATTAATATAAATATTATTTTCAGTCTTTTATATGAACTAAGTATTTTACAAGGGAAATTCGGTTTTGGATTGAATTTTAAGCCTCGTATATTTTATTTTTATATATAATAATTAAATTTATTTCATTGAAATCAATATCTGAGATAATTTTTCCTTATATATAAATTTAAAGAAAAAAAATATTTCTCTAACAACTATTTTTATGTGATTAAGTGAACTTATTTGAAAATTAACTTTTCACACTATGTGAAATTATATTTTATAAATTTATTTTCAAATTATTAATTAGATGTATTAAATTTTGTAAAAATTTCAATCTTAATCTTTTTCATTAAAATTAATTACTAAGGTTTAAAAATTAATTACCAAGGTAAAAGTAAATTTGGTTAAATTGACAAAAATTGAGACAAAAAACCATAAATCACTCAACGTTGTCTCAAAAAGAGTTTTTAAGGTGGTTTTAGAGCCATAATCCTACTACCCTCTTGTTTTTACCATTTTTTCCTTTTAAACTTGAATAGTAACCTTACATTATTGAAAATGTAATAGTTTCTCCCAATACTACCCCTCCCATAACTTAAAAAAGGGTAACATCTTCACCACTTCAATTATCACATAAATTTAGAATTTATACCTGAAAATATGCCATTTTAATCTCCCTATAACCCTCTCCCATGAACATATTCCCCTAATCACTCATAGCTATCATAATCCCTTTAAATTTAAGGAGACTTCTAAGGAAAATTAAAGTCTCTAACATGAGTATTATCAACTACTTAGTTTTATTATAATTATATTCTTCAAAATTTATTCTAGACAAACTAATATAATTATATTATTATAATTTATACACTTTAATTTCATTATATTAATTTTATTATCATTATTTATTCATATACCCCATCTATTAAGAAAAAAACCATTGTTTGTGCGTTGTGCAGACTACCGCCTCCACGACGCAACATGTCTCATTTTCTTTAACCACCATCCAAGGATGGATATAAGGATAGTATTAAAGGGTAAATATGATATTTATGACATAATTAAGTTTCTTTCATGATAAATTTAAGAACCTATTAGTTATATAATCAATAAACAGTCATCGTTAATTTAATCATTTAAAACAAGGAAAATGAGAGGAAAATGATCTCTTCTTTCTAAGTAATGACTTTATATAATTTATATTATATTTATAATTTTTTATAATTATGATATATCACACTAATAAAAATTAAATGAGATCATTATTCTTTTGGTATATTGATATTACAACTAAATCATCTCATAATCCTCCGTTAATCATGGTTGGTTCTTATTTGGTTTGATTTACCCACCTACTTGAACAATAGTATGCATTTATTCCATGGATGAATATGAGAACTTATTGAATGGTTTAATATTATATAAATAAGTATATAATAATTTTTTTAGTTCTAGAGATGTTATATTATTATTTAATTCATTAATTAATAAAACACACTTTGATCGTCAAGAATCACCAAAACCTGCTAGTTATTGATTTCATCTTCAAGGATAAAGAATGAAAAACTCATGTAAGGAATTTGAGACATCGTAAATAATTATTAATAATACCTAAAATTAATTTTAATTATATATTAATGACTAACCTTGAATGAATAATGAACACGGACAATGTTATTATGAAACTAGTAAAGTGATCAAAACTATAAACCCGTGATGTGGAAAATTTATATAATTCATATTGAGAATGAATATTGATGAATATTATTAATAAAAATGTATTTTTGAAAGTTTAAAAATTAAGTGACAAAGATATCTATGTTTTGGATGCAAGAGGTTAAATTACGTTCATGAAATTTTGAAATAAGAGGTAAGGGCTTTCGTCTTAATTTCTCTTCATTGAGACAAGTATTATATTTGTGAACCTAATTCCAATTATGTGGTGTATATAAAGACTATTTAAGATATCATATCATTCAATATCTTTTAATAATGGTATTTTAAGATCAATTTCAATCCCTCTCTTTCATGGGGTTTTGATTAAAATTTGTATGGGTTCTCTTGGTCTCAATTCTGATTCTTTCAAACATAATACTTTTTGTCCACCATATTTACTTTTTATAGTGTATTCATTTCCCAAGGATGTATTCATATCATAATCATTGTATTTAATGGAATTTTCTATCCAAATAAGGTTTCCTCATTCAATCATCTATTTATTTATTTATTTCCCAATTAGTGAGGATTTTTTGTAACTCAATGTTCATTCATTGAGTTATAATCGTTATTTCAACTTATTTCATATAAGTTGGGTAAATTATACCCTTTTTTTATATTATGTGGTATTCTATATTTTTTATAGTGATATAAATTCCTACCAAATAAATCCTTTGATGGATATTCTTTACTTCTTAGGATATGTTCTTTTGAAACCATCCATTTTCATTCTCTAGATTGATTATGATCATGTTACTTTAGTATTGACATGGTTCTGTAACCATTTTAATATATGGTGTGAACATCACATTATACATAATTCAGATTGTATGATATTCACCTAGAAAGAATTCTATTTTCTTTATATGGGGAAGATTATTGGAATTCTGGATGATTATTAACTGCCAACACAAGTTCATTATTTATTGATAACCCATATTGTTCATTATATGAATAGCGATGTTTTTATTCATTGAGTGGTTCATTGGGGAATTGTATGAAATGCTTTTTTTACTCTTATCTTCAATTCATTAGACTTAAACAAGTGACGAGTAGATCCAAAAATTATATGTCCCCAGGATACATCGATGGATCTCATGAGACAAAACAGGTTGGGTTTTGGTGTATACCTCTTCCGATAATAGGATAGTGTCTTAGAATAAGGAATTGACAATAGTATTTCTTGACTATGGTCTCAGTGATAAGTAAAGTGTCTTTAAATAAGGCCATGATATTAGGTTTTTGATGTCTGACATTATGAATTCCATCAGTATGAGATTAGTATTATTGGTAACCATGTTTTTATTTATTTTCATGAATAAAACATGCTTTCAGTTTCAAGTCAATTATTCCTTATTGTTGTATACCTATTATTTCCATAATATTTAAGAAATGTTTATATAATGAATTTTTTAGTAATATGTTTCCCTTACTGAGTGTTTCATCCCACCCCTTCTTATGTTTCCATTACCCTGGGTTAGGGGTAAAAGTAGTACACATTACCTATTTAGAAGGATAAAGCATGTGAAATAATTTATAGGATACATTGAAGACTTTTCATGAATTAATTAAGTGTGTATACAATGGTAAATTTTTTCATTTGATCTAATGAATGTTGTATTTATCATTTTATGTTGTTTCCTAATTCTCTAAAGCTCTAAACCTAAAAATATCCTTCTAAAGTATGAGATGAACTAATCTCTATTGATTTTCTAATTATAGATCGTTATATCTAGGTTTTTATGTCTATTATCAATTAAATTAGGTAAATTATGTGTTTATGGAATAGGATCTAGAATTTTGGGTCTGGGGCCTCATATTTTGTATCAGAGGGAGTTTTAGATAACTTTAGAGATTATGAGTTTTTTAGGATAATTTAAGAGTTGATAAGTTAAGGTTTATCAAAAGTTAAAAGTTATAGATAACCCTTTTAGATAAGTATATGATTTAATGTTAAGGTAATAATGATCATTTTATTTTAGGATTAGGATAAGATCACATTAGTGAAAATACATTGAATAAGTCTAAGTATAGGATGAAATTATGAATATTTGGTAAAGTCTTGAGTATATGGTTTTGCTAGAAATTAAAACCTTGCTTGGATGCTGGAAAGTGGGTTTGTTTTTGTCACAGACTCACCTATGGATAATCACCCAAAAAAGGGTTGGTCGGGCATTAAATAAATCATCAAAATAATGTATAATGAGTGGTCCTATGACTGTACAACTTGTGAGAATCTCCTGGGGGATATTCTTTTGTTAATCACATTCACTTTATGAACCATTATGATAGATATATTTCCTATTAAATTTATATTATAACATTAAGAAGTACAAGAGACCCTAACTTATGGAAAAGTATATTGACCTGGAAGTGTGAAAATAAGAAAATAAGATTTTACTGGAGAAGACATAGTATGATTGATGTTTTCATATTCATATTTTAAATATTATCATAACCTTTTTGGTTTAAGAATTTAGTTGAAATGGGATCACAAAAATGAATCTATGAAAAGTATGTATCTAGAAACCACTATGTTTTATAACTGAATAAGTAGAATACTTAAATGTTTAATAATTTCAGTATATGATTATTATGATGGAAATAATGAGTTTTCTAGTCTTATCTTTGGTATTGAAATTGATATCAAAATAATTCTTGATACACTTAGCTGTTTGAATTAGTTAAGTGATATTTATCAATGAAATTTTGGTATATTTTAAATGCTATGAGGATTATGTGAAATAATATAAGAATTATTCTTTATTAGTTTTACATTAATTTTATGTAAACATATATTAAATTCTATTAATATCCCTGAAAATTAATTTTATGACAAGGTTATATTTTTGGGAATGACTATTAGAGAACACATGATTGAGGTATGGATAACTCTTAAGTTTAATATTCAAATGATGATGGCATAGTAAAGGGTGGTTTCATATTGAATAAGTATATTAAATAGTAATTATTAACCATGTGATTAATAACCTATTCATTTTATTTTTAGTGAAATTCATCTAATTTTTTAGATTATGATATATAGTGATTTAGTGTGTGTCCTTATGAACTAGTGTTTAATACCATTTGAGAGATAAAGATATAGTTAATTTTTAGAGGAATATATAATCTTATTTTGGATTAATGTATTAGGATTAATATAGGTTTTGGTAAAGTGGTTTTATTCAGTGTATATGATTAAGATATATACAGAATTGGGTATATGATTATAAGAATTACTAATGTTGTTTGTGAAGGAAACTTGAGCGTTGGAAGAAGCTTAAAATATGGTATATTAAAAAAAATTTATAGATTTGTGTAAAAACATAAAATCCTCTATACTATATCCTATATTCATCTATGGATCATGTGGAATTTAATCAATCATGAAGAAGTAAGAATGAAAAATTAAATTGAAATCATACATAGTTCGCCTTTGATTGGAAACACATCTCACTTGTAATTTGGTATTTTTTCTTGATGGAACTGAACATGAAACCCTCTAGATCATCCACACACAGTATTGAATCTTGATTTATAGTTGGGCTATAAAAATTGGGTTCTAGCATGGACAATAAAGGTCTATTAGATGTCATATCGATCACGGGAGATTAATCTAACGTTCCATGAACTTGGATCAAGAAATCTTTGATCTTACCTTTTATTTATCTCTCTAAATCTTGAGAGAGGGGGGATAAGAGAGAGAATTCTTGAAATACCTTCTCACACTTATTTTGGGGGTTAAATTTTATTTTAAACTTAGGTTTTAAATTTCATAAATTGCATTTAGGTCCTTATGGATGTTACCCCTTTACATTAACCCAAAAATGACACAAATGTCACTTAAAACTTACTAAAATTGTTGTATATATTTAATCACATGATTTTATCCCATAAAATATGTTTTATGATAAAATATTATAAATTAAATTATATTTTATCTCCCATAAATATTAAAAAAATCATTGAATATTAAAAAATTAATAATCATTTGAAAAATATTTTTCATTATATTCACTGAATAATGTGAATACTATTCACAAACTAGGAGTGGAGACTAGAAACCCCTCAAGACCCCTAAGTAGATAAGTAAAATTCATAACAATGAAAACATTTCCCATAAACACATGTTATGTAATATAATCTCTTTGCCTCATGATATCTCATAAAGTAGGATGCGCACTCCATGGAATCATCCTTTCTTACTTTTTTATTCATTGACCTTACTGGATGTACATACCTTTAATCACCATGGACTTGGACTTAATAAGGGTACTACTATCTTGGTTAGATAGATTTAGGATATATCATCCTTTATAAGGTGATAAAAACTATCTCGATCATTCAATAAATTACATACCACCAATGATGCACCCAACACAAGCTACCACACAACGACACAAATTTTATGGTTTTTTATTGAAAAAAAGTACCTAATCAAAGGATACATATTGATTATAATATAATTTCAAGAGACCAATACATGTGTTCATGGATAAGAATTACCAATGAAAATAAAAACACGTGGTGTCTCTATTAGAGGGTCAATCCTCATGATCTCCTCTTCCTGAGATCACCAAGTGTGAACTTTGTGAGAAAAAGTATCAATTCTTATGATCCCACAACACTTGATATTCATACATCATCTATGTCATATCAACATGATGAATCTGGACCATAGGACATAAGTTAAATATCACTATCATAATATATGGTTCTCATTATAGATAGGAACTTCTATACCCTTCTGATATGAAAAATAATCTAAGGAAGTTACCATTTAAATAGTGGACACATAAGTATCAATAATATTATGGTATTAATATGTAACAAACTGAATCGGTTCAACCTAACCCATCAACTGAGTCAGCCCATAATAAGTACAAAAGCGCATTCTCGGTCTCCGCAGGCGGGCAACAAGCACTGGGAGAAACCAACAATCTCATAGGAATTATTTTTTCCATTTTAAACTAGCATGGACCATCTATAAAATGGGGAAGCCGCACCAATATCAATAGAATCAACAAAAATTATAAACATACACCCAATGTGACTTAGCATATGAGAATAAAATACCATAAACCAAAATAAACATAATATATAGTAATTCCACAGAAGGACATATATACATGGAATCTCAAGTTATAGCTCAAAACTCAAAAGAAAGGGGCCAATCCCAAAAAGGTTAACACATACATCCCAAAATATATAAAATCCCAAAATGACTCCACATGATCCAATTCCTATGATACCAAATCTCTTCTATAAAACATAGGTGGTGGTAATCAATAAGTTCCACCCTGGTATATGATTCCCCTTCCATTTTCAGTTTCCTATAAAATCTCAACATATGCCCAAAGGAATATGTAGGGTGTGATGCATGAAGCCCAGTAGTATACCACCATGAATCTATTTAAGGGTTTTACCATTTAAAACCAAATAACTAGTTTAAAACACCTTTTAAAACATAATCTCTTTGAAAACATACCATTTTCAAATAAATATTTGAAATCCATTTTGTTTTAAATTTCCATCAAAACACATTTTCAAAATAAATTTTACATGGATCAAATAAAGAAACAATTCTACAAGAAGAAGCATGCTCAACCACACCCAAAAAATTTATAACAAGGTATAAGAATATTCATCATAATATAACTTAAAAATGGTCATAACATATCTAATCACATCAAATATAGAACTAATAAAATGAAGAAGGAATACAAATCAATTTTTCATGAGTAATGTTAACCTAGGGATCTAACCATCAGGCCTACTGTGAGTTATTCTAAACAAGTATCCTAGATAGATAAGCAATAATGAAATCTATCATGGTCTTCCATGGGATCAACTCCATGATATCTCTCTATCACTCGAAAACCAAAATGGAAGATATCATAGTCTTCCTAATAAAATTCTCTCACAGTCCATTATAAAAAATGGAATCTCATATGTTCTTCCCTTATAAAGCTCTCATGGTCCCTCAAACAACCCATCACTCACACTCTAGTTCACCCATGTGCTACTCCATGACAACATAATCACAACCAAGTTCCAATCCATAAAAATACATTTCACAAGAAATTTTCATTAAAAAAACATAAACATTTTTTATACACCTTTACCAAAGGTAAAAACAATTCTAAAACCATTTTAAAATACATTTGAAACCACAAGAACTCATTGAGCCATTTTAGAAAACACTTAGTGTGCATACAAGACACACCACTTTGGAAAACCTTATTTAAACACCCAAATTGCCAAATAAATCCATTAATCACATAAAACATTGAACAAACATCAATAACAAATCATTTTAATGGAAATTTAAATATCCCAAAGAAAAGGAAATTAGAAATTTAAAGATAAGACATGGAAAACGCCATTAAATAGATACACTTACCTCATAAGTGGTTCGAACCACATCACCTAAAATTATAACCACCAAAAATTGGAATATCAAATCCTCACACACCTAATACATAATAAAAAAACCATTTCCCCCATTAAACACCTTATATTCATCCAACACCCCTTCTAGGGTTACACATCTCCATGAAAATGAAAGAACAAGAATGATAAGGGGGAAGGAAGAAGAAAATTAGAGGATTTGAACTTACCTAAATCCAAATAACCAATAATAAATGAGGGATCCACCACTAGATTAGAATAGGAACTCCATAACCAATTAGAAGGGGTTTACATGATGGGGAAGAAAAATGGAGGCCAAAGGGTATAAAAAATTACAAGGTAAAATGGTAAAATAACACTTTCTATGTGAGCTAGAAAGGCTTGTATAGTTTGGCTACACATTTAGTAAACCAATGATCCAACCTTATGGGATCCATTTTCTCCAAAAATATAATCCACATGGTTACTCTTGGGTGTCACATAGTTTGAAAAAACATGATCAAACCATTTAAAATACTATTATCCCTCTTTATAGCACCCTCGCATGGTTAGCCACACAGTTAGAAAAATTATGTGCTAACGATGTGCCTTGTTTTGACTTCTCAAAAATTCCCATTTTTGATTATCATCACCAAATAAATCCAGGAAAAAAACAAAAAGGTAAATAAAACTCAAAATTATATGTACCAGTGACACGATGGGTATTAAAAACTCCCCACCATACCACTTTCTAACCCCAAAACATCCTCATAAATCCTCAAAAGAAAATAAATGAGGCCACTATTTCCTAACCAAAGATTTTTTCTCCCATGTATCATGGTTATCTCCACCATGCTTCCATAGATCATTGACCAAAAGGATCGACTTACCTTAGACCACCTTATTCTAATAATCCATGATATGAATAGGATTCTCCACAATAGTGGTATCAGGCTCAAGCTCCAAGTCCTACCACTCCAACACTTGATATGGGTCCAGATACTATCTCTTCAACTGGGAGATGTGAAAATTTTCATGTATAACGGTCAACTATGGTGGAAACTCAAAATTATAGGATACGTTTCCTATATTCTCCACAACATGAAATGGACTAATATAACAGGGTGATTAATTTTTCTTCTTACCCAAGTAATGATTTTCTATCCAAACTAATAGAGTTAGAAACAACTAATCATCAAATAGAAACTCCAATGGGTGATGAATATGGTCGGTATACAACTTTGAGTGACTCTGAGTTGTCACTGGACTTCTCTGAATCAGTCAAACAATATCTATCATCAACTCAGTAAGGCTTGGTCCTACTAAGGAACTCTCTACCACCTCATCCCAACACAACATGTATTAGCATGAAAATCCATATATAACCTCAAATACGACTATATTAATCAATGAATAATAACTATTAATATAATAAAACATGGCCAATGGAAGATTCTCTTACCACAAACCCCTGAAATCAAGTACACATGCTCCAAACATATCCTCGAGAGTCAAGATGGTCTACTCAGACTAACCATCCATTGATGGTTGATACACGGTGCTTAAATTCAACACAGTTCCCCTAGCCTCTCATAGTTCCTTCTAAAACCATAAAGTAAAATTGGTATCTTGGTATGAAACTATCATTGAGGAAAATCTATGAATCTAAAAAACCTCTCAAACATATAATCATCTATGTTCCTCTACTTTTATTGACTCCCTAATGGAAATAAAGTGGGTTGATTTCATTAGATGATCAATAATCACCCATATGTAATCCTTCCCACATTCAGTAAAATATAGACCAATCATGAAATATGTAGAGACCTTGTCCCACTTCGACACTAATTGGTAAGTGGCTGCAATAACCTAGCTGGTCTCTAGTTAACAGCTTTAATTTTTTGGTAGGTCAATCATCTGGAAACAAAATATACCATTGCACGTCTAGTCCCAGGCCACCAATACTGAAATCTCAAGGTATAGAACTTATTGGTTTCCCCACGATGATCTTCCCAACTAGAGTGATGTGCCTCATGCATCACCTCCTAACTCAAGATCATAGGAACAACAAGTCACTATCAAAAGAGAAGAGAACCACCAGAAGACTGAGACCAATCACCTAACATCTCCCCACCATTTAAAGCACTACTAATCTACAGGAACTCGAGGTTGGATACTTGCATACACTTAAACTAATCAATAAGAGAGTACGTGACATATACACAAGTCAACAACACCCAATCTTCATCCTCATACACCTCTAGACTTATATCAATAAGCAAACTCATCAGGCCAAACTCATCCACTAATTCCCAAAAATATTTTACTAGAATATTCCCTCTAAAAGTGTTGGCGACCACATTCCCATTCCTAGCTATATAAAAAATCTCAAAAACAATTTTTTGAATGTATTCTACCGAGCCTCTCGACCTAAGGTTCAGGTACCTCTAAGTAAAAATGTACTTGAGACTCTTATGATTAAAATACACTGTAAAATGATCCCTGAGGAGGTAATTTTGAAACATATTTAGTTAATTCATCAACACTAGAAATTATAGTTCTTGGGTGGGATAATTACACTCATGTTGGAATAGATTATGTGATCTATAGTCCATCATGTGGTCATCCTACATCATCACACATCCCAACCCCACTCTAGAAGGATCACATGGAACCAAATAATCTCTCTCATACTTGGGAAGAATCAAAACTAGTGTGGATGTCAAAAAATCCAAAAACTCTTCAAAATCACTCTAACACTTCTAAAACAACTCAGACTTTACACTTTTCCCCGTCAAGGTGATCAAGGGGGAATCTATCTTAGAGGATTCCTGAATAAAGTGACTATAGTACCTAGACAAGACCAAAAAAATGTGGATATAAAACACATTCTTGAGATGTTCTCATGAAATTAATGGTCAAACCTTCTATGGATCTACTAAAACTCCTTCCTCAAAAATTATGTGGCCTAAAAACCTCACATATTGGATCCAAAACTAGAACTTGGAAAAAATTTCACATAGATGGTGCTCCCTCAAAACACCCAAAACAAAATCCATATGGTAATCATTATCCATATTCATTTTGGAATACAAAAATATTACATCAATAAATACAACCATGAATGAGTCCAAATGTAATTCAATATTTGGTTCATTAGTGCCATAAAGAATATCATAGCATTGGTAAGACCAAATGGTATAACCAAATACTCAAAATGTATATACCATCTTTGAAAGGTGATATATGGAATATCCTCTTCAGAGACCCTCAACTGATGGTAACTAGATCATATATTGATCTATGAAAACCAAAAGTCTCCCCATAGATAATCGAAGAGATCCTTAATTTTGGGTAATGGGTATTTATTCATCATGGTCACTTGGTTAAGATTATGATAGTTTATAAAAAATTTGAAGCCTATGTCTACTTTATTTTAAAATATCACTTGATAATCCCATTATGACATGCTGGGATGAATAAATCCCTTTTCTTTTAGATCCTCTGGCTGAACTTTCATATCCTTCAGCTCAACTAGAGCCATATAATAAGGGAGAAAATAGATCGAACTCATCCTGAGGAGTAAATTGATAGTGAACTCTACCTCTCATTTGTGAGAAAAATACAAAAAAAAATCCTCTGGAAACACATATGGGTACCTATCCATTTCCACTAGAAGTTTATCAACTAAAATATTCTTAATAACATCATGAAACAACCTTGATAGTTGGCATGAAATCAACCCCATATCCAAAGAAACTGGACTCACCCTCCGTGAACATAGATCCCACTCACCCTAAAAGATATGAGTGTTCTCATCAAGAGTGAGTAACTAGACCCTACGACAGTAGAAGTCAACTAGTTCCTTGAATCTAATCTACTAATCCATGTCAATGATTAGTTAACAAATGTAAAGGTCCAAAACTAGGAAGTATTATATGACTTTTGTGTCCTCTATCAAAATATGGCACGTAGTAACTTAAAACCTTACTTCTTCCTCCTACCCAACGAGGTTTGATAATCCATAACATATGGAATAAAATCAACTCACATACCCAAAATCCTCAATAAGTTTCAAAGAAATGAAGTAATGGGATACGTCAGTGTCAAATAAAATTTATTCCACGAATGTTTTAATAAACACCGTACCTCTCAAAGTGTCCATCCTAGAAATTTAGTCCTCTAGAATAACCTTTGTTTCATGGAGACACCCTAGATTAGACCCACATAGAGTCTTCTTACCATGGTGAGAATCTCACATATAATGAGGATGATATCCACCACCCTTGGAAGCCTTTGACTACACCTGAGATCCTTTTAATAGCATGTAGACCACTCACTGTCCCATTAAAAAAACTAGGAGAATCATTGAAGATACCTAGACTACCTATTATGATGCAAAATCCTTGGATTCTCTGACCAATTAGTCCTGGGGTATCTAGACTTCCATCATTGATAACAAATAACAAGACTATGACCCATAGAAGCCACATGATCCAAACCTGAAAACTATTGGAACACTATTTACATTACCATAATGAGACTCATACCAATTTCTCTTCTACCATGAAGAAGAACTCTATCTTCTTCTAACTACAAGAACACCACTTAGACCTATCTTTCCATTAAAATAAGTATCATCCATAGCTTCCTTATCAACCACCTTTGAATAAGTCAGTAGATAGATCATGATACGTATAGACCTAATATCTTTCCTTAAGACCATCTCAAAACATCGATCCTTAAAGTATTTCTTCATGAGGAGATCTTGAGAAACATGCACCAACTAAAAAAATGGGTAGAATACTCCATCATAAAATGATACATTAGATCTAACATCAAGAAATCATGGGCCTTCAACGCCCTCAAGGTTTCTAGGTAAAACTATTGATAAACATAAACCTTAAAAGCGGTCTATGTGAGATCCTCATGCCTCCTCGAGAGCACCATAAACTCCTACCACATCCTACCCAGCCCTTATAGCACACATGTGGTGAAGCACAATTTAGAGGTCTAAGGGTCTTTAATAAACCAAAGATCAACTGAATTCAGTCCAACCACTATTTGGTATCATTGGGTCCTATATCACAACAAAAAATCATTGAATTTTACCTAAAAACTCATAATCATGTTCCACCATCCTTTTCTACTCACGACCACCAACTTGACCCCATGATTAGGTCATACAAATCACCAACTCCACCAAATCCAGATCAAGAAGAGGGTATGCCTATGGGCTGTTTTTTGCAACACCCTCACTATGCCTAGATGAGGTCCTTATAGAAATCATTGTCTACAAGAAACAAAAAACACATGATTCTTCGAGCATAATAAAACTTCAAGAAACATTATCATAAAAAGAAAACCCAAATGAAAAAATAGAAACAACATCAAAAATACCAAGCATTTCCCATTGTTCATGATTACTAATAAGCGTATGAACTAATTGTGTGCCTCCTCCGTACCTTCTTTTACCCCCCCCCCCCAAAAAAACTAAGAATTACCCCTTAGCTCACCTCATGACATAAAACTGATCAGAAAATACTTCTAAATCTCATGAAAAAAACCCATAAATAGTCTCAAATTATAACCACAATCTTGTACTACCCATTTCAAATCATGGTATGACACAATGAAGAACAGGTCAGGCACTCCTCTGTCCCTACCTCCCAAGTCCCGATAGTCCTAGCTCCATTATAACACTTAATTCCCAAATGAAAACCACCTTTAATTACATTTTTTAATTAACCAACTCAGTTTTACTTTACCCATCACCTGGGTCTTCCATTCACATGGATCTAAGTGCATTCCTGGTTTCTATGGGATTGCAACAAGAATGGGTCATAACTAGTAATCTTTTGGGAATCATTTTACCCATGTTAAACTAGAATGACCCATTTATAAAATGGTATAGCCACACAAATATCATCTGATTCAACAAAAATCATTAACATACATCTAGATCAATGAAGAATATAAAAATAAGATACCATAAAATAAAATAAACATCATATACATGCATGCCTCAAAATCCTATATATACACGGTAACTCAAGTCACAGCTCAAAACTCAAAATAAATGGGGTCAAGACCAAAAAGGTAAATACATACATCCCAATGGATATAAAATCCCAAAACAAATCCATAAGTTTGAATCCCTATGATACCACGCCTCCTCCAGAAAACATGGATGGAAGAAATCCCTTTGGTTTTCCATTTCCATAAAAACATTTTTTCTAAAACAAGTTTTACATGAATCAAATAAATAAACAATTGCACAAGTAAAAACGTGTTCAATACACCCCAAAAAAGGCATAACAAGGTATAAAAATAATCATTGTCATCATAATATCAATAAATGAAAATGGATATAACATATCTAATCACAAAAAAATGGAACTAATAAAATGATTAAAGAATATAAATCAACCCGGTATGAGTAATTTGCACCTAGGGCTCTAACCATAAATCTTATCACGAGTGAGTCTAAATAAGTCTTCCAGATGACTAATAAATAATGGATGCTCTCATGATATTCCCTGGGCACAACTCCAAGAGATCTTATAGTCTCCTGACAACCAAAATGGAAGCTCTCATGGTATTCCAACACAAATTCTCCCATAGTCCCTTAGAAACCAAAATGGAAGCTCAAACATTCTTCCCTATGAAGTCTTTCACTATATCTCAAACAACCTATTTCTCACACATTGGTTAACCTATGTGCTACTCCATGCCAACATAATCTCAACTAAGTGCCAATCCATGAAAATACATTTCACACACTATTTTCATAAACAAATATTCCCAATTTTTAATCACAATTCTCCAAGGTAAAATCATTTCTAAAACCATTTTAGAAATCCATTTGAAACCACAAAACCACTTTAAGAGATTTTAGAAAACACTTCATGATCTTACAAGCCACACCCCTTTGGAAAATATTCTTTAAACACCCAAATTAAAAATCAATCCATGAATCACATAAAACATGGAATAAATATTAATCATATATCATTTTAATGGGAATTTAAACAAAAAAACCAAAGGAGTTTAGAAATTTTAATGTAAGATTAGAAAAATGACCTTAAATAGAGACAAATACCTCAAAACTGGTTCCAACCTCATCACCTTTGATGAAAACCATTTGGAATAGGAAGATAAATTCCTCACGCAACTAAGGCATAAGAAAAATAACAATTTCCCCCACTACACACCATGGAGTCAGCCAAAACCCCTTATAGGGTTACATATCTCCATAAATATGGAATAATAAGCATGAGAAGGGGGAAGGAAGAAGAAAACAAGAATATTTAGACATAACTCTAGTCAAATCACTAAGAATCCAAGAGTAATCCACCACCAAAGGAGAGGAAAAAACCCACCACAAAAGACAAGGGGTTACACATGAAGCGGAAGGAAAATGAGATCTTAAGGGTATAAAAATGATAGAAAAAATGATAAAATATGAATCTTTAAAGTTTTTGGACACAACCACATGGTGTGGATACATGGTTAATCATGGGTGTCTCAAGGTTTATAAAACAATGCTCAAACCATTAAAAATCACACTGTCACCCTCTATACCACCCTCACATAGATAGCCATATGGTTATAAAAACCATGTGCTAACCATGAACCTTAGTCTGACTTCACAAAAATTACCATTTTCAACCCATGGCACCCTAGAACTCCATCAATGAACCAAAAAGATAAATAAAATTAAAAATTATATGTAAAAGTAGCTTGGTGGGTGTCACAAAACACATCATCCATAACTCATTGTATACATGATATTGTAATCGAAAAGAACTATTCAATTTGGGTCTATGGAACCCTCATTTACAACACTCTCAATTTCACTAGTGACAACTTGCTAACAATCAACATGTTAGCTCTTACATGATATGATAATTCTTATGATGAGTTGTGTCTTTAGTCATTGGGCTTTCCACATTTTCTTACGTGGTTACTCTGTTATTTGTGACTTCACATCCTTAAGTAAAACATCCCAAGATATGATATCCCTTGGTATATTCTTTTTTTACATTATATAAAATTGAAGACATGGATAGTACCATTATAGTACACTTATCATAATTATGGTAATACATTACTTACTAGGTTTGATTCGAAGAACTGGAACAAATTATTATGAATTTTTATACTCCTTATTTAGTAACATCAAAAGCCACAACATAATTGGTATATATATATATTGAAACCACTATATTAAATGATCTTATATTTCTTATTAATTTAACATAACTATTCTATTTGATCATATATATCCATAGAAAGACTATTTTTTGACCCTTTATAACTAGTATTCCTTCCTCTCCAAGTACTAGGTACATATCCCTTGTACTTTCTCAAGTATAATTGGGTAGTTTTGACAACTTCATGTGCACTTATCCCTGATTTAACTAATATTTTTATACCATAATGTATATGCTGATAATATCTGGAACATAGAATGAAAAATGCGATAGATCCACAGTAGATGTGTATGGAATTGAACTCACCATTTTAATATCCTCCTATTTATTCCATGTGTCTTCTTGGAGAGATTTATTCCATATGACATTGGAAACAATTCTCTCTATTGTTCTAATACATTGTCAATATATTTGCATTGACTTGGTCTAAGTAACCCCATAGATATACCATAGTAAATACTTTTCTCTAAAATATGGGTTGGTACTTTAAGTAAATATTTGAAGAGTTTCTTTGACAAAATTCTTAACTAACTGTAAGACTAATAACAATTTTCCACATGTTATCAACATGTTTTTCTGGGAAATTATAGTGCTCCTGCTAACCTATTATAGAAACATTTCATAAATTCATTCTAAAAAATATTATATGGTAGCAATGCTTATATTAATCCACAAATGTATCTCTATAACTTTCATTCTTTATTAGAATACTATGGTTTCATCAACCCTTTTTCGTTTCATCATATAGATAATTTACAATAAACATGGTCTTGATATCTAATGAACAATATGATGATCGAAGAAAATTACTTTGACAAGTGGAATTCAAATGGATTTAATTATGATGATTTGGTATAACCAATCGAGGCTGATTGATACCACGCTTATATAACACATGTGTATTATATCTTGAATACCCATAAATGGATTTACATCAATTAGAGAAACTACCAAAATACATAATTGATTTTGGTACATGGAATCTATTTTCTTGAATCCATATAATCTTTTCAATCATAGCTGATTTCCATTTACTGCTTCCTTATAGGATTCATTGTTCTCAAGGAATAATGTAACAACCATTGTGGTGAATATAAAACCACCACTATAATTTTAACCTTTCTACATAGTTTGTGTGTTTGGAATATTAATTTTCTATGAGATATTAGGGAACTAATTACTATGCCAATTAATTCTGCATCTCAACCCTTGACTTAACTCATGTTAATATTTCTCCCACTATTTCAAATTGATATGTGCAGCCTTTTATAGAAATATAGTTTATCACTTGACTATAAATTTTCTCTCTTATATATTTATGTAATATCCATAAAAAACTTTAGGATAATTACCTTAGATTCACATTGTGTTGTTCTTGATGCAAGTTTGTTTATTGACTTAGCCTTAACAAACTATTTACATCTAAACACATATATTTTGACATAGTGGATTCCTTTCATATTATAACTAATATGATATCTATTTTTCATTATAGTTGTCATATGGTTATCGGTTAATGTCATTATTTTTTAATCATGTCACAAAAATATAGTATAATATTTTTCTTGACTTATAAGTATTATCATTGATCCTTATTTTTTCTAACATAATGGATTTGATGTGCATAAGGAAATGTAAATTCAAGAATAAATCCATGCTAAATTTTAATGATCAATGTATAAATGTAAGACACTTAAGTGATCCTCCTTTTACTAACATCATATATCTGGTCTCTATTAATGAATGTGAGTTTAGGAATTAATCCACTTTATATTTTCTTGATCAATGAATGTTTGGTCAAGATATTATTTGGCTCATGGGCCCAAATCAACTCATATTCTAACCATGAATATTACTTTATTCACTTTTACATTCCTTTAAAATATTAAATGAATTTCATGAGTTATAAGAATTTACCTTTATATTATACTTTAAATAGTTCATGATATCTAGCTGAACTATAACATCCCACCCCAAGTCATTGACTTGAGAAGAGATGAAGTGAAACTAACAATATATGAAACTCTCTGGACACCAAAGCCTAGAAAAAAACACCAAGGGTTTAAAATTAAAAAACAAGGGGGAATGGTTTACACTTTAATAAAATCATAGGCAGAGAATAAGGTAGAAATAAATAAACCAAAGACACCTATATAAATGATGCATGCACCAAAACCCAACCATTATAACAGCGATCAATCCATCAATAAAATAGAAGGAAAAATAAACATAACAGTGGAACAGTATGAGAAAGATACTAAAAATCCAAATCAAAAGACTCAGGTACCAATGTAGCACCACTTATGACCAATACATGAAATTAATCCCAACTCCAACTCCACTATCAACTACCATGACATCAAGGAATGTAGTTAGAGAATTATGAAAGCAGTCCTTTTCTTGAATCATGGAAGACAACATTTGCATATGCACCAAAGTGTATATGGAGGGGAGAGTAATCATGTCTAGTAAGAAACCACCATGATTTTTACCACATGAAACTAATACTAAAAATATTTTATATCACAATATATAAAATAATGACGAAGAATATCAAATCCATAAATAGTTTTTACAATATAAAATATATCAGATAAAGAGGTTTTGTAACGTCCTGGCCCGGATCACCACTAAGATGGTGGTCGGACCGGTGGGTCACATGGACTCAGGAGCGCCTCCCTATATAACAGAGGATTCCAACTAGTAGTGAGGGATCTGAAGAGGTGATAGTGGGGAGACTATACCCTCATATCAGTATAGCATAATAGTATATCAGACAATAAATAGAAAAAAACAATGAAAGCAATATAATAAATGGAAGATAGATATCAACATAAGTGTATTATAACTAAATAAAAGTAAAATTTCCAACTCCAATTCCATATAATGATTCAGGTAATGTCAGGTGTTACTATTGGGTACAAATAGTACAAAATAAAAAAAAAAGAAAACAAAAACCCAATGTTCAACTCCTCGAGAATCCTAGAAAAGAGCCGAATCTAAGGATACCTTAATCCTATGTACATAGCACAACAAAAGTAATGAATCCAAATACCTACAAGCATGAAGATCTGCTCGGGTGAAAAACAGCACTCTCATAGGGTGTGAGAGAATAATCTTAGTAGGCTGACACCCACTGTGTCTAGCCTAATCAATTACTTGATGTATATTGTAAATCAGTGAGAAAGTATAAGTAGAAAAATAAACAAATAGTGCTGAATTAAAAAAACACCAACCAGCCTAGGTTCCTACGCAAAACCTAGAATCTATAATTACTTCGGCGCCCTACTACGTATGTCTATGGGTCAATCCTTATGTATTAGGATAGATCACCAAAAACGGTTGTATATTCTTCTTTCGAGGATGAATCCCTTACGATATACCATAAACATATGGCCCATTCCATATGGATAACCAAAATCTCACCCTCATTAATAACTGAAATATCACCCTTACGCATCATGTTACTGAGCATCTATCTCTTAGGAACTTAATAATATACTCTGCCCTTAGGTATGTAGTACCAGTACATCTAGGTATCAGATAGTATGAAAAGATTCACCTGGACATCAAGTGTCAACAACAATCATGATTCCTCACACATCCCATAAAATCATATACTCTACACTTAGGAATTTATTACCATTGTTCCTATCCCTTAGGCAGTTTGAAAACATGCACCTAGCCCTCAAGTGTCCACATTAAACATGAGTCGTATCTAAACAAACTCATCATGCCAATCAATATCAAAGCCTCAAGTGTCAATCACATGAATATCACATAATCTTAAAAGCTAAGAAAGAAAAATCACAAGTCTAGTATTAAACATACTTCATTTATCATCATAAGACACAATGATCAATTTATAAAAATTACCATCTATCAAAACAAATCAATTCATTAATCTAGGTTCCTAATTATCACCATAATTATATCAAACTTTTTTAATTAATCATTTGACCATGAAGTAATTAATATATTAATTAATTGGATTAGCTAATTTGATTCCACCATAAGAAATCTCACAATTTTTTATTATTCCAATTTAAAAGTCCAATCCACCAATCAAACAATTTATCCAATTTATAATAATTCTTTAAAGTCAAATAGGCCACGTCATAATAAGTTCCAAGGCTGGTACACCAATCAGGGGGCCACAGGTCTGAGTCTCCACACCAATAGACCCAAAGGGATCCAAGGGGTGGTTTATAATGAACAATTATTATTTAATATTGATTATTCAACTTATTTGGTCATGTGTGAAACATGATGATGTGATCAAATATATTTCATATACTGTAAATAATCAAATCAGGAAAAAATGGTTTTGGTTTATACCACCCACACCAATTCCTTTCAAGTCATGCAACCACTATGAAGCGTTCCATTGAATATATTCAAGTTGTATCATTGAAACATTTTACATAAACCATTATTATTTAATTTCAACAAGACACATGGTCAGACTTTCATAATAAGTTCTTTATAAATTAATTCATTTAGGACTTCAAGTCAAGGCATAACAGGTCATCTTGAACATGATAATCAAGTAGAGGCATAATATTTAAACAATTAAAGAAGGAATGACATCATATAAATCCATTTATTATAAAAGTCAAGGAAAAATGCATAAAGAAGCACCAACGTCATAAGGTGAAGCATGAATAATACTATGCAATATAGATAAGCAAGATAGAAATTACAAATCATCGCTATGAGTTTTTGAAGATAGTGAACCTCCATTAGAGGGGTTTTATTATAAAACCATGACTTTGTTTATCAAAACAATCATTTATTAGAAATAAGGATTTCATTCAATAATCACAAATCAATTAAAGTAGAATTTATTCTAAAAATTACACAACACTAATTAAATTATTTGAAAGAAATGAAGGCAATAATGTAACAAATTATTAAATTTAAGGGGAAGGGAAAGGGGACCATACCACAAAAGTAGACCAAGACAAACACTTTGGTACTTTATACTTTTATCAGTTACCACTCGAAGCTTCCACCTCCCACCTCTGAGAATATCCACCTTCTCATATACATAAGGACACCTAGACCCTATGCACATATTCGCATGGCCCTGAATATGTTCAAGGGGATCCTTACATACATTCTCATATATATACATACCCATTAACACCCATTCATGTATGCATTTTAATATTATATATAATCACACCTAGCCCCACACACACACACAAAAATAAATATATATTCACTACCATGGGTGAATATACATATAACGGGGAACTTACATATACATATGCTTACCCATACATACGCTGTAATTCACCTCTAACTCCGGCGACTCGAAACCATCACGATAAAGACAATACACTTAAGAAAAAAAATACAAGGAACAGATAAATTACAAAATCACAAATTATAAATTTGGAAACAATGAAGAAAAATGGAAAACCTTACCCCAAATTGATGATGGAAGAACAAAATGATTCGAACCACTTAACCTTCAACAACAGTTGTCAGAACACACAAGAAGACATCCCGAGAGAGCTTCTGCATACTCTAATGATAGAAGAAAACCGAAATTTTGATTATCCCCAAACCCTAGGGTTCTTTTGTATATCACCAGGCAATAGATAGAGGGAAAAATTATGGAAAATGGTAGAAAAGGGAGCCACAAGTCTTACCTTGAAGATTCGAAGAGTAAATCGAGGGAGATCCAGTGGAAATCAACACATGAAGGAGGTCGCGAGGAGGGGTGCATCATGCATGGATAGAGAACCCTAGGGAGGGGGTGTGTCATGATGAGGGAGGTGGAGAAAGGGGGATACATCTTGGGTCTCTGAAAAAAATTAACTAACATACTAATAATAATAATAATATTATTATTATTACTAAAACTTTTCTTTTTTTATTTTAATTTTTAATTTAATAAATTAAATTTCATCAAACAAAAAACATCACAGTGTTCCAAATTTTGAAATTATGTTTTGAAACTCGATTTCAAAAACAACCCTTCCAGTAAATTCCAAAAGTTCATATTCCTCTATATTTTCATCCGGTTCAAAACACGGGACATTACAACCTCCCAACCATAGAACTTATCTTCCCTAAGAATCCTTCGAGAACAATGAAAACATCACCTAACCTACATTGGTTGCGAATTCTCACTCAGATAGTTGTATTTCATTTCCAAACTCCCAATCTACCTTTAAGAATTGATTAGGAAAGTGGCACTTAATCCATTAAGATCTGATCCAATGACCATTTTTTCAACTGAAACATTGAAATGGTGCTTACTCGGGTCTGTTTAGCTAGAGACATGACCACATCATCATCTCTTGAAACAACTAACTAGTGGTGCTCCTCACCACAGGTATTAACCTTTAAAAGAGGGGCCAATTCTGATCCATGACACCTCCACTATCAGAATTTCCTTACAAAACATGCCTCTAAGCATTTGAGCAATGTTCCAGGTGTGATTTTCTTTAATATAAAGAACCCAATTACTTCGAAGTCCATATTAGGGACCTGATCATAAATGTAGGGTCAAATTCTATATCGATCAAATAAAAATGGTCAGGAAATATTTACAAGAAGACACTGTCAACCTTTAAACCACACCCTCCCTAACCTGATGACATGCTTCAAAATGGTTCCTTATGGACGTTTACATAAAATAAGGAGAGAAAACAAGTTGATCCCCTCCATAAAACTCATCTAAAAGGTGCTTTTCATATACAGTTAGTGAATTTCAAATGAAACCATAATGCCTTTCTCTAAGGAAATCTTGAGTTTACAATGAGCACATTCACCAGAGTTCGTAGAAAACTTTTGGTGATGTTTCCTGGTCAACCACCACCTGGCCATTCAACTATTCTATCGCAGCATGAACAAAGGTGTAATCCTGATCCAACCTACTGGAATCGTCACCCCTTTTTTAAACAGCACTTTTGAGCTTGAAAACAAGATCAGGGTGACCTCAGATTCATTGAAATGGGTCTCTGAGAAACTAAACCAAGATATTCCATAATTCATGTTTACAATAATGATGTCGTTACAAGCTAATGTATCCACATAAAAACATTTTATGAGCCGAGAGCAGCATCGACATGGTGGTCAAGTCAGAAGAAACATATGGTGTATTAGATTTCATCAAATGAATTCCTATACATGAATATAAGGGTATCTCAAGAATAAACAAGCCTCAATAATAACCACGTGTTCAACATGAAACACTGGGAGACCACTTAAATCACCCAACAACTTTTAACTGTCGTGTGGTGTAAGACCAACACTTAATTAGTATATCAAGGATGACATCAAGATAGAGGAAATTCTCACCTCTCAAGGAATAGTGCACTAAGAGGATTTTTACATATTACCAGAAAGAAAATGGTTGAACCACTACTAATAGATACCTCAAAAGAAACTCAGATTCACCTGTCGATGCGCCATCATTAACCAATCACCAAGACTTTAGCTCGTGAGGAATCCAATGGTTTTTCAAGCTTAACCGCTGAAGTCCACCCATAACCAATGATGCTTCTCAAAGGCTTTATACCCAACTAACAATTTCAATTTCATTTCATCGATAAAGCACTGATATAATTAAAACATTCAATCCACAATGGAATTCAAGTAATACTAACCATTTCCAAATGGTCCTCTTTGGTTGTGCTCCTTCTACATGAAAGGGCACATTTATCAGAACTGAAAGGATGCACCCCACCTTAGGAGAGTGTATTATATAATCATAGAGAAGATAAAATAGCTAATCATATTCATTCTAGATAAAAAAACCTTTAATGAACGCATGATGCTCCTCCGATCCATGGTCACAACATCAAAGCACTAGAAAAGGAAACCAAAACTGAACCGACCGACATGCCAAAAAACTGGAGTATTGAGAATGTCCTCCAAAGCATTGGGATGAGTTGATTTCTTAATTCCCAGGTCACTCTACTTGGAGATGACTCAAGACTGCACTTGACAACATGAGTCACAATGACTATACTGAACTCAACCAGTTTGTTCTACCATTTAGCACTCAATGGGCACCACGTACATGATCGCATGCTGCCCTAAGGTTTCAAAAGCAAGAATCCCCATCCTATATACTATCCATAGGTTTTCCTCCCTATGAATTCAAGTATCATATGGACTATAAAATAGATTTATCTCATAGTCATATTTCCCTATATGATTATAAAACAACTAGTGGCCTCTTGAGCTACGCAAAGAAAAAGAAAGGGTCAAGCGACCTGTGAAGTGGTTGACCATGCTCAAAGCATGTCTAACATACTGAAAATGATCATTACTCGATTCTCATGCACATAAAAAGGGTCAAAGATACCATGACCACCCATCTGACAGGGGTGTCATTTAGAAAGAAAAGGGGGTCTGAATAGAGGCGACAAAACCTAAATGACACCATACAATAAAAAGATCCTAGTTTTTAGCAAGATTTTTAATATCCAATGGTGCTACCTATCATAGGATAGCCCCTTATGAAAGAAAAAGCTTCGACCTTATCTCTAGGTCAAACCAACAAAAAATTCACTTGGCTTAAGAGCTCACCATTTAACCCATTGATAAAAATAGAGGAATCCTAGAGAATACTCCTATGGTTCCATTCCAAGGAAACATAAAGTGAAAAGCTCAAGACACCCATACATGTGGGTTTAAACGAAGGACACCTATAGAGGTTCCATTTTCAAGTCATTTAATTTATTAACATTTCAATTTTAACCATTTAAAATTTTTAACTAACACAGTAAGGAAAATAAGGCAAGTATCAAATAACTTCCTTTTTAAAAAAATTACACTTCTTTACATTCAGTCATAATTAGGAAATTAATCAAAATAAATTAATTTTAACTGAAAAGGAGACCTACAAGGGTCCCAAAAAAGCCAACCAAGTTTATTATAATGCACCCTAATAGCAGTTTCTTAACCATTGAAATTATAATCACCAATTAATGTTTATCTCACAAGAACCATGACCCAACTAACCTACTTGGTTCTAATTGAGCATTTAGATGGTTAACCAGTTCATTTCAAAATAATGTTGAACATACTTTAATCATATTTAACACTTGAAGATGGATCAAGTATATAGGTTACCTTTTCCCATTTTTAAGGAATCCACACACCTTACAATTTAAAATTGGCTCCCATTTTAATCAAAACCAATTACGTTTATCCCATGAAATTAATTACATATTTAAAACAAAGTGAAGCATGTCGCTACAAGAATCTAACACAGATCAACATGCTGAAATCACAAAAGCATGGAATACTAAATAGGGAAGGCATGCTATGAAGTCAGGAAACATGGAATATAAACAGGTAAGCATGTTATACAACCAAGAATGGTATAACACTCAACGAACACAAATCAAATCAGTAAGTTGTCTATATATGCAACTACATGTCATGGTATATGCATGACATGTGAATTTTTACATGCCTATTATGATGCATGAAATTATTCATCCTTTCCATACTAGGACAATGGTAAAATTAAATAATTATATAAATAAATAAGTAGTGTAAATTATTCCAATCACTCAAGATAAAATCATATCAATCATAACATTGAACAGTATAAATAATAATACCATCCCTGGCTACTTGGTCATTTACCTATGGGTGGTCTGATCCGGCCTAGACATGGCTATTTACCAAGCACCGACACATTCCTAGTCTTTTTATACCAACCAAAAATATTAATACAAAAGGCAAAGAAAGCTCTATTTCCACTTTTTAATATCCCAACCCAGATCACCACTAAGACGATGGCTGGATCGATGGGTCACACAGCCTCAGGCATGCCTCCCTATATTCCAGAGGCTTCTGACTTACAGCAAGGGTCTAAAGAGGTGATAACGGGGAGAATATACCCTCAAGTCAGAGTAGCACAGTGTTTTATTAGATAATAAATTTCAAGAAATAGTGGAAGCAGTATAGTAAATGGAAGACAGATAGCAGTGTAAGAATATTATAACTGAATAAAAGTAAAATGGCAAACTCCAATTCCATATAATGATGCATGTAAAGTTAGGTGTTATTATAAGCTATAAGAAGTACAAAATAACAAAATAAAAGGAAAAACCAATGGTCAATTCCTCGAGAATCCTAAGAAAGATCCATTGTAACACCCCGAGATTTTATGAAAAATATTCTTTTCATTAATGTCTTGTGTTGTACGCTACACCAAAAGGAGCTTTCACAACACGCATCCTTGACTTGCCTTACATTACACGCAGTCGCGACCTTCCTCGATACCTTGCGTCGTACGCAATACCGAGTTTCACTAAACAACGATATGCTATTAAAATATTATTAAAACTAGCCGTTATGAATAGTAATAACCACTTTTTCAAATTTTGTAAATTTTATTTTTCAAAATGGACTTCATTTTTGGATTCGAAATATCGAAATTAGCTTAGGGTGAAATTCTGGTACTTTTCGGATAACTTTCATATTCTGATGAATAGTGAAAATTACTAAATTATAATTAAAAACAACTTTTTTAATCGAAATAATTAATAGTGATAAATTATTAATTTGAGTGGTTTTAAAGTATATTTAGAATATATTTTTTACAATTTAATACAATGTTGGTCATTGGATGTAATTTCACATTTAAACCAGTCATAAACAAGAGTCAATCTTTTGATAGTTATTATCTCTTAAGAACATGCTATTTGTTTTGAAGACGGGAATTAATTTTTAAATTAATTAATGCAACTGATATGTTTTGAATTTGATAAAATAGACATCATTTTTGAATTCATAATATCAAATATAGCTTAGATCTAATTTTTGGTATTTTTCTGGAAACTTTCATTTTTTGATGAATAGTGAAACCACTAAGTGGTAGTTAAAAAACTGAATTTTTCATAAAACTTAATTTTACCTCTTTTGTGAGTGGAATTTCGAAAATCCGAGAGACACGGTTGATGTCAGTAAGTAAAATGTGATTCAATGAGATGAAAATAATTTTTTTGGTGAATAGTAACTTTTTACTTTTTTTTACCACGGTTAAAAGTAAATAGGGTAATTAAGGGTAAAAATGATATTATTATTACCCTAACACATGTCCTAATTCTATTGGAAAAGCGTAATTCGACCAAAAACAACCTTAGTAATAAAATATGATCATTTAGGCCCACTTGGATTAGATTAGGACATTTATTATTAATTTATTTAAAGAAGGGTTTAAATAGTTAAAATCAAAGTTTAATAAGTAAATCATTTTTAATATGGGGTTATACATAAGATAAATTCGACTATAAATATTCATTAGAAAGATAAAAATATTTCCTACATAATGGTATTTTATTTGTAATTTTTAGACATTAAATAATTTAATTTATTTATGACACAACGATGATGCAATAATTATCTTATTAATGAAATATTGACATAATTGATGTTATAAATACCCAAATAAATATAATTTGAAACTTTTTATGAACTAAACTAATTTTCTAGGTTAATATGACATGTTAGGATTGATTTAATTAACTTTGGTAGAAGTAATCATTCTGTTATGAGTTTCAAAAAAATCAACTATTGAATAGTGTCAAAATTGACATAAAATAGTTTTTAAAACAAATATTATATTATTAATTGTTATTTTATTCCTAAAAATCTAAGGTTCGGCCAAATGACTTAGATAAGGTTATATATATTAATAAAACACAACTTGGGGGTCGCTTGGATGTATATGGTAAGTTTATTAACTATATAATATAAAAATACAAAGTGACATGGTAAATGTCAATCTAATTAACTAAGAGTTAAAACTAAAATATAAGGTTAATATAAGGACCTAAACTTGTCTAAATTATATTGGATGAGATTATTTCGACCCATCCCCACCTTATCTTCAAAATAACTCAATTTGGACCTATTTAAAATCTAACTTGACTTTATAATAAAATAATAGTTTTAGTTATTCCAAAGGTGCCCCTCTCCTCCCTTATAAAAGGGCACCCCCTCCCTATCTTCCTCACAACACTTTGAGCCTTCAAGCTCGGACAAACTCTACCAAATTCTCTTCTCAACTTATCTATAAACATCCTAGAGGTTCTGGTATTCCTCAAAGACCAATTTTAGTTCCCTAAGAGGAGGTCTCAAATAGGCGCTTCAAAGAAGAGGTAATTTCCGTTACCGATTCTTTCATCTTTTTTTCTTCTTCCACTTCTTCTTCTTTAGTTGTTTCATTATGAAGTAATAACATCAGTATCAATAATATACTGATATGTTATTATAAGTATGAAACAACTCTATTTCACCATTTATCCATCCTACGGAAAAAGAAATCACCGCGCGTGCGTACGTACGGAATACCATCTCCACGCCGTGGTGTAATCTATTTTCCACCACCACCTTACTTGGATGGGTATAATGGTGTACATAATTGTTTCCACACGGATTACGGGGATGACCTCCTGGACAGGAGATTCAAACGTTCCGATCGGTTTCTAGCGGTTTTGTTCGTAGAACCGGAAACATCCAATGATTCCACATCCGTTTGGACCTACTTTCCAAAGGTAGGCGCTCATTAGCTTGTGGACTGATGAGGCTTAGGAATTTGCATTGGTCGAGAGGATGGGAGGTCGGACTCATCACACCTTTTTGAGGGGAATTATTGTCTACTCCGGGACTCTCTTTATAGATTTAAGTTATGTTCGTGAATCCTTATTACATTACCAAGTATAAAATGAGTTTTCCTTTAGTTTTAACAATCAATGATTAAATATGCAAGAAATTTAGAGAATCTTTTATATGTATTTGAGGTTCTTCATCAATATAGAATCATCCATATCTGTTTAGAGATTCTTGGTTAATGGTATCCTTCAAAACATTTATATAAAAGTTTCTTGGTCATTATGATGACCAGGCTGGTTTTAAAGCCACTCAGTGGGGCACTTGAAGTTTATCGTCATTCAGAAGGACATAGATTATTTCAAAGTTGGGATCGAACCCATAAATGGGCTACCTACGTATCCTTTGTTTTGGAAAAGGAATCAGAACCCACGTAGTTCGAGGAATGGGGTATGATGTTTATGATTGATGGCTCAAAGATGAATGTCATAATTACTTTTACACTCTAAGCTCACGTGAGTCATGCTCGGTGTGAGAAACAAGAGGTATTGGTAAAATTTAGACAATTGTGCCATGAAATATGCAATCATAAGAATTTGTTTGGGGCTTATGTATGGATGACTGCCCAGATAGATGAAGGTTTAGGATTCACTTTTAGGGAGAAAATCCAGGAACAGGGTCCATAAAGGTATATGTGCTTTATGGATATTTGAATACTCTAATCTTGGGGCTTACTCTTAAGGAGGATGCCCAAGTTAGGAGGGTACTTATGACTGGGGATTTATTCCTGAGAAGGAAGCCCAGGTTAAGGATTAAGGCTTGGGGCTTACTCCTAAGGAGGATGCCCAAGGTTTATGACTGGGACTTATTCCTGAGAAGGAAGCCCAGGTTAGGGGACTTGGGGCTTACTCCTGAAAAGGAAGCCTAAGGTTATGACTGAGTCTTATTCCTGAAAAGGAGACCCAGGTTAGGGATTAAGGTTTGGGGCTTACTCTTGAGGAGGATGCCCATATTTGAGGTTGGGGCTTATTCTTAAGAAAGATGCCCAAGATTAAAGGACTTGATTGGGGCTTACTCCTGAGGAGGATGCCCAGATCAAAGGTTTTATAACTGGGGATTATTCCTGAAAAGGAGACCCAGGTTAGGATTCTCTCATCTTAAAGGATGAGGTTGAATGAATGAACTCACAATCTTTGGTGACATAAAGATGTTTAAATCACTAGGTTTTGAGAGATATTTCACAGAATTCCTTTCAGATAAGGATGTCAAATCAAGAAATCATGCCATAATTGGCTTTGAAGAGTATCTTGAGGACTGAATCTTGAATAGGAAAGGTGAAATGGCTTAAGAGGGGTAAAATGGGCAAGATGGGCACCCAAAAAAGATAGGGGTGCGCAAGTATTAAAAGTCGCGCAAGTCCTGCGGCGGCGCGCAAGTATTGGTCGCGCAAGTATACTTGCGCGACACATGGGGTACTTGCGTGATTTTCAACCAGAGTTGAATTACTTGAGCGACTCTTTAGAAAACCCTTTTTAATCCTCTTGAGGTTCTTCCAGAAGAGGGACGCGCAAGTTATATTGAAGGAATTAAGTCGGCGCGCAAGTGTTTGATAAGTTTCAACACTTAGGCCTTCCTTCTTCTCTTTAGATCTTCCATTCTAGGTAAGAAATTACCTTAGAAGTGTTATGGAAGCTTTAAGAAGAGACTTGGGCGTCGGGAGCTTCAAATCCGTGTTTCTGGAAAAAGATCCTCCCGAATGGGGGGCCCACAGGGTCTATTTATAGGCAAAAGAAGACCCCGGGCGGTTACTGGGCGGTTACCAGATATGTCGCGCAAGTCCCTTGCACGACTATGAGGAGTCGCGCAAGTGTAGAGGCGGCGCGCAAGTGTACTTGCGCGACCAAGAGGTAACTTGCGCGACCTATGGGCAATGTTCTCCTTTTTCATCCCTTTGTCGATTTTTGATGTTTCTTCAAAGGATTAATCACTTTGAGCTCAGATATTCCCTTTTCTGATCTTTAGATTCTGTGACGAAAGGAGCGTCAATAAAAGTCCCCCCTCAGAGTTGGATCGGGAAAGAAATGAGGATTTGACTCTGAGGAAATCGAATCCCTCCAAAGGAAAAGGGAGGCGCGCAAGTCTTCAGTGCGCAGAGGGAGGCGCGCAAGTCTGCGTCGCGCAGGCCTTAAACCCTCTGGTATGGCGCGCAGGTAGGCCTCCTGGCCTATAAATATGCCGCTTCCGGCCGTAGATGGCATCTGAAGTTCCGGATTTCTCGAGCTCTCGCCGCGCAAGTCTTCTTCGCCGTGCAAGTCTCTTGTTTTCACTGTTTTCTCGCTGCCGCGCTACTCTTAAGGTAATAAGGCTTGCGCGGCACATACTTGCGCGGCATAAACTTGCACGGCACATGTACCACTTGCGCGACGTCTCCATACTTGCGCGCCTTAATGCCTTTGCCATTTTTTCCAAATTCTTTCACAAATTTTATGAAAAAATAAACCCACTTAAGAGTTTAATTTATTCAACTCTTGTGCAGATTCAATGGCTTTTAGACCTGGATTAATTGATGAGCTGGCTAGCAAGCGGATAGATGATATGATGAATATCATTGGCCCTGATTACTATACTGTCAAAAACAGTACTCTTCCAGATTTGGCTAAGTATCTGAAGAAATATCATCGCGACTTTCCTCACTGCACTTATCTACCTTTGTATGGTCATGGTCATCTGCAAGAAGTCATTATTCCAGAAGTAAAGAATTATCTTCCATTTTCTTGGTTTCAGAATTATACCAATTTTGCTTCAGCAAATATCTCAGGCGGAGGAGTATTTCAAACTGCTGGAACAGTGGAGAAGGCTTATGTGATGCATCATAGCCCTTGCACACCAGATCTGAAAAAACATACACCTGAGCTTCAACCACATTGTCATCCTTCAATCTTCCGAAATGCTCAGATGGATCAATCCAAAGGCTGGAAGAAAAGTTGGGATTTCCGTCCTGGGGGAGGCGTGAAGCCAACTTGGATGTGGGTATACTGGGTGCGACAGACTTGCGCAAAGTTTATTGAGGATCTGAAGAGAGCTGCAATATATGAGGCTGTTTGGGTTGGGCAAACATATATTTACATACATGATATCTTCGTGCCAGAGATACTCAGCCATTGGAGTCCAGCGACTAATTCTTTCCACTTGACTCATGGAGAAGTAGGTATCAGTTTGTGGGATGTCCACAAGATTTCAGGAGCTCCAATCTTGGGTGATATGTATGATGAATTCATTCCTCCCAAGGTGACTTGGAATGATCCAGAGAAGACTCCTGCTTTGGCTCGAGAATTATTCAAAATCTTTCATAAGCTCAAGAGTTCAGAGACTTCATTAACTCATTTCAGAAAAGATATCCATCCGGAAGAATGGATGAATGTGTTTCTTACTGAGAAGAAAGGGATGGAGCCAAAGGAAAAAGGATCCAAGAAAAAGAAATCCAAGGATACCCGGCCCAAACGTCCTACCACTTGTCCAAAACCTGAGAAGAGAGGAGCTCCTGGCACATTCTGGCCAACTCTAGAAGCAGGAGAGTTTGAAAAATGGGGCTATGAAGTGAATCAAATAATTCCAAAGAAAACTCGTCTGGCGGGTTTCTTGGCAATGTGGCTCAGCATTTATCTCTTGTCGGTCAGGGATTCGAAGGGAGGCGTTAGGCCAGGGACCTTCGTCATTGCGGCCAAGTTGGCTGAGGGAAAAATGGTTGGGTTAGCTACCCCCATTTTAGCAAAGATTCACAGGAGTTTACTTCACGTCTTCCAGGGTAAATCTCCTTTAAGAATAGTGGGACCATTCCAGGTTTTGTGGGGATGGATCGCCACTCACTTCAGGACTTACAATGTACAGAATGGATTACAAATTCCTGGAAGCTCTTTCAGACCGTCAGTGCAAGCATTCTCTGGAATCGCTCTATTAGATGTCAATGGTTATGACATAAAAGTAAGACTAAGCATGTATAAGGAATTCAACTTCTTTCCTTATGGAAGTCCGCCATCTGGGCGGTTTGTTGATGATGGGAAAGCCCCTTTGGATTTGAGGGCATACATGCTAGCTTGCAGGGATGGCGTGTTAGTAGCCAGGATTGATGGAGAAATCATATGCGAGGCCTATGCTCCATATAGATTTGCACGCCAATTCAAATGTTTGCAACAGATTGTTGTATCCCCTCCAGTACATGTCAGGTTAGAGCAACATCCGATGGTTTCTCGACAACTATGGTTGCTGACATCAAGAGAGAAGACTGGGGCAGTATTTGATCTACCAGTTGAAAAAGCGGCACATTATCTGACTACATTTTATGCCGAACACTGGATAGCATCATACCCTAAAGGGATATTGAATCACCCTGTATATCAAGTGGGAAAGAGGAAGAGGACTGTAGAGAAAGAAACTCTTCCTCATGAAGGTGATACTTCTCCTCCTGAAATAGGTTCAACAGACTCCTCCTCTAGAACTGATTCCTCGGATTATCATGATGGGGATGATGAGGCACAACCGGCAGCAAAGCGGTTTCGTGCCCGGTATAATCCTCCGGCCAGAGTTAAAAGACCCACTCCATCAGCTCCTGGTGAGTTATTTGATTGTAATAACTTCAATCACTGCTACTTTATAAAGTAATAAGTCTCACTTTCTTATTCTCTATCTGTAGTTGCAGGAGTCGGGAAGAAATTAAAATCAAAAATTGTAGGACCTTCCTCACAGCCTTTATATCTAAGACCAGAGGCTGTTCAGCTATGGCAGAGCTTATACTGTGATACTGAGACCGTCTGGCTGGATTTGTGTGAGGGCCTACAACTTCCTGGGATAGGATATCTTCTAGCTTCTAAAGACCTTCAATACGGAGATAACCCCAATGAAGTGCGATCTTACATCAGAGAGCTGGAAATGCTCATATATGCCACTGATAATTCGGTTCCTATCACCAGGCGGGTGAAGGAAATGATTAATCGTGGCACCACTGAGGGGGCTGGTGGTTCTGGAGATGAGGAGTGGCAAGAGTACGTGGCTCCTGAAGATGTAAGTTTTCTTTCCTTATTTTCATTGCAACTTGATTTCAGTTGAAGCTTTGTTACTTAAGGAAGTTATTTTCTTCATCTTGCAGCTTGCAAAGAAAGGGACCGGGGTTCCTTCGCCACAATATAGCCCTGGTGGTACCGCTGTTGGGGCTGCTGCTGATTCTCCTCGCGAACCAGGCGAGATATCTCCAGGCCAGCAGGCCATGAATGAGGCACTGGACATAGCCTTTCATTCGCCAATCCAAGTTCCAATAAAGGAGACAACTGAAACTCCAAAAAAACAAAAGAAGCCAAGGCAACGAAGGAGGAAATCCTTAGATAAACGTTTCATTAGCAGTGGTAAGTCCTTCGAACAATCACGAGTTTATACCCATAATCATATGGTTACTCATATTTCTGAGGATTGCAGGGGCTTCTTCAATTTCCCCCTTGAGGGAAGGGACTGATCCTTCTTCAAAGGTCGTGGAGGGTGCTGTAGAACAACCACAGACTCAAGCTAACTTGGTTGCTCCTAGAGAAGAGCTACCATCCATTCCCAGTATCCCTCCCACTACTGAAGAGGTTGTCCAGGGTCAGGGGTTGCAGGACATAAGTCAGCAAGAAGACGTAGCAAATGCTCCCACTGGTGAGACTAACCAAGATTCTGAAGTATCATTAGATGGAATGATGAATCAAGGAATGAATTTTGAAGAATTTTATGATCATGCTAGATTGTCATGTGATTTAGAAGACCTTGGGCGTGAGTGTTACCCTTCGCCCAAATTTTTCTTTTAAAAACAAAACATATTTCTAATCATGATGTAAAATAATATGCAGTTTCTTCCGTAGAAGCTGCTGAACTGCCAATGCCCAAAGAGGGTGTGGACACTGATGTCAACCCTATCATTGCAGAAACATTAGCTCAAGTAGAGCTAAATCCAATAAACTCTCCTGAGACCCATCTTGAAAATCCTGTTGAAACCGGGAGAGATGGGGAGAAATCTTCTCATGTTGCTGAACCACCATTGGGTAAGGGATAACAATATTTGTGATTGTACTTTATTTTCAAGACAATACATTCTTTTGTTATCCTTTAAGATTCAACTAAAATCTTTCAATTGATCATGTAGGGCCATCAACTGTAATGGCTAGATCCGGAGATGAGGCTTCAGCCTCTGCCCCAACGGGAATTGAAAATGAAGAAGCCCAAGTCAGAGGGGAAAGAGCAGGACAAGGCACCTCCCTAAGTGCGCTAATTCCAGATTACATACCCCCTTCTAACGAAGATGTTGAATCAGATCCAGAGATGCTCAAAGCGTTCAGCTTTTCACGACGTAAGGCATGGAACAACATATGGAACATCATATCGGGGGTGCCTTTAGAAGAGATACCATCAAAAATTTCCCGATTGTCATCCCAATTTGTTATAATGGGACTTGGTGGTTTTGGGTATGAAAAGATCCATGCTGCGGTGAAACAGATTATTTTCAGGAGGGAGCAAATGCAGACAAGTCGCGAAGATTTGACCAGAGTGAAATTGTCAGTCAACATAGGCGAATTTGAGGCTGCGATATCCCAGGCTGAAGCTGATTATGCTGTCAAGATGAAGGATCTGAAGCAAAAAATCAAAGAAAAGGTCGTCCAGCAGGTGCAACTCCAGCAACAGTTAGATGCTGTTACTGGGGAACTTGATCAGCTTAATAAATCATTGGATGAAACTCATATGAATGGCATAAAAGCCATTGCAGATGCTAAGAAGGCACTTCAGCAAGCTGAAAAGAGTGAAGCTGGTCAAGTGCACGAGCTTCAAGTAACTGTTGATAAGGCTCAGGATGCTATACATCAAATGAAGACTTATGTTGAAAATCTTCTGTAATTCTTGAAAAAGATAAGAGATTCCAGTCTGTGGATGTCCTTCTAACTCTTGTGTATCAATGAAAAACACTTTTGTCTTCAATCATTTGTGCTTTCATTCTTCCATTACCTGCTTCAAATTTACTTAAGCCAATGGGCTTAGTAAGCATAGTTTGATTTTTACTAGGATTATTATAAATAACCCTACAAACTTTGAACCTTTTAACTGCTCAATATTACCTAAATCATACAAAAAATGTATATTTAGTGAGCTGGAACTTGACTTTTATTCATAGTTCCTCTGTCTTTTGTGTGGGCAGTTTAAAGTCATGCAAGCCGGACATAAAGGGGCTAATGTTTAAGGTCGAAATAGCTTTGACCGAAAATGGATTAAAATGTATTCAATTCCTTGACAATTTATCTGAAAACATATTTACCATACTCAAGTATGAGGGAAAAAATGTAAACTATGGCTTAAGAATTTTTGAATCTGAGGAATGATATGAAAAAGAGCTAAATAGCATTAGAAGAAGTAGTTTCCAAGAATGAAGTTACTATTATTTAACAAAACCCGTTAGGGGGTTGAAATATGCAGGGCCACCTATGGGCATTGGCTGCATAGTCAAATAAAATAGCATCTTTTGGCTGACAAGTCTGTTATGTGGACTGTTTATGCAAGGCCACCTATGGGCACGTGTTGCATAGTCAGGCAAAAGAACTCCCAGAAATTTACTTTCCTAGTGCTAAAAGCCAGTGAAAGTTTATGGAGATTCAAATTTTCTAAAGCATAGAGTTTGTTGTATGGAAAGAGGTACTTGAATATGGAGAAGATATTTCCAAACAAGAATATCGAAGAACTGGATGAATATCACTCCTACGAAGGTCTGACCCAAACGTAGGGAAGAAGAATAAACCATAGACTTGAATACTTTCAGATCATGAAAAAGGATATGGGACAAATACGTTAAGGATGGCTATTTTTGCAGATCCTTACATACTTTCGTTTAAGACAAATAAGGACAAAAGAGGCATTCTTCCCAAGAATGAAGTTACTATTATTTAACAAACCCGTTAGGGGGTTGAAAACATACAGGGCCACCTATGGGCATTGGCTGCATGGTCAAATAAATAGCATCTTTTGGCTGACAAGTCTTTTATGTGGACTGTTTATGCAAGGCCACCTATGGGCACGTGCTGCATAGTCAGGCAAAAGAATTCTCAGAAGTTTGATATTTTTGTGACTAGAAGTCATGAAAAGGGTTATGAAGATCTGAAAATATTTAAGGTTAGGATTATAATACATAAAGATGGGTATTTTCCAATGTATATAAAGATACATAGGTCAATGAAAACCATAATCATGTTATGGCTGGGTCCTGAATTGAAATTTTGGACTTCACTACGTATCTCATAAGAATGAGAATCAAGCCATACGTAGTTCTTGTAGTTTAACGTCGTGCAGGACGAGAGTATGAGTGGTCTTAGTTTAAGGTCATAGAATTCGGACCATAATAATGAATACACAGTGTGTGTTTTCATGAGGACTTTTCAGCCAAGGGACTGAAAGTGAAATTTGGGGTTAGGCCCAAAAGACTTGGGACTGGATTCGAGGGACACTCGAATGTTCCTACGTATCCCATAAGGATGGGAATCAAGTCCACGTAGTTCTAGAACTACCCTTTGTACAAATTTGGTTTGTACATGTGAAGGGTGAAAGGGGACTTTAGTGCAATGATGGTTTTAACCTAAGATAAAAAGTTTAGGCATTACCATGTATGCACGTAGTCTTTTTGAAATGAAACATGATTGAAAAATCAATGTCAATAATGGTTCCTCTCAAGTGAGGAGATCAAAGAATATTGTAGTTTATTGTCGTACCGGACAAAAGTGTTGTATAGTTTAACGTCATATAACAAGGACGAAAGTGAATCAATGTAATGATATTGATTCCAAGGGCGGTTTCACAAATCATCATCATATGAGATGGTGGTGAAACGATGTGAAGAGATTGTTCTTTGGGACAATGATCTAATAAAAAATGTTGTTGGGACTTACACATAGTTAGTGGCCCAAAGGGAGTGTTATGGTTGATGTTCACTCTAAGCTCACGTGAGTCATACTCGGTGTGAGAAACAAGAGGTAATAACAACCTTAACGATGCACAATTTAATGTCATGTAGGACATATCAAGGACTTTCTGTACAGTTTAGCGTCATGTAGTTAGGACGATGGGGACAATACAGTTTAACGTCATATTGGACGAAAGGGGAATTGTGCAGTTTTAATGTCATGCTGGACTTTTGATGATTATATAGTTTAACGTCTTTCCGGACGTGAGGGACTTTTATACAGTTTAGCGTCATGTAGTTAGGACGTCACAGTTTAACGTCTTGCTGGACATAAGGGATTTGCAAATAGTTTATGGTCATATACATGGACCAGGGATGATGCAGTTTAAGGTCATGCTGGACGGTTTAGAGAACTTTTTCACAGTTTAATGTCGTGTGGGACGAAGCTGCAGTTTAAAGTCATACTGGACCATTGCTGTATAGTTTAACGTCATATAGCAAGGACGAACTGGTGCTGTACAGTTTAAAGTCATGTAGCTAGGACTAAGGTGAACCAATATGAGGATATCAGTTCTGGGGACTTTTTACAGTTTAACGTCATGCTGGACGAATTAGTAACCAATGTGACAGTTTAACGTCATGTTGGACGATAAGGGAACTGACATAGTTTAACGTCATGCTGGACGATGAAAGTGCCACACAGTTTAATGTCATGTTGCTAGGACACAATATAGTTTAATGTCATCTCGGACAAAATATAGTTTAATGTCATCTCGGACAAAATATAGGAACTTCTATACAGTTTATTGTCATGTAGGACAAAATCAGGGACTATGCAGTTTAAAGTCTTGCAGTTAGGACTATTGGTGCTGCACAGTTTAGTGTCATGTTACAGGGACATAAGTGCGAATAGTTTAAGGTCATATGCATGGACCGTACAGTTTATCGTCATGCTGGACGTATTATAGTTTAATGTCATCTCGGACAACGTTGTAGTTTAAGGTCATACTGGACCATTGCTGTATGAACCAAATGTAAGAGTCTTGGTTCTGGGAACAATATTTTGTATTTATACAAAATACTTCTTCAGAAATCTGGCATTAGTTGGAGTCGTGATGTGTTCTCCATCCATTGAAATCAGAGAATACGCTCCATTGGAGTAGACCTTATGTATTGAATAAGGTCCTTCCCATTTTGGTTCAAGCTTGGGAGGCTTCTTTCCTGGTATCATTGGTGTTCTAAGAACCAATACCAATTCTCCCTGAATGAATGAACGAAGATGAACTTTTTTGTTAAAAGCTCGTGCTATTCGATTCTGATAGATTTCCAAGTGGTGCAAAGTGCACAATCTTTTCTCATCTAACTGTTCCAATTCATTCAACCGCTTTTGGGATTGCTCATCTGTTGATAACTGATCACAAATGGCTATTCTGAGTGAGGGCAATTGAACTTCAATTGGCAAGACTGCTTCTGTTCCATATACCAATGAATATGGAGTAGACCGTGTTGCATTGCGAGTGGTAGTCCGATAAGCCCATAAAGCATGAAAGAGTTTATCAGGCCATGACCTCTTATCTTTATCCACCATCTTTTGCAGTATATTTGAAAGAGTCTTGTTGAAGGCCTCTATCTGGCCATTAGCCGCTGCATGATATCGAGATGAATGGTTGGACTTAATGTTGTATTCTTGATACAATTTCTTTACCTCAGAAGAACAGAAGTTGGTGCCGTTGTCCGTCAATATGGTATGAGGGACACCAAATCTAGTAATGATGTTAGACTTGATGAAGCTAACAATGCATTTAGAACTGACTTCTTTGAGAGGTACTGCCTCTGCCCATTTGGAAAAGAAATCAGTAGCAGTAAGAATGTACTTAAACTGCTTGGCCGTAGCTGAAGGGTAAGGTCCCACCACATCCATTCCCCATGTGGAAAATGGCCATGAGTATTTAGCTGTATGAAGCAACTCTGGAGGTTGATGAATGAAGTTGGCATATACTTGGCATGAATGACACTTCTTTGTGAAATTAACACAATCTTGTATCATTGAGGGCCAGAAGTATCCAAGCCTTCGAATTTGATCAGACAATCTATGTCCAGACTGGTGGGCACCACAGACTCCTGCATGCACTTCTTTTATGACAGCCATTGTCTCTTCACCATCAATACATCTGAAGAGAACTCCATCAAAACCACGTTTGTAGAGAATTTTCTCGAGGTGGTTTGGACCATCATAAAGAGTAAAATTGACCACACGTCGCCGAATTTGTTCTTTCTCGGCTCTATCAGGTGGTAGTGTTCCATTTTGAAGGTACTCCCTGATAGGTGACATCCATCCTGTAGTATGACCATACGGTTCAGGAATGGGACTAATTTCATTAATTTCCTCTGTTCTGACTTGAACATAAGGTGAAATTGCATGACGGTGGGCAATACCGATGGTTGTCTCGTCCCGATTTGGATCTGCTAAAGCTGTGGCTATATTAGCCAGTGCATCAGCTTGAGCATTTTGTGATCTTGGGACATAAGAAAATGTCGGTTCTGAAGGGAATTCCGACATTAACTCTCTGACGTAATCATACAAAGGGATTAATTCTTCTTTTCTGATGGCATAATCCCCATTGACTTGTTTGATTACCAGGTCTGAATCACCTTTCACCTTTAAGTGATTCACTTGTGCTTGAAGTGCTAACTCCAAGCCTGCAATGAGAGTTTGGTATTCAGCTTCATTATTGGTACCACCTTCCCACAACACAAAGGAATAAGGTAATACTGCCTTATCTGGAGAAATGAGCACAATTCCTAAACCAACTTTGTTGAATTTAGGATTTTCCATTTTCTTCCCTGTTGGACTTCTAGAAGCACCATCAAAATACATTTCCCATGTTTGAGGACTCTCTTGAATAGAAAAAACTTCCTCATCAGGGAGTTCGATATCTGAATACGTGTCTTCCACTGAAGGGTGTTCAGCCAGGAAATCAGCCAGAGCTTGGCCCTTAATTGCCTTTTGAGACACATACTGGATGTCGAACTGCTGTAGAATAACCGCCCACCTTGCCAGACGTCCTGTAAGCATTGGACGACTAAGGATGAATTTGAGTGGATTATTACGAGATACCAATTGGACCTCGTGATGTTGCAGGTAGTGTCTTAGTTTCTGAACTGCAAAGATTAATGCTAGGCAGCACTTTTCAATACTCGAATACCAGTTTTCTGCTTCAAGCATAGTTCTACTGAGATAGTAGAGACTATTTTCATTCCCAGCATCATTCTTTTGAGCGAGAAAGGCACCCAATGATCGCTCTAAAGCTGTCACATAGAGGATAAGAGGCCTACCCTCAACAGGTGGCATGAGTACTGGTGGACTTAAGAGGTATTTCTTGAGAACATCAAATGCTTCTTGACATTCTTTAGTCCACTGGTAAGTGACTCCTTTCTTCAATAATTTGGTAAAAGGTAAACTTTTTCCTGCCAAATTGGCGATGAAACGCCGAATATAGGCTAAGTGTCCTTGAAGTCCTCTTAATTCTTTCAAATTCTGAGGAGGTGACATACCAAGGATTGATTTGGTCTTCTCAGGATCGACTTCAATACCACGATGGCGTACAACAAAGCCGAGGAATTTTCCTGAGGTTACCCCAAAAGCACATTTTAAGGGGTTCATCTTCAAATTATGTTGTCGAAGCTTGTGGAATATGACTTCTAAATCATCCAAGTGATCAAAACGTTGTTTGGATTTAACCACCAGATCATCTACATAGCATTCAACAAATTTCCCTAGAAAAGGTTTGAAGATACGATGCATGGCGCGTTGATATGTTGCACCTGCATTCTTTAAACCAAAGGGCATCACCCGGTAACAAAACACACCTTGAGGAGCTCTGAAGGCTGTATATTCCTCATCTTCTGGGGCCATTCGGATCTGATTATATCCATAATACCCATCCATGAAAGAAAGTACTTCATAGCCAGCCGTCGCATCAATTAAGAGTTCTGTAATCGGAACTGGAAAATCATCTTTGGGACAATACCGATTAAGATCTCTGAAATCGATGCAAACCCTAATTTGTCCATTCTTCTTCTTTACAGGGACAATATTAGCCAACCACTTGGGATATTGAACTTCTCTGACGAAGTTAGCTTTGATAAGCTTATCCACTTCAGCCTCGATTTTGGAAGCATAGGTTGGGTGTGTTCTTCTCGCGGCTTGCTTGAATCCTCGATGTTCTTTTGGCAAACCCAAATGATGGGTGGCAACATCAGGATCAAGGCCAGGCATCTCTGTATAATTCCAAGCAAAAATATCTTTATTTTGCTTTAGAAAATAAATATACATCTCTTGTTCTTTAAGGTTCATGGCCGCACTAATTAAAGTGGGGCGTGGATCTTTCTCTGTACCCAGATTTACTTCTCTGAGTTCATCCACAGTGGTAGAGATACCCTCTTCAAATGCTGGAGGAGCATCTCTAAGATCTTCCTCTTCCTCTTCATCATGTGTTATTTTTTCCGTTTCTACTTGCAAAGTAGATGAAAAAACGAAATTCTCATGATCATAAGAGATGTCAAAATTTTCACATTTTGAAGAAGAAGCTTCCATTTCCGACCCTATTGATGATAAAGGGTCTTCTTTGGGAATCAAAGAGGAGATGATGGATTGAGAATCGACATCAATATTCACCTCTGGTGTTGCTATAACTTCTTCTGGCCTGATTAGCGAAGTATAGACTTGTTGGATTTCAGCAGACGAAATGAAAACGTCACCACTTATGCTTTCATCACTGCTTGGTAAGTTACCAATTTCTCCCATGTTGTCTGGCTCGATTGCCGTAATTGGCATTATGGATCTTTCCATAAGAGTATTTTGATTTGGGCCTATTTTGTCAATTTGACTGATAGGTAACACATAATCTGTACTCACATGTGAAAATGGATTTATTGGAATTTTTTCCAAACCATATGGAGCATTAACTTTGGTAATTTCCTTCATTGTAGATTTTTCTCTTCCCTTCATGTGATAAAATTCCGCCTCAATGTATTGAGACTCACATGTCTTGAATGGGGCCTTATCACCATACAATGTTCCAACTTGACCATCGAAACAGTATTTGAGACATTGATGGTATGACGATGGAATAGCTGCATGCTGATGTAGCCAGGGTCTTCCAAGCAAGATATTGAAAGCTGAGTCTTGATCAACAATCATGAAATCCGAATTGGAAACAAGATCTCCAAACTGAGTTCTGAGTGTAACTTCTCCCAGTGGTTCTTGTTCATTTTTATCATATCCTTGCAACATCATGGTAGAAGGAGATAAATCAGATTCCGTGAGGCCCAATCGACGAAGTGTACGAATGGGCATGAGGTTGACTCCTGAACCATTGTCAATAAAAGCTCTTCGAACATCTATACCATTGACTTTTCCAGATAAGTACAAAGGTTTTATGTGCCCATGCACAACATCATCTTCATCTTTATCAGTAAAAGATATTACTGCATGGCATTCTGCAGGATTATTCTCTATGTGATAAATTTCAGCTGCAGCAATTTCAGCTTCAAATTCCTGAGGACTTGACAAAGCTTCGATGAGTGCTTCCCGAAGATCTCTTGATAGATTCAAAGCATCCAAAATTGATAATTTGGCTGGTACTTGGGCCAAGTGTTTCAATATATCATACTTTTGATCTAGAGGCCTGCGTTTCCCAATAGGAATATTTGGTTTAGCAGGTACCTGGGAAGCAGATGCTTTGGAAGCTGATGCATCTTGTATTGAAGTTGGAAACATCCTTGGTTTTGGAAGATTAGACTGATTAGATCCATTTACTTTCTGAGATAAATAAGATGGAACCTTTAATCGGTCTTCCAAAATAACTGTGCCGAAGCTGAGTTGGCCATTGGCAGAAGAACTTGCTTGTTCTTTTTGAGCTCGCTGAAGGGCTCTACCACGAGTTTCTGCTGCATATACAGTACTAGCAGGGGTAGAATTAGAGTAGTGGCTTCGGAAAGATCCACGTCTTCCCCTATATCCTGAACCTCTAGAACTTCCTCGGGTTCCTTTATTTGATACAGGGAATTCAGGCTTATCAAGACTGGAATATGAATCTGTTAATTGAATCATATTAACAGAACCAAAGATCAATTCTTCGTCTGATAAAGACTCTGCCTGGTTGGCCTGTTTAGGCTGTGCCGTTTGGTGGGACGGTGCCCGTTGCTTTGAAGTAGATGGCATGAAATCTGCTAAAGTCAAAGACAATTTAGGCTTTGATACATACTCATCTTCTCCTGATTCCTCTTTCTTCTTTGAATTGCGCTGCCCTTTTGAGGATTTGTCCTTTGATGGAGGCTTTACTGCAGCTTTTGTAGGAGACACAATTGGATTCTTCAATTGTGTTCGCAAAATGGAATGGGTCCGATTGATTGTCTTTCTGACCATCCAATCATCATATTTTTTCGCAGTTTTGCTTTTGACTTCCTGCCACTCACCTCCTTCCTCTGGATCTGTAGCGGTAATACACGCTACATGATCTGAAGAACCCTTCAATTTGACCTGTCCCAAATCGACCATCTTTTGCAGGAGGTCTTTAAAGACAAAACACTCCTGGATGGGATGCCCCAACATTTGATGAAAGGGACAATAATTGGGACGGTCTTCATCTCCTTCCTTGTTTGGTCTCTTCGGCACTGGTAATTGAACCAAATTATTTTCCAGAGCTGAAATGAAGTAACCAGGAACTTGATCACTTCGGAAAGAGTATGTTTTACTCTTCATATCCTCAAATTGTTTTCGTCTTTGATTTTTTTGATCATTTGGACGAAACAGCCTTTGTTGTTGGCGTTCAGGAGGTGGAGTCCTTCGAGAAGATGAAGGTTTTGAAGTAGATATAGGTACAGGTGCCTGTTTAAGCATAACTGTAGCAGTTTCTGCTTTACCCATTCTTCTTCCTGGAGCTGACGGAATTACACGAGATTTAACCTTAGCCTGTATAAGGGAATCTTCAATCTGTTGAGCGATTGAAGTAAGGTCTCGAAACCCTCCTGTGTATTTCACAGGGATCAATGGCGTGCGTAATTCGTCACGCAAATTTGCCACACAGATTGGCAACAATTCCTCCTGAGGGAGTGATAAACTCAAGGAATATGTTAATCCCTTCCAACGAGCAATGAAATCAGAGACTCTTTCATTCTCCCTTTGCTTGCAGTTTGTAAGATCGAAAACTGTCGTTTTTGGCAAAGTTGAGCTAAACTGAAGAAGGAATTTTTGACGAAGATCCTCCCATCCGATGACTGACCGGGATTTCAAGCTTGTATACCAGACAAAAGCTGGTCCTTGCAAGGTTCGCACGAAGCATCTGAGTTTCACTGCTTCTTGCTGCTCTGGAGTTCCCATCATAGGATCACAACAAGATACGTAATGCGTCAAATGTTGTTCAGGGTCGCCTGATCCATTGAAAGTAGGGAAAATAGGGTTTCCAAAACTGGATGGAGGAGAAATTGAATCTACCCATTCAGGGTAAACTTTCTTTTCAGGTTGAACTTGCGCCCGTTTCCCTTCCATAGTTTCTAACCGAGATGTTAATGACTCAATAGTAGTTATTAACTTTTGAGAAACGTCAGGTTGAACTTGGTTTTGGGTAGGTGCAATGAATGGAGCTTGGACAGACGTGGTGGTTGGTGCTGCAACTGATGGTAGTGCTGCCAACCGTTGTTGCGTTTGACCCGTAGGATTAGACCTCTGTGGGTGTACTGACAAAGGAGGATATTCTTGATCCATCTCAGTAGTTACAACAAATTCCTTCGGCTGTCGGACTTCAGCATTCTTAAGAAGAAGACTACTCTGAAGTAGTTCTGCATTCAACCTTCTTAATTCTTTCATTTCTTCCTCCTGTTGTGCAAGCCTTTGCTCTAACGAGAGCGATTGACCTCCTTCAGAGGAAGGGTGAGAAGTAACCTGATTCTTTCCTTTCCCCTTATTGGATCCTTTTCGGAGAGGGGGAAGTGGGTTACTTGAAGGAATACCCAGATTTTGGGTAAGCCTTTGATTACGTGTGCGCACACCTTCTTCATTTAGGTCTGTGTGCGCAACTTCTTGAGCAGGAACCTCTTCGTCTGATCCCTCTGATTGAGCCTCATCTGGTGAATCAGCAGCAACGGCAGTGATGACATTAATGGATGCATATTTCATGGAATCCTTTCTATCAGCATTTCTGTGATATTGTCTCTTTTTATGTCCATGATAAGACATGGCATTCCGTTGACTTGATCCTTCAGGAATTTCTTGGAGAACCGTCACTTGGAGAGAATCTCCTGACATCTTGGCTCTTCGTTCCTCTTGAGGCTTATTCCCTAATCGAGAGAATACTGACTTTCTCTGAGGGAGGGATTGAAGATTTGAAAAAGTCCCCAGTCCGGTGGACTGGGGGTGTTCCTGTTGCTTCCGCTCAACTCCTCGAATCCCATTTGTTGATTCTGAGGGTTGGGTTAGAGAAGTCCCCAGTCTGGCAAGCTGGGGTGTCTCTTGACATGCTATGTCTGAGATCTTCTTGAAATCTCTCTTGATCTTGCGAATCTTAGTTCGGAAATTAGCTGGATGCATTAACCTGTATCCACTTTTATCACCTGGTTCAAAAGACCGTTGGATGATTTCCGAAACTTCTGTCATTTGATGACGTGTTTGCTCCAGACGAGAGGTTTGTGAAATATTCTCGCCTGCTTGGTGTAGGAGCAATTCAACAACCTGTTCTCTATATACTTGATTTTGAGAGGAACTAGTTGAAGCTTGATCTCGAGCAAGATTTTGATTATGAACAAAGCCCATTGACTGTGGCCGGCCATGGGCAATAACATTGCATGAGACCATTTTTGGCGGGCTTTGCTGACCGGAAAGCACTGTGAAATGTAGTGCTCCGTGAACACCCCATCCTATGATATGAACATTAGATGGAGCATTGGAAATTAACTGACGCAATCTTCTTAGTGCGCCAAGGCATGAACGTTGAAGGGTTCTCTGTTGCTTTTCAGCCTTCGGATACCGAGAGACTGATAGACATGCCAAATCAATCTGGCGTTGTAACCCTTCTATTATCTTAAGATGATTTTCATATTCATCGTAAGATAATACCTTCTTCTTTAATTGACAAAGAGTTTTCCATATGTTGAGACGAATATCATGGATTCCATCATCCGTCAACATCTTTGGAATGTCATACTGTGAATCAGCCAAAGGCCAAAACATGACTGGTACTTCACCTTTTGCCAGTTTTTTCCTCATGTTTAGCATTTCCTCTTTATCATTAAATGAAGATTCTTCTACCTGTTTGGACCAGAGTTGGTGTTTCCTTGTTGTTTCATCGGATTCAACAAGATTGGTAGAGATTTCACTATTCATGCTGGAAGATGAATGACCCAGGGATGGTTCGGAGAATAACCTGAACCCCAGGCTATCTTCTGATGGAGAAAGAGTTTCACCTGCCGATAGTAAAGCATCAGACATGACTGGTTTTACGTTTGCAAGTGCCTCGAGATAGGAGGGCTTTCTCGTCACTACATTGCCTTCTGAAGAATTTTCGAGACAACGTGAATCACTACTGCGGAGAGGACTTTCGCAGCGAAGTTCATCACCATGAGGAGGACCATCATGATGGGTTACAGCAAAAGATGAAATCTCTTGCTCCTTGGCCTTCTGACCACATAGAGGGTTCCTGTGGCTCTCATCTGAAGAAGAAACTTCAAGATTGACCGAATTTTCATGAAGCAAGTCTTCATGAGGAAGTGTCTGTTGAAGACCTTCGGGATTAATGTTCCTGTTATTGGGAACTGAGGGAGTAGAATCTTGAACTCCGACAGATAAATGTCTGAGGGCTTCAAGAACTCCAGCATCGAGCAAGGCCTTGTTGCAGATTGGCCTTTGGTCTCCTGACTGTGCTGGGCGGATCTTTTTCTTAGATGCCTTCTTACTCGCTTTAGAAACCACTTGATGACGAAAGTGATTGCTCTGAGAAGGTGTATGTGCCTGATCAGGAAAGATGGTCAGGTTAGGCTGACAATCATCGCTCAAATCAGGTGTATGTGCCTGACTTGGTTGTCCGTATGATATGGGGGAGTATGCCCCATAACCCTCTTGGACTGGAACAGATGTGTGTGTCTGTTCCGGAGTGAATTGTTGATGTGTCACTCCACTGCTAGGGATAGATTTATGTGTCTGTCCCTGAGATGATGCTGAAGCTGTTATGATATCCTGGCAAGCATCCAGAATATGAGCAGGAATTTGCTTCTGCTCTTTCACCATTGACAAAATATGTTTGGTGACTTCAGTCGCCGGAACAGGGATATACGTCCATTCCGGGCTCGGAGTAGGTGTATGTGCCTGCTCCTGTCCTCCTTTTCCTGTCAGTGAATTCTGACAGTACTCAAGTGTGGAGGTAGAGAGTTTAGTCTGCCTCCTGTTTGTCGTTGGGACTTTCCGACTGACTTCTCCGTGCGCTACCAAGCGAGACTGTTGGTAGGCTTGACTAGTATTAGCAGGTGTATGTGCCTGCTGATTACACTTCGCCAAACGCGGTTGACGAGATTCATCATATGTAGTCAGACGAGCCTGCTGACTAACTGCTGATGTATAAGCAGGTGTATGTTCCTGCCTATGGTACTCCGCCGGAATTGCCTGGCGGGATCGGCTTGATGCTGCCAGACGAGTCTGCTGGACAGCGGGATTAAAACGAACAGGTGTGTATGCCTGCTCGTTATTTGCCACCAAGTTAGGTTGGTGGACTTCTCCGGAGATGGCAGGGATGACAACCTGCCTATTGTTAACCGGATTCCGTCTCTGGCGGTTCATCTTGCCTGCTCGGGTTCGAGGAACCTGAGCTGAATGCCTGGAGTCGGTACCCTCATCATGTTGAGGGCGCACTACCGCACGAGTCTGGCGGCGATTGTTGATGTGAGCCCTTGAGAAGGACTCCTGTCTTTTTGAATTAAGGTCCTGCGGGACCTGCTCATTCACTTCCTCGGAGTAAGGGAGTGAATGGAAACTGCGTTCCGGGGATAACGACCCGAAACGGTTAGAGACGGTAGTCAGCACCGCCTGCTTCTTGATTGATGGTCGCCGTTGTCCGGACGACCAGGTAGAGTTGTTAACTTGGAGGGCTTGACGAGCGGCCTCCAGAGTTGGGATAGTACCGTTGCGACGGTACTCCTTAACCAGTGCATTAGAAACACAGCGTTGAAGACGCTGAGTTGGTGATGTCATCCTCAGAGCGGATGACGTTCCAGCAGGAGTAGCAGCATTGGTTTTCACAGCAGCAGACCTCACAGTAGAGGTGTTCACAGCAGCAGTATTTACAGGGGTGAACTTAAGGAAAGCCATTTTTGTAGAAGATCTTGAAAAAAAGAGTGCCTGTTCCATGTAACAGACATAATCAAGATGAATCCGGCTACTGCATCTTTTGGATGATCATATGTCAATGATTGCCTTGTTGGCCCAAAGGGCCTAACAGATAAGAAGAACATCACTTTAACTTGGTTAAGGATTCACATCGGGTTCACCATTTTTGTTTCCACACGGATTACGGGGATGACCTCCTGGACAGGAGATTCAAACGTTCCGATCGGTTTCTAGCGGGTTTGTTCGTAGAACCGGAAACATCCAATGATTCCACATCCGTTTGGACCTACTTTCCAAAGGCAGGCGCTCATTAGCTTGTGGACTGATGAGGCTTAGGAATTTGCATTGGTCGAGAGGATGGGAGGTCGGACTCATCACACCTTTTTGAGGGGAATTATTGTCTACTCCGGGACTCTCTTTATAGATTTAAGTTATGTTCGTGAATCCTTATTACATTACCAAGTATAAAATGAGTTTTCCTTTAGTTTTAACAATCAATGATTAAATATGCAAGAAATTTAGAGAATCTTTTATATGTATTTGAGGTTCTTCATCAATAGAGAATCATCCATATCTGTTTAGAGATTCTTGGTTAATGTTATCCTTCAAAACATTTATATAAAAGTCTCTTGGTCATTATGATGACCAGGCTGGTTTTAAAGCCACTCAGTGGGGCACTTGAAGTTTATCGTCATTCAGAAGGACATAGATTATTTCAAAGTTGGGATCGAACCCATAAATGGGCTACCTACGTATCCTTTGTTTTGGAAAAGGAATCAGAACCCATGTAGTTCGAGGAATGGGGTATGATGTTTATGATTGATGGCTCAAAGATGAATGTCATAATTACTTTTACACTCTAAGCTCACGTGAGTCATGCTCGGTGTGAGAAACAAGAGGTATTGGTAAAATTTAGACAATTGTGCCATGAAAGATGCAATCATAAGAATTTGTTTGGGGCTTATGTATGGATGACTACCCAGATAGATGAAGGTTTAGGATTCACTTTTAGGGAGAAAATCCAGGAACAGGGTCCATAAAGGTATATGTGCTTTATGGATATTTGAATACTCTAATCTTGGGGCTTACTCTTAAGGAGGATGCCCAAGTTAGGAGGGTACTTATGACTGGGGCTTTATTCCTGAGAAGGAATCCCAGGTTAAGGATTAAGGCTTGGGGCTTACTCCTAAGGAGGATGCCCAAGGTTTATGACTGGGACTTATTCCTGAGAAGGAAGCCCAGGTTAGGGGACTTGGGGCTTACTCCTGAAAAGGAAGCCTAAGGTTATGACTGAGTCTTATTCCTGAAAAGGAGACCCAGGTTAGGGATTAAGGTTTGGGGCTTACTCTTGAGGAGGATGCCCATATTTGAGGTTGGGGCTTATTCTTAAGAAAGATGCCCAAGATTAAAGGACTTGATTGGGGCTTACTCCTGAGGAGGATGCCCAGATCAAAGGTTTTATAACTGGGGATTATTCCTGAAAAGGAGACCCAGGTTAGGATTCTCTCATCTTAAAGGATGAGGTTGAATGAATGAACTCTCAATCTTTGGTGACATAAAGATGTTTAAATCACTAGGTTTTGAGAGATATTTCACAGAATTCCTTTCAGATAAGGATGTCAAATCAAGAAATCATGCCATAATTGGCTTGGAAGAGTATCTTGAGGACTGAATCTTGAATAGGAAAGGTGAAATGGCTTAAGAGGGGTAAAATGGGCAAGATGGGCACCCAAAAAAGATAGGGGCGCGCAAGTATTAAAAGTCGCGCAAGTCCTGCGGCGGCGCGCAAGTATTGGTCGCGCAAGTATACTTGCGCGACACATGGGGTACTTGCGCGATTTTCAACCAGAGTTGAATTACTTGAGCGACTCTTTAGAAAACCCTTTTTAATCCTCTTGAGGTTCTTCCAGAAGAGGGACGCGCAAGTTATATTGAAGGAATTAAGTCGGCGCGCAAGTGTTTGATAAGTTTCAACACTTAGGCCTTCCTTCTTCTCTTTAGATCTTCCATTCTAGGTAAGAAATTACCTTAGAAGTGTTATGGAAGCTTTAAGAAGAGACTTGGGCGTCGGGAGCTTCAAATCCGTGTTTCTGGAAAAAGATCCTCCCGAATGGGGGGCCCACATGGTCTATTTATAGGCAAAAGAAGACCTCGGGCGGTTACTGGGCGGTTACCAGATATGTCGCGCAAGTCCCTTGCACGACTATGAGGAGTCGCGCAAGTGTAGAGGCGGCGCGCAAGTGTACTTGCGCGACCAAGAGGTAACTTGCGCGACCTATGGGCAATGTTCTCCTTTTTCATCCCTTTGTCGATTTTTGATGTTTCTTCAAAGGATTAATCACTTTGAGCTCAGATATTCCCTTTTCCGATCTTTAGATTCTGTGACGAAAGGAGCGTCAACAATAATAACTATATATGATTATTGTAAAGTGATATTGATTCTGAAATAGTATACATACACTTCAATACAATTTCACGATCATGAGAACGATATCATCGCTCGTGCGTACGTACGGACTACCGTCTCCACAACGCGATGAGATTCATTCTCCACGTTAACCATTCATGAATGATTATAAAGTATATATAATAAGTAATCATGAAATATATTACATAATAATGATACTGGATTTATGTGTATATATATGTATTCCATCTACTTAATTCCATTCAACTCAATAAGGAAAGGAAAACAGCGTTCATGCGTACGTACGGCCTACCGTCTCCATGAACGGTGTATTTCTTTCCATTTACTGATTTATTATATATATGTATATTATGAATATATATTATATATAAATCATTTTTTATATTCTGTAATTAAGAAATTATGATCTAAGTAATCATATGAATAATTACAAGTCAAAACACGGACGACAAATGAAACAATTTTACCCAAAACGCTCTTTAACATGGAATTTACAAAAGAACGGGTAAAATAAAGTCATAAGTGAACCATATATGATATAATAACAATAAGTATGATTCTTTAATAAGTCAATAACATTATTTAAATCATTATACAGGAGGTTCGGACACTTACGAAGCAAATCAGACCTAAGGTAAGGGAAAATATCACAATCTCATTTTTATCCGAGATTGTTTATACTTTGAAATTTACAGGGGTGTATTTTATCATCCACATACAAGTTTCCTCAATATGTGATATTATTTCCATCCACCTACAATCGTTTATATCCAATTTTACCCTTCGGTGAGTTTTTAGTAAAAGATATAAAAGGAATCTTTTGTCGTTTTTCGAACAAGGTACTTTTTGACTTTTTCGACAAAAGTACGAGAAGAATGTTTTTTTTAACTTATACGGTATGAATGGATTTTTAAAACATTATTTCCAAGAAGCTTACTTTACAAGTTTTAAAGTTTATTTTTAATCAACTTCTTTTAGTTTAAAATTGTATGACATGTTAAGAAAGGAAAATGTTTTTGAAGTAGAAAGGATATTTTCCTCAAGAATGGAGTTCAAGTGTTTTATCAAAATTATTTTCCATCTAAGATAATAAAGGGTTCTGTTTCTATCCCTATTTTTACATTGATTTGATTATGTTGTGATGGAATTATTTTTATGAATTCCTTTATCTTATATGAATTTTTTTATTATGTCACGATGTTTAAGATTCCCATTTTTATTACATGGGTTATGCAATGATGTATGATTTAATATTTTGTGGCACACATAAGAATGGTATAATTATGAGATGGGTGGGACCTATATCTCCCTCCAATGCATTGGGTAAATATTTTATATCTCATGAGATAGACATGGCTGGAATGGTAGGTTATACCGGTTCAGTGAAACAGGACTGAAACAAGGGTGACTCGGTTCAGAAATGGACTTTGTCCACTAAGATAGTCTTGGAAATGAGTATTGACTAACAAGAAATGATTCTCTATGATTATGTGTGTATGCCACAAAGTTTCATGTTTTAAGTTATGATTATTGGGATTACATTTCACTTCTATGATTTATCTCATGTTATGATATTATGATCTCTTTTGCAGGTTAAGATTTCCAAAAGTTATGTTCTTATGTATATGATGTGATTGATATTTCTTTTGTTTACACTTACTAAGCATTTGAGCTCACCCTTTTATGTTTTCTTTTCCCCAGCATATAAAGAAAGGTTTTAGGTAAAAAAAAGGGAAGATCTTTATGGGAGATGTTGAAGATCTTTCACCACGTTTAGAAGATTATATTCCGAGTTTCCAAAGACACTAAACTATTACGGTCCTTGTGTGTCTGTTTTTGTTATGTATTAAGTATTCCACAAAAGTAATGTAATGTCCATGTACATTAAGCTTTGGGTATCTATAGTTGGTATCAAAGAAAAGGGTTAGTCAACCTTTGGAAACTAGGATGCAAAAACGTTAGTGAGATCCCTAGAGATATTTCTAAGGTATGTCTAGGGATGTCCCTAAGGATAAGTATACGTATAGGATACAGTCCTAGAACTACGGTAACGATCATAGAATTTAACCTAAGATATTGAGGATACTCCCCCTTTATTATGTTGTTATCCCTAGCATGATTTTTTCCTCTCACACTATTCTTTTTGGGTTTTAGAAAATGGCTGGAAACAAGATGATTCACGATAATGGAGGATATGATGGACAATGGAATGATATTCTTCATGAGAAACCAAATGAAATGGTATTTAGAAGTCCAAACATCATTATTATGTCGAATCAGAAATCTCATAATATGATCAATAAAGTAAAATTTGGTAAGTTTCCTGACTCGACTAATAAGAGAAAGATGGAGTTTCATGATGATCATAGAGGAAAGAAAGTTCAATTTCCCCTATGTAAATCATGTGGGAAGAGGCATCAAGGGGGATGTTTCAAAGGAACTGGAAGATGCTTTGAGTGTCGAAAAGAAGGACAAAAAGCCAGTAAGTGCAAAGGAAAAGGTTCAGTTAACACCAGGGATGAGGATAATGGTATTGCTACGACATCAACAATAGTTAAATGTTTTAAATGTGGAATGTATGGGAATTATGCAAACCAATTCCCTAAGGGAAAGTCTCATGAAGAGAATCAGTATGGTCGTATGGGTAGTATTTATGTGGATGATGATGAAGAGACTACAAATGATATGTGAGATGAAATAATTGTTGAATCTCGGTCAATGGTTTAAGAATGTAGTGGAATGATTACATGTTTATCATGTGTAATGTTGTATAAGTAATCTCATGGTACTATGGAATAAAGAGACATCTAAGGATTGTTACACTATTGTCTTTCCTTGAGTTTTGAAAGTGTATGATTAATGTTACTAGTATCCATGAAAGGTTATTCAGATATTTTTGGAATGTAGATGATATGCGCATAATGAAGGGATAAGGAGAAAATTAAATGTTTGATAGTATTCATGAGCTCATGACTGATATAAGGAGAAGGTTATATCATGGTTTGAGTATATAGAATTTTTGGATTTTGGTATGTGGAAAGAGTTAACTTTTGACAGCATTCATGTTTTCACTAAGGTTTAATGGGTATTCATTTTTCAAGAGAATACATCGTTAAGGTATTCACATGATTGGAATGTGACCAACAAGATATATGGGGGATAAATGATGGTATTCACATGCTTGGTTGAGGACATTTCAAGTTATCGTTTTCTTTATACTATGAGCTTGGACCGAAATATTTTAGATAAGCCTAAAGATTGGAATGGATTATGTTAACCATAAGTTAGTATTGTTTAAGGATAGAACTTTTTTTTTGATATTATTTATGTGATGTTATAGTAATGTAATTTTAGAAAAAGGACAACTTACAGGACGGGCGACAGCCCATCGCGTCGGACAAAGCTGTGGGAATCGAACCCACAACCGAAGTGCGACTGGCCTTTATCGCCTACCACTGGCCTACAGAAAGTCCTTGTTTAGTATAAACTAGTTTTATTATATTAAGAAGTATGATATATGAAGTATTAGACCATTTTAGGAACTATATATGATTAATCTCACTATAGATGGACTTATGTATTTTTTTATAACTTTTCTAACCTTTTGTTTGAGACAGATGGAATGACCCATCATTCTATCACATGATCTGCTAACACATCACGAATGACAAATTCAACTTCATTTCTTTAATAGATGAAGTGGAAATTGTCCAAAGAATGACAAACGGTGAGACTATACCAAAATCACGAAAGTATTTCTTTTAATTCCAATTTCATCAACTTTAGGGAAATGATCTTGAAAACCAAAAATGTTGTCCTAGTGCTCTTATATCTGATGAATCAGATGGTACCTTAGATCGTCACAAATTTATGGCTTTGTGATTGCTGGCTTTTCCATAGCCATGTTCTCTGCCACTCTCCATCAGAACATGATGGTTAGATTTATCTTCCATATCCATATTTTCAACTATGTGGAAACCCAGTGGTTAGTTTATTTGGGCAACCTTTATGTTTCATACTTTTGTTTTTTAAAGAATGGTTTTGGTATTCCTTTTTACGATGTCGGTTTCTATTAAAGAAACTTTCAAGTAGTAAACCATTTATAACCCCGACGAATTTTGAGGGCGAAATTCATTTTAAGGGGGGTAGAATGTAACACCCCGAGATTTTATGAAAAATATTCTTTTCATTAATGTATTGTGTTGTACGCTACACCAAAAGGAGCTTTCACAACACGCATCCTTGACTTGCCTTGCATTACACGCAATCCCGACCTTCCTCGATAGCTTGCGTCGTACGCAATACCAAGTTTCACTAAACAACGATATGCTATTAAAATATTATTAAAACTAGCCGTTATGAATAGTAATAACCACTTTTTGAAATTTTGTAAATTTTATTTTTTAAAATGGACTTCATTTTTGGATTCGGAATATCGAAATTATCTTAGGGTGAAATTTTGGTACTTTTCGGATAACTTTCATATTCTGATGAATAGTGAAAATTACTAAATTATAATTAAAAACAACTTTTTTAATCGAAATAATTTATAGTGATAAATTATTAATTTGAGTGGTTTTAAAGTATATTTAGAATATATTTTTACAATTTAATACAATGTTGGTCATTGGATGTAATTTCACATTTAAACCAGTCATAAACAAGTGTCAATCTTTTGATAGTTATTATCTCTTTAGAACACGCTATTTGTTTTGACGATGAGAATTAATTTTTAAATTAATTAATGCAAATGATATGTTTTGAATTTGATAAAATAGACATCATTTTTTAATTCATAATATCAAATATAGCTTAGATCTAATTTTTGTTATTTTTCTGGAAACTTTCATTTTTTGATGAATAGTGAAACCACTAAGTGGTAGTTAAAAAACTGAATTTTTCATAAAACTTAATTTTACCACTTCTGTGAGTAGAATTTCGAAAATCCGAGAGACACGGTTGATGTCAGTAAGTAAAATGTGGTTCAATGAGATGAAAATAATTTTTTTGGTGAATAGTAACTTTTTACTTTTTTTTACCACGGTTAAAAGTAAATAGGGTAATTAAGGGTAAAAATGATATTATTATCACCCTAACACATGTCCTAATTCTATTGGACAAGTGTAATTTGACCAAAAACAACTTTAGGAATAAAATATGACCTTTTAGGCCCACTTGGATTAGATTAGGACATTTATTATTAATTTATTTAAAGAAGGGTTAAAATAGTTAAAATCAAAGTTTAATAAGTAAATCATTTTTAATATGGAGTTATACATAAGATAAATTCGACTATAAATATTCATTAGAAATATAAAAAGATTTCCTACATAATGGTATTTTATTTGTAATTTTTAGACATTAAATAATTTAATTTATTTATGACACAACGATGATGCAGTAATTATCTTATTAATGAAATATTGAAATAATTGATGTTATAAATACCAAAATAAATATAATTTGAGACTTTTTATGAACTAAACTAATTTTATATGTTAATATGAAATGTTAGAATTAATTTAATTAACTTTGGTCTAAGTAATCATTCTGTTATAAGTTTAAAAAAAATCAACTATTGAATAGTGTCAAAATTGACATAAAATAGTTTTTAAAACAAATATTATATTATTAATTGTTATTTTATTCCTAAAAATCTAAGTTTCGGCCGAATGACTTAGATAAGGTTATATATATTAATAAAACACAACTTGGGGGTCTCTTGTATGTATATGGTAAGTTTATTAACTATATAATATAAAAATACAAAGTGACATGGTAAATGTCAATCTAATTAACTAAGAGTTAAAACTAAAAGATAAGATTAATATAATGACCTAAACTTGTCTAAATTATATTGGATGAGATTATTTCTACCCATAACCACCTTATCTTTGAAATAACTCAATTTGGAGCTATTTAAAATCTAACTTGACTTTATAATAAAATAATAGTTTTAGTTATTCCAAAGGTGCCCCTCTCCTCCCTTATAAAAGGGCACCCCCTCGCTATCTTCCTCACAACACTTTGAGCCTTCAAGCTCGTCCAACCTCTGCCAAATTCTCTTCTCCACTTACCTATAAACATCCTAGAGGTTCTGGTCTTCCTCAAAGACCAATTTTAGTTCCCTAAGAGGAGGTCTCAAAGAGGCGCTTCAAAGAAGAGGTAATTTCCGTTACCGATTCTTTCATCTTTATTTCTTCTTACACTTCTTCTTCTTCTTTAGTTGTTTCATTATGAAGTAATAACATCAGTATCAATCATATACTTATATGTTATTATAAGTATGAAACAACCCTATTTCACCATCTATCCATCCTACGGAAAAAGAAATCACCGCGCCTGCGTACGTACGGAATACCATCTCCACGCCGTGGTGTAATCTATTTTCCACCACCACATTACTTGGATGGGTATAATGGTGTACATAATAACTATATATGATTATTTTAAAGTGATATTGATTCTGAAATAGTATACATACACTTCAATACAATTCCACGATCATGAGAACGATATCATCGCTCGTGCGTACGTACGGACTACCGTCTCCACGACGCGATGAGATTCATTCTCCACGTTAACCATTCATGAATAATTATAAGGTATATATAATAAGTAATCATGAAATATATAACATAATAATGATACTGTATTTATGTGTATATATATGTATGTCATCTACTTAATTCCATTCAACTCAATAAGGAAACGAAAACAGCGTTCATGTGTACGTACGGCCTACCGTCTCCATGAACGGTGTATTTCTTTCCATTTACTGATTTACTATATATATGTATATTATGAATATATATTATATATAAATCATGTTTTATATTCTGTAATTAAGTAATTATGATCTAAGTAATCAATGAATAATTACAAGTCAAAACACGGACGACAAATGAAACAATTTTACCCAAAACGCTCTTTAACATGGAATTTAAAAAAGAACGGGTAATATAAAGTCATAAGTGAACCATATATGATATAATAACAATAAGTATGATTCTATAATAAGTCAATAACATTATTTAAATAATTATACAGGAGGTTCGGACACTTACGAAGCAAATCGGACCTAAGGTAAGGGAAAATATCACAATCTTATTTTTATCCGAGATTGTTTATACTTTGAAATTTACTGGGGTGTATTTTATCATACACATCCTAGTTTCCTCAATATGTAATATTATTTCCATCCACCTACAATAGTTTATATCCAATTTTACCCTTCGGTGAGTTTTTAGTAAAAGATATAAAAGGAATCTTTTGTCGTTTTTCGAACAAGGTACTTTTTGACTTTTTTGACAAAAGTACGAGAAGAATGTTTTTTTTTAACTTATACGGTATGAATGGATTTTTAAAACATTATTTCCAAGAAGATTACTTTAAAAGTTTTCAAGTTTATTTTTAATCAACTTCTTTTAGTTTAAAATTGTATGACATGTTAAGAAAAGAAAATGTTTTTGAAGTAGAAAGGATATTTTCCTTAAGAATGGAGTTCAAGTGTTTTATCAAAATTATTTTCCATCTAAGATAATAAAGGGTTCTGTTTCTATCCCTATTTTTACATTGATTTGATTATGTTGTGATGGAATTATTTTTATGAATTCCTTTATCTTATACGAATTGTTTTATGATGTCACGATGTTTAAGATTCCCATTTTTATTACATGGGTTATGCAATGATGTATGATTTAATATTTTGTGGCACACATAAGAATGGTATCATTATGAGATGGGTGGGACCTATATCTCCCTCCAATGAATTGGGTAAAGATTTTATATCTCATGAGATAGACATGGCTGGAATGGTAGATATACTGGTTCAGTGAAACAGGACTGAAACGAGGGTGACTCGGTTCAGAAATGGACTTTGTCCACTAAGATAGTCTTGTCAATGAGTCTTGACTAATAAGAAATGATTCTCTATGATTATGTGTGTATGCGACAAAGTTTCATGTTTTAAGTTATGATTATTGGGATTACATTTCACTTCTATGATTTATCTCATGTTATGATATTATGATCTCTTTTGCAGGTTAAGATTTCCAAAAGTTATGTTCTTATGTATATGATGTGATTGATATTTATTTTGTTTACCCTTACTGAGCATTTTAGCTCACCCTTTTATGTTTTCTTTTCCCCAGGATATAAAGAAAGGTTTTAGGTAAAAAAAAAGGGAAGATATTTATGGGAGATGTTGAAGATCTTTCACCACGTTTAGAAGATTATATTCCGAGTTTCCAAAGACACTAAACTATTACGGTCCTTGTGTGTCTGTTTTTGTTATGTATTAAGTATTCCGCAAAAGTAATGTAATGTCCATGTACGTTAAGCTTCGGGTCTCTACAGTTGGTATCAAAGAAAATGTTTAGTCAACCTTTGGAAACTAGGATGCAAAAACGTTAGTGGGATCCCTAGAGATATTTCTAAGGTTTGTCTAGGGATGTCCCTAAGGATAAGTATACGTATAGGATACAGTCCTAGAACTACGGTAACAATCATAGAATTTATCCTAAGATATTGAGGATACTCCCCCTTTATTATGTTGTTATCCCTAGCATGATTTTTTCCTCTCACACTATTCCTTTTGGGTTTTAGAAAATGGCTGGAAACAAGATGATTCACGATAATAGAGGATATGATGGACAATGGAATGATATTCTTCATGATCAACCAAATAAAATGGGATTTGTATGTCTAAACATCATTATTATGCCGAATCAGAAATCTCATAATATGATCAATAAAGTAAAATTTGGTAAGTTTCCTGACTCGGCTAATAAGAGAAAGATGGAGTTTCATGATGATCATAGAGGAAAGAAAGTTCAATTTCCCCTATGTAAATCATGTGGAAAGAGGCATCAAGGAGAATGTTTCAAAGGAACTGGAAGATGCTTTGGGTGTGGAAAAGAAGGACACAAAGCCAGTAAGTGCAAAGGAAAAGGATCAGTTAACACCAGGGATGAGTATAATGGTATTATTACGACATCAACAATGGTTAAATGTTTTAAATGTAGAATGTACGGTCATTATGCAAACCAATGCCCTAAGGGAAAGTCTCATGAAGAGAATCAGTATGGTCGTATGGGTAGTATTTATGTGGATGATGATGAAGAGACTAAAAATGATATGTGAGATGAAAGAATTGTTGAAGCTCAGTCAATGGTTTAAGAATGTAGTGGAATGATTACATGTTTATCATGTGTAATGTTGTATAAGTAATCTCATGGTACTATGGAATAAAGAGACATCTAAGGATTGTTACACTGTTGTCTTTCCTTGAGTTTTGAAAGTGTATGATTAATGTTACTAGTATCCATGAAAGGTTATTCAGATATTTTTGGAATGTAGATGATATGTGCATAATAAAGGGATAAGGAGAAAATTAAATGTTTGATAGTATTCATGAGCTCATGACTGATATAAGGAGAAGGTTATATCATGGTTTGAGTATATAGAATTTTTGGATTTTGGTATGTGGAAAGAGTTAACTTTTGACAGCATTCATGTTTTCACTAAGTTTTAATGGGTATTCATTTTTCAAGAGAATACATCATTAAGGTATTCACATGATTGGAATGTGACCAACAAGATATATGGGGGATAAATGATGGTATTCACATGCTTGGTTGACGACATTTCAAGTTATCGTTTTCTTTATACTATGAGCTTGGACCGAAATATTTTAGATAAGCCTAAAGATTGGAATGGATTATGTTAACCATAAGTTAGTATTGTTTAAGGATAGAACTTTTTTTTGATATTATTTATGTGATGTTATAGTAATGTAATTTTAGAAAAAGGACAACCTGCAGGACGGGCGACAGCCCATCGCGTTGAACAAGGCTGTGGGAATCGAACCCACAACCGAAGTGCGACTGGCCTTTATCGCCTACCACTGGCCTACAGGAAGTCCCTATTTAGTAGAAACTAGTTTTATTATATTAATCAGTATGATATATGAAGTATAAGTCCATTTTAGGAACTATATATGATTAATCTCACTATAGATGGACTTATGTATTTTTTGATAACTTTTCTAACCTTTTGTTTGAGACAGATGGAATGACCCATCATTCTATCACATGATCTGCTAACACATCACGAATGAAAAATTCAACTTCATTTCTTTAAGAGATGAACTGGAAATTGTCTAAAGAACGACAAATGGTGAGACTATACCAAAATCACGAAAGTATTTCTTCTAATTCCAATTTCATCAACTTTAGGGAAATGATCTTGAAAACCAAAAATGTTGTCCTAGTGCTCTTATATCTGATGAATCAGATGGTACCTTATATCGTCACAAATTTATGGCTTTGTGATTGCTGGCTTTTCCATAGACATGTTCTCTACCACTCTCCATCAGAACATGATGGTTAGATTTCTCTTCCATATCCATATTTTCACCTATGTGGAAACCCAGTGATTAGTTTATTTGGGTAACCTTTACGTTTCATACTTTTGTTTTTTAAATAATGGTTTTCGTATTCCTTTTTACGATGTGGGTTTCTATAAAAGAAACTTCCAAGTAGTAAACCATTTATAACTCCGACGAATTTTGAGGGCGAAATTCATTTTAAGGGGGGTAGAATGTAACACCCCGAGATTTTATGAAAAATATTCTTTTCATTAATTTCTTGTGTTGTATGCTACACCAAAAGGATCTTTCACAACACGCATCCTTGACTTTCCTTGCATTACACGCAATCGCGACCTTCCTCGATAGCTTGCGTCGTACGCAATACCGAGTTTCACTAAACAACGATATGCTATTAAAATATTATTAAAACTAGCCGTTATGAATAGTAATAACCACTTTTTGAAATTTTGTAAATTTTATTTTTTAAAATGGACTTCATTTTTGGATTCGGAAAATCGAAATTAGCTTAGGGTGAAATTTGGTACTTTTCGGATAACTTTCATATTCTGATGAATAGTGAAAATTACTAAATTATAATTAAAAACAACTTTTTTAATCGAAATTATTAATAGTGATAAATTATTAATTTGAGTGGTTTTAAATTATATTTAGAATATATTTTTAAAATTTAATACAATGTTGGTCATTGGATATAATTTCACATTTAAACCAGTCATAAACAACTGTCAATCTTTTGATAGTTATTATCTCTTAAGAACACGCTATTTGTTTTGACGACGAGAATTAATTTTTAAATTAATTAATGCAACTGATATGTTTTGAATTTGATAAAATATACATCATTTTTGAATTCATAATATCAAATATAGCTTAGATCTAATTTTTGGTATTTTTCTGGAAACTTTCATTTTTTGATGAATAGTGAAACCACTAAGTGGTAGTTAAAAAACTGAATTTTTCATAAAACTTAATTTTACCGCTTCTATGAGTGGAATTTCGAAAATCCGAGAGAAATGGTTGATGTCAGTAAGTAAAATGTGGTTCAATGAGATGAAAATAATTTTTTTGGTGAATAGTAACTTTTTACTTTTTTTTACCACGGTTAAAAGTAAATAGGGTAATTAAGGGTAAAAATGATATTATTATTACCCTAACACATGTCCTAATTCTATTGGACAAGTGTAATTCGACCAAAAACAACCTTAGTAATAAAATATGACCATTTAGGCCCAATTGGATTAGATTAGGACATTTATTATTAATTTATTTAAAGTAGGGTTAAAATAGTTAAAATCAGAGTTTAATAAGTAAATAATTTTTAATATGGGGTTATACATAAGATAAATTAGACTATAAATATTCATTAGAAAGAAAAAACGATTTCCTACATAATGGTATTTTAATTGGAATTTTTAGACAATAAATAATTTAATTTATTTATGACACAACAATGATGCAGTAATTATCTTATTAATGAAATATTGACATAATTGATGTTATATATACCCAAATAAATATAATTTGAGACTTTTTATGAACTAAACTAATTTTCTATGTTACTATGACATGTTATGATTGATTTAATTAACTTTGGTCGAAGTAATAATTCTGTTATGAGTTTCAAAAAAATCAACTATTGAATAGTGTCAAAATTGACATAAAATAGTTTTTAAAACAAATATTATATTATTAATTGTTTTTTATTCCTAAAAATCTACGGTTCGGCAAAATTACTTAGATAAGGTTATATATATTAATAAAACACAACTTGGGGGTCGCTTGGATGTATATGGTAAGTTTATTAACTATATAATATAAAAATACAAAGTGACATGGTAAATGTCAATCTAATTAACTAAGAGTTAAAACTAAACGATAAGGTTAATATAATGACCTAAACTTGTCTAAATTCTATTGGATGAGAGGATTTATACCCATCCCCACCTTATCTTCTAAATAACTCGATTTGGAGATATTTAAAATCTAACTTGACTTTATAATAAAATAATAGTTTTAGTTATTCCAAAGGTGCCCCTCTCCTCCCTTATAAAAGGGCACCCCCTCCCTATCTTCCTCACAACACTTTGAGCCTTCAAGATCGGCCAACCTCTGCCAAATTCTCTTCTACACTTCCCTATAAACATCCTAGAGGTTCTGGTCTTCATCAAAGACCAATTTTAGTGCCCTAAGAGGAGGTCTCAAAGAGGCGCTTCAAAGAAGAGGTAATTTCCGTTACCGATTCTTTCATCTTTATTTCTTATTCCACTTCTTCTTCTTTAGTTGTTTAATTATGAAGTAATAACATCAGTATCAATAATATACTGATATGTTATTATAAGTATGAAACAACCCTATTTCACCATCTATCCATCCTACGGAAAAAGAAATCACCGCGCGTGCGTACGTACGGAATACCGTCTCCACGCCGTGGTGTAATCTATTTTCCACCACCACCTTACTTGGATGGGTATAATGGTATAAATAATAACTATATATGATTATTGTAAAGTGATATTGATTCTGAAATAGTATACATACACTTCAATACAATTCCACGATCATGAAACGATATCATCGCTCGTGCGTACGTACGGACTACCGTCTCCACGACGCGATGAGATTCATTCTCCACGTTAACCATTGATGAATGATTATAAAGTATATATAATAAGTAATCATGAAATATATGACATAATAATGATACTGGATTTATGTGTATATATATGTATGTCATCTACTTAATTCCATTCAACTCAATAAGGAAACGAAAACAGCGTTCATGCGTACGTACAGCCTACTGTCTCCATGAACGATGTATTTCGTTCCATTTACTGATTTATTATATATATGTATATTATGAATATATATTATATATAAATCATGTTTTATATTCTTTAATTAATTAATTATGATCTAAGTAATCATATGAATAATTACAAGTCAAAACACGGACGACAAATGAAACAATTTTACCCAAAACGCTCTTTAACATGGAATTTACAAAAGAATGGGTAATATAAAGTCATAAGTGAACCATATATGATATAATAACAATAAGTATGATTCTGTAATAATTCAATAACATTATTTAAATCATTATATAGGAGTTTCGGACACTTACGAAGCTAATCGGACCTAAGGTAAGGAAAAATATCACAATCTCATTTTTATCCGAGATTGTTTATACTTTGAAATTTACTGGGGTGTATTTTATCATCCACATCCAAGTTTCCTCAATATGTAATATTATTTCCATCCCCCTACAATAGTTTATATCCAATTTTACCCTTCGGTGAGTTTTTAGTAAAAGATATAAAAGGAATCTTTTGTCGTTTTTCGAACAAGGTACTTTTTGACTTTTTCAACAAAAGTACGAGAAGAATGTTTTTTTTAACTTATACGGTATGAATGGATTTTTAAAACATTATTTCCAAGAAGCTTACTTTACAAGTTTTCAAGTTTATTTTTAATCAACTTATTTTAGTTTAAAATTGTATGACATGTTAAGAAAGGAAAATGTTTTTGAAGTAGAAAGGATATTTTCCTCAAGAATGGAGTTCAAGTGTTTTATCAAAATTATTTTCCATCTAAGATAATAAAGGGTTCTGTTTCTATCCCTATTTTTACATTTATTTGATTATGTTGTGATGGAATTATTTTTATGAATTCCTTTATCTTATATGAATTGTTTTATGATGTCACGATGTTTAAGATTCCCATTTTTATTACATGGGTTATGCAATGATGTATGATTTAATATTTTGTGGCACACATAAGAATGGTATCATTATGAGATGGGTGAGACCTATATCTCCCTCCAATGAATTGGGTAAAGATTTTATATCTCATGAGATAGACATGGCTAGAATGGTAGGTTATACCGGTTCAGTGAAACAGGACTGAAACGAGGGTGACTCGGTTCAGAAATGGACTTTGTCCACTAGGATAGTCTTGGCAATGAGTCTTGACTAATAAGAAATGATTCTCCATGATTATGTGTGTATGCCACAAAGTTTCATGTTTTAAGTTATGATTATTGGGATTACATTTCACTTCTATGATTTATCTGATGTTATGATATTATGATCTCTTTTGCAGGTTAAGATTTCCAAAAGTTATGTTCTTATGTATATGATGTGATTGATATTTCTTTTGTTTACCCTTACTGAGCATTTGAGCTCACCCTTTTATTTTTTCTTTTCCACAGGATATAAATAAAGGTTTTAGGTAAAAAAAAGGGAAGATCTTTATAGGAGATGTTGAAGATCTTTCACCACGTTTAGAAGATTATATTCCGAGTTTCTAAATTCACAAAACTATTACGGTCCTTGTGTGTCTGTTTTTGTTATGTATTAAGTATTCCGCAAAAGTAATGTAATGTACATGTACGTTAAGCTTCGGGTCTCTACAGTTGGTATCAAAGAAAAGGTTTAGTCAACCTTTGGAAACTAGGATGCAAAAACGTTATTGAGATCCCTAGAGATATTTCTAAGGTATGTCTAGGGATGTCCCTAAGGATAAGTATACGTATAGGATACAGTCCTAGAACTACGGTAACGATCATAGAATTTAACCTAAGATATTGAGGATACTCCCTATTTATTATGTTGTTATCCCTAGCATGATTTTTTCCTCTCACACTATTCTTTTTGGGTTTTAGAAAATGGCTGGAAACAAGATGATTCACGATAATGGAGGATATGATGGACAATGGAATGATATTCTTCATGAGCAACCAAATGAAATGGGATTTGGAAGTCCAAACATTATTATTATGCTGAATCAGAAATCTCATAATATGATCAATAAAGTAAAATTTGGTAAGTTTCCTGACTCGGCTAATAAGAGAAAGATGGAGTTTCATGATGATCATAGAGGAAAGAAAGTTCAATTTCCCCTATGTAAATCATGTGGGAAGAGGCATCAAGGAGAATGTTTCAAAGGAACTGGAAGATGCTTTTGGTGTGGAAAAGAAGGACAGAAAGCCAGCAAGTGCAAAGGAAAAGGTTCAGTTAACACCAGGGATGAGGATAATGGTATTACTACGACATCAACAATGGTTAAATGTTTTAAATGTGGAATGTACGGGCATTATGCAAACCAATGCCCTAAGGGAAAGTCTCATGAAGAGAATCAGTATGGTCATATGGGTAGTATTTATGTGGATGATGATGAAGAGACTACAAATGATATGTGAGATGAAAGAATTGTTGAAGCTCGGTCAATGGTTTAAGAATGTAGTGGAATGATTACATGTTTATCATGTGTAATGTTGTATAAGTAATATCATGGTACTATGGAATAAAGAGACATCTAAGGATTGTAACATTGTTGTCTTTCCTTGAGTTTTGAAAGTGTATGATTAATGTTACTAGTATCCATGAAAGGTTATTCAGATATTTTTGGAATGTAGATGATATGCGCATAATGAAGGGATAAGGAGAAAATTAAATGTTTGATAGTATTCATGAGCTCATGACTGATATAAGGAGAAGGTTATATCATGGTTTGAGTATATAGAATTTTTGGATTTTGGTATGTGGAAAGAGTTAACTTTTGACAGCATTCATGTTTTCACTAAGGTTTAATGGGTATTCATTTTTCAAGAGAATACATCATTAAGGTATTCACATGATTGGAATGTGACCAAAAAGATATATGGGGGATAAATGATGGTATTCACATGCTTTGTTGACGACATTTCAAGTTATCATTTTCTTTATACTATGAGCTTGGACCGAAGTATTTTAGATAAGCCTAAAGATTGGAATGGGTTATGTTAACCATAAGTTAGTATTGTTTAAGTATAGAACTTTTTTTTGATATTATTTATGTGATTTTATAGTAATGTAATTTTAGAAAAAGGACAACCTGCAGGACGGGCGACAGCCCATCGCGTCGGACAAGGCGGTGGGAATCGAACCCACAACCGAAGTGCGACTGGCCTTTATCGCCTACCACTGGCCTACAGGAAGTCCCTGTTTAGTAGAAACTAGTTTTAATATATTAAGCACTATTATATATGAAGTATAAGTCCATTTTAGGAACTATATATGATTAATCTCACTATAGATGGACTTATATATTTTTTGATAACTTTTCTAACCTTTTGTTTGAGATAGATGGAATGACCCATCATTCTATCACATGATCTGCTAACACATCATGAATGACAAATTCAACTTCATTTATTTAAAATATGAAGTGGAAATTGTCCAAAGAACGACAAATGGTGAGACTATACCGAAATCATGAAAGTATTTCTTCTGATTCCAATTTCATCAACTTTTGGGAAATGATCTTGAAAACCAAAAATGTTGTCCTAGTGCTCTTATATCTGATGAATCAGATGGTACCTTAGATCATCACAAATTTATGGCTTTGTGATTGCTGGCTTTTCCATAGCCATGTTCTCTACCACTCTCCATCAGAACATGATGGTTAGATTTCTCTTCCATATCTATATTTTCACCTATGTAGAAACCCAGTGATTAGTTTATTTGGGTAACCTTTACGTTTCATACTTTTGTTTTTTAAAGAATGGTTTTGGTATTCCTTTTTACGATGTGTGTATCTATTAAAGAAACTTTCAAGTAGTAAACCATTTATAACCCCAACGAATTTCGAGGGCGAAATTCCTTTTAAGGGGGGTAGAATGTAACACCCTGAGATTTTATGAAAAATATTCTTTTCATTAATGTCTAGTGTTGTATGCTACACCAAAAGGAGCTTTCACAACACGCATCCTTGACTTGCATTTAATTACACGCAATCGCGACCTTCCTCGATAGCTTGCGTCGTACGCAATACTGAGTTTCACTAAACAACGATATGCTATTAAAATATTATTAAAACTAGCCGTTATGAATAGTAATAACCACTTTTTGAAATTTTGTAAATTTTATTTTTCAAAATGGACTTCATTTTTGGATTCGGAATATTGAAATTAGATTAGGGTGAAATTTTGGTACATTTCGGATAACTTTCATATTCTGATGAATAGTGAAAATTACTAAATTATAATTAAAAACAACTTTTTTAATCGAAATAATTAATAGTGATAAATTATTAATTTGAGTGGTTTTAAAGTATATTTAGAATATATTTTTACAATTTAATACAATGTTGGTCATTGGATGTAATTTCACATTTAAACCAGTCATAAACAAGTGTCAATCTTTTGATAGTTATTATCTCTTAAGAACACGCTATTTGTTTTGACGATGGGAATTAATTTTTAAATTAATTAATGAAACTGATATGTTTTGAATTTGATAAAATAGACATCATTTTTGAATTCATAATATCAAATATAGCTTAGATCTAATTTTTGGTATTTTTCTGGAAACTTTCATTTTTTGATGAATAGTGAAACCACTAAGTGGTAGTTAAAAAACTGATTTTTTCATAAAACTTAATTTTACCGCTTATGTGAGTAGAATTTAGAAAATCTGAGAGAAACGGTTGATGTCAGTAAATAAAATGTGGTTCAATGAGATGAAAATAATTTTTTTGGTGAATAGTAACTTTTTACTTTTTTTTACCACGGTTAAAAGTAAATAGGGTAATTAAGGGTAAAATGATATTATTATTACCTTAACACATGTTCTAATTCTATTGGACAAGTTTAATTCGACCAAAAACAACCTTAGGAATAAAATATGACCATTTAGGCCCACTTGGATTAGATTAGGACATTTATTATTAATTTATTTAAAGAAGGGTTAAAATAGTTAAAATCAAAGTTTAATAAGTAAATCATTTTTAATATGGGGTTATACATAAGATAAATTCGACTATAAATATTCATTAGAAAGCTAAAAATATTTCCTACATAATGGTTTTTTATTTTTAATTTTTAGACATTAAATAATTTAATTAATTTATGACACAACGATGATGCAGTAATTATCTTATTAATGAAATATTGACATAATTGATGTTATAAATACCCAAATAAATATAATTTGAGCCTTTTTATGAACTAAACTAATTTTCTAGGTTAATATGACATGTTAGGATTGATTTAATTAACTTTTTTCGAAGTAATCATTCTGTTATGAGTTTCAAAAAAAATCAACTATTGAATAGTGTCAAAATTGACATAAAATAGTTTTTAAAACAAATATTATATTATTAATTGTTATTTTATTCCTAAAAATCTAAGGTTCGGCCAAATGACTTAGATAGGGTTATATATATTAATAAAACACAACTTGGGGGTATCTTGGATGTATATGGTAAGTTTATTAACTATATAATATAAAAAATACAAAGTGACATGGTAAATATCAATCTAATTAACTAAGAGTTAAAACTAAAAGATAAGGTTAATATAATGACCTAAACTTGTCTAACTTCTATTGGATGAGAGTATTTCGACTCATCCCCACCTTATCTTCGAAATAACTCAATTTGGAGCTATTTAAAATCGAAATTGACTTTATAATAAAATAATAGTTTTAGTTATTCCAAAGGTGCCCCTCTCCTCCCTTATAAAAGGGCACCCCCTCCCTCTCTTCCTCACAACACTTTGAGCCTTCAAGCTCGGCCAACCTCTCCCAAATGCTCTTCTCCACTTCCCTAGAAAATCCTAGAGGTTATGGTATTCCTCAAAGACCAATTTTAGTTCCCTAAGAGGAGGTCTCAAAGAGGTGCTTCAAAGAAGAGGTAATTTCTGTTACCAATTCTTTCGTCTTTATTTCTTCTTCCACTTCTTATTCTTTAGTTGTTTCATTATGAAGTAATAACATCAGTATCAATAATATACTGATATGTTATTATGAGTATGAAATCTATCCATCCTACGGAAAAAGAAATCACCGCGCGTGCATACGTACGGAATACCGTCTCCACGCCGTGGTGTAATCTATTTTCCACCACCACCTTACTTGGATGGGTATAATGGTGTAAATAATAACTATATATGATTATTGTAAAGTGATATTGATTCTGAAATAGTATACATACACTTCAATACAATTCCACGATCATGAGAACGATATCATCGCTCGTGCGTACCTACGGACTACCGTCTCAACGACGCGATGAGATTCATTCTCCACGTTAACCATTCATGAATGATTACAAAGTATATATAATAAGTAATCATGAAATATATGACATAATAATGATACTGGATTTATGTTTATATATATGTATGTCATCTACTTAATTCCATTCAACTCAATAAGGAAACGAAAACAGCGTTCATGCGTACGTACGACCTACCGTCTCCATGAATGGTGTATTTCTTTCCATTTATTGATTTATTATATATATGTATATTATGAATATATATTATATATAAATCATGTTTTATATTCTGGAATTAATTAATTGTGATCTAAGTAATCATATGAATAATTACAAGTCAAAACACGGACGACAAATGAAACAATTTTACCCAAAATGCTCTTTAACATGGAATTTACAAAAGAACGGGTAATATAAAGTCAAAAGTGAACCATATATGATATAATAACAATAAGTATGATTTTGGAATAAGTCAATAACATTATTTAAATCATTATACAGGAGGTTCGGACACTTACGAAGCAAATCGGACCTAAGGTAAGGGAAAATATCACAATCTCATTTTTATCCGAGATTGTTTATACTTTGAAATTTACTGGGGTATATTTTATCATCCACATACAAGTTTCCTCAATATGTAATATTATTTCCATCCACCTACAATAGTTTATATCCAATTGTACCCTTCGGTGAGTTTTTAGTAAAAGATATAAAAGGAATCTTTTGTTGTTTTTCGAACAAGGTACTTTTTGACTTTTTCGACAAAAGTACGAGAAGAATGTTTTCTTTAACTTTTACGGTATGAATGGATTTTTAAAACATTATTTCCAAGAAGCTTACTTTACAAGTTTTCAAGTTTATTTTTAATCAACTTATTTTAGTTTAAAATTGTATGACATGTTAAGAAAGGAAAATGTTTTTGAAGTAGAAAGGATATTTTCCTCAAGAATGGAGTTCAAGTGTTTTATCAAAATTATTTTCCATCTAAGATAATAAAGGGTTCTGTTTATATCCCTATTTTTACATTGATTTGATTATGTTGTGATGGAATTATTTTTATGAATTCCTTTATCTTATATGAATTGTTTTATGATGTCACGATGTTTAAGATTCCCATTTTTATTACATGGGTTATGCAATGATGTATGATTTAATATTTTGTGGCACACATAAGAATGGTATCATTATGAGATGGGTGGGACATATATCTCCCTCCAATTCATTGGGTAAAGATTTTATATCTCATGAGATAGACATGGATGGAATGGTAGGTTATACCGGTTCAGTGAAACAGGACTGAAACGAGGGTGACTCAGTTCAGAAATGGGCTTTGTCCACTAAGATAGTCTTGGCAATGAGTCTTGACTAATAAGAAATGATTCTCTATGATTATATGTGTATTCTACAAAGTTTCATGTTTTAAGTTATTATTATTGGGATTACATTTCACTTCTATGATTTATCCCATGTTATGATATTATGATCTCTTTTGCAGGTTAAGATTTCCAAAAGTTATGTTCTTATGTATATGATGTGATTGATGTTTCTTTTGTTTACCCTTACTGATCATTTGAGCTCACCCTTTTATGTTTTCTTTTCCCCAGGATATAAATAAAGGTTTTAGGTAAAAAAAAGGGAAGATCTTTATGGGAGATGTTGAAGATCTTTCACCACGTTTAGAAGATTATATTCCGAGTTTCCAAAGATACTAAACTATTACGGTCCTTGTGTGTATGTTTTTGTTATGTATTAAGTATTCCACAAAAGTAATGTAATGTCCATGTACGTTAAGCTTCGGGTCTCTACATCCATGTCACATGATCCCCAAATCACATGTGCACAGCACAACACAAGAAATGAATCCAAAGACATACGAGCAAGAAGATCCACTCAGGGACAAATAGTTCCTGATCAGGGTGTGAGATAATAATATAAGTAGGCCAAAACCCACAGTGTCTAGACTAATTCCTTACATGATGTATATTGTAAATTAGTGAGTAGGTATTAGTAGAAAAATAAATAAGCAGTGCTAAATAAATAAACAACAGCCCACCCAGGTTCCAAAGGGACACTTGGCAGCTATACCTATTATGGAACCCTTCTAGGTTTGTCTATGGGTAGATCCTTCTACATTAGGATAGATCACCCAATACGGTGGAAGATTCTCCTACCAAGGATTTATCGCTCGAAATATAAAATAAACATATGGCCTCTTCCCTCACGATAACTAAAATCTCACCCTCAGGAAAAACTAAAATCTTTCCCTTAGGCATCATGTGGATATGAATCTAGTATTTAGGCATCTGACTTAATCATGTACTCTTCCCGCAGGCATTCAGTACTAGTGCGCCCAACCCTCAGATGGTATGAAAACATAAACCCAACCCTCATACATCAGCACCAATCATGAGTCCTCATACATCCCATAAAATCATATACTCTTCCCTTATGGATTTAGTACCAGTGTACCTAGCCCAAAAACGGTACAAAAACATGCTCCTAGACCTTAGGCATCCACATTAAATGTGATTCATATCCATAAAAACTCAACATTACAATTCGTATCAAACCCTTAGGTCTCGATAACATCGATATCAGATAAGTATAAAAGATAATCAAGAAAAATAAAAATTCTAGCATCAAACATACTAGATTTATCTTCATAAGAAACAATGATCAATTTATAAAAATTACCGTCTATCAAACCAAATTATTCCATTAATCCAATTTCCTAATTATCATCATAATTATATCAAACCTGTTTAATTAATCATTAAATCCTAAATTCATTTATATATTAATTTACTATTTTAGCAAAGGTGATTCCACCATATGGAATCACAATTTATTATTATGCCAATTCAAAAGTATAATACAGAAATCAAATAATTTACCTAATTTATTATAAGTCATTAAATCCAAACATACAAATTCCTAATAATGTCCAAATCTAGCACACCAATCGAGTGTCCGCAGGTCTGAGTCTCTATTCATACAGACCCAAAGGGATCTAGGGGACAATTTATAATTAAAAATTATAATTTAATAGTAATTATTAAACTTATTTGGTCATGCTCGTGGTATGTCTTCATGATCAAATATATTCAATATAATATAAATAATAAAATCAAGAAAAATGGTTTTTGTTTAGACCACCCAAAAAGATTCCTTTCAAGGCATGCAACCGCCATGAAGCATTTCGTTGAATATATATAAGTCATATCATTGAAACATTTTACATAAATCATGCTTATTTAATTATAATAATAGGAATGGTCATACCATCCTAATAAGTTCCATTTAAATTATTTCATTTAAGAATTCAATTCAAAGGATAGCAGGCCATCTTGAACATGTTAATCAAGTCGAGGCATAACATTTAAACATGTAAAGAAGGAAATACATCATATCAAGCCATTTAATTATACAAGTCAAGGAAAAAGTAATAAAGAAGCACCAATTCCATAAGTCCAAGAATGAATAATACCAGGAAATATGGATAAGCAAGCTATAATTCATAAATCATCACTATGAGTTTTTTAAGATAGAACACCTTCATTAGAGGGGTTTTATTATAAAACCATGACTTTGTTTATCAAACCAATCATTTATCAAAACTAAGAATTTCATTCAATGATCACAACTCAATTAAAGTATCATTTATTCTAAAGACTAAATTGCACTAATTAAATTATAATAACGGCACAAAGGTAATAAATTAATGCATTATTATATTTAAGGGGCAAGGGAAATGGGATCCCACCTCAGAAGTAGACCAAGTTGAACACTTTGGTACTTTACACTTTTATCAGGGACCAATCGAAGTTACTGCCTCCCGCCTCTGAGCATATTCACCTTTTCATCTACACAAGGACACTTATCCCCTATGCACATATTCACATTTCCCTAAATATATGCAAGGGGATCATTACATACATACTCATATAAGCATATACCCGTTAACACCTACGCAAATATTCATTTTCACATTATACATAAGAACACCTATCCCCATATATATATATTTATTTATTTATATATATATTTACTACCATGGGTGAATATATATATAATGAGGGAACTTACATATACATATGCTTACCCATGCATACATGGTAAGTCACCTTTAACTCCAGTGACTCAAAACCATCATGAAAAATACAACACACTTAAGAAAAAAATACCAAAAAAACATAAATTAAAAATTCCCCAATTATAATTTGAGAAACAATGAAGAGTGATGGAAAAGCTTACCCCAAATTCATAAAGGCAGACTAAAATGATCTGAATTGCATCACCTTCGGTGGCAGTATCTAGAACAACCAAGAAGATTTCCTAGGATACCTTTTGCATACTCTAATGATAGAAGAAAATGAAAATCTGTATTAGCCCCAAACCATATGGTTTGGACACACATCACCAAGTGATGGAGAGAGGTAAAAATCACCGGAAAAGGGTAGAAGATGGAGTCGCAAATCTTACCTTGAAGATTCGAAGAGAAAATAGAGGGATATCCAGTGGAAATTGATGCATGAAGGAGGCCACATGGAGGGGTTGCTTCACGCACAGATTGAGAACCTCAGGGAGGGGTGGTTCATACTGAAGGAGGGGGAAAAGGAGGGGAGACCCCTTGGGTCTCTAAAAAATTAAAGTATCCTAATAATAATAATAATAATAATAATAATAATGATAATAAGGATAAAAATAGTACTATTATTATTAATAATAAAACTTTTCATTGTTTTTATTTTATTTTTATTTAAATTTATAAAATTTATTTAAACAAAAAACATTACAGTGTTCCAACTTTTTAAATTATATTCTGAAGCTTGATTTCAAAAATGGTCCCTCTAATAAATTCCAAAAGTTCAAATTCCTCTGGATTTTCAATCGGTTAAAAACATCGAACACTACTAGTTTTCCAAAATCAATTTCCAAAAAAGTTTTTCTTTCAAAAATAAGAAACGATTCATAAATTACATCTTGTAATAATTATCCATGTTATCATAAACACACACATGCATTCTGAATGAAACCCCTAAACTCATGGGTGGTGGTACGTCATCCACCATGAAATCAAATGGTGGAATATTTTCCCTTATGCATTTTTGATCGGTATAGAGAACCAATTCTATTTCAACAAGGCCCCATAACATGAAATTATGAACACCCTCCAACCTATGCATTTCTAGATGTCACTCATGACCCATTATTCCAAGAACATGTGTCAAAAAAATCATTCATTTAAGAAAACACTATTAATATAATAAAAAATACATTATGGGTGACAACCACAATCCAATTTCAAGGCCAACTAGTAAGATAATTTTAGTATAGATTTACCAAGAAGAAACCATTGAAAAACATAATAAAAATATTTTAGCAACCTAAAATCCTTCGAGTTCCAATAAAATTGGAAAGAGGGAAAAACCACATATCTCAAGTTAATTTACACAAGAGATCAAAGGTGATTCCACCAGTTAGACCTCTTCCTTCTAATACTCTATCAAAACCCCATAGTATCTTGACAACACAAATTTGAACCCATAAATCCAAGTATTACAACACTGATATATTGTTTCATATGAGATCAGAAAATTATATATAATATTATAAGGAATAACTAGACCTTAACCATTGATCTTCATAATAGAGAACACAAGGAATCATCGGAATCAAATTTTGATGTTGAAGGTCGTAGGAAATTTCTTAGGTCATTCCTGGAAGTCAAGAGGAATAAACAAGAACTGAAAGTGGTATTACAACCAGTTTTAAGTAAAAACTAGTTGGGCTGAGATGAATTTATGTTTTAAATCAGGGATTTTCATTGTAAATCCATTGAGGGGTGACTTCCACCAAAAAACACATATCCTCTAAATAAAATCCCAAAAAAATTATGATGTAAATTTTTTTTCATTATAAACTGCCTCAACCAAACACATATTCCCCACAATATTTACATTTTAATTATATAAATTACAATGTAAATATTTTCAGAAACCATTTTCCATTCAAACTCATATTTATTCCACTGAACTATTTCAAAAATGTATTCAAGTGATTTCAAACATTAAAAAATGCATAAAACAACGACATACCACAAACCAGGGGGTGATACATTCTCCCCACTATAGGTTTTCCATTTTTGGGAAGCTATACATCAACATTTACTTTGAAAGACTTAGGGTATTTTTCTTGAACAATATTTTTATATTTACATGCTTCCTCTTGAACTTGGCCATGACATCATAAAACTAGCATCAAGGAAATAGATCTCCCATTTGGGGTTTTTTCTTATCTTTCCAAAACCTGAACTGATTCATGGATAATTGTCACATCGGGAACAAGAGTAACATAATCCCAACCAATCACACAACAAGGATATGGATGATACTTATTTAGTGGAGAATCATATAATGTATTATGAATGGAACTGAATCATTTCGGTAATTCTAACCAACAAGAAACCGTTTCAATCTGTTTGGTAACATTGAACGGTACCACAAACCAAGGGGCTAACTTTCCTTATTACCTGAAAAATAAATGACCAAGTTTGGGTGAAACTTTTAAGAATACATGGTCTATCACATTGAAGAATAGGGTTCAACAACTATTTTCAGCGTATGATTTTTACTGGCTCTAATCAGTATCCATCCGCTTCTAGATTAGTTAATTTTTTTATAGCCTCTTGGGCATAACTCAGTACAATCAATGACATATCTTCTATTTCCACACATCATAGTAGAGAACAAAAAGAATAAACCTAAAAAGTATCGAAATAGGACATATATATTTCCTCCTAATAGTAATTATTGTAGGAGAACTCCATAAAAGGCATATGATCCTCCCATGATCCTAAAAAATCCATGACATAACCTCTGACCATATCTTTCAATGTTTATATTATATATTCTGACTTCCCATCCCTCTATGGATGATATGATATGATCATGGTCAACTGGATCTCGAGAGACTATTGTAATGACTACTAGAATCATAAATAGAATCTTGGATCTTTGTTAGATATAATCAAAACTAGAACTCCATGAAACCTGGCCACTTCTCAGATATACAACATTGTTATGTCCTATACTATGTTGGATTCTTTGATATAAAGAATTTGTGATGATATGGTGAGTAAATCCACAATCACCCAAATCACATCATGCTTATATAATGTTCTTGGTATACATGTGAAAAAATCCATTGTAATATATTCCCACTTCTATACAGGTATTGGCATCAACTACAACATTGTAGCTGGTATTTGTTACTCTCCTCTTACCTATTAGAAAGTTAGGCCTTTCATCAAATAATCTAAAATATTTAATTTCAGACCTATTCACCATAAATTATTTTTCATTTCCTTTTACATATTCATAATACCTAGATGAATAGACTATTTTCAATGGTAATACACTAAAATAATTTGTTCCTATAAATACTAGGGAACTAAAATTCAATTCAAAAATTATAAAATATAATTTACATCCTCTATCCAAACATCATAAGTATCCCAATCATTTAGCTTTAACCAAATGGTGATACAATTAGAATTTGATTTCTGATCCACTCTTACCAAATCCATTAATTTAGGAACAATATTAATAGGAAAGAAAACTATATGTTCACTCTGTGCTACACAATCTAGGTGCATATCAGCAATCATGATCATCAACTTCCATTAGTCACAAGATCTCAACCCACTATTCTATATGATTTCTGACTCAACACAACTTCCATATAATTCCATTTATTGGGTGTGTATACCAAGTCAAAATTAAACATCTAGAGGAACTTAATCGATCTTTATTTTCTCAAGTTCAAGACTCGCTAAGAAAAATGTATTTCAAACTCTTAAAATCAACAAAGACTATGAACCTTTCTCCAAAGAGGTAATGTCACCAAGTAATTAATTCATTGAAAACTATTTCTAATTCTTGGTCATGTGTAGGATAATTTTTCTCATCTGCCTACAAAAACCTCAAACCATAAGCCAAAACATGATCTCCCTATATGAGAATTCAACCAAGACCTCATCCAGATGCATCACAATATAACACATAGTCCTTAACCAGCTCTAGAAATATTAGGATGGGAGCCAAGGTGAGACAAGTTTTAAACTCTATAAATATATTCTTATAGTTATAATTCTAAAATAATGGAACACCCTTTCATATCAAATAAGTCAGGGGAGAATCAAGTATAGAGAAATCCATAAAAAACAACAAAAATATCCTATTAATACTAGAAAACTACATATCTCCAAAACATTCTTTGGTGGTTTCCAAGAGACTAATTCTTCTATCTTTCTTGGGTAAATTGATATTCATCCTTTTCAAATGAAATTCCCATGTAAATAAACCTATTAGATTTAGAAATTTTACTTGAAAAACATATCATATAAATGATATTCTTGAAATGTACCCAGTTCAATGCCCAAGTGTTCCTTATGGCCAATCCTAGTATGAGAATAAAGCAAGATATCGTCAAACAAATACCATGACAAATGAATAAATGTACATGTGGAAGATACAGTTCATCAAATATATAAATATTATAGGTGGATTATTCATACCAAAGGGCATGAGTAAATATTTATAGTATCTATAGAAACTCTGAAATTCTTTCATCGGAATAGTCTCTCTTCTGAATCTTAGTTAAAGATATATTGAGCATAGTTAAATTTTAGATAACCATTTGGATATCATTAATTTTTTGAAAAATTAATCAATTAAAGAAAGATGTTACCGATTTTTTATTGTAAATTTATTCAATTTACAATAATCAACACATAACTGGAGAGTACTATCTTTCTTCTTTACAAATAAAACTTGTGCAACCCAAGGTGATGTACTTGGTATAACGAAGCCTTTTCCTTCCATCTCTTCTAGATAAACATTTAATTCTTGTAACTCATTTGGATCCATTCTATAAGAGGTTAGTAAAATAGGACTTGTTCATTGGTTTCAATCAAAATAAAATTCAATTTGAAATTAAGGTGGTAACCCAAATAAATCATTTGAAAATCCATATGACTATTGATCCAATATAATAGGAAGAGTCTTATTTCTTGTTCCATCAATACTAGCCAAAGTCATTTCCATTAACTGGACTGATATTTCTCTATCTACTATCACTATAGGTCCATCTCTACCTACATTTATATCCCAATCCCCCTTTAATACATTAAGAGATCCATATATGGATGTGAATGTCGCCTACTGAGCAAGGTGGTCTATATGTGATTTAATTCCCACCAGTTAATCCATACCAAATATTAGATCAAAAACATCATTCTATAAGACCATAAAATCCCAAAGAAACTACACTGCATCAATGGTAATATAACATGCTAGGCATTTTAATCTTCTGCACTCCCTCTGTCTAAGGTGTGTATTGATACTCATGATATGACACATCATTTTCACATATATTCACAATTATTTAATCACATAATATGTAAGTAAAGAATATTGTTGGTCAGAGTGGATACTCAAGAGGGGGGGTGAATTGAGTTCCAATTAAAAATTTCTGTTAAAAATTTTTAGTATTATAATTTCCCAAATTAAAATGGCCCAGTTAATTAAGGCAGTAGAGATATAAGTGATCTATTGTTCAACAGGTTTCTCAAAGGTTGATTACTCCTCAGTAGAGTTAGTATGAGAACTAATTCTACTTTTGAAACAAGTTTACTAAACAGATCAGATATACACACTAACCAGAACTAACTATCAGAGTGAATGTAAAAACAAATTTATGTTTTTGCCAATGTAAGCACAGCGGATAGATGTTAAACAGAGTAAAGAAAAGATGAACACAACAAATTTAAACAAGAGGTTCAGTCTTAAGACAAGACCTAGTCCTCTTCACTTGGTGATCACCTGCCACCAAGAAATTATATTAAAAGTTATACATAGCCTGTATTGGGATTTACAATAGCTTTCACAAACTATCCAGGTTTTGTAACCTCTACCACAGTTCTACATGGGAAAATAAACTTCCAATCCACACCAGGCTTCTTCCATAGTTATATGTGGGAAACAAAAATAAAGCGAGTTTAGAATGGGTATTTTCAGTATCCCTCAGTTCAAGTACAAGAGTCAGTGTGTATAACATACACACTGCTCAAAAATGTTAAGTATTTAAACACAGTAGAGATAAAGATAGTTAGGATAAGTTAGGAATGCTCTATTGTGTTGTCAGGTCAGCTCTAGACTCATTGGAATGAATGAAATGATGCTTTGGTCCTTCTCTACAAGTTTCCTCCAAAACAGAGTGTCGCAACTTCCAGGTTATGACTTCCAGATGTAGTGATAACAAGATTCTGGGATTCAAAAACTCATTGCAGAACACTACTACAGATTGTAGAAGGTTATTTTTCAATAGATCTTCATGAATATTTTGTTCCCTTTTGTATTAGTTCTTGAGAGTTCCCTTATTCTTTCTAGTATGTTTGGGGTCTCTACTATTTTTGTGTCTCTCTTCTGTGTCTTTTATATAGTCTCTTGTTTTGTGTTTTTTTGTCCAGTAGGGGCTGACAAGAGACATGTTTCAAACACGTGTGGTCTTCCTCGTACATCATATTGTTTCCTGATGTCCCTGAAAATATCATTAAATAATGTTAGGTGCATTAATTTGTCCAGACATAACCGTTATAATAGTATTAATAAAATTGGTAAAGGAAATAATAGAATATCATTTTACTGGTAGCAGATGCATGTCACACGATAGACTTCAACTGTGGTCTTTTCAACTGTGGACTTCATCGGTAGATTATTCAACTGTGAACTTCACCGGTAGTCTCTTTGACTGTAGACTTGTAACGGTAGTTGTTTACTCTTTGTAACAGTGGCTCTTTATCAGTAGACTTTGAGAAACATTCGACTATCTCGATAGTAGGAGTTGTCCAGCGGTATCCTTCTACTAAACTTGTCCAACTGTAGACTTGAACAGAGAGGTTCTCAATAGAAGACTTTAGAAAGAGTCTGACAATGGTCTTCTAATAGAAGCCTTGTCACATCAATGACCTTGTGATAGTAACTCTGTGTCTGTGAGATCTGATAAGCAGAACATCGGTAGACTTGTGATAGTAACCTTGTACCAGTAACTTCCACCAGTGACTGTAAATCTTCAACAGTGATCTTCTGGCATTAGTGACTTAGAGTAATAGAAATCTATAATAGTGAATTTGAACAGAAGGCTCTTACCAGTAGCCTTTAACAGTGAACTTATATTTAGATAAATATGAACTGTAAGTTTATGCAGCAAAGTCATGAGTCTTAATAATATACATTGTTGAGAATAAGATAATTTTATATGTAGATTAAAAAGATTAATGACGGAATTAATATATTATGATCAATATTTAAACATGATTTGAGATTATCAAAACAGGTGAGTCCAACAATCTCCCCCTTTTTTATAATCACAAATTATGTCAGAATATATTAAAGATAAGTATTAGAGTTTAATAAGAGTGGAAAACCAGAAAATATTAGTATATGATACCATAGATAAATACAGATAATATTCAACATAGTATCATAGTAGCATAGGCCTCCCCAATCATATGATTAGTCTATAATTAGCACAGTATTTTCCAAATTAACACAATATTTCTTCCCCTTTGTGATTATCAAAAATAAATACACAATATAGAAAAATTGAGAAGGCTTAAATTAATAACACAGTACATTACATGACCAAAAAGAATACAAAGTCCCTATAAAAAGACATAAACAGACTCAATCCACAGCATCCGTAGGTAAGGGTTCTTTTCCTTTGGAGGAAGAAGATAGAGAAGGATCTGGTTGATCAGCAGGTTTAGGAAGGGCTGCAGGAATGAATGGAGGGGCAGCAACAGAAGCTCATGTGGGTCTGTAGTGGGTAGCTCATTGAGGTATCATTGGAGTAAGGATTCTGATAGCTTCAGCAGGAGACATGGTGGAAGAAGAACCACTGGGTTGAGATGTAGGTAAGGTAGGAGGGATGATGACAGGGGTTCAGTCCACATGGAGAAAGGGTAGAAGAAGGTTTCTGAAATACATAATAATGATTCCTCCTCTTTCCATAGCAGATAAGAAATCATCTTTATTCTCCAAAAACTTATCCAAATCAGGTGTCAATTCTCTCAGCTTGCTGACCTGCTCCCTGAATACCTGAGTCACTGGAGGTAGCTTCATATTCTCTATCAAGAGCTTGAAGTGGTTGGTCATTTGATGCTTAGTATAGACCTTCTCAAATTAAGCATCCATCTTATTCTTAATGGCCTCTTGAAAAGCAGTAGATTCCCATAGGTGGTCATGAACAAAAATGCTGACTTTCCTAGTGGTAGCAAGTATCTGATTATCAGAGGTGCCACTGGTACTAGCCTTATAAAACTCTTCCTGAATCAAATTTATGATTTGGTAAAAGTTCACAGTGGAGATGGATGAGGTAAGGGGTTTGACCGAGAAAGCTACTGTCTCTTTGAAAGACTGAGTCAAATTACTAACCACCTTCTGAACAAGTGCATCTCAACTGTTCAAATGTTCTTTGACTGATGTCTTAAAAGCCTCAAATACTTCCACAAATTGCTTGACCACTTCTTTGATATATCTAATATCAGCATTCACTCGGGTTTGAGAACTGTTCATGGCAGTCAATGAAGAAATTGATTGTCTTAGAGAAACCACAGCTCTTGTCCAGCTATCAATTTGAGTATGGAAAACTTTAACTTCATCCATCATTTCTTTCATTGGACTGGACACAACACATCCCAGAGATAGTTCCAAGTATTTCTCCACACTCCTTATTTCTTCAACCAGGCTTTTCTTCAAATCTGCCATTGATTCTTTCAGTGCTTCTTTCATTTCAGCCTTTAAAGACTCAAGGTCTCCTTGGTTTACAAATTGTTAGCCACAGCAGGGAGGATAACAGACTCCCTTTGGGGCTGGTCTTCCTTATCATAATCTCCATAAGTGAGTCCAAGTACCATATATCCTGGATCTGATGACCAACCTTCGATGTCATACAACACAGAAACTGAACCAAGATGCTCCCCCTCACTTAGAGCATTCTCCTGAAGAATTTCCTTTAACTGTTCTGCTTGAGGTAACTCCACAACCTCCTTTGCAACTTCAGCAGATTCAACAACTTCTTGATCTGCTAGTTCAAAAGTGGGGTGAGTCCTATCCTTTTCTAAGTCATCAATGACTCCCTCAGCAATGGCAGTAGGTGCCACTCCTGCTTCCTGATCAGGCACTATCTTGACTGTACTATCTATCAGAGGGCTCAAATTGAGCTCTTCTTCTTCATTGTCCTTATCATCTTCTTCAGAAACAGCCTCCTTTTATTCATGAGTTAAATGATCTGATTCTATAGCCTCATCTTCCTCAGAGGTGTCCTTGACAACATTCTGATATGATTCTTCTTCTTCTTCATCAGTTGTCTCAGTATCACTGTTCTTTAGAACAATCTCTCTCCTTGGTAGTTCTTTTGGAGGGCTAGCTGCTCCAAAAGCTACTGTCCTTACAGGACTGTGAGGTAAATCAGGATCACTCCCATCATCAATGGGGGTGTTCTCTCTTTGGGGGTCCACAGCTCCATCAGCCTCCTCCTCATTAGAATAAATAGGTTCTGTCTCATCAGGATTCAGGCATGGATCTCTTTTGTCTCTTGGCCTAGTTGGATGAGTAGTAGGGTCAAACTTTTCATACACCTTTCCTTCATCATTCACCCATGTCCTCTTCCAGGGATTCCAGCTAATTTTCATGAATTTACAAATCACCTTGGAGATACAGACACTGTTCTTGGCCACTATCATCTCTTCTTGATTTCCATCCACACCTTTTACCTTTAGCATAACTGAGATAAGCTTGGCATGGAATAAGGCATTGGATTTTGAACTTTCCTTGGTCATATCTTCCAATTGTGCCATCAGTAACCTACATAGGTTAATCTTCTTTCCATGCTTTAGCAAGTACATCAGGAATATGTCCTGGTACTTCAGTACTGCAAAGTCCCCTCTCCTCGGACTAAGTACATGCTGAATGAATTTGAATAAGAGCATGTCTTCTCCATTCATCTCAGCTACAATGATCTTTATTGATTTTCCATATCCTGTCAGTTCTTCCAGCGCTTTTTCATATTCAAAAACAGCACTGTCTGGAGGAGCTACTCCAGAGTAGTAGTCATATATTCCTTCATGAGGAACTCTCAAACCGGCAGCCCACTCAACATATATGAAACTAACTTCATTTCCATTGACTCTGGATATTAGCTTATGCACATCCTCTTCTTCTTCGAATGTCAGATATTCATATAATTATTTCACAAGCTTCGGGTAGTAAGGTCTATTGTTGTTGGAAAAGCATTCAGTCCATCCTTGGGAATCTAGTACTTTCAGTACTAATTAATTGCTCGACAGCAGCCATTCTTCACTTAATTATTTCTCAGCAAAGATTTGTCTCTTGGTCAGATGCGGGTTTACAGGTCCTGACGGGGTGTTACTGGATTCGGCTCGAGTCCTCTTTGACTTTAGTGCATCCTCATTGACGGTCGTAGGCCGCTTGGTTATGGCCATAGAGATTGGGAGAGGTTCGAGGGTTCAGGTGAAGGGTTAGGGTTTAGGAATTTCGAGAGCACGATTCGAGATTGAGAGAGGAAGCTGGTTTGAGATATGTTCGTTGCCTTTGATTTTATCATTTAGGGATTAAAATGAAATAAAATAGAAATAATAATAAGAATAAAAAACGGTTCGAATTCTCGCAAAAATAAAAACAATTAGCGAGGTATCAACAATGAGATGTATCAATGAGGTACACCAGTGAGGTGAAACAGTGAGGTATAACAATAAGATCCAACAGTGATATCTAAATGTGAGGTATCACTGTGAGGTTCGACCGTGCGGTCTAACTATGAGGTTTAACTGTGAAGTCTAACTGTGAGGTTCGATTATGAAGTCTAACTGTGAGGTTCGACTGTGAAGTCTAACTGTGAGGTTCGACTGTGAAGTAATTAATCATACCTAACTCATGTTTGATGTAATTTAACCTCTCATAATTCAATGGCTTTGTGAACATATCAGCCAATTGATGTTCAGTGCCAATTAATTGAAGAGTAATATCACCCTTTTGATAATTATCCCTCAAAAAGTGATGTCTCACATCAATATGCTTTGTCCTAGCATGATATACTGGATTTTTGGAAATGTTAATAGCACTTGTATTGTCACATTTTATAGAGACATGTTTGAATTGATATCCATATTCTATTAAAGTGTGTTTCATCCATAGAATTTGAGCACAACAACTACCAGCAGCTATGTACCCAGCTTCGGCAGTAGATAATGCAACAGAATTCTGCTTGTTGCTACACCAAGATACTAGTGACTTTCCTAAAATGTTACATGTCTCATAGGTTCTTTTTCTATCTAACTTGCAACCGGAAAAATCAGCATCAGAATAACTCAACAAATCAAATGACTGTCCTTTTGGATAAAATAATCCTAAGTTTGGAGTATGTTTTTGATATTTAAAAATTCTTTTAACAGCAGTTAAATGGGACTCTTTTGGATTGGCTTGAAAGTGAGCACACATGCATACACTGAACATGATGTCAGGTCTACTAGCTGTAAGATAGAGTAGACTTCCTATCATACCTCTGTAGTTGGTTTGATCTACTGGTTCTCCAGCTTCATCTGTATCCAACTTACAGGTGGTACTCATAGGTGTGTCACTACCTTTACTATCATCTAAAGAAAAACATTTTAAAAGGTCCTTAATATATTTAATTTGATTTAAAACAATTCCATTTTTATTTTGAAAGATCTGGAATCCAAGGAAAAATCTGAGTTCTCCCATTAAACTCATTTCAAACTCATTTTGCATTATTTTTGAGAAATCAACACATAATGAATTTTTAGAAGATCCAAAAACAATATCATCCACATAACTTTTTACTATCAAAACATCTTTAGAAATTCATTTAATGAAAAGAGTAGGATCAGTTATCCCTTTGGTAAAAACTTTTGAAATAAGAAAAGAGTTGAGCCTATCATACCATGCTCTTGGAGCTTGTTTTAAGCCATAAAAAGCTTTAGATAGTTTGAAAACATGATTGGAAAAATGGGGATTCGTAAAACCATGAGGTTGTTCAACAAACACATCCTCAACTATGTACCCATTTAGAAAATAACTTTTAACATCCATTTGATAAAGTTTGAAATTCAGATGAGCTGCATAGGCAAGGAGTATCCTAATAGCTTCTAGTCTAGCTACAGGTGCAAAGGTCTCCTCATAGTCTATTCCTTCTTCTTGACTATATCCTTGTGCAACTAGCCTAGATTTATTTCTAACTATATTCCCAGACTCATCTACTTTGTTTCTAAACACCCATTTAGTGCCTATGGTTAAGGTGTTCTTGGGTCTTTCCACTAGTTCCCAAACTTTGTTTATTTTGAACTAATTCAGTTCTTCTTGCATAGCCATTACCCAAAATTCATCATTGATAGCATCATTAATATTTTTGGGTTCAATCTGTGAAAGAAAATCTTGATGTTCAACCAGGTTTCTTAGAGAAACTCTAGTTTGTGTTCCTCTATTCAAATCGCCTACAACAGGGTCTAGAGGATGATTTTTAAGAGTCCTAGTACCTCTAGGAAGGGTTGAACTAGATTCTTCATAGTTGTCTGTTGGTTCAAAATTAGTAGGTGCAGATTCTGGAAAATTTCCAGAACTAGATACTTTTACAGGGTATTCACTATTTTTATCATTAAAGTTCAAATTTGATAAATCTTCCTCAAGATTTTCAAGAGAATCTTTAGGCTCATGTGGATCAGTTTCATCAAATTTGATATGGACTGATTCTTCCACACATTTGGTTTTCTTATTGAATACTCTATAGGCTTTACTTGAAACAGAATAACCCATGAAAATTCCTTCATCACTTTTGGGAGAAAATTTGTCAAGATTATCTTTAGTGTTAAGAATAAAGACTTTGCAACCAAAAACTATAAAGTGATTAACCTTAGGCTTCCTATTATTCCAGAGTTCATAAGAGGTCCTTTTTAGAATAAGCCTAATTAAAACTCTAATGATAATGTAACAAGCTGTATTTATAGCTTCAACCCAAAAATAAATAGGTAATTCATACTCATTAAACATAGTCCTTGCAATTTCTTGAAGGGTCTTATTTCTTCTTTCTACAACTCCATTTTGTTGGGGTGTCCTAGGGGAAAAAAATTATGACTATAGCCATTATGCGAGCAGTAGGATTCAAACTCATGATTCTTAAACTCACATCCATGATCAATTCTTAGGGTTTTAATCTTAAGTCCACTAAGGTTTTCTACAGACTTAGAATATTTGACAAAGTAGGAACAAGATTCACTTTTGTGAGCTAGAAAGTATACCCAAGTATACCTAGAAAAGTCATCTACAAGAACATAAACATGGTGATAACCATTTAAACTTGAAACTATTGATGGTCTAAATAAATCCATGTGAACCAACTCAAGTGGTTGAGAAGTTGAAACTTCTTTCTTTGGTTTGAAAAAAACTTTGTGTTGTTTTCCCTTTTGACAGGGATTACACACTTTATCAATTGGGAATTCCAATTTCGGTAGGACTCTAACTAACAATTTCTTAGACAGCTTCCTAAGTGAGTGCACATTATAGTGTTCTAATATTATATTCCACAACCCAGATTCTTTATGAAAAGAATTTAAACAAGAAACATTTTGTTTGGATAAAGAGTTTAAATCAACAGCATATACATTCTCATTTCTATATGCAGTGAAAACTAAATAATTTTTTGAATTAAAAACATTGCATGAATCATTTTAAAATTTAACATTAAGTCCATCATCACACAACTGAGATATACTAAGTAAATTGTATTTTAATCCATCAAAAAAAAGTACTTTAGAAATTAATATTGTATCAGGGTTACCAATCTGGCCTAAGCCGATGATTTTTCCTTTTGCATTGTCACCAAAGGTGACATGCCCACCATCAACTTTAATTAGACTCTTAAAGAAAGAATAGTCTTATGTCATATGTCTTGAACATACACTGTCCAAGTACCATAGGGTCTTACAGGAACTCCTTAAGCAACTTCCCTGAAAAACAGATTAAACATAGGATAATTTTGGTACCCAGATCTTCTTGGGTCCAGAAAGGTTAGCTAATAAAACTTTGGGAACCCATATTTTCTTAATAGATTTTCTGAAATCAACAAACATATTTTGAGACATAAATAATTTTTTCGGTCCTTTAGAAAATTGCTTCTCAAAAGATTGTCTATAATTAGCAGTGAACTTTCCAGATTTTGGAACAAATTTGGTTTTGCTAATGTGTCTCTGTCCAGGCTGATATCCTAGACCAGTTGTATATTTTGGAGCAATATGTTTTCCTAGAAACTGTGTTAAGGTATCCCTTCTAGCAGTGAACTTCTCAATATCCTTTCTTAATTGTTAATTAGATCATTTGAGCTGGGTATTCTCTTTCAACAATTGAGCATTATTTTCTTTTTCTATACTTAGATCTGTTTTAATGTTACTAGTCAAGGTATGTTGTTACTTAAAAGATTTATATTTATCTTTTAGTTCATTATAGGTGTCTTCCAGTATATTTCAATATTAAAACAGTTCTTACTTAGACATATTTTCATCATTATCTGAATCACCATTATTCCTAGAATAATAATCATTTAGAATAGGAGAAACAGGTACCTCAGATATGTTAGTCATGAAGCACATGTTGGCATGATTATTTTCAGAGTCAGTAGCTTCTGATTTACTTGTGCTATCTTCTGAAGCACTTCAGGTTTCTTTCATGGATTTCTTGTACCTCTTGTCCTTATAATAATATTTCTTCTTGAATTTTAACATTGGACAGTCAGCCTTGATGTGTTCTTTCCTCTTGCATTCATAACATACTATATCATCTTCCTTGTCAGATTTCTTCCAATCCTTCTTCCACTTACCTGGTTGATCATACCTACCCTTATAGTTTGGTTTTATGAAAAACTTCTTCTTCCTATAGAACTTCTTAAATCTCCTAGCTATTTGAGTCATTTCTTCATCACTGTCTGAATTTGAATCTTCACTAGTTAAACTTTCAATAGGTACATGCATTTTCTCCTTGTCTTTGCTCTTTGAAGCAGTAGACTTGAATGCCACAGATTTTCTCTTGGGTTCATCATCTTCTTCTTTGTTAACCTTCAATTCCTCTTCATACATCATTATTTTACCAATCAACTCCTTAACTATTATCTTGATGATTTCACATGACTCTCAGATAGACACAGAAGTGCCTCTCCATCTGTCAGACAAACATCTCAATATTCTCATGATCTGCTCCTTTTCTGGAACAACTTTTCCCAGTGAACTCATGGTGTTGAAAATCTCATTAAACCTAAGATACATATCAGAAATGAGTTCATCAGGTCTCATCATGAAATTATCATATTTAATAGTATAAGTATTTAATCTCATTTCCTTCACATTGTTTGTTCCTTCATGAGAAACAGCCAAGGTGTCCCAGATTTCATGAGCTGTTTTACATGCAGAAATTCGGTTAAATTCCTCATCTCTTAAAGATCAGTAAAGGGAATTAATAGCTTTATAGTTATTATTATAGTCAGACTTTGTAGCATCATCCCAGGTAGATCTAGCAGTTTTGGGGATTTCATATTCTGATTCTATAGTAGACCAAATATCAAAACCAATACTTTCCAAATGAATTTTCATTTTAATCTTCCACTGAGCATAATTTGCACCACTAAAGAAAGGTGACATGTTATTAGCATCACCTTCTAGTCTATTATCCATAACTAGATTTTAGAAAAGATATTAAAGAGAGAAAATTTAGGACTAACAGAAATTTAAGATCATTAATATAGAACTAAAATCACAGTTTGAAAAACAGAGAGTTTTTAAAAAAAAACTTTTTATAAATAAGAACTTTTCCTCTGATACCAAATGTTGGTCGGAGTGGATACTCAATAGGGGGGGTGAATTGAGTTCCAATTAAAAATTTCTGTGAAAAATTTTTAGTATTAAAATCCCCCAAATTAAAATGTCCCAGTTAATTAAGGTAGTAGAGATATAAGTGATTTATTGTTCAACAAGTTTCTCAAAGGTTGACTACTCAGTAGAGTTAGTATGAGAACTAATTCTACTTTTGAAACAAGTTTACTAAACAGATCAGATATACACACTAACCAGAACTAACTATCAGAGTGAATGTAAAAACAGATTTTTGTTTTTGCTAATGTAAGCACAGTGGATAGATGTTAAACAGAGTAAAGAAAAGATGAACACAACAAATTTAAACAATAGGTTCAGTCTTAAGACAAGACCTAGTCCTCTTCACTTGGTGATCACTTGCCACCAAGAAATTATATTAAAAGTGTTACATAGCCTGTATCGGGCTTTACAGCAGCTTTCACAAACTGTCCAGGTTTTGCAACCTCTACCACAGTTCTACGTGGGCAAATAAACTTCCAAGCCACACCAGGCTTCTTCCATATTTATACATGGGAAACAAAAATTAAGTGAGTTTAGAATGGGGATTTTCAGTATCCCTCAGTTCAAGTACAAGAGTCAGTGTGTATAACATACACACTGCTCACAAATGTTAAGTATTGAAACACAGTAGAGCTAAAGATAGAAGGGATAAGTTAGAAATTCTCTATTGTATTGTCATATCAGCTCTAGACTCGTTGGAATGAATGAAATGATGCTTTGGTCCTTCTCTGCAAGTTTCCTCCAAAACAGAGTGTCGCAACTTCCAGGTTATGACTTCCAGATGTAGTGATGACAAGCTTCAGAGATTCAAAAACTCTTTGAAGCGCACTACTACAGATTGTAGAAGGTTTTTTTCAATAGATCTTTGTGAAGATTTTTTTCCCTTTTGGATTAGTGCTTGAGAGTTCCCTTCTTCTTTCCAGTATGTTCGGGTTCTCTACTATTTTTGTGTCTCTCTTCTATGTCTTTTATATAGTCTCTTGTTTTGTGTTTTATTGTCCAGTAGGGGCCGACAAGAGACATGTTTCAACCACGTGTGGTCTTCCTCATACATCGTATTGTTTCCTGATGTCCCTGCAAATATCATTAAATAATGTCAGGTGCATTAATTTTTTCAGACATGACCGTTATAATAGTATTAATAAAATTGGTAAAGGAAAGAATATAATATCATTTGACTGTTAGCAGATGCATGTCACACGGTAGACTTCAACTGTGTTCTTTTCAACTGTGGACTTCATCGGTAGATTATTCAACTGTGAACATCACTGGTATGCTCTTTGACTGTAGACTTGTAACGGTAGTTGTTTACTATTTGTAACAGTGGATCCTTATCAGTAGACTTTGAGTAACAGTCGACTATCTCGACAGTAGGATTTGTCCAGCGGTAGCCTTATACTAAACTTGTCCACCTGTAGGATTGAACATAGAGGTTCTCAACAGAAGACTTGAGAAAGAGTCTGACAATGGTCTTCTAACAGAAGCCTTGTCACATCAATGACCTTGTGACAGTAACTCTGTGTCTGTGAGCTCTGATAAGCAGAACATCGGTAGACTTGTGACAGTAACCTTATACCAGTAACTTCCAGCAGTGACTGTAAATCTTCAACAGTGCTCTTATGGCATCAGTGACTTAGAGTAATAGAAATTTATAACAGTGACTTTGAACAGAAGGCTCTTACCAGTAGCCTTTAACAGTGAACTTATATTTAGATAAATATGAACTGTAAGTTGATGCAGCAAAGTCATGAGTCTTAAGAATATACATTGTTGAGAATAAGATAATTTTATATGTAGATTAAAAAGATTAATGACTGACTTAATATATTATGATCAATATTTAAACATGATTTGGGATTATCAAAACAGGTGAGTCCAACAAATATGATACAGTAGTACCAAAAAAGACATGAATAATTGTTGAGTTAATAAGAATGGTACCTCGCACCATAGAGGGGCCTAGTTGTTCACTCATGATAGAATTCTCTACTTCATATAACTACTGTTGGGATGTCATGGGATAGCTCATACTTCCTTGTTGATGTGTTTCCTAAAAAACTAAATTATTCATGGAGGTATACAGGTTCAACTGGGTTTTTGGATGGAAACTAGTCTAATAGTATTGTTTCATCCTAGCATAAAAAACTTATGGATGACTCAAGCTAGATACACTTGGTGATTATATAAATTTATGACAATACTTCTTGATATTCCCTTTCATTCCACAGTGGTGGAAATTTCTTAGTGGAATCATGAATTCCTTCTTCCTTTGTGAAAGCGCAAGTCACTAGAAATATCATAATTCATTGTTGCAATGTGGTGGATAAGAGACTGATCCCATGTGTTGATTCTCTATTTCCTTCCTACCCTGGGAGTACCTTTCCCTATTTCATTTATTCCACATGCTGAAACTCCCACCATTACTAAGATGAAAAAATTTATCCCCTCCACCAGGATTCCCTGCTAGATACCTTTCTCCCACCAGGTATTTATTCACCATTTTTTATAGTGTGTAATAAAAAAGATTATTACCTTTGAGAGAACCTCATCTTAGATACCTACCACAATGACCCAAGCATTTAGTCTTTCCCTATCTACTACCTAAGGTGCAAAGTGAACAAGGTGAGTGAATTTAGAAGAATATTCAATCATTAAAAAAATTATATATTCCAATTTGAATATGTATGCCTTATTTTCTATATGAAAGGTTTCCACGAAGAATTTTTTATTGAAAAATTCAAAAAATCCTTTCCATGTAAGTTTTTTATCCAAATTATCCTAAAAAAGCTAAGTCCCACCATACCAAGGCTAATTACTCAATAATATGTTGTTAGATTTACTTTCATATCATCTGGAGTCCCTAAAAAGATGAAAATCCTAGCCATTATACTCAGCCATGCCTCTTTTTTCATAGGTCCAGAATCACTATGAAAGAATGCTTCTAGGAAAGTAAGAAACAGGTCCCTTTTCCATATCATAGAAAATAGAATCTATATATACACTAAATTTCATAGGCATAGGTGAGTGATCATACCCAGTAGGCAACCCCCAAGATTTTTCCAACATGGCACAAAGGCCATAAAGAGGTTATCACATAGGATATAAAACAGGCGGGAAGAATATCAAAGTTTTAAATAGTTTTCACAATATAAAATATATCAAATGAGCAGGTTTTCTAAAAGCAGTGACCAAAATAGTTTTTCTTTAAAAAAAATAAGTTTATAAATTATGGTACTGAATAATCATCCATGTTCTCACACACGCACAAATTCATGCTGAATAACTCCCCTATGCTCATGAGTGATGGTACGCTCTCCACCAAGCCATCACTTAGTGGAATATTTCCCATTGTTCCTTTATAGTTAGAAACAAGAACTAAGTATATTTCAACAAGGCCCCATAACATAAAATCATGAACAAATTCCAACCCATGACATTCTATATATCACTCAAAACCCTTTATACCAAGAACATGTGTAAAACCCATCTTTCATTTAAGAAATCACTTTTAACAAATTTAATAGTCCATTTTGGGGGACAACAATAGTCAAATTTCAATCCCAACTAGTAAGATAATTATTATTAGATATTTACCATGGAGAAACCATTGAAAAATAGAATAAAAATATTTTAGAAACTTAGAATACTTCGAGTTCTAATAAAAGTGGAAAAATGGAAAACTACCAACTTCAAGTAAATTTTTCCAAGAGATCAAAGAAAATTCCACCAGTAAGACATATTCCTTTAATTCCTCTAATAAAAACACATAATATCTTTTCAACAAAAATCAGAACCCATATATATGGGTATCACAATGCTGATCTATTGTTATATGTGTTACAAACCAAGGATATCTAAGATAAGAAGGAATAATAAGACCCTAAACTTTGATCTCCACAATTAAACGCCCAATGATTAATTATAAAAAAATTATACATTTTAAAGGGAATAGGAAATCACCTAGGGAATCATTGGAAGTTGAGAGGAAGAAATAGGAACTGAATGAGGAGTTACAACCCATTACTGGGAAAAAACTAGTTGGACCCAAATGAGTTTATGGCATAAATTAGGGATTTACATTGTAAATCCCCCAAAGGGTGAATTCCATTGAAAAACACATTTCCTCTAAATTGAATCCTAAAAATACAATTTATGACATAAATTTATTTTACATCACAAATTTTATCAGTTGAACAGATATTACCTATAGTATATATGCTACAATTCTATAACTTACGATGTAAATTTTTATAGTATCCATTTTTCAGGCCAAGTTCTCTTTATTCCCCTGAACTCTTCCAACATGGTATTCCAACAATTTAAAATAAAAAAATAAAAGGTATAAAATGATGATATACCTAAAACTGAGGGTCATACATGAACTAATTCAAAAAATATTTTTGGATTTAATTTATTTATATAGGTTTATTTAACTAAAACTAGATAAGTAAATGTATTGATAATACTTATGTTTTTTATCTCTAAAGGTTCTAAAGACTATGTTGGGTATATTTTTGGAAACTACTTTCAATTTCACTAAATAAAGAATCATATTTCAATAATTGTGTATTTATGTTTTACATTTTATATTAATCAGATATTACCAATGATTCGAGAATTATTGAACTATTAGTTGAGTATGAGACACCATAAACAACATTCATTCCATAATGGAGTAATGTCTCCTTATGTCCAACGGACACATGAGATAAATTGTTTGGTAATACTCAATAAAAGATCAACTAGAATCAATAAACCTAGAAAAGGGAAGTTTTGTACTTCTCAATATTGACTTAAGGAATCACTCTTTCTCATTCTCCCAGAGAATTCACTTCAGTTATTGAAACATTTATATACTTGGTTACTATATCTAGATAAAAATGTGTGACACACATTCAAAATCTAATACCCAAGAAGTAAAATAGAAACATCATAAACTATGATGAATACACATTATGTGGAAGCTTATTCTTAAATTTAATTTAATTAATTTCATTTTATCTTTCATAGATTTATTTCATGACATACACAGAAAATAACCTCATGCATAATGATCAACCTCTTTTCATTGAATGACTTTATAAAGGTGCCTTTTGTGCCAAAATTTTTATTGTCCTTTTCTCCATGTCTTTTAAATTGTTCACCATAATTACTAAAGATTAATCTTTCTTTAAGTTCTTATAAACTTATTAAACCTTACCAAAAAGGTAATGAATTATTTTCTTCACACTATTCATTTTGTAATATTTAAAATGAAACTGGGGTAATTTTCTGATAAGGATATAAGAATGAGACTCACTAAAATATCATGAAACTATTTTAATTTACATGTGTTTAGAGTAATCATAATCACATTCATTTCTTGATTCAATTTCTACTCATAGAATTCCTATGAATGAGAAAACATTTGAATCCATATTATGCCTTTATGTTGTTTCCATAACTCATTAAACATTTTTTATAGCATTATGATGTAAGAATCAAATTAATAAATCATGTGTCTTCTATAATGTCACACCCCAACCCTGGTTTTATTATTAATATTTTTATTTTTCTTTCTGTTTTACCTTTTTCTTGATGTTCATGTTGAGTTTCCAAAAAAAATTAGCTTTAGAGGTTATGGGTGGTTTTTTGGCCCTATGAATGGTTAGTGTGCATGGTTTTGGGAGAAATTGTGTTTATAATTAAGGATGAGGGTGTTTTAATTTCATTTTCTTCTTTAACATTTTTAATTTCAGGGCATGTTCATGGTTTGTCCAAAATTGTGTGAGGAAAAGGAGTAATTATGTGGATCTTGGGTGGTGTCTGGTAAAAGGCACACAGCTTGCACATGGTTAAGAGAAACTGTGTGGTAATCTTGTGGGAGCCTCTAAAATCTTGATAGAGGTAATTTTCATGTTTGTCATATGGTTTCCCAAAATTAATGACCAATCCATTTGTTTTCCCCTTCCTTCATGTAGTTTATGCATTGTTGGCACATGATTTGGAAAATAGTGCAGGCAAACCATGTGACTTACCTAGAATCTTGAAATCTTGAAATTCAAAGTTTTACCTCTTATTTTTTAACCCCATTTGACCTCCTCTCTCTCTTGTTCAATTTTATCATATGATAGGTCTCCCAAAACCCTCTCCCTTTGGATAAAATTTTGTTTTTGATGCTCCTTCAAGATTCTAATGTGAGTTCCTCTTGAATCTTAGTCAATTTTCAACTCTTCTTCTCTTTATATCTTGGTTATTTGTTTGTTGTTTTCCATGTTATATGAACCATAGGGTGAGGTTTTGATAATTTGGATAGACTATTTTGATGCTAGGGTGTGCGGTTTACTTCTTGGGTCTTGATCTTCATTCTGTAGAAGTTTTGTGGCTTTCACATGTCATTGTGGTTGGGGTTTCCATCCATCTCCTCTCTGTAACATTCCATTTGATTATGAGTGTTTCTAATTCATTTCTAAATGTGATTTCCATTCTTTTCATGGGATTATTTTATTAATTATTTTGTTTTCATGTTGGAAATTTTTGGAAAATGGGTTTTCAAGTGAATTCTATAATTATGCATATATGTATGTACATGTATGGTGTTTGATAAAATGTCAATTTGTATTTTAAAATTAAATTAGGTCTTTTAGGATTATTTTTAGACATGGTTTAGTCTTATTAGTTTGGAAGATATGGGAATTAGGCTTGTGAGTGGATTTTGGTTCCTTTTATTGTTTGATGTTTAAGTGTGGATCCTTACGATAGGTTTTTATGCTACTTGTGTTTCTTTAACTAGAAACTTTGGTACTTTGTAGACTTCAAAAAGTGTTCCATTGGATGTGGTCATGTCTATATATTATTGGGGTGAACATATGTATGTGAACACAAATGATAATGGGTTTCCATAATAATTATCATCTTAAAAATTAGATTTTATAACACCTTTGTTCCATCCCTTCTCTATCCCAATCTATCTCCCAAATGGTTTCTTTAAAAATCCTAATGTTTCCTAAATTACTACATGGTTTCATAATGACTTCAAATGTGATTTATAAATGTGTTATCTAAAAATTGGCCCATTTATAACCTTAAAATTTATTGGAAACCTCATGAATTCAAAGGCCTTCTTGGCACTTCCTGAGTATAAATGATGTTTTCATGATGGTTTTGGAAATGGTTCTGAAAGAAAGGTAATTTTATTGGAAATGGTTTGAAATGGTAAATGTCAAGAGCTATTTAGTTCTCCATGATGATTCAGAAATTGGTTTTTAAAAATATATGACGTGTATCCCTAGTTGGAACTTTGGAATGGATTGATTTGGTATAGGAACCCATGTGGTCATCTTTCCAATGATAGGGCCTTCACAAAGTTGGTGTTTGGGATTGGTTAATTCAAGCACAGTAGAATTTATGAGTAGTCTTTAATTCCAAGTGTGTGATGATTTCCTCATTCCCTTTTATACTATTATCATGGGATTCCAAGATTTCATCTAGTGGGTCAAGTGACAATTACATTTTAGTCCTGATTAGACATATTGGAACCCCCATAGATAGAGGATAGGTTAGGTGTTATTTTCCACTAGTGAGGATATTTTAGAGAAACCAGGTTGGTTATTGTATATGGAATTACACCATACACCAGAAGGTGGGTTTGAACTAAGTACACCCTGTGATTTATTCTAGGTATTTTTAGAAAATTTTCATGATTACATATTTGTATGATCCTAACTCTTTTTCATCTCATTTATTAATTTTCTATTTAGTATTTATGTGTTTTCATATAATTTTTCCTTTTTCATTTGATTATTTTGGTTATTCTGATCTATTTACACTTAGTTTAGCTTTTCAATACTCTTATTCTTAATTAAATTGGTGATTTGATGTGGTTTCAAAACTGGGTTTTAAATGAGATCTTGTTTTAAGATGGAAAGTCATATTTTGTTTTCAATATGGGGTTTTTAGAAAGAAATAGTGATTTTTTTTAAAAAGGTGAAAGACATATTTTCTATATATGTATTTTAAACTAGTGTTTATTGATTTTTTCAAGGAAATGACATGTATGTATTCTCTGGTTCTTACCTACTTAGTTACTTTACGGTTACACTCTACTTGTTCCACTTGGCATCGATAGAACTGATCTATTTTGTAGGTTCATCTTTGTTCAAGTTTCTCAATAGAGTAGGCTGGTCTATGTGTGGTGGTGAAAAAGAGGTCACATGGAGATCCTTTTGAATCTATTTTTGATTTCATTTTTTGTTTTTTTTTTAGTTTTTTTTTCTGTTGTCGTTGTATTTGGTTCAATTGTATATTTATTTTTATTAAGTGGATTTATGTTGCATAATCAGTTTGGTTTATTTTATATCAGTTTGTATTAGTCTAAATAATTCCCATTGGATTATATTTGATTCTCATAACTAGTTTCTATCCTAGTAGGATAGGGAACGCCTCTCAAGCATTGTTGCGGGGCAAGTCTAGGTGACCAGTTCAGGATCGACCCGGGTTGGTTCATGACAAAATGGTATCAGAGGATCCCTTTGTTATTTGGGGTGTAAGTTAATTTGTATATAGGAATTTTGGGACTTGGGAGTTAGGTATGGAAAGATCATCATGAACTCTTTCTCATTCTGAACCTTGAATTACCAAGGATAGTCCAGGATTTGAGTTTTTTTTGGAGTTTTGGGTATATTCCATTGATTATTATTGGGTTTGTGGTTTCGGGAATGAAAATAGGAGTGAACTAGTGCTACACGATAAACTTTAATAGATTATAAACTCATGTGGATCCCAATTTCATGGTCCAAGATATATATAGTGGTTAGGTAATGCATGGCCACTAGTTCTCTATCCGAGGAGTTTGGTGTGACTTGTTTCCTAGGTTGATTTTGGTTGGTGTGAGTGAATTTCAAAAATGGAAAACGGATTTTGGTAAAAAAAAGGTATTTAATAGAGAAAATTATTTTAGGGCATTTTTTTATTTAAAAGAAATTATTGGATATTTCAATTGGATTTGGAAGTGGGTTAAGTATTTGGTAAAGTGGCCTTGGAATAAAGTAATCTTAGAATGTGGAATAGAAATGGGTATTTTTGAAAGAGGTCTGTGTTTTGATGTGTGATTTTTGGATTATGTGATTGTTTTTTTGGGTTGGGATGTTATTTTGAATGAATTATGGTTTTATGTTGATGTGGTTCTGTGTTTTTTATGTTATTTTGAACATGTCTCCCTGAAAGATCTTGAGGGTTTCTAGAGAGTCTCTTCTAGTCGTCAGCCCTAGCCAAACTCTCAATAGAGTGGAAAAGTCAATTTCTTATTGGTTTTTTTCCTATATTTTATGGTGATAGAGGTTTTTTGGAAGCTTTAGAATGGATTGAGAAATTCAAAATCATTTTTAGGTCTTAGGGAACTCCTAAATCTATGAGGGTGTGAGCTGTTTTGGATTCATTTGAGGGTCTGATTTTAGATCACTAGAAGGTGATCATCACATCATCATTGCAAGTTGGGATGTATTTGGGAATTCTTTAAGACTAATTTTATTTTATTTATCATACTTGATGAGGATAAGGTGAGAAAAGTGGAAGAGATCTTGTGTATTTGGAAAGGTCAATAGATGGTGAAGGCCTATGTTTACCATTTTAAAGAGATGGTTCTTTTTTCTCTAGACATAGAATCAAAGGATCATATGAAATCTCATATATATTCTTGTGGTCTTATTCTATAGATTAAGGAATTACTTCTCTCATCTGATGAGGTTCTGTTCAGAAATCTCATCGATGAGGTGTTTCTATACGAGTTGGTTTCTAGAGTACATTATGTGGTAGTTGGAGATCCAGTTTGTCTTGGCACTCATAATGGTTCCCCATATGGTGAAAAGTGTGTGCTAGAGGAATCTACTCATGAGGATTCTCCTTTGTTGGTTCCTAATTCTCATTCATCATATCATTATCTCATGTTCTTTCAGTGTGGTCAGTTCAAGAATTCAAAGTTGTCTAGTCATATCCCTATGATGGTGTGTCGACGATGTGTCTATTTTGTTCATCTAGAGAAGTTTTTTCAAGTCATGTTGCAAAAAAATAAATTCTCAAGTGGTTTCTGTCATCTTTTGACTATGGGGAAGAATATGCTTCAAATCACCAGGGCTCTGACTATAGGACATGGAGTGAACATCTTCATGAAGTTTGGATTTTTTTTTTGTGTGGTGGGGTTATTAGCCCATTTTGTATCGAAAATGTTAGAGATGGGACAATTTAAGTTCTTCTTTTTGTACTTTAATTTCTCTTGAAAAATCCTCTTTGTTTTAATGATATTGATATTCTTATATCCCTAAGATTTTTTATAGTTTTGTCATATGGATGTGAAACTTTTAGTGATTATCTTTCATAATGATTAGTTTTTGGGATGGGTTTTGCTCATTTTGGAGGATGTCTCTATCTTTGGAAATGAGGAATTGTGGTTTGGTTCTGTTTTTGGTTTGATTTACATTCATTTTGTGTTCCCATGTTGGTGTCGTTGTACTAGTTCATTATTAAATGGTGGGGAGACCCACCATGGATCTTTCTATGGTTTCTTCTAAAGTTTGTTGGGTGTGATTTATGGAGATGAAAGTTCATACTATGGGGGGTCATGGTTTCATTTAGATTCATTTAGTTTCAAGTTCTATCTTTGTTCCTCAGTTGGCTATGTGGATTTTTGGGGACAGAATGTTTTTTTGGAGGGAATAATTATCACACCCAACCCCTAATTTTCTTGAGTTATTATTTTTTATTGGTGTTTGGTCTTTTGGTTGAGGTTTGGATTTTGTTTCTATCAAAATTAATTTTGAGTTTTTGAGGTTTTGGGTGATTTTTTGGACCAGTTCATGATTAGTGTGCATGACTAGGGGAGAAACTATGTAGCTAGTTAATGTTGATGGAATTTTCCATTCATTTTTTTATTACAATGTTTGACTTTCATGGCTTGCACACGGTTTGTCCCAAAACATGCCTAGAAAAGGAATAATCGTGTAACTCTTGGGTGGTGTCTGGGACAAGGTGCATGGAATGAGCATGGTTAGGAGAAACATAACATCAATCATGTGGGGAATTCTATAACTTTTACAGATGTTATTCTTCACGTTTGGAGCATAGTTTCCTAAACCATGTTTCCAATCATGCATGTGACTCTTCCTTCGAGTTGGGTGTTCATGTTTGGCACATAGTTTGGAAACCCATGATTCCAAATCCATGTGACTTACTCAAAATCCCAGAATATTGAAATTCCAAGTTTTACTTCATATATTTTTAACCCCATTACAACCTCATCTCCCTCTTGGTTAATTTTGTTTCATGATAGGGCTCCCAAACTCACTCCCTTTGTCTCTCCTTCCATTTTTGATTCTCCTTCAAGCTTCCAAGGTGGGTTCCTCTTGAATATTGATTAATTTTCTCCTCTTAATCTATTTCTTTCTTGGTTCATGATTTTTCTCAATTGGGTTCCCCCTTGAACAAACCCTTGGGTGTGTTTTGGATACTGTGGGTTAATTCCATTGATGTTAGGGTATGAGGTTTGCTTCTTGGGTATTGATCTTAATTATTCGATAGTTTTGTGGTTTTCACACACCATTGAGGTTTTTGTTTCCATCCATCTTCTTTCGAGAACATTCCATTTGATTCTTGAGTGTTTCTAACTAATTTCTAAATGTGTTTATCATGATTATAATATGTTTATTTGATGAATTTTGGTTTTTTCATGTTATAAAATTAATTAAAATGTGCTCTTAGGGGAACTCTTTAATTATGAATATATGTATGAGAATGCAAGGTGTTTGATAAAATGTCAATTGTTATTTTAAAATGAAATTGTTTATTTTTGGATTGTTTTTTGACTTAGTTATGTCTTGATAGTTTGGTTGACATAGGAATTGGTCTTTTGAGTGGATTTTAGTGCCTTTTAGGGTTTGATGTATAATTGTGGGTCATTGTGATATGTTGTTGTGCTACTTGAGTTTATTTAACTAGAAAATTTGGACCTTTTGTGGATTTTAATAAATGTTACATTGTATGTGGGAATATCAATATGTTCACAGGGTGCACATATGGATGGGAACACAAATGATAATGTCTTTCTATAATAATGATCATCTTAAAACATAGATTTCAAAACACCTTTATTCCATTTCTTCTCTCTCCCACTCTATCTCCCAAATGGTTTCTTTAAAACTCTCAATGTTTCATTAATGACTACTTGGTTTCATAATGAATTTAAATGTGATTTATAAATGTGCTATATAAATATTTTTCCATTTCAAACCATGAAACAGGATTATTAACTTTATGACTTAAAAGTCCCACATCACACTTTCTGAGTATGAATACTGTTTTCACTATGGTTTTGGAAATTGTTTTGAAAATAAAGGTATTTTTTTGTAAATGGTCATAAATAGTAAATGTTATGGCTCATTTGGTACTCTGTGAGAATTTTAAAATTGGTTTTTAAAAACATATGATGTGTAGGCCTGGTTGGAACTTTGGAATGGATTGATGTGTGATTGGAACCTCTATGCTCATCCTTCTGATGAGAGGGCCTTCACATAGTTGGTGTGGGGATTGTTCAAGGAATCCACAGTGGCATCTTTGAGTTTTTTTTAATTCCAAGAATGTGATGACCTCCACATTACCCTTTATACTATTATCATGGAATTTTTTGATATTATCTTGTGGTTTGAGTGAAGGTTACTTTGTAGTCTTAATTTGATGGATTGGAACCCATTGGATAGGGGATTGGCTAGGTGGGATCTTCTACTAGTGAGGCTAGTGTAGAGCATCTAGGTTGGTTATTAACTATGTAGTTTCACCATACACCAATAAGTGTGTCTGAACTGAGTACATAAATGGATTGTTTCTATGGATTTTTTTAAAATTCCCATGATTATATATATTTATTCTCTTTTTCATTTTGAAGTAAATTGATTATTATGTTTTTAGTATTTTTCTTCTTGTCTGTCTACTATTTTCTTTTTTATTTAACTTTTTTGTTTTTTCCCTACTATTTATACTTAGTTCATCTTCTCCATACTCTTTTTCTTAATTAAATTGGTGCTTTGATGTGGTTTCCAAAATGGTATTTAAATGAGAGTTTTTTTTAAGATGGAAAGTCATGTTTTTTTTCAAAGTGGAATTTTTAGAAAGCACTAGTTATTGTTTTAAAAATGAGGAAACCCATATTTTTAATATATATATTTATATTTCAAATTAATATTTATAGACTATTTAATGGGAAGGATATGTATGGATTCTATGGTTTTTTTCTACCGGGTTGTTTTATGCTTACACCCTACTTGTTCCACTCATCATCAGTAGACCCAAGTTGTTTTTATGGTTCATATTTTTTTAGCATTTATTATGGCGTGGATTTGGTTATGGGTTATTGTGACTAAGAGGTTACATAAAGATTGTTTTGGCTTCGATTTTTGTTTCAGTTTCTTGTTTTGTTTTAGTTTTTTTTTGTTCTGTTGTTTTTGTATCTAGATCTATTGTGTATTTATTTGTATTCAGGGGATTTATACTGCATACTTTGTTTGGTTTATTTTATATCAGTTTTTATTAGGATAAATTATTTCAATTGTATTATATTTGATTCCTAATTATAGTTCCCTACCTAGGAGGATTGGGAATTCCTCTTAATCCTTGTTGTAGGTTGGCTCGGGTGACCGGTTCAGGGTCGACCCGGGTTGGATTGTGACAAAATGGTATCATAGGATGAGGTGTTAAGTACTTCGGAGATAGGACTATTGGGTATTAGGATGTAGGAACGAGAAGAGCACCATAAACTCTTGTTCATTCTAAACCTCTAGTTATCAGGAGTAGTCCGGTATTTGAGTCTTCTGTTTTGGATTTTTAGGTTTATTTCATTGGTTCTAGTTGGGTTTGTGGTTTTGGGAATAAAAATGGGAGTGAACTAGTTCTATATGATGATATTTCATGGAAAACTGACCCATTTGAATTATGAGTTCTTAGTTAAAGATACTTCGTGTGATTGGTGTTTTCTCAGGGCATGGTCTGATAAACCATGTTGTCGGATTATGCATGGCCACTAGTTCCCTATCCTGGGAGTTTTGTGTAAGTTTTGTATTTGGTTGATTTTGGTTGGTATGAGTGAATTTATAAAATGGAAAATGGTTTTTGGGAAAAACGATTTTAAAATTTTTAAATGATTTTAGGTGATGGTTTTATATAAAAAAGTGGGCTTGGATGTTTTAATTGGATTTGGAAGTAACTTGAGTATTTTGGAAAGTGTCCATGGAATAAAGTAATCATGGAACTTGGAATGGAAATGTGGATTTTTGAAAGAGGATCTTGGTTTTTATTTGTGATGTTTGGTTTATGTTCATGGTATTTGTCCAAGGATATTGTTTTGGTTGAATTTTGGATTGATGTTGATGTGGTTTTTTATTTGTTATGTTATTTAGTATATGCCTCCCAGAAAGATCTTTAGGATTTCTAGTGAGTCTCTTCCAGTCATTGGCCCTACCCAAACTGCTAGTGGAGTAGTAGAGTCAAGTTATTCTCATTTTTTTCTTATCATTTATGTTGATCGATGTCCATTGGAGGCTTTGGAATGGCTTTATAAATTTGAATGTATTTTTAGGTCTTTGGGAACTTCAAAAGTTGTGAGCATACGAGGTGATTTGGGTATGTTTAATCGTTTAAGTTTGGATCGGTGGAAGGTGATCATCCCATTATCATTGCAAGTTGGGATGTCTTGGGAAGTCATTAAGACCAATTTAATCTGATGGTTCATACCTAAGGAGGTTAAGGAAGGGAAAGTGGAATATATCTTTGGTATTCGGAAAGCTCAAGGGATGTTACAGGACTATCTTGACTATTTTAATGATATGGTTTCTTTTTCTTCAAAGATAGAATCAAAGTATCAGCTAAAAGATAATCTATTCATTTGGTGCCTTTTTCCAAATATTAAGGAGTGATTTATCTAACTCAAGGAGGTTCTATTTGTAAATATCATCGATAAGGCATTTCTAGTCGACATGGTTCTAGGAGTGTAATCTATGGTTGTTGGAAATCATGTTTTTCCTTACACTTGGGAAGTTTACCCATCTAGTGAGAAGTTCATGCAAAAGATAACTATTCCTGAGGAGTCTCATTTATATGTTTTGGCTTCCCATTCATGAGATAATTATCACATGCGCTTCAAGTATAGTTGGTGTTGGAATTCAAAACTGTCTTGTAGTAGCCCTCTGAATGTGTGTCGACAATGTGGTTGTTTGGGTTATATGAAAAAAAATCCATGTTCTGTTTTGAGAAAATAAATTCATAGGAAGAGGTTGTCAGCTCCTGGCTATGGGGTAGCATATGCTTCAAGATACAAGGGCTCCAGCTATAGGACCTAGAGTGAATCTCTTTTTGCAGTTAGGATTTTATTGGTGTGGTGGTTTTGTCAGCCTAGTTTTTTTCCCTGACATCAGAGATGGGATGGTTTGTGTTATTCTTGTTTTAGTTTTCATTTTCTTGAAAAATCCTCTTTATTTCAAGGATCATGGTAGTCTTTTATCCCTGGAATTTTCTATAATTGTTTCATATAAATGTGAATATTTGAGTGGTTATCTTGATTTTAGATTGGTTTTGGGTTGGGTTGTTCCCTTTGTGTAGAATTTGTGTGTATTGTGGAAATGATGAATTGTGGTTTGGTTTGGTGTGGATTTGAGTTTCTTCTATTGGGAGTTCTCATGTTTTTGTTGTTGTACTAGTTAATTTTTAAATTGTGGGGTTACCCACCATGGATATTTTTTCGGTTTCTTTTGGAGTTGGTTGGGTGTGACTTATGGAGATGAAAGGTCACATTGGTAATCGTGGTTCCATTTGGATTCATTTAGTTTTGAGTTCTGGATTTTTCCCTCATTTGGATAGGTAACTTCCTAGAGGAAGAATTTTTTTGTGGTGGGTAGAATTGTCAAACACCAACCCTAGTTTTTCTTTTATCAATATTTTTTCTTGGTTTTTGATCTTTTGGTTGAGGTTCAGATTTAGTTTTTGATGTTTTTTTTGAGTTTAGGATGTTTTAGGTGGTTTTTTGGCCTTGTGCATGGTTCATGTGCACATTTTAGAGAGAAACCATGCAACTAGTTAAGGATGATGTAATTTTCAATTCATTTTGTTCTTGCATGATTTGACTTTCATGGACTACACATGGTTTGGCCCAAACCATGTAAGGAAAAGGAGTAACTGTGTGGCTCTTGTGTGCTGTCTGAGATAAGGCACACGACTTGTGTATAGTTAGGAGAAACTTTGCAGAAAGCATGTGGGACCCTCTGCAATTTTGATAGAGGTTTTTTTTATGTTTGGTATATGGTTTCTCAAATAGTGTTTCTAGCCCATGTGTGATTCCCTACCTTCTAGTAGGGTGTTCATGATTAGTGCACTATTTGGAGAACAGTGTGTCCAAACCATACGACTTACCCAAAATCTTGAAATCTTGAAATTCAAGTTTTACCTCTTATGATTTTAACCCCATTTGACCCCCTCTCCCTATTGGTAGATTTTTGTGCATGATAGGGCTCCCAAGCCCATCTACCTTTGCAATTCCTTCCATTTTTAATTCTCCTTAACGATTTCGATGTGAGTTCCTCTTGAATCTTGCTCAATTTTATCCTATTATTCTCTTTCTCTCTTTGTTCTTCTTTCTTTCTTGGTTGGGTTCCCTATTGGATGAACCAAAGGGTGAGGGTTAGATAATGTGGTTTAATTCATTTCATTCCAGGGTGTTTTCTTTTCTTCTTGGGTCATTATCATCCTTCTATGAGAGTTTTATGGATTTCTCATGTCATTGAGGTTGGTGTTTCTATCCATCTCCTTTCGGAAACATTATATTTGATGCATGAGTGTTTCTAATTAATTTCTAAATGTTTTTCTCATGATTATAATGTGTTTAATTTATTAATTGTGATGTTTTCATGTTTAAAAATTAATGTAAATGGTTTTTCAAGGGATTTATATAATTATGCCTATATGCATGTTCATGAAAGGTGATTGATAAAATGTTAATTGGTCTTTTAAAAGAAAATTGGGTATTTTTGGATTGTTTTTAGACTTTCTTGAATCTTGGTAGTTTGGTTGACATGGTAATTGGTCTTGTGAGTGGATTTTGGTTCCTTTTTATTGTTTGATGTTTAAGTGTGGATCCCTGTGATTTGTTGTTGTGCCACTTATGTTTCCTTAACTAAAACATTTGGTAATTTCATGGATTTCAATAAATATTCCATTGGATGTGGGCATATCCATATGGCCACAGGGTGATCATATGTATGGGAACAAAAATTATAATGGATTTCCATAATAATGATCATCTTAATACTTGGATTTCAAAACACCATTCTTCAATTTCTTCTCTCTCCCACTCTATCTCTTAAATGGTTTCTCTAAAACTCCCAATGTTTCCTAAATGACTACTTAGTGTCCTAAAGACTTAAAATTTGATCTATAAATGTGTTATATAAATATTGTCCTATTTGGAACCTTTAAACATGATTGGTAACATCAGGAATTCGAAATCCCTCTTGGTACTTTTTGATTATGAATTATGTTTTCACAATGGTTTTGGAAATGGTTTTGAGAATAAAAGTACTTTTATTGGAAATGGTTTGAAATGGTAAATGTTAAGGCATGGTTGGTACTCTATGGTGATTTGGAAATTGCTTTTAAAAAAACTTTGATGTATTGGCTCAGATTACACTTTGGAATGGATTTATGTGTGATGTGCACCCCTATGGTCCTCCTTCCGAAGAGAGGGACTTTGCATAGTTGGTGTCGGGGATTGTCTAGGCATGCACGGTGGAATTTATGAGTTTTGTTTAATTACAAGAGTGTGATAACCTCATCATTCCCCTTTATATTTTTATCATATCATTCATGTATGTCATCTAGAACATTGAGTGATAGTTACTTTATAGTCTAATTAGAAGGATTGGAACCCCCCTCGATAAAGGATAGGAAAGGTGGGATTTTCCACTAGTGAGGATAGATTAGAGTAGTCAGGTTAGATATTAACTATGTATTTTCACCATATTCCATAAGGTGTGTCTGAACTACATACATCTAGGGATTTGTTCTAGGTATGTTTAGGAAATTACAATGATTACACATCTGTTTTCTCTTGTTTCATATTTGAAGCTTGTTGAATATTGTTTATTTAGTATTTATCGTATTTTTTGTGTACTATTTTCATTTGATTCTAACTATGTTTGTTATGCCCTACTTTTATACTTAGTTCAGCTTCTCTATACTCTCATTATTAATTAATATGGTGCTTTGAAGTGGTTTCCAAACTGGGTTTTAAATGAAAGTTTGATTTAAGATAGAAATTCGTGTTTAGTTTTCAATGTGGGATTTTTAGAATGTAGTGTTGATTGTATTAAAAAAATTGGAAACCCATATTATATATATATATATATATATCAAACTAGTGTTTATGGATTTCTTTTGGGGAAAGGACATGTATGGATTCGGTGGTGTATACCTATTGAGGTATTTTATGCTCACACCCTACTTGTACCTATCGGCATCGGTAGACCCGAGATGTTTTGGTGGTTCATATTTGTTCAGATTTTCCTATGGAGTGGGATGGGTTATTTGTGGTGGTGACCAAGAGGTTACATGAAGATCATCTCTGCCTCGATTTTTGTTTCAGTTTTTGGTTTTTTTAGTATTCAGTTTTGTTCTGGTGTCGTTGTATCTGGATTTATTGGGTATTTATTTTTATTCATGGGATTTATGTTGTGTATTTTGTTTGGTTTCTTTTATATTAGTTTGTATTGGGATAAATAATTCCCATTGGACTATATTTGATGCCCAACACTAGATTTCATCCCAGGAGGATCGAGAAAACCTCTTGAGCATTATTGCGGGCTAGCTCGGGTGACTGTTTTGGGGTTGACCTAGGTTGGTTCATGACATATAAGATTCATTTTCACCCTTTCATCCTGAGGTGACTCAAAAGGTAGTGGTGTCTCTTTCACAAAGAATTTCCATTCATATCATAGTACTTTTAGAAAGCTCTTGTACTACACTAATAAATTTGTACCGATGAACGCATGTTCTTTGTCCAATATTGATCATAGTGTATTTGTGGTATTACAATCCATTCATATAAAAAAATAAAACTTAATAATATTATTAATTTTATATTGATTACTAGTTATTAAACATTATATATTTTAATATATTAAATTTCTTTCACTATTTTATTGAATTCTAGTAGCCCTTAACTATTAGATTCAGAATACTCATTCATTAGAGTATTCTTGTAGAAAGGATTCTTAAAACATCTCCCCATAGTCCAATTTTTTGCTACAACACTACTTGGAGAGTCTTTAGGTAGTATTTTATATGTCCAACCATAATAACTCATGGCTCCTTGATCTATTGAGTGGAGTATCATCTTCTGTAATGGATAACCTTTCATTTCTCAACATTTTCCTCTAAATTTGTAGCTATCTGGTTAAAACTACTTATTTGATTCCAAATTTAGTTAAGTTGACCCACCCCTCTCATAATAAATCACTGGCAGTAGTAAGAACCTTCAACTAGGTCTGAAAAGAACCTTATATAATTAGTTTTTTTCAAAATTAAGAAATGGAATGTGTTATGACTTGATATTTATTTTATGGGTTTTATTAATGTAACCCGAATCTATTTACATTTTCATGTTCTATGTGATTGTAGTCATATTTTAACAATGCTATAAATAGAAAAAAAACATTCACTGTACATTTTCATTTTATCTATACATGCTCACTTATTATTTTATGTGATTAAACATAACTACACATACATAAAATAATAAACCTTGTATATAAAAATTCCAATGTCAAGATCATGATCCAATATCAATGGTTTACATATTGAGTGAATAATTGATCAAACTAGACCCTGGGGGAAAATCCTTGAGTCATGATTCATGTGACTCATGTTGAAGTGCTCACCCATCCATTGCATCAAACACATGTCTGGTACATCACCAAAACTCGGCATGTTCTTCATCATTAATCATCCTTATCATTATACAATAATACTTGCATACAGGAGATGGGATCTCTGGAATGTAGAATATAGATGAATAATTTTTATCTTGCACACAGACCCTTATACATATAATGATGCAAAATATGATACATGGATCATCATTTATTGAATAATTATTACAAACCATGAATTTTGATAATCAAATAAATAAATAAATACTAGACATGCATTGGTAAAGATATGGATCATGATTAGTCGATGTTCATTAAACATGTGTATATTAATTATATTTGTGATGAAATAATATTGAGGGTTTTTTCAGTAATTAGAATAAATTAAATTTAATTTTAATTCATAAAACACTTTTCATGTGGTCCCATGAAAAAATAAAATAAATTCTAAATATTTTTTTAAAACTTTTCAATAATTATTCAGGTTTCCCATGTATTTTTAAAACCCCCCAGGAGGAGTTTCAATTTAATAGAATATTTCTGGAAAGGATGTACGGGTCAGGAAGAACTCGACTATGCCTTCTCGGGGTCACGCTGACCTAATAGGGGTTTTGGGTCGAGGCGTGCATCCACCCGCGCACCATGCATGCAGGCAGGGGGTAAGGTACTCTAATGGGGTGCCACATAAATAGTAATAATAATAATAATAATAATAATAATAATGGTGATTATAATAGTTTTTTTAATAATGTCCCACTTCTGGTGAGTCCTAGGTTATCTTCCCCCTTATTTTTATTTTTCCCCTTATTTTAAGACTATATGCATGTGGCTTAAGTCAAAAGAAGGTAAAAGTCATGAAAGGGTTATCCCTATAGCATCTCCCCCCCTATAGTCCCTCTTTTCAATATATATATATTTTGAAGGTTATTTTCGATGTGTTGAGGAACCCACACCCTGATATCTCCAATATCAGTCTCCAAGAAAGGGTGGTCTCAATTTTCCACACCACCCTAATATACTCTATAAAAACCCAAGATTTAATGGTACGATAATTTTTTAAGAAATTCGATAGCTTATGTTGCACGCAACAATGTGTTCACGTGTACCATGATTTATCAAACTAGTCTTTTAAAACGTGGTTATGAATAGTATTACCCGCATTATGAAATTTATAGATTTTATTTTTCAAAATAGACTTCATTTTTGAGTTCAAAATATCAAAATTACCTAGGGTGAATTTTTTATATTTTTCTGAAAACTTTCAATCTTTGATGAATAATGAAAAATACTGCATTATTGTTAAAAACTGACTTTTTCATTTAAATAATTATTTTATGTTAAATTGATTCTAATGTCACAATAAAAAAATTAATAAATATATTAATCCAATGTAGGTCATTGGAACCATTTTTATTATATAATTACATATAATAATTTATTAAACTTTTGAACATCTCTTTTACCTTTCTTCTCGCCACATCTGTGGGATTAGCTTTAAACTTAATTTTATGATGTCTATGAATTGAATTTAAAATAAAACATACATGGTTGTAATTATTATAAATTTTTGGTCTAATAGGAATAACTAAATTTTGTGAATAGTAACTTTAGTAAAAAAAATACTACCGTTAAGGGTAAATCATGTAATTAAAGGTCAAAATAATATAATATTATTATAAAGTTACCCTAAAACTTGTCCTATTTTAATTGGATGAGTTTCTTTTTTACCAAAAGAATTCTTGGTTATATTTTGGGACCACTTGGAGCCACATGTATGACTTTAATATATTTATAATGTTATATTTAAAGAAAACCCAATTTTGTTATACTTTTGTTTCTAAAAAGTAAAATATTTTTAATACGAGGTTATATAAGTGATATAGTCAACTATAAATACTAATTATAAATATAACATGTTTATATACATCATAGTAATTTATTTATAATTTTATAAAATATATAATTAAATTAAATGCTGACGCAATGATGATGTAGTAATTGATTTATTAAAGGAAGAATAAAATAAATAATATTAATAATATAAAAATAAATATCATTTGAAATTTTGGATGTAATACATGAATTTTTTGGATGAATATGACATGTTAGGGATGGTTTAATGTAGTTTTTTTTAATTATTCAAGTATTTATTATTTTATAAAAATTAAAATAATAAATAGGGTCAAAATTGGCATAAATGAGATTTTAAAATAAATAATATTTGATTAAATGTTATAAAATTCATAAAAATATATAATTCATCCAAAAAACTATTATAACGTGATATATGTCATAAATGATCCAACTATTGTTATTTGGGCATTTTATAGTAAATATATTAACCCTATAATGTTAAAAGACAAGTAATCGCGATAAGAGTTAAATTGTTTGACTAAGGGTTAAAGCCAACATATAAGGTTAGTATTGTGACCTAAACATGTATAAAATTAATTTTATGATATTATTTCTCTCCATAATCATCTTATATTATAATTAATTCACTTTGGTAATATTTTAAATCTAAAAACAATTTATATTAAATTAATAGTTTTGGAATTTCCAAAATGGCCCTCACCTCTCTTATAAAAGGGCACCCATCCTTCTATTTTATTAACACATCTAAATCCATTAAGATAATTAAAAAACTACCCATTTCTCCTCCTAAAATAAATTAATTCATTCTATAGGCCACACTTCGGTAATAAATCCAACCTAATAAGACCTTTTGTAAAAATCAAAAGAAGATACTCAAAGAAGAGGTAAATGATTTACCATTTCAATTCAATTTCATTTATTATTCTACTTCCTCTTACTATTTTGTTTCTATAATAAAGTAATATATATAGTATAATATATATTATGATATTTTATTATGATTATGGTACAACCATATTCCTTCTTTTACCCATCCTATGAATAATAATATCACCATGTGTGCGTATGTACGACTTACCGTCTCCACGTTGTGGTGTCATTTGTTTTTCATTACTACTTTATTTAGATGCGTATAATGATGAATATAAATGATATAAATAATAAATATCAAATGATATTGATTCTATATAATTAATATACCATTAAATTCATTAACACTTTACCATTAAAGAAATGATATCTTCACTCGTGCATACGTACAGCTTACCATCCCCACGGCGTGATGAGATTCATCTTCCACATTAACCATTCAAGAATGATTGTAAAAATATAAATAATTAATAAGTATTAAATACAAGAAAAAATAATTATACTATAATATAAACATATTCCATTTACTTTCTTCCATTCAATATGATAAGAAAATGGAAACAACATTCATGCGTATGTATAACCTATCGTCTCCATGAACGGTGTATTCTATTTCATATATCTATCTATTATATATATTTATATAGTGAATATATATGTTTTATAAATAATTTTTTTCAATATAGAATTAATTTAATCATGATCTATTTTATAGGATCAAGAAAAACAAGTCAAAACACATATGATAAGCAAATTTGTTATCACCCTAAATGTTACTCTAACTTGGAATTGTTAATAAATGGGTAATATAAATTTATAAATGAATCATATATGATTTCATAAATATATATACGGTTCTGATAAAATTAAATAACAATCTTTAACCATTATAAATGATTTTAACACACCCTCAACTAAAGGAAAGTTCAAGGTAAGGGTTAATTTCTCAATCTCATTATTATCTGAGATTGTTTATAAATAAGTATTTATTGGGATATATTTATCAACCATGTCCATGTTTCTTAAAAAAATCAAAAGGATTATCTATGTTGTATTTTATGTTTTGGATTGTAATGTAAGGTTCATGTATCTAATCCATTTTCCAAGATGGCTAAATTGGTTGGTCTTTCTGGATTTGATTCCTTTTTATCATGTCAATGTATTAAAATAATACAATAGCTTCGGGATTTTGGGGTCGGTGCATTACAGTTTGTAGTAAAGGATGTTTAGAAACAACCTTGGAAATTATATTTAGAAAATGTAGATTAGGGAACATAACACTATTAATGACTCTTATGATATGCCTAATTATAGGATATCATCCTTTAGATTTGGTATTGGATAACTTAGGTTAATCCTATGGACTTATAGAATGGGAAGAATATGTCCCCATTTAGACATAATATAAATGATTCTTCAATAATATATCATTATGATTAGTTTTTTTAATATTGTGATTTTGGTTTTGGTTGATGGTTAGAATTAGCAAGGTTATACAAGTAGTGGTTATATAGCTAATAATGAAGAGGCTATAAAATAAAAATGAGATGGAGGGGGTATTAAAGAATAAGATTTTGAAGTGTAGTTAATGGTTTAAGAGTAAAGTGTAATGATTAATGTTATTTTGTATTTGGATTCAAGAATTAATACATCAATGGTTCTATGGTTATATGATTCATGAGATATATAAGGATTTTACAGCAGTACTTCTTCACTAAGGATTTGGAAGCATAAGAGTTTTCATTAAAGATTTAAAGTGATAAAATATTTTATATGTGACAATAAGAGATACATTAACTTATTTTGGAAATATAATATTAAAATTGACTTTGGAAATTTAGAGACCTTTTTGGATAGTGAATTTGGATGGAAGTATTTTGGTCGAGTCTTAAGGTTGGGATGGGTTAAGTTGAACAATGGATATTATTGTTTGGGGATTAAGTATGATTTATTTAATATTATGTGCTAACCTTTTTGGTTTTAGTAAAAATTTATAAGATGAATGAAATACTTATGTACCATACAATTCATTAAAAGTGATTCATGCATAAAGAATCATCTCGAATATCCATCTCTAGGTGAACAAAATGAAGTGAAAATAGATCAAATCGAAACCAATGGATAACATTGAGACATGGAATGAAATCATGTAGGTTTTCTTGAGTTCTTATCTAGATAATAAAATAATCCCTCAACTCTTGGAAAAATTATCTAAAAAATTTGTTATCCAAATACCTTAATTTTAATTGAACTGGTGCTATTTTAAATCATTATAGATTTATGGCTTTGAGGCCCTAAATTTTCCATTTGTTGATCACTTATTTGTGATTGATGACTTCAATCACTCCTTATAAATATTTATGGTATTCCTCTGTGTATGTATCTCTAATTTCCACTAATGTTCCCCTATTTGAAATTCTAATTTATAGGTAACCTTCAAATTTCCATTTACCTCTTATTAAGAGTATATTTTATTAACCCTATTTACAATGTGGGTTTTCCACAAAGGTATTTTCTAGTATCAACCTTTGATTTTTGAAGTGAAATTTCAAATTGAGAAGATGCAATTTATTTATGGAGGGAATAATGGAACACTCAAAGATTTCATGGTACATTATCTTTTTAAAGAAATTTGATAGCTAACATTGCACGCAACATCGAGTTTGAGCGCACCATGATCTATCAAACTAGCCTTTTAAAAACATTTTGAATAATATTAACCATATTGTGAAATTTATAAAAAAAACAAAATAGTCTTAATTTTTTAATTCAGAATATCAAAATCAGCCAAGGGTGAATTTTTTGTATTTTCAATTTTTGATAAATAGTGTAAAATACTGCATTTTTGTTAAAACGTGACTTTTTCATTTAAATAATTATTTTTGATTAAATTTATTTTAAAGACACAATAGATAAATAATACATATATTAATCCAATTTAGTTTATTGGAACCATTTTTATAATAGAATTAGATATAAAAATTTATTGAACTTTTGAATGTCTCTTTTACCCGTCTTCTCGCCACATCTGTTGGATTAGTATTAATCTTAATTTTCCAATATCTATGAATTTAATTTTGAAAAATGGTTATAAATGGTTATAATTATTATGAAATTATTTTTCTAATAGGAACAACTAAATTTTTGGTTAATAGTAATTTTTCTAACAAAAATTACCACGGTTAAGGATAAATCAGGTAATTAAAGGAAAAAATTATATAATATTATTATAAAGCTACCCTAAAACTTATACTAATTTAATTTGATGATTTTTTTAACTAAAATTATCCTTTACTCTTTTTTGGGACCACTTGGAGCTACTTGGATTATTTTAATATATTTATAATATTGTATTTAAAGAAAATCCAATTTCGGATACTTTTGTTTTTTATAAGTAAAATATTTTTATTATGAGGTTATATAGATGATATGGTCAACTATAAATATTAATTATAAATATAAAATTTTTATCTACATTATGGTAATTTATTTTTAATTTTATAAAATATATAATTAAATTAAATGGGGACACAATGATGATGCATTAATTGATTTATTAAAGGAAGAATCAAATAATCGATATTAATAATATTAAAATAAATATAATTTGAATTATTTTATGCCATATAATAATTTTTTAGATTAATATGACCTTTTTGGGATGAGTTAATGTAGTTTATTTGAAGGAATCATGTTTTTATGATTTTATAAAAATTCAAATAAAAAATAGTTTCAAAATTGACATATATGATATTTTAAAATAAATAATATTTTATTTAATTTTATAAAATTCATAAAAATATAAACTTTAATAAAATAACTAGGATAATGTAAAATAATTCATAAATTATCCAATTGGGGTTATTTTTTAATTTTATATTTACTATATCAACCCTATAGTGTAAAAAGACAAGTAGTGAGAGTTAGAGATAAATTATTTAACTAAGAGTTAAATCCAAAATATAAGGTTAATATTCTGACTTAAACATGTATAAAATTCACTTAATGAGAGTATTTATACCCATAATCATATTATACTCTAAATAAATTAATTTGGAGATATTTTAAATTGAAAATCAATTTATATTAAATTAATAGTTTTGGAGTTTCCAAAAGTTCCCCTCCCCTCTGTTATGAAAGGGCACATTTTTTATCTTTTATTCACACCAATAAATCCATTTATCTCGGCCAAAACCTACCCATTTCTCCTACCAATATAACTAAATTTATCCTAGAGGCCATACTTTATGTATTAATCCAACCTAAGAAGTCCTTTATTACAAATCAAAAGAAGATACCTGAAGAAGAGGTCATTGTTTTACCATTTCAATTAAATTTCTTTTCTTCTTCTACATACTATTCCTATATTGTTTCCATAATAATTTAATATTTATAGTATAATATAGATTATTAGATGTTATTATGATTATGTTCAACCATATTTATTCTTTTACTCATCCTATGAATAACAATATCACCATGTGTGCGTAAGTATGGTTTATCGTCTCCATGTTGTGGAATAATTTGTTTTTCATTAATAATATATTTGGATGGGTATAACGATGAATATAAAGGAAATAAATAATAAATATGACATTATATTGATTCTTTATAATTAAAATACTATCAAATTCCTTACCACTTTACCATTAAAGAAATTGATTGTTGCTCATGCGTACGTATGAATTACCATCCCCGCGACGCAATGAAATTCATCTTCCATGTTAACCATTCAAGAATTATTGTAAAAATATAAATAATGAATAAGTATGAAATATATGGTGTAATAATACTACTGGAATAATATATATATATATATGTATATATATATATATATCTATGTGTGTGTGTCATTTACTTTCATCCATTCAATACGATAAGAAAATGGAAACAACGTTCATGCGTACGTACAACCTACCGTCTCCATGAACTGTGTATTCCATTTCATATATCTATCTATTGAATATATTTATATAATGAATGTAACTTCCCGGATCCGGGTGCCACTCAACGGGTGCCCCGAACCTGGTTGGTCACATGACCTCAAGCGCATTTCCCCAAACGCTAGAGGCTGCCGACTAGCAGCGAGGGCCCTGGTCTGATAGTGGGGAAACTATGCCCTCATTTGTCAAAGTGTAGCGCAGCAAAATACAAGATAAAACATACAACAACAGCGGAATCAATAACCATACAAATTTAATATAAACAACTGTAGTAAAAGATAACCAACTAGTTATATAGATATGATGCAACATGTCTTAAGTTCAAAGAAAACAGCCAGAACATTTTACATAGCAGTATAGTACAATACAGAGTATAACAAAGCAAAACAAAACAGCTGGTAGCATCGCGAGCCTAAGCCCGGTCTCATGCTCCCCTACTCCTCAGCCGCAATCAAGTACTTGTATAAGGGCCCTTTCCCTTATCCACACCTGCAGAATCGTAATCTATTTGGGCTGAAGACATGACCCAAACAGGGTGTGAGAAATGAATCCCAGTAGGCACCCACCAAAGGCTCGTGCCCAACTATGTGAAAATATGCAACAACAGTGTGCAGTAGTAAAAATTCAATCAACTAAGCAGTACTCAAAAGTAACTAACTTTACCAGTTATATTTTCATTTAATTATTCATTTAGTAATTCAATATAAGGAAACCACCACAGTGAATTTCTATGTAATAGTCAGTGTCCTCAGACACGCAAACCCTTACCCTCAGGTAATCAGAATCCAACCCACATGTAATTGCCCTCAGGCATAACAGATATTTCCCTCAGGCGTACGAAGTTTCTCCCTCAGGCATAGAGTCGATTTCCCTCAGGCATGGAAGAAGCTACCCTCAGGCCGAAATAACTACTGCCCTCAGGCTAAAGGAAACACTGCCCTCATGCTAAACAAGAAACTAGGATATTCCCAACATATAAAAAAGCGGTTCAAGTATAATTCATCTCAAGGAAAAAGTAATGCATAATATAAACAAGACATTCCCTCAGGTATCCTGGCCAAATGGCTAAACAAAGGAACGCACCCCCGGGGTGGTCCTGGATCCAAGCAGTGATCCCAAACAGCAGTTTAATATCATATTTAATTACCTATACATTTCTAGGTATTAAAACATCCAAGGCCTCAGCCACACGATACCCCAACATGGGTTCGTAGCACAAAAATATGCAAAAACACACAGCAGTTGGAAATTAAACACCATGCCACCTACCTTAAACACCCAAGAACGGTATACCCGAACAACGCCTCCTGAAACATCCAAGAACATCGTAGATCTGAGGTAAAATAATTCTCATTCAACCTCAAATAACTTCCCTTAGAGGAAGAATAGGCAAGAACTACGTAAGGATAAGGGAGGGCTTACCCGTGCGGTTGCAACGTGATCTACGGAAGCAAAAACGGATTCCCGACGCCCGATCTGGAGATCCACAAAGGTCCAGCCTCCTCTCCCAATTCCTTCCTCCAGTTCTAAGCCAATCCTGTGAATAGGGTTGGCTACTTCCCATTTTAAGTGAAAAAAAATAAAGTACACGGCGTGTATTTTTTACTACACGGCATGTACTTCCCTCATTTAACTGTTCCTCTGGCGGCATCGCCAAACTATTCATCTGTCGACATGAGTACACGGCGTGTATTCCCGACTACATGGCGTGTAATGTCGCCCATCTGGTGGCTTCTTCCACCACCTTACTATTTCCCTGACGACTGACTACATGGTGTGTAAATACCTACTACACGATGTGTAGTCGGTTTTCACACCCTTCGTCGCCGTCATGGCTACACACCTTGTGTACTCATCCCGCACGGCCAAAGTACACGGCATGTGGAATAGTACACGGTGTGTAGTCCCAAAATTTTAGGATTTTTCCCCATTTTCCTTGTTTTCTCAAAAACACTTAAGGAAAAGAGAAATGAAGAAACCCGTACCTCAAAAATAAGAACCGGGTTCTTACAAAATCCCCCCTTAAAGAAATTCATCCCCAAATTTCCCTTCCAAGGGTGGTGAAAATAAAGCGCAGAATAGCTCTGGGCACTGAGCACATACATCGGTCTCCTGCTCCCGGGTTTCGTCCTGCACTCGGCCATGTTTCCATAGCACCCGTACGAGAGGAACTGACTAGCCTCGGAGAACCTTCATGCTCCTATCAACGATACGAATTGGATTCTCCTCAAAGGACGCATCGACATGAAGCTCCACCTCTTCTGGATGAAAGACGTGAGATGGGTCTGAATGATAGCGGCGCAACTGAGATACATGGAAGACGTCGTGCATGGCTCGGTACCTCTACGGTAACTGCAACCGATAGGCAACCAGCCCGACTCTCTCCAAAATCTTAAATGGCCCCACATACCTCGGTGAAAGTTTACCCTGTCTCCTAATCCGCCTGTGTCCTAACCTCGGCGAAACATGCAAGAAAACCTGATCCCCGACCATGAACTCTAAAGGTCGTCTGTAGTGATTAGCATAAGATTTCTGACGAGACTGTGCGCTATCCATTTTCTTCTAAATCAACTGTACCTGCTCAGAAGTCTCCTGCACGAGACATGGTCATAGTAAAGCTACCTCACCTACCTCTAACCAGCACAAAGGTGATCAGCATGGCCTACCATAAAAAGCCTCATATGGTTCCATCTTAATAGTTGTCTGAAAACTGTTATTGTAGGCAAACTCGACTAGGGGTATGTGCTTCTCCCAAGATCCCCCAAAGTCTAGGATGCATGCACGCAGCATGTCCTCAAGCACATGTATCTTATCCTCTGACTGGCCATCGGTCTGAGGGTGGCAAGCTGTGCTCAGAAGCACTTGTGTAACCAGTGCCCTATGAAAACTTTTCCAGAAACAAGATGTAAAACGGGCATCCATATCTGAAACGATAGAACGAGGAACCCCATGAAGACGTACGATCTCTTGGATATACAACTTTCTGAGATCATCAACACTGAAGGTCTCCTTGATTGTAAAAAAGTGATCTACCTTTGTGAGTCTTTCCACAACAACCCACACGGCATCTTTTCCTCTAGGTGACCTCAGCAAACCAGTCACAGAATCCATCGTGACATCATCCCATTTCCACTCTGGGATGGGTAACTGCTCTAACAGTCCATCTAGCCTCTGATGCTCTGCCTTCACCTACTGACAGGTGGAACATCTCATAACAAAACCAGCTACATCTCTCTTCATACCCAGCCACCAGTACTGACGTCTCAAGTCTCGGTACATCTTGGTAACCCCGTGATGAACTGCCCAAGCTGAAGAATGAAACTCCCGCATCATCTCCTCGCGTATACCCCTTGGAACCCACACTCATCCCTGGAAATGCAGAATTCCATCATCACTTATCGTCCAACGAGGAGGAGGGTCCTCACTTACCACTGACTCCCATAGAACTAGGCCTTTAGAATCAGATAGTTGTCTCATCCTCACTCTATTCAGGAGGGTAGAAGTCACAGCTAAAGAAGAAAGATATGTCTGCCCCTGAATGTCATTCACCACCAAATGCATCTCAGATAACAAAGCCATAAGCTGCCATTCATCACTGGTCTCCTACACAGCCTATATCTGAGTCCTCCTTCTTAGTGCATCAGCTACTACATTACCTTTACCAGGTGTATAGGCAAGCTCAAAATCAAAATACTGAAGGTATTAGACCCACCTTCGCTGCCTCAGATTCAAGTCACATTGAGTAAAGATATACTTGAGACTTTTGTGGTCGGTGAAAACCACAAAGTGCTCTCCCAAGAGATAATGTCTCCAACAGAGCAACGCATGAACAACTACAGCCAACTCGAGGTCATGCATCGGGTAATTCCTCTCATGTGGCCTTAACTGCCGAGACCCATACGAAACAACTCGATTGCCCTGCATCAACACTTCTCCCAGTCCAATACCTGATGCGTCACAGTAAACTGTATAGCTCTTCCCTTGCTCTTGAAGTATCAGTACTAGTGTCCATGTCAACCTTCCATTCAGGTCCTGAAATGTTGTCTCGCAAGGTTCTGACCAAACGAACTTCACACCCTTCTTAGTCAGACCCGTCAACAGTGCTGCTAAGCGGGAGAAGTCCTGGATGTAATGTATGTAGTAACCAGCCATCCCTAAGAAACTCGGTATCTCAAACACATTCTTAGGATGCTCCCAGGAAACTACTGCTCTCACCTTCTCTGGGTCCACGGCAACTCCTGCCTCTGAGATGATATGACCTAAGAATTGAATCTGGTCCATCCAAAAGTGGCACTTTGAGATCTTAGCATATAGCTGATGCTCTCTCAGTGTACTCAATACAATCTTAAGATGGGTGGCATGGTCATGTAGAGTGTGATAGTACAACAATATGTCATCCATGAATACTACCACGAAAGAATCTAGATAGGGATGGAACACATGATTCATTAGAGCCATGAAAACTGTTGGTGTGTTCGTGAGTACGAACGGCATAACCAAGTACTTGTACAGACCATATCTGCTCTGAAAAGCTGTAAGAAGTATGTCCGATGGTCTCACGTGTAGCTGATGATATCATAACCTCAAGTCAATCTTCGAGAACACTCGTTCCCCATGAATTTGATCAAAAAGATCATCAATCCTTGTCAAGGGATATCGGTTCTTAACCATCAACTGGTTCAGCTTCTGATAGTCCACACAGAGTCTGAGGGTATCGTCTGCCTTCTTCGCAAAAAGGACCGGAGAACCCCAAGGAGAAGTATTGGGTCAGATGAAACCCTTTGACTGTAACTCCTCTAACTGCCTCTTGAGCACCTACAACTTGGGCGTGACCATCCTATAAGAAGGAATGGACACCGGTGCTACTCCTGGCACAAGCTCAATAGCGAAATCCACCTCTCACTCCGGAGGTAGACCCAAAAAGTTTTCTGGGAAGAAATCCCTGAAACGATCAACCAATGGAGGGAAATTCGTCTGAAAAGTCCCCTGATCATCCAGATATAAACTCGCAATCTGGTTTGTGACTCCACCTCGCCCACGATGCTCTGGTCCATCTAGACTCACCTAAACATCCCATTCACCCTTGTATAGAAACTCTCCACCCTCTAGTGATGTGAAACTCACCCTGCGACGATAGAAATCTACAAAGGATCGAAAGAGAACCAACCAGTCCATCCCGAGAATGAAATCATAAGGTGTCATCTCTAAGACATAGAGGTCCCAAAGGAAGTTACACCCACCAACATCTAGGGGGAACTCCTTGCACTGACGCACACATGTCATTCTCATTCCCAACGGAGTGTCCAGCGTCATAACAGTAGAAGAAAAGGGAACACAAAGCCCGAGGCTATCCACAACGGGTACAGATGTGAAACTATGTGTAGAGCTCGTATCAAAAAGTACTGAAGATAAGACAGAATCTACTAAAATAGTACCTCTGACTGTAGAAGGTATGAGATCCCGCTCATGTTGGGTCTACTGCACTGCATATTCCTACCCAGTGTCGCGGCCCTATGACACAGCCTGGCTACCCTGAGCTATCCCGCCTTGCTGCCTCTGAGATCCTGGTGTCTGGCTACCACAGCCACGACCACCATCTATGCCTGCATGCTCTGACGTATTCCAGTTCCCTGACTGGTAAGAAGCAACTGGCCCTGCTCCCTCATGTGGAGTCTGCACAGAACCCCTCTCACTATCCACTGGTAGAAATGCCCTGCAAAAGCGTTGCAGATGACCCATCTTGCTGCAAGATCAGCACTTCAATGTATCATGTGGACACTGCGGTCTCTTGTTCCCCTCTTTACCACACTGGTAGCACCTGACTTGAACACCTGAAACATCTTTCTGGCTGGTACTGCCACTGTGAGGGAAGTCCATCTGTCTCTTCCTCTTGCTAGTAGAAATGGTACCAGAAACTGGTGCTGAACCGCCCTGGCCCACACCACTAGCTTCCCAAAGGTTCATCTCTGTAATCAGCGCCTGGTTCACAATAGCATGTAATGAAGGCAACTTGAAAACATTCACCAGTGCTCGGATGTCATATCGAAGACCATCCTCAAAGCATCTGGCCCTCAACGTCTCATCACCTACCAGTACGGGTGCAAAACGCTGAAGCTCAGTGAAGTGAGCCGAATAATCCATCACCGACATAGCACCCTACTGCAGGTTCATGAACTATCGATCCTTATCTTCCCTCAGCGTCTCTGGGAATAAGAAGTCATAGAAGACTGCCTGAAAATCTTCCCACACCATGTCTCTGTGATGCTCTGATTGGGTGGTAACATCCCACCACCTCTTGGCGGAATCATGCAGCATATACATCGCGAGCTTGAACCTCCGCCCTGGAGGCGTCTCCAGATGCTCGAAAATAGTCTGCATAGACCCCAGCTAAGATTCTGCAGCCTGTGGTCTGCCATCCCCAGAGAACGTCGGCGGATGCTGCTGCTGGAATATACGAGTCACCTCAACCATAGATGTGGTAGCCAGTGGTACTCACTGGAAGGTCTGCATGAACCGCATAAGGCCTTCACGGAACTGCGCCTCCGTGCCTGTGTCCGGTACAATGGCTAGTGCCGCATCTGGCTCTACTGAAGGATCCACTGGTAGCCTATGGCCCACCATCTCTAGAGTATAATCGTTGCCGCTATCCTAGTGAACAATGCACAGTCGTCTCGTTGGCATGAATCTACAAGGTCAAAACACGACTTAGATTCAGATTATCAACGACTGAAATGAAGGAACCCAAAAAGAAAACAGGAGGAAGAAGGCATTCAAGATTTGAAAAACAGGACTACACGGCGTGCATACTGACTACACGGCGTGTACATGACTTCTCTTCCTCTACCCAGGTCCTTCTACACGGCTAAGCCACACAACTCCCGTTTGAACAAAACTACACAACGTGTATAGAATCTACACGGCGTTTATGGTGTAATTTTCCAACTACCTGTGTCGTTTGTGACACGGTCGACTACTTGGCTTGACACTACACGGCGTGTTACACCCGCACACAGCTTGTACACCACCTGTTTCCAGCCACACGGTCAGGTCCACGTGGTATGTCCTCAAACAAGACAACACGGCGTGTCCCACAGGTACACGGCGTGTTCAAGAAGAGGTGACACCAACCCGTGTTTGTAAGTTACATGGTCGGGTCCCCAGGCCAGACTACACGGCATGTTCCACAGTGGACACGACGTGTATGTCTTAAGGTCTCCTCCGTCCGTGTTGTTAGTTACATGGGCTGACTTCGGGTCAACACTACACAGTGTGTACATCTGGTACATGGCGTGTTTTCCCCAACATTTTCCTTCCCTGTGTCATCGCCCACACGGTCTATGACACGGAAAGAGACTACATGGCATGTACTTAGGGTACACAGTGTGTACTTAAAAATTTTACTTTTCTTCTCGAATAGAAGAACACACGGCGTGTGTCCGAGGAACTACACAGTGTGTATCCTGAGTTTCTCTAGACAGTAAGGCTCAGATACTATTCTGGAACCCAGAAAATACCAAAAAACAACACCTAAGTGTCAAATTCCGATCTGTGAGGGCCCACACTCCCCACGAATCAAAGTTAGACTTCTTATCTGTGTTATAACAAAATAACTTCTAATGATCCACCAAATTCCGGTCAATGAGGGCTCATAATCCCCATAAACCGAAGCTTGGCATCCATTTTAATAACAAGCTTATACAACAATACTCTATCACATATCAGGTATTTTATCAAAGCAGCTATCACAACAACATGCTTTACAACAACTATCACAACAAAATGCAATTTCTAATGCACCTACATGGCATGGAAACTATGCATGGCATGTGATTCCTAACATGTTCCTAAATGATGCATGAGATGGCATACCCCCATCTCATCGGGTTGCAACTAATAGAACCCATGGATAACATATAAACAACATAATCACAAGTCCGTCACCCAATGGTGAAAATCATATCAACTGTAAAATTTTCAAAATCAGAATAATTGTAAAAAAAATACGAGGTAGACTGGCTTTTCCCTATACACGGGTTAGCTACGCCCGGGTACAGCTTATTACCAACTACCGTTTCCATCCTATCCCTGACTAAGGCTCCAAATAGTAAGTTAAAGAAAAGAAACACCTCTGCTAACACTTTGTAACGTCCCGGATCCGGGTGCCACTCAACGGGTGCCCCGAACCCGGTTGGTCACATGACCTCAAGCGCATTTCCCTAAACACCAGAGGATACCGACTAGCAGCGGGCCCAGGTCTGATAGTGGGGAAACTATGCCCTCATTTGTCAAAGTGTAGCGCATTGGAATACAAGATAAAACATACAACAACATCAGAAGCAATAACCATACACATTTAATATAAAAAACTGCAATAAAAGATAACTAACTAGTTATATAGATATGATGCAACATGTCTTAAGTTCTAAGAAAACAGCCAGAACATGTTACATAGCAGTACAGTACAATAAAAATTATAACAAAGCAAAACAAAACAGCTGGTAGCATCACGAGCTTAATCCCGGTCCCATGCTCTCCTACTCCTCAACCGCAATCAAGTACCTGTATAAGGGCCCTTGCCCTTATCCGCACCTGTAGAAGCGTAATCTGTTTGGGCTGAAGACATGACCCAAATAGGGTGTGAGAAATGAATCCCAGTAAGCACCCACCAAAGGCTCGTGCCCAACTATGTGGAAATATGAAACAATAGTGTGCAGTAGTAAAAATTCAATCAACGAAGCAGTACTCAAAAGTAACTAACTTTACCAGTTATATTGTCATTTAATTATTCATTTAGTCATTAAATATAAGGAAACCACCACAGTGAATTTCTATGTAACAGTCAGTGTCCTCAGACACAAAAACCCTTACCCTCAGGTAATCAGAATCTAACCTGCAGGTAATTTCCCTCAGGAAAAACAGATATTTCCCTCAGTTGTACGAAGTTTCGCCCTAAAGTACAGAGTCGATTGCCCTCAGGCACGGAAGAAGTTGCCCTCAGGCCGAAATAACTACTACCCTCAGGCTAAAGGAAACACTGCCCTCAGGCTAAATAAGAAACTAGGCCATGACCAACATATAAACAAGAGGTTCAAGTAAAATTACTCTCAAGGAAAAAGTAATTCATAATATAAACAAAGCACACCCTTGGGTATCCTGGCCAAACGGCTAAACAAAGGAACGCACCCCTGGGGTGGTCCTGGATCTAAGCAGTGATCCCAAACAGCAGTTTAATATCATATTTAATTACCTATACAATTATAGGTATTTAAATAGCCAAGGCCTCAGCCACACAATACCCCAACATGGGTTTGTAGCACAAAAATACGCAAAAACACACAGCAGTTGGAAATTAAACACCAATCCACCTACCTTAAACACCCAAGAACGGTATACCCGAACGAAGCCTCCTGAAATTTCCAAGAAATTCGTAGATATGAGGTAAAATAATTCTCATTCAACCTCAAATAACTTCCCTTATAGGAAGAATAGGCAAGAAATACATAAGGATAAGTAAGGGCTTACCCGTGCGGTTGCAACGTGATCAACAGAAGTGAAAACGGATTCCCGACGCCCGATCTGGAGCTCCATGAAGGTCCAGCCTCCTCTCTTGATTCCTTCCTCTGGTTCTAAGCCAATCCTATAAACAGGGTTGGCTAATGCCCATTTTAAGCGAAAAAAAATTACACGGCGTGTATTTTTTACTACACAGTGTGTACTTCCCTCATTTAACTGTTCCTCTGGTGGCACCGCCAAACTGTTCATATCTCGACATGAGTACATGGCTTGTATTCCCGACTACACGGCATGTACTGTCGCCCAGCTGGCGGCTGCTTCCACCGCCTTACTGTTTCCTTGCCAACTGACTACACGATGTGTAAATACCTATTACACGGCGTGTAGTCGGTTTTCACACCCTTCGTCACCAGCATGGCTACACACCTTCTGTACTCATCCCACATGGCCAAAGTACACGGTGTGTGGAATAGTACACGGCGTGTAGTCCCAAAATTTTAGGATTTTTCCCCATTTTCCTTGTTTTCTCAAAAACACTTAAGAAAAAGAGAAAAGAAGAAACATGTACCTCAAAAATAAGAACCGGGTTCTTATAATGAATATATATGATATATAAATCATATTTTATATTATTTAAGTAAGTAAATTTTGATCTATATAATAGGATAAAAAGCAAGTCAAAACTCATACAATAAACAAAGCGGTTATTACCTGAAATGCAACTCTAACTTGGAATTGTTAATGAATTGGTAATATAAAGTCATAAATAAATCATATATGATATAATAAATATGTATATGGTTCTATTATAAATTAATAAATGTTTTAACGATTATAAAGGAGGTTAACACACCCTCAACTAATGGAAAGTTCAAGATAAAGGTTAATTATACAATCTCATTATTATCTGAGATTTCTTATATGTAAGTATTTACTGGGATATATTTATCAACAATGTCCATGTTTCTTAAAAATGTTTTCAAAAAGTTTATATATGTTTTATTTTATGTTTTGAATTGTAATGTAATGTTCATGTATGTAATCTATTTTTGAAGATTGATAAACTGATCAGTCCTTTTGGATTTGATTCCTTGTAATCATTCCAATGTATTAAGATAATGCACTGCCTCCAGGCTTCTAGGGTCTAGGCATTATATACTCCCCTACCCACTTTTAGATTTTAATTTGTTTTACTTTTCAAAATCCTATCCCATAGGCATGTCAAATTTTTTTTCTCGGTAGAAGGATTCATCCCCAGCATTGTAGAGCCTAATTTTATTATATATATATATATATATCTATTTGTGTGTGTGTAATATATTTATGTATATATATATATAAATGTGTGTGTGTGTGTGTGATATATATAACATATCTATATATTATATATTTAGATGTTAAATTTGGGATTAGTCATATACAAATATATATATATATATAATATATAACATGTATATTATTTATATTTATAATATATATAATATAATGTTTTTTTAATAAGTTCATATTGTCTCAAACTTTTCCATTGTGGAGCTCATCTAGATAGATCTCACGTGGGCATGGTTCCATCCATTACTTCTGATCCAATTCTACCGGTCATCGGTTATATAATCCTACAATAGTGAAATATATATGTGTTCTTGTTTTTATGCCTAAAAAATCATTTTTTTGATCTTCATATAATTATAACCCAGTCATCCGATCTCTAATAGAAGTTCCATTTTTGGAAGAGGGGCCATTTAAATTCCCACTTCTTGAAAAAATTAAAAATTAATTTTTTTTATTTGACTTAATTAAATGGACCTCTTACTCTGATACCAGTTGAAAGAAATTCGAACTTTAACATAAGTATGAAATATGGTATATTAAATTTTTAGGTATGTATTTTGGTAAAAACATAAAATCCATTATACCCTAACCCAAATTCATCCACGAATCATGTGAAATTTAATTAAGCATTATAATTAAGAATGAAAAATTAAATAAAAATCATACCTAGTCCGATTTCAATAAGAAACAAGTTTCATTCATCGTCAGTGATCATCATTTGAAGAAACCAAACCCAAAAACCTCTAGATAATCCACACACATTCTAGAATATTGATCAATCATATAGCTATAAAAACTATGTTCTATCATGAAGAATATGATTCACTTTGACGTTGTCTCGATTTTAGGAGATCAAGTTAACAATCCATGAACTTGGATAGAGAAATCTTAGATCTCCCCATAACATTTTCTCTCTAGGAATTGATAAAGGGGAGATAAGATATAGAATTCATGAAATCCATTCTCATATATATTTTTGTGATAAAAATTATTTTAAACTTATGTTATAACTTCCATAGATTGTATTTAGGTCCTTTTTTGAAGTTAACCCTTTAAACGATCCCAAAAATGACACAAATGGTACTTAAAACTTATCATAAATGTTGCAGATATTTTATCACATGCTTGTAACACATAAAATATGTTACTTGATAAAATAAAAGTCATTAACTCAACTCAACTCTCCCATAAATATTAAATTAATCCTTGAATATTAAATATTTAATATTCATTCGAAAAATATTTTTCATTATATTCACTAAATAACTTGTGAATAAAATAAGTAAATAAATATAATGATTATTATTATAAACTTGAATAATATTGAATCTATTTATTTCCTTTGTGATTGAATAAACAGGTACATTACCCAGTAACCATTTTAGGTCCCACCATATCCTAAACTCCAATTCAATAGGATTGGCCAAGCATTTGAATATGGTTTGTGTGTGAACCTCTAGGAACATATCTCGATAGAAGTGAATACTATTCACAAACCATGACTGGAGTCTAGAAACCCATAAATTCCCCTAAGGAGATGAGAAAAATTCATAGCAATTACATCCTTTCCTTGAAACACACATCGTGTAACATAATCTATTTGTCTTGTGATATCTCATAAAGAAAGATGCACACTTTGTGTCATAAAAATTTCTATATTATTATTCATTAACCTTACTAGATTGACTTACCATTAATCAACATGTACATGGATTTAATTAAGTTACATCTATCCTAGTGACTTATTCTTGAGTAATATCATTCTTTTAGAAGTGATAAAAACATTCTCAACAATTTACTAAATGTCATACCACTAATAATGAACCCAACGCAACCTACCTCACCAAGACACAAATTACATAGTTTTTATCTCACATAAAAATATGTAATAAGATGATAAAAACTGATAATAATCTCAATTCAAGAGTCTAGGATACATTTTCATATATAGGAACTACCGGTGACACTCATAAAATTTGGGGTTACTATAGGTGGGTCAGTCCTCATTATCTACTCTTATTGAGATCACTAAGTGAAAACATCATGAGAACATTTATCAATCCTTATGATCCCCTAACACCTGATATCCACACATTATTTGTGTCCTATAGACATGATATATTTGAACCATAGGACATAATTTTACGAATACATTCATAGTATCTCATGGTTCTCATTGTAGTTGGGAACTACTATAACCTTTTGATATGAAAAATAATCTAAGGACATTCACATGTAAATAGTGGACACATAAGTATCAACACTATTATGGTATTAATACATCTTTAATAACCCATTGTATACATGATATGGTAATTTGAAAGTACTGTTTATGTTGGGTCTTGGGAACCCACTTTTATAATAGTTTGAGAGAGGATAAGTTAGATTTTGAGATCATAGATTTCAATGATTATTGGGTTTATAACATTTTAAGAATTTTTTTGGTAATTTGGGATCTCTATTTTGAGTATTAGGTTAATAATTATGAAAAAACACAACTCAAAGAAACCTATGTTAAACCTAGGATGATATATGTTGAGCTATAAGTGATATACTTTAAACAAAAAGATTTATTGGCTAACAAGGATGATAATCAAAAGTACCGTCTAAGATAAAGGAAACAAGGGAAAACCTATGATACTCATACCATTGGGATTTGTTCATGAAAATAAATGGAATAAGGTATAGTTATCCTCTAATCAGAAGTTTTGGATTTCTTATTGGATTTTGAATCTATCCACCCTAGTGCATCTTGGAAGTTTTCAATGAGTATTGATTCACCTCCTTAATCATTTTTTTATCAAAAGAAACATCTATTAATAAGATTATTATATCCCAAGTTGATGTTTAAGTAAATATAAATCATTTTTTCTTACATTAGATGCAATTGATGTTATTATAATAATGGATTAACTATTTCAATATAGACTTCTTATTCACTTAATCATCGTTAGATTACTGAAAACGTATTCATTGATGAAAAATGGATGAGGGTGGAGACAATAACCAACAACCATTTCAGAGAGATATTAACAACCTTGCAATATCAGATCATCATCCTCATCATCCATCAACACACCATCACCGCATATAGGCCTTGATGTTTCCAAGGAATTTAAAATCACCATTGTAATGGTGGAAGTATAATAAAAAATCCATCCACTACCGCAAGTGCAATAGGACATGAAAGTGAGGTATAAAATGGGGAGTCCACCCTATTATCTTGATCTTAGGGACATTTCAAGAATCAGGTATGATTCCCCAATACATGTGAGCCCTTATAGCATGTCTAAGAAACTGTTTGTGTCATGGAATGCCATGTCTGGGTATAGGAAGTGTCACCCAAAGAATGCATGGAAAGGTATCCATCCCCCACCAACCTTCTTCTAGGTGGTCTTCATGGAGTGGGTAACATAGGTTCTGGTGAAACAAGAAGGTGAATAGATTGGTGGAAAACTATTGAAGTTGGTGATACAGATAAGTGATATTTTAGAAAGGGTACAGGCTGGTGTGGTGGAGGTGACTACTCCAACAAGGGCTATAAGGAGTCTAAATTTGGATCTCAACGAGCCTTATAAAGAGGATAATAATTATTCATCTAATTCGTAATTCAACCTCAACCTCCCCCCAGGGCCACAAGGTTAAAATATTCTATAGGGTAGGAGATGGATATGTATGGTATACCCAATTCTGTGCATATTAATTACTAAAAAAAGGAATCATATTTCACACAATATATTTTTTTATATTATTTAAGATCCAATTTATGGGAAAGTTGGAACCATACAAGAGAGACATCGGTTCACACATATCCCACATCCACAAAAACTACCACATTCAAAATTTGAAAATTCAACATTCAAAATTTAGAAGAAAAATTCAAAAATGCCACCATATCCTCCTCAAACCATGAGTAAACCAACCTTAATCCACAATCCATCAACCATCATGACCTCTAAAAAAGAGATATGTCAACGTTCATCACCACTAGCATCATCATCACCATTGATATCTCATCATCGTCAACACTGTCATCAACTCCTACCAACACCACAATCCTCATTACTAATCAAAACTCCCCCATAGTTTTCGCCTATCATCCTCGTCGCCAGAGCTACGAAGAAACAAACCACCATCACTAGAGACACATTTAACCTTGAAATCTACATATCACAAATTCACCTTTGAATCGAACCAGAATCATATTTCATACTAACCTTTGATAATATATCATTACGTGTTTGAATACTAACTCAAGGAGAAATAAAATATGTCTCAACACCAAACCATGATAGGTTTTTTATTAAAATAGTTGAGAGGAAATTTAATTTAGATATAATTCTATAGGTAGGATTCCCAAGCCTTCATTGTTCTTGTAATTTGATCGTTTTCTAAAAATTTCAGTTTTTATTAAAAAAATACAGTTTTCATGAAACTTGTAATTTTAATGACTTTAACATTATATAATAATGGCCTAGAAATTTATAAAACATTTTTAGTAGTTAAATATAAATTTTATAAATAAAATTATTCATATTAAATATTCTTTCAACTTATAAAACTTATAGAAAATATTTTTATAACTGATTAAAATGTTACTTTAATATAAAAACTATTTTTGGTATTTTCTTTAAATTGAGTATTTTTCAAGATAGATTCGTTTTTGGCTTGCCTTGGAATCATCATATACTTTATTTTTTATATTAATTAAATTTATTTCATTAAAATCAGTATCCATTATAATTATACCTTATATGTAAATTTAAAACATAAAAAAGTTGTATCTCTAAAAATTGCTTTTACCTGATTAAGTGATATTTTTTTAAAATTAAATTTTTACACCATTATAAATTCCATTTGATAAGATAATTTTAAAATATAAAATTATAAGTATTAAATTAAGTGAAAAGGTCAATATTAATCTTTTTCATTAAAACTAATTTCTAAGGTTTAAAAATTAATTACCAAGGTAAAAGTATCTTTGGGTAAAAGGAAAAAAGTGAAAATAAAGAGCTATAAATTACTCAAAGTTTTCTTAAAAATAGTGGTTTATCTAATTTTCAACAAAAACTCCTTGTCCTATCCACTTTTCTCAATTTTTTCCTTTTGAAGATTGAATATTAAACTTACATTATTGAAAATTTAAGGGTTCCTCCAAAAAAACCCCCCCTTCACCTATAAAAGGGTAACATATTTACCACTTAAAGACTCAATTAATAATCAAATTTTTACTTGAAAATTTTATATTTTAATCTCACTATAATACCATCTAAATAAAATAATTCTATGGTCACTCATAGGTATCCTAATCCCTTCAAATTAATGGAGACTTCCAAGGAACATTCAAGTCCATGACTTGAGTATTATCAACTACTCAGTTTTCTTCTTAATATATATTCTTTAAAATTTATTGTAGACACACTAATATAATGATATTATTATCATTAATATAATATAATGTTACTATATTAATTTTATTATCATTATTTATTCATATTCTCTCATCCATTTAGAAAAAAAAAATCATTGTTCGTGTGTTGTGCAAACTACAGCCTCCAGGACACAACATCTTTCATTTTCCTTCATCGCATCACAAGAATGGATGTAATGGTGGTATTAAAGGATAAATATGATTTTTATGATATCATTAAGTTTTTTTCATTAAAAATTTAAGAACCTATTAAATATATGATAAAAACGATCATCATTAATTTAATCGTTTAAAACGAGCGAACTATGAGTAAAATGATCTCTTCTTTCTAAGTGAAAACTTTATATAAATTATCTTATTTTTATAATTAATTCCAATTATGATATATCACACTAATAAACACTAAATAAAATCTTTATTCTTCCATTATATTGATATTACAACAAAACCATCTCATAATCCTTTATTAATCATGGTAGGTTAGTGTTTGGGTCGATTTAACCACATACTTGAACAATACTATAAATTTATGTCATGGATGACTATAAGAACTTATTTAATTGTGTAATATGATATATATAATTATATAATGATTTTTTATAGTTATGTAGATGCAATATCATTATTTAATTCATTAATTAAGAAATCACAATTTAATCACTAAGAATCACTAAAACATGCAAGTGATCGATTTTGTATTCAAGGATAAAGAATAAAAAACTCATGAAAGGAATTTAAAAAATTATAAATAATTATAAATATTAACTATAAATACGGTTAATGATCTAGTGATGATTAAATTTTAATTAAGAATGAACACAGACATCAATATTATGAAACTAATATAAATGATCAAAACTATAAACACCCAATGTGGAAAATCGATAAAATTGATGTAGAAAATGACTATTTATGAAGAGTATAAATAAAAATTAATATATTTAAGGTTATTAAATAAGTTATTAAGATAGTTCTATTTTTCATACATGAGTTTAAAGTATGTTCATCAAATTCAAGAACAAGAGGTAAGGGTTTTCATCTCAATTTCCCTTCATTGAACAAATATTGTATTTATGAACCTAAATTCATTTATGTGTTGTATATACTACCTATTTGAAATATAATATCATGAATTATATTTTAATCATTGTATTTGAAGTTAAATTGAAGTCCCTCTCTTTGAAGAGGTATTGATTAAAGTGTTACTCAGATCGCAAGGATTTTCTTAGTCTCAATTCTAATTATTTGAGACAGAATGCATTTGGTGAACCATGTTTACTTTATATAGTTTATTCATTTACCATGGATGTATTATTATCATAATCATTATATTTAATGGGATTTAATATCCAAATAATTTTTCCTTATTCAAGTGGCTATTGATTCATTTGTTTCCCTAGTAGTGAGAAATTTTGGTAACTTAATTTTCATTCATTGAGTTATGATGGTTCATTAAACTAATTTCATAAAAGTTGGATACATTATTATCTTTGATTTTATTATGTGGTATTATATCATTTTTTTATAGGGATATAAATTCCTAATACATAAATTCTTTAATGGATATTCCTTACTTCATGGGACATGTTCTTTTGAAACTATCCACTTTCTTTCTATGGATGGATTATGGTCATGTTTTTCTATTATTAACTTAGTCGTATAACTATTTCTCTATACGGTGAGAACATCACATTTTATATAAATCATATTGGATGATGTTCACTTAGAATGAAATTTATTTTATTGATATGAGGAAAAGTGTTGGAATTATTGATGACTATTGTTGTCAACGCGGTTTGATCATCTACTGATATATCATATTCTTCATTATATGGATACCCATTTTTTTATTCAATAAGAGGTTCCTTAGGTAATTGAATGAAATGTAATTTTTACTCTTATGGTGAATTAATTTAACTTCAACTAGTGACGGGTTGGTCCCATCAATAGATATCCTTTCAATGCATTGACAGGTCACAAGAGACAAAACAGGTTGGGTTTTAACATACACCTCTTCCCATAATGAGAAGGTTTCTTGGAACATGACATTTATAGTAATCTGTCTTGAATACGGTCTCTACAGCAAGCAATGTGTCTTGGAGCAATGCCTTGATAGTGGGTTTTTTATGTTCAAAATTATGAAATCCAATAATATGAGATTAGTATTATTGATATTCAAGTTTTCATTTATTGTCATGGATATAAAATGATTTAAGTTTCTAGTTGATTATGGATGCATGATTTTTACTTATTCTTGTCATAACATTTATGTCATGTTTATTCCAGGATAGTTTTAGTTAAAAAAAATTTCTAAGCATTTGAGCTCACCCCTTCTTATGTTTCCATTTCCAGAGGTCATGGAGATAACTAGTACACATGACATTTTTAGAATGATAACATGTGTGAAATAATTTATAGGATACATTTAAGACTAATCATGAATTATGTATTTTTGTATATAATGGGAAAATTATATATTTGATTCAAAAAATAAAGGATTTATAAGTTTATGTCGTTTCTTAATTCTCTAAATCTATAAACCTTAAAAAAATACTTCAGATATAAGAGATGCAATAATATTTATTGATTTTGTAACTATGGATGGTTATATTTAGTCTTTTATAGCTGGTATAAATGAATTTATGTAAGGTATGCATTTATGGAACTAGATCTAGGAGTTTGATTCTAGATCTTAACACCTAGAGAAACCATAAGAATAAAAGTGAGGCTATTGTGAAGCCAAAACCCAAGATACCACATGAGAAGCCGCCAATCATGGCCAACAAAACTAACTATAAGGGAAATATGGATCAATTTTGCCTTATTTTAAACCAACTGCTCCTAAATCCATGCGATCAAAAATGTAAAATTTTCCTGAGCTACCACAACGTAAAGGAAATCTACCACATGGGAATCAACAAGCTACCACATGTTATATGCATTGATATCATGAGAAGATTCTTTAAATGTTCCTGAGAATTCATTTACACCTTCTCATGATACCTCGAACATCATGATAGTGAATCCATCATTAAAACTAATTATGAAAAAAAGATCTAAGGACCTCTAATGGAAATCAATTCAAACTCAAACCAATTACATTTGGCTAAGAAAAAATCTTAGAATCATGGAGGAACCTCATTTTCACCACAGAACCCAATTTCTTATTTGAAGAACTCAATTCATACAAGGATTGTTCAATACAAATATGATCTTCTTCTAATGACGAATCGGGTAAAATCACAAAGCATGAATTTTTTAAGGGGAATACAAACATGGCTTGGTTAACAATGATTTTTTCTATTTTAATGATGCCTATTTGAAATTTAAGAGAAGAGCATTGAACTGAGATCTATTAAAGATGAGTATTAATGTTGATGGTGTACTAAACAATGTTTTCCTAATATTATAATGTATTAAAATAGGGTAACAACTGAGTTAAAAGTGGTGGTCAATCTAGGTGATTTAAATCACTGGTTCTAGCCTTTTTATGCAGTGGTAGTAATAAACATTGGAACAATGGAAGATGAACCAGATTCCAAGCTCAAGCAAGTGTAAACCGAGCAGCAATAATAGATGAAGATAATTCTATAATTGGATATTTCATGAATGATGATTTTAGAAAAAGTGACTAAGGACAAGGCTTTGAGAATTATGGAAAACAAACTAGATGTTTTGAAATCTAACCTTGGATGAAGCTTAATTTGTAGAAGAAACATGAACTCACCATATAAAGAGTTGAATCAAAAACAACTTGAGATATGTTTTTGTATTTTATTGATAGATGATGGTGTTCATAAAGGTAGTGAAAATGTGGATTCACCTTGATCAAGCTCAGATAGATCCTCGACAACATGAAAATGTAGGATTTTAATATGGTAAAATTATGGGTTATGATGAAATTACTTTAATGGGATACCAATTTGAACCAAGTTGAATCCTAATGAAATCATTTTGAAGGGATGATGAAGGAATGTACTTCAAAATTTGGTTTTACCAAGTTCTTCAACACTGGGTTTTTTCAAAAAATACTATTATAAAATGAAGAATATGGGTATATTTTTGAGTGATTCAGATATGTTTGGGTCAAAATGAGGAGATTAAAATTCATTAATACCATCAATCAATGAAGGATATGATGGTGTTTTATTTTTAGAAGGTTTGACAGATTCCAAACATTTCAGATGAATTTTAGAAGACGAGATGCACTACAATGGTCTTGAAAAATAGATTTGTGTGGGATGTACCAAAGCTTACTTAAGGTACTATTAATTCATTAGAGGTTGGGTATCCCTAATTTAAAGATTTAAAATAAAATATGGAGAACCCAGGCTCAAATATGAGATGATGGAACCTTATATATTTCATTATAAATGCTCTCGATATGGGTATTTTAACATGATTCTCACATGGAGTAAAATATAGGAAGTTAAATGAAAATATTTTGGAAATTTGTGAAATATTGTAGACATTACAATGTGCATAAGAGCACAATTGGTTAGTTGGCCTTTACTAAAATCTCCTATGAGGAAGATGTACTATGATAGGCATTCCATATAGAAGCTGAGGATATAGCCTCAGAGATGTGACTGTGAGATGGATATGGGGGTTGACACACAATTTGTTATTAATAGAAGAAGAGTATATAATTGGGAAAGATGGATTGAGAGATACACCATCAGGGGAGAATTTGGGATTATGATCAAGGGAGAGAGGGATGTTCTAGAAGAATAAAAGAACAATGCTCTGATCATAGGGAGAAACAATCAAAGCTACTCAATGGAGCATATCTTTATCATTTCTTCTTATTATTGTTTCAATGTTTAATGGATTATTTTCGAATAAAATTTATAAATATGGAATTTAAAAACCTGTTTATCTAAATTTTATGTAGGGAATGGTATTTGGTTGGTAACAATTATTAATTCATTCATGATTCCAAATTATATATGTTACTCTCTCAAACATTTTATTCAAAATAATTTTCCAATAACATAGAAAGTCAATGAAAATTTTCCTCAATAAAAATTGATTAAAACTGCATTTTAATTATGGAGATCAATCTTGAGAGAAGTATACTATGTTCAATGATAGATTAGAGTTAGTGAAAATAGATTAATAATTTTTTGGTTCAGTGGGTTCTACAGTTGAAGAACTATAGAATTTACTAATTCATGGGTTGATCATTAAAAAGATTCAGTTACACTCCATAAAATCTATCTAGTATGACCAATTGAGATTCATTAATTAATGAAAATATCTTTAAAACCATGAAATCAAAATTCCCCAATATTTAATTAGTTTTTTCTCATTGTTTCTCAATTTTTTCACTTGATCAACTTCTCTTATTGTAAATATATGGTTTCACCATCATCACATTCTTACATCACTGATACTTTGTTACTATATTCTTGAGATTTATTTGTATCTTCTTGGTCACACATAAACACAAATTTTGAGTCCCTCCCTATGTATCAGCCCCTTCTCACCACTAAACTAATCTTAAGTAGGGTAATAAATAATTAATATGGCTCGGTCTAGGTTAAAGACCTGGGACCATGGTGTCTAGTTTTTGGATTTGTTTTTAGAAGAGTAATGTGTGACCATGTTGATAGAAAATTTCACATATATATATATATCAAAAAATAAAAAATTTAGATAAAAAATAAAAAAAACTACTAAAAAAATAAAAAGAAAATGTGAATTGATAATGGATGAAAACTAAATAATCCTCTAAAAAACTAGATCCCTTAATTCATGAGATCAATATTCACGTAAATTCTCTAAAAAATAACAATCAAAAAATCAAAATGGAAGTGGAAAATGAAAATCATAATAACCAAAATCATAATATTAATCCACAACAACCTAGAAATAAACTGATAGAAAGATCCAGTCCTAGGAAGTTCTAAGGGTCTATTGTGTCAAAAAACCCGTCATGAAATAGGAAAAACTCTAGGTCTCACAGATACAAGATTAAGAAATCCCAATTTTCCATGATGCCATCATACTAGGAATTACCTAATAAAGACTCATTGGACTTCATTAGGGACTTCTATGGTACAGTGTAGCAACTTCCACTTAGGGGGTTAATTGAGGATGAATTAAAATTGAGATTCTTCCCATTTTTCTTTAAGGTAAATGAAAATAATTTGATTCCATAAAATGCATGAATAAATCTTTAATCCATGGGATCAATTGTACAATGTTTTTGTCGTGAAATTTTACCCTTTGAGGATTACTTCTGAGATTAGGCAAAAAATCACTGGATTCTTACAAGATAAAGGTGAGTTGTTCCAAGAAGCCTAGGACGAATTTAAGGTGATAATTAGGTTGTTCCCCAATCACCAATTTACACCATAATTTCTTATGGATACATTTTACAATAGTATTATACCATATCTCCAAACATTGGTTAAATAGTCCTCTTGATGCAATTTTTATGATTAATCTAGTGAGTAATTGAAACAGATTTTTAAAACACTGGCTTGGAAGTAACAAAATAAGTGTTCAAGAAGAAGAACATCTGTTAAGAAATAAAATGATCATATTCAACAATATGAGTCACAAGATGTGAATTTTTATAATGAGAATATGGAAAACTCTTTTAGGGATCAATGCCACCACTATAACATGTTTGGGAATTCACAATATTACTTTCAAATTTTTGGCATGCCTATCCAAACTCTTGAAAATGTACATTTCACTAGTTATGGTACCATGATGAAACATAAGGATTACTCATTATAAAACACACACAATTTGAGCTATAGGAACGATATGAATCTTTCCTAGAGAGAATAAGGTGTGATGAGACTTTTTATTCCCCCTAGATTCCAACAACAACCTATAAATCATTTCCAACCTCAACATAATGAAGAATATTCTTGTTCATAAGGAAAATTATAAGGGAAATTGTATCAAATATTAGGAAAAATGGTTTCTCAATATGAGATAATGGTTAACTATCAAGAACCACTAAAACTAATATTAGGGAGAATCTGATGGATATTACAGCTATGAGTGTTCTTCAAATACACCAAGAAGTTATAATAGATCCAAAACCTACTCATAATGAAAATATGAATGAAAATGAAACAAAAAAATCTAAAAAATTAGTAATAAGGAAATTTTTACATCTCTATTGGAAGTTCATTGAAACCTATTGTACCTACTAAAATTCAAAAAGGAAAAGAACTGGAAAAAAATATATTAAATGGAAGAATATATTTGATGAAGAAATTGAAAAAATACCAAAAATTATGAAGAATTTTTTCCCAAAAATTCCCTTTCCTAAGGAAATCAAGAAGAACAATCAAGAAATAGAACTTATCGAATTTCATAAGCTTTTCAAGAAACTGAAAATCAACATTAAAATCCTTTAGAATTTAATTAATCTTCCATCTTAATTAAATCACTAAATATAATCTATTCAAATAAGAAAACTTTGAAATATTTTATATCTTCCAATCTCATAGAGGATTGTAGTGTTGTCTAACAAAACAGGATACCTCCAAAGCACCAAGAGCCAGGAGGATTAGTTATCCCATATTCCTTAGGAGATAATTTCCAATATAATTGTCTTTTTTATCTTGGTGCTAGAATAAATTTTCTTCCTCTCTCATTATTTCAATAGCTGAGGTTAGGAGAACTATAACCAATCCTAACTATCCTCCAAATAGTTGATCATTCTCTTACCCAGCCTATTAGGAGGCTATATGAGCTATTAGTTGGGGTTGGGAATATTTTTCTACCTGGTAACTTTCTAATTTTGTATATATAGTGTAACATGTAAGTACTTATCTTCTTGGTTAGTCCTTTATTATCCACTAGGGGAGATATCATGTATGTTTCAAAGGGTAATATGATTTTTAATCTTGTGGAATAAATAGAGAAATATTATGTATTTAAAAATATCAAAGAACAACTTCTAGATAGAAATGTTAAAGGGTTTATATACTGGGGTTTGTGGACTAATTTTATTGTTAAGAAGAATTTAATAAACACAACTGGAAAGAAGAAACCCATTTTGGAGTAGAAAATAGAAATACGACTTTAGACACCAATTCTATTCTTGTTGAGAGGAGTTGTTTTGATAATGAATAATTTGTTTCTGATCTTAAGGAGTTTATGAGAGAATTTTAGGGTTAATTATCTACTTCAAATGAATAGAAATACATTAAAAATTATGAGGGATCAAACCTGGAATTCTTATTTGATCATTATTAGGGGATTTTTATCCTAAATCTGATTTAAGTTTTAAAAGTAGTGTGTTGTAAAAATTATATAGTGTTGAGGAAAAATTAAATTATGGTTATTATTTTCAAGAACTGTCTACTTTTCACATTCACTTTAAGAAACACATTAAATACCTTGGTCCTCCTCTTCATAAGAGTCTACCTTCTAGTGAACAAGAACCACATTTGGATATTAAACCACTTATGTCACACCAGAAATATTTATTCTTGGGAAAGGATACTGCACTATCAGTTATCATATAAACTAATTTAGAGAAAATTATTCTTAATGACTTTAGGAATTTTAAATCTATCATTTGGTGTTCTATAGCTGATATCAAGGGTATAAGTTCATCTTATTGCATGAATAAAATTCCCATGGATCTGGACCACAAACTAAGAGTATAGGGGCATATAATACTTAACCCAAACATGATGAAAGTTATTAGAGAGGATTTAATTATATTGTTTGATACTAGAATAATTTTTCCAATATTAGATACCCCATAGTTTAATTTTGTTTAGTTGGTATCTAAGAAGAGTAGATTCATGGTTTTTACAAATGTGAAGGATGAACAAGTTCAAGATAGGAAAATAAACAAATGGAGGGTCTTCATAGACTAAAGGGAACTCAATGATTCCCCTGGTAAAGAGAATTTACCAATACCAGTTATGGATCATATTCTTGAGATGTTGTCAAGAGATGATTTATTATTATTTATTAATGTCTATTCTATTTCCAACCAAATTTTCATAGCTCCCAAGGACCAAGATAATACCACTTTCACTTGTACATTTAGGACATTTTTCTACTTGTAAATTTTATTTGGCTTGTGTGGTTCCCCAAAAACTTTTCATAGATGCATGATATACATTTTATATATTATTATTGAGACGATAATTGAATTTATTATGGATGATATCTCAATAATTGGAAGTGATTTTGAAAACTACCTATAGAATCTAGAAGCCATTTTGGAAATATGTCATGAAAAAACCTAGACTTAAACTATGAAATGTTCCAATTCATGGCCACTTAAGGAAAGTTTTTAAGTCACAGGGTTTCTAATAGAGGTACTAAAGTTGAAAATGATAAGGTTTAAGTGATCAAGAAGTTACCACTACCTAAGAACATCAAGATAATTTAAAACTTTTTAGTTCGTTTTGTATTATAAAGAAGGTTCATCAAAGAATTTTCTAAAAACACCAATCCCTTTTTATTATTATTAGCTAAGGATGATCCCTTTGAGTTTGAAAATAATTTTTTGGATTAATTTAACACACTTAAGGAGAAAATAAAAACTTCACCAATTATTACTACCCCCTAACTAGAAGTTTCCTTTAAAGGTTATGTGTGATGCTTGTTATATTATTGTAGGTGTTGTTTTAGGGGAAATAAAAGAGAAGTGGGTATATGTGAATTATTATGATAGTAAGTTGTTTCATGATTCCCATAAATATTACTCTTACATTGAAAAGGAGTTGGTTGTGCTATGTTTTCCCTTGAAAATTTTAGTAAATATTTTATTGTGTATAAGGTCATCATTTTCACAAATCATTCTCCTCTCATGTATTTTCTAGATAAAAATTAATCCAAACAAAGACTTATAAAATGGACACTTCAATTATAGGAATTTTTTCTATAAATAAAGGATAATTAAAGAGATGAAAATGTGGTTTTTGGAAACTTTTACTAGTTAACTAATACCTAATATGAAAATCTTAAAGAGATAAACACTTCATTACTAGATTAGAAACCACTTTCTACCTCAGTTAGGTGGTATTTGTCGTTTACATAAATAGCCAATTTTATTATTGTGGGTGTCATACTGAGAGAAATTTCATAGAACCAAAGAAAGAAATTCATTTATGATCTGAAATCTTATTTTTGGGATGAACTATTTCTTTTTAATAGATGTTCAGATGGTATTATAAGGAGTTGTGTAGTTGGAGAGTATATGCTTCCCATTATTAAGAGTTTTCATTATTCACCATGGGGAGGACACCATGGGGTGAAAGGAAAATCAATTAGGTCTTGTAGGATGGTTTTCACTAGTCAAGTATATTTAAAGATGATAGGAGTGTGGTTGTTGGTTGTGAAAAATGTTAGAGACTATTAAATTTTGGTAGATACAATGAGCTTCCACAAAAAATAATTATGGAGGTTGAATTTTTCAAAAAATAAGTATGTTTCCAAATGGATTGAGGTAGTGGATCTTTATAAACACCTTTCTTCCAGTTTTATCAAATTTATAAATAATAATATCATTTCCAGACTCATGGTTCCCAAGTCATTCATCATAGATAATGGAACTCATTTCAAGAATTTCAAGAACAAGGTATTAATGGAGATATATGGGCGTGCTACTGGAATTGGAACCACCTATCAGCCATAATCTAGTGGTCAGGATGAAATTTCAAAAAATGAAATAAAATAAATCTTAGAGAATATATTTTATATTTTTACAAAGGGTTGGTCTATCAAATTGGATGAAGCTCTATGATCTTATAGGACTACCAAAAAAGGCCCCACAAGGATGTATCCTTATAAGCTACTCTATGGAAAGACATGTCATCTACCTATATAACTACATCACAATTCCTTTTGAGGGTGAGGTCCTTGAACAATGATTTTAGGTCTTTTGAATAGAGAAGGTAGCTATATTTGAGTGAGTTTGAGGAAATTATAAGGAGTCTTATGAAAATTTAGAAATTTACAAAGAGAGAAAAAAGTCATTCATGATTCTATCATTTAGAATAGGGACATCAATGTTTGTCAAAGAGTCGTGATATCTAATTTTGAGCTAAATATTTTTCTACATAAACTAAAAACCAAGTGGTCTATACACTTTAATATTCTAAGAGTGCATGTAAATGGAGCTATTGAGCTGGTTAGAGAAGGGAATCGACCATTTCTAGTAAACGACCAAAGAATCAAACACTTCTTTGAGGGGAAGTTGAATGCCTTGGCTTCCATCTCCTTAATTTAAATATAATTCTCTCATTAAGTCTAAATAAGAACTATAAACTCATTGTTTCATGGGAAATAACTCATGTTTCTTATTTTTTTTTTTTTTTCTTTTAATATCCTTTGTTCAAAAAAAATAATCATAGTTCCTATACTCTATTTTCTCTTGAAACTAATTGAAGTTTTTCTCCAGGTTGATATACCATGTAATGAAGTTTTAATTCCTCCTAATTCTTGGATCAACTACTCTAATATGTGTGTTGTACATGGTTAGTCAAGTTATATCATGACTAAATTCAAGTGATCATGGTATAAGAACCACCCCAATAAGTTTGAAGAGTTCTTCAAGACAAAATGAAACTACATCTTGGATATTTTATACTAAGACTCCTAAACTCAATCTTTGGTTTCCACCATTTTGTGCTTTAATCTACAAATTTTTAATGTTGATATATTTATATTTTTAGAAACTAGAATCAAGCAAACAAGGATCTTAATAATGAATAGAAAGGGAGGAAAATTTTACTATGAAATTATAAAAGTTTATTCATCATGATAGTACTGTATTCAATTTGGTGTTTTTTAATTATGCTCATATTCTGCTTCCTAATGTTATGAACTAAGTGTGGGGGAATTTCCCCTGATGTTTTGAAAATGTGAATATGTTTTTTTGGCTATTTGTTTATGTTTTTTGTTACTAGGGTGTTGAAAATCAAATTGAGATGAATTTAAAAATTAGATACCACCCATTCAAGTGCCTTGGGATTCAACAAATGATATTGTATATAATTATTATCATGCTACATTATGATCCTAATTATAAATTCTTTTGTCTGATCTTAAAATAAAAAGCACTAAATTTTATAAATTTTGTCTTGGATTTTCCTTGTTGATAAGGTAAAAAAAATTTAAATATTCTTGTAACACCATAAATATTATTTGAATTTATAAATTGAAAACTTGTTTTGAAGAAAAATATTCTCCCACATTAGGATTAAACATTGGAGAAAATTTCGGGGTTTAAGTATTCACCTGGTATTTCTTTGTTCTTAGTTATTCTTTATTGAATGTACGCATCAAAATATTAATAATATTTTATAAAAAATGTTCAAAAAAATCGAAAACTTTAAAAATTAAGGGTCTTTGGGGGTCCAAAATGAACTTGAATGATGTCCTTCATAGTGTATAATTGATTGATAAATACTGAGGTTGACATTGGCCCTTAAATTAATGTATTTGAATGATTACTAAGTGATTTTTCCCATTGATTTTATAAAATATCTATTTAGAAAATAGGAAAGTGAGTATGATATGACAGATCTTTGTGTAATTTGAATTAAATTATATGAAAAAATGATTCATTGAACTTGAACCTAGGGGAATCATACATTTTCAAACAAACACCTCGGAGAGTCAACTCAAGATATAATCATATAAGTCCTTTTAAACTAGAGTAAAATGGGAAATTGGGATCTCATGGTGAATCTCATCCACAAACATTTATCTTTATCAACTAGTTTTCATACCATCTTGGATTGACCAATTCATTTATCATATGTTAACACAACCAGTAACCTAATGCATTTTCTATTAAAATCTATTAATTATTTAATCATGCCTTCAAGAATAACTTCCAGTTTTGAAAAACATTAATGAAGAACAATTTCATTTAAATGCCTCTATTATTATCAATAATAAGTATTTATAAATTCATATTATTTAGATATGTCTATTAAGATATGGAAGAACAGTAGCAATTAAATATGTATCATACATCATTTGATTTCCCTCAAATTATGAGAATAAAAAAATTCAATAAATATGCCTCTTTAATTATTTAGTTATCCAATAATCACTGACATTATGTTCGTTAACATTTTTCATCAAATTAAACATGTTAAACCATATAATAATAAATATTCTAATAAAATCATAAATATAGGTAACACACTATCTAGTAAATCAAGATGAAAACTATAATCATGGTAAAAAAACATATTATCACTACAACCATAAATCATTTCTTTAATTAATCCAATTTATTATTTATTAAGGTTGATTTCATCGACACCCAAAGATATAAAGCATGATTACTTTAATATTACACATAGAATAATTGGAGAATCAATAGATCCCCTACCTAAAGGATTTAAATGTTCTTTGATAGAGAAAAGAACAACGCAAAACTTTGATCACCTCTCCCATGAGGAAAATACAACCCTCCATGAACATCACATCAAAACTGCACCAACAAACATCAAAAGAACTCCATAATAACAAATGATATCAACCTTTATAGCATGGAATGGAAGAACGGAATGAAACAAACTAATCAGATAATAAACCAATGAAATGGAGGTAAATATCACCTTGGATCTCTATGGATCAAACATGGGAATTCGGAGATCAATCCCTATTAAAAGAGATTCAAAACACCCTAAAAAGCACCTCTAGATGATTATAGTTGGGAGAGAATCAGAGGTCTTGAGAAAAATCAATGGTGAAAGAGGCTTTATAGTCATTATTTTAGTAGACTTTCATGGCATGAATGATTCATTAACATCATGAATGTCCCATGTTTAGGACCCATTGAAAAACATGTTGCCTAAATCCAAAAAACCAAGTATTAATTCATGTTGTGAAACAAACGTTCATGTCCTGAGTTTTCGGAGACAGATTCACCAAATATGACTCCTCATCCATTCATGTTGTAAAATGATGGTTCATACCATGAAATCCACCCCACGAACCACCCTCACTCAATACATGAATTTATATTTGGTATGTGAACCAAACTCTCATGTCATGAACTACAATTCACATCGTGAATTTCTCCAGATTCAAGATTTTATCTCCCAAACTCCACTAATCATGCTTTAAGCTTCCTCCAAGCGACACGAACCATGGAAACACACAAATGAAATAGATAAAACGATTTGGGACCTAACATATATCTCCCCTTTGATATATCTTACAATAAATATCTTTATTCATTGTATTTGAAGTTATATTACAAGTGTTCTCTTTCATGGTATTTTAATTCAAAAGTTACCAAATCCATAAGGGTTCCTTTTCTAATTTTTCTTCTTTTTGGTTGGGAATATTTTTCTTCCATGTTCATATTCCTATATCATCTAATATTCACCTTTCTTTTTTGAAATCCAAATATGTATTATTTCTTGTAAGTCGTATTACTCTTTTAATGATGTGGGTTTCAATAAATATATTTTGAAATATTTTTATCCTTTGTATCTTTTGTTTTCCACTCTAAATTTTTGGACTTAGACATTATTTATTTTCAATATTCCATTATTGAGATTTCTCTTTTAAAATAATGTTTTTGAAATTATTCTTTTAATCTCTTTAAAAATGATATTTAAAAGTGACTTATGACTTCTTTTTTTATTAACTTTGACTTTAATTATGATAGTGTGAAAGGAATATCTTCTTAAAATTTTCCATATGAATTTACTTTCTCATCACTTTCATTGGATACTTTTAAGAAACTTTTCCCTAAGTTTTAATGGTTTCAAAAAGAAATTTTTATTCACTTTTCTTTATAAAATATTTTCTTAAAAGGGTATCAAAAATATAAAGGGCATTTCTACTTCTTTCGACAAGTAAATTTTAATGTTATATGAAAGGTTTCTTCCATCTATATGAACATACTTTTAATGTTTCTTATTATACATTGGGGATATGTTATAATGATATCATCCACCATTTCCCATGGATGTCTTATGATTATGTTATTCTATTTGTTGACTTGGGAAAATATTGATATTTTTTATATTAGTTTTCCAATAAGGATATTTATTGATTAATAAGGCATGTTTGTTAGATATTTTAATATTTATTCATTCTTTTCATATGATAAATACATTTTACTTATTTATTAATGGGTGTAGTTTAGAATTATATAGGCTCTCGATGCATTGGTAAGCCTCATAAGACAAACAAGTCTGGATATTTGGTATATGTCTACTCATTTATTAATAATATATTGGCTAAGGAATTGACAGTAAGTATAATTTCTTGGTTGAGGCATTGATGGTAATTATGATGCCTTGGCATGAGCCTTTTACGGTAGTATTAAGATGTCTGGCATTATGCATTTCATCATTGAGAAATCAGTTATTATTGTCCATGTGATTATTACATTATTATTATCTGTGGATATGTTTCATGCTCAAGTTATTGATTATTTGGAACCTTTATTTATTATTCACTCTTTCATATTGTTTATGCCTTTTTTATCCATGATATATTCCATTACACACAACATATTACTAAAAATTTGATCTCACTATTTGTTTTTCTTTCATTTCCCCCGGATACCAAAAAGGAATCTTTGAATGAATTCAAGGATGTACTAAAAGAAATAAGAAATTTTTATATTTTTTATAAGTTTTGTTTGATGCTTCCAATGTAATATGGAAATCATATATGTATCTAGTCTCCCAAGATGACTAAATTATTTGATCTTGTGTATTGTGATCTCATGTATCTGGTACCAATGTAATAAAGTAATCAACATTCATGGGTTACTATAGTTAGGTTTTTTATAGCAATGGTCAAACTGCTATCCAAAATGTGGTCCATATTGAAGAATGCAAAGAATGTTGGAATAAACCCAAATAAACAATAAAGTGAGAATCATCCATGGACTTTGTGAACCTTGCTTTCAATCTTTAGTGCTGAATCCAAAGAACAGATAGAGAAACCATAGATAACAATTTAATTAGCCCAAAAACAAAATTTAAATTGACATGGTCATACAAGAATCAAAGGAATTTAAGGTAAAGATAATCCATGATCATAAAATCAAAGATAAATGGAGAAAATAAAAAAATAATGAGGTCATACCTTGAGAGTGCATCGATAGTAAGAGAATAATGCAATCATGTCGATGTCGCAAGTGATTCTATTGAATTTGGTCATCACTTTTAAAAATGTTGGCAATCATCGTCGAATATTTCATTTCCACCAAGATCCATCTCCATATCCTTATTCCTCCCTCTCTCTAGGGTTCACCTTATCAGAAACAGATAACCCTATAAATTATTCATGATAAGGTTTATAAATGAGTAGATCTAGGGTTTCACCATAATTAAATTAGTGAATTAATGAATTAATCTAATTAATATAATCCAACCACGATATCGAACACCCATGAATCCCAATGTGAATGAATCTTACACCACTCCAATGGTAAACACCCCACCTCAGACTCAACTAAGGTCCTGATTTTCCAATCCCATAATCCATTTAATAGAATTAAATAATTTATAAAAAATTTGAACGCATGGACTAAAAATAATATAATATTTTTATTATATTATTATTGTGGTCCGACATCTCCCGCAATTCTATATAATACTATCCCAGAGGTAAAAACCACTAGCCATAGTTAAATAAACAATTAGATAATTCTTCTACGATCGTCTTCTAAGGTAAATTTACCATTTTATCCATAAAGAGACCATGGGACTTTGAAACTCAAAATTTATCTAAGACTCAACTAGAAAAAACTTAAGTCACTATAGATGAGTATGATATTCATATATGGAAAAGGAATTATATTAATTCTTTTGTACAAATCATATTTTATGATATGTGGATATAAAAAAGGTGGCTTGGGAATGTCGTGTTGTATGACATGGTTGAGTTATGGTTCCATGAATCGAATGGCTCAATTCATTTGACATTGTTACAAAACACATAGTCATCCAAAATGTCAAATTTTAATGTTTGAATTGCCCTAAATTGCTACTTATTCATTGATTAAGTGTAGCGCAAAAGTGAGTTTATGTTCTAGGGATGCATGATATGTAACGGAATAAATTTACTCTTGAATTTATGAAATGAGAAAATACATGGTTGTTTGGTGAGAATAATGCAAAGCTACACAAAAAAGGGTGAATTGTGTCTTTTCAATAATCTTGATAGATTTTAACTTTTAACCTTCTTTGTGATTTCTGTAGATATGCAGTATTGTCTTCTATAAGTAGTTTGAGAAATAGATAAGCAGTAAAGAAGAACATAGTAATTTTTATAATGGATTTAGGAAAAAAGATTCCTTTGTACACTCCACCAACACTCTCTCTATGAGCTTGGTGATTTTAACTAGAAAGGTTCTCTTGTCACCAGACCTTAACAACTGAGTGAAGGAAACTAAAATCGTTACCATAAGGCTTTACATAGCCTTCTAGTTATTTTACAAGGAACCGAATTCTCCACAACTTAATTAGAGAAGTTGATACTCTAACATGACTAATTCCAAGCAACTGAAACTCCAATAAATAAAAAGAGTGTGATTTGATTGATTAAACGGGTTCCTGGTCACAGTTTCAGAAGTAACAAACAAAATATGGATTTTCTTTTTAAATGATAAATTTCTTCAAGAAAGAATAGTTTTGAAGAGATCCTGGTTTTGAATGTTCTTGAATAAAAATAGCAACAAACAAACAGTATTAGTTACATTATACAAGGTCGAAGCATTTATGTCTCCAAAGTATAGCTTCTTTAAAATAAAATTTGTTCGATCTTTTTTTTCTCTGCAACAGTTTTTTATTCAAAAAGATATTACACATACGATATGATATGATCCTTATGAAAAGAAAAAAATACTATTGTCATATATATAGAAAACTTGGATTTATTTTGGTTGAGTAGATCCAATAATGTCACCTGAAAAATCTCAATCATTCGAATTCAAATCATTCAATAGATTTGTAACATCCCATAGAAACAGGGACAATTTAATCCACTAAATATGATCCTTTGAGTTGATTGTAAAATAGCTTTAAAATTATATTTACTTACGTCAAGATTGTTGCAGTAATCACAGAAAATATATTTAATTTTAAATTCCGTCATTGAATAGCCAAATGTAGGGTTCCTTTATGTAACAAAAAAATCCCAATGTAGGGTTGAAAATGTATGGTTGTTCACAAATGTAGGTTTGATAACATATGGTCTTTTACAAATGTAGGGTTGATAAAAAATACTTTCATTTTCTCAAACGTATGGTTCCTTCCAAATATAGGGTTGATGATTCATACTTTTCCAACAGTGTGGGGTATATGATCCATATGTGTTATTTAAAACATAGGGTTTCTGAACCATAAGTTATGCCTACAAACTTAGGGTATGAATAGTGTTTCCAGAATACTTTCAAACCCATCCAGAATACTTTAACAAATATTTAAACCCTAAAATAAGATAAACTTCACAATAAATATATTCCTGAAAAATAATTAAACTAATTTCATTAGTAAAATGAACAATGGTATTTTTGAGCATCAAAATCAATAGGATTTATAAAGTATTGTTGATACAATACATGCCCAACAATCTCCCCATTTTTCATGATCACAAAACCCATAACATAACTTATAGAAAATATAGGAATTGTAAACACAAATGAAATAATATAATTAAAATATATAGAAATTATATTTATGTAAAATTAATTTTCACAGCAAATACATTCCTTTTGATTAAAATAGCAACTGGTAATAGAATCAAGAATGTTGTGCTTACCAAATTTTCTCCCCCTTTTTGTGATATAAAAAATAATGTAGATAAAAATGGATTAAACCACATTCAATGTAGCACATAACTATAAACGAAATTTATATTATTATTAAGACTAAAATGATATGCGTTGTGACAGTAGAAATGGGTATAATTAGTAATAAATAGAAATATAATAAACAAAAGAATTTCAAAAAAATATGTTTATGATTACAAGAATAATTTTGGATGAGAAATGTTTAAAATGTAAGAATGGATGAGGGTGACAAGAAATGTTTATAAGAGGTGTCAGAAGCTGGTGAAGTTGAATCATACTAAAGAGATTCTTTCAAATTTTCCAATTTTCCTATTAAACTTTTAGTAATATTTTCAGTTGACTGACGCATCAAAATCTCAGAATCTTGGACAATTTTTAAACATTCAACTAAATTCACTTTCAGAAACTCATGAACCATTTTTTCTTGCTAAACAAATTGTAAGAGAATTTTTCCAAACTTGATTAAGAAGATTCCTTGTGTTGGGTTCTCCTAAAGCTCACTTGTAAATGAGATCTCTCTGGGTGTCCATCTAAATACTGTGCGGTGCACTATCACACTGAAGTGTATGAAGCCTCCCAATGAAAGTAGACATGACAGCAGTAATAGTTTTGATCCTTATAACTATATCTAGAGAAGTTTGAGGTGTAGATATAGATTCTATGGACTGATTATCACTACTTATGAGAGATTCAAACTGAATCCCTAAAAAACTTTTCAAATATCCAAAATCTAATTTTGAAATAGACTATATTTGGATCTTTCCAAACTAATCTATCATTTATCTACAAAAATCATCAATATATAATCTTGAAACTAAAATTTCTCTAATATTGTGTTGTTGGTCCTGAACATATTCAAATTCCATTCTAAGAAAAGTTATACTTCTCAAATCTTCCAAATATTTCTGTGTAGACTCTGGTTCAATTTATAGACTTGATTTTCTTCTCACATCATGTTAAAATTAACAGCAAATTCTTCAAATTGGTTATTCAAAGAATCAGAATATTCTTCTTCTTGATATTCGGATGGTTTTCCTGTGTCAATCACGGTTAAAGATTTTTATTTATCTTTCTCACTAGAGGTTTGAAAATTAAATTTCAAGAACCTATATATTCATAATAGGATCAGAAATTTTATTATCCAAAGAATCAACAATAACAAAAAAGTGATTGATTCTCAACTAACCTTATAGTGTCAACTATTACTAGTTGTGTTTGCTCATTACCTTGAGCATTCTCATGAACTTTTTCTTTAGTATGATCTCTTTGATTCTGATTTTCATCATGAGAATATTACTCTTTATTTACATTAATATTTTTAGAAATATTCTCTTGCTCTTTACTAGTGTCTAGTTGATTTTCAGTTTGGTGTTCCTCATGAGTAATTAAAACTCATAAAGTCATTGGTTGAGCAACTTCACTAGTTGCAGTAGCCTTTGCATCTGGTGTCTGGACTGAAAGAACCTAATCTGCAGGTCCATTGATAAAACAAATATTTTCCTTATTTTTACTTTGAATTTTATTTTTTTTAATCTCACAAAAGTATTATTTTAAAGAAAATTCTCAGATTTTATGATTTTAGTGGTATTTTGAGATCAATCAGAGAAATGACCTATTTTGAATTTTAATTATTTTATATTAATTCTGTATTTAGGCCATAAAATATTCTATACTTATCCAAATAGTGAATTTCATTCTTTTTAGGATTCTATATATCTTGGTCTTCAATTCATTCTTCTAGAACCAAATCCAAATCCATCATATTGAAGCACACAACCATCTCTCAAGTTGGGTCTTCAAAACCTTTTACATATCTGAATATTTTTTATGGCAAGACCATATCTCTTGATTTGAAAACCCAAATTCTTTGCAATTTGGAGTGGAAATGAGAAAGACATTTCTGAACAACTTTTATGAAGGTTTCCATGCGTGAATTGAACTTTTTCAAGGCCATTAATGCATGGGAAATAAGATATATGAAATATGGATAGTTTGTCCAGGAAGATTAAATTATTAGAGTAAAACGAGCATAAATCTCTCTACACATGGCCAAATATGATTAAATTTTCAAGGGATACGCACAAGACATTTAGGGACAACTTTAATGGATGATTCTATGCATAAATCGTCCATTTAATAGGTCCAACACAAGGAAAAGTTTTAATGGAAAATCTGGCCTATAGGAGGAGATCTCCACCTTCCCAAATCATTCCAATTCATCTCATTCCATCTAGTGGAAACTATCATAGATGAGAACAAAACTTCCTTCTACCTCCTTTTTCTTCATTCATAATTATTTCTACCATTTTTTTTATTCAAATTTTATGACCCCTTCTTATATGGAGGGGTATAATCCTTAGTGATTAGGTGAAGGGAAGCAGGATCTAATTTTGTGATGTTAGAGTTTTTGAATTTTTTATTCAAAATAATTCTTTGTTTTAAAATTAGTGGTTTTCAATTTAATTTATTTATGAATTTAAAATAAATATGACTGTATTTTAATTTATTCTTAAATATTAAATTTCTTTGATTTAAATATTATTCTACCCTTAATTGATTTATTTATTTTGTACACAAATGGGTTAATTTTTAAAGAAAATCAAGTAAGGGGTGGTTTAGCGATTACTAAAACACATAAAGAAATCAAGATAGAAAAATTTAATTATTTAGGGGAACTCAATACCAGATTCAGTATTTCCTAAGTAATTAAAAATGGAATATTAAGATTTATACACTTTTATATTTAATTAAATTGAAGATGAATCAAAGAAACAATCATTATTCAATTGATTTAATTATTTTGATCTAAAACCAAAAGATTCATTTTTTCTCAAAAACTATGATGCATCATAAAAGGGAAACCCCAAACTGAATACAATCACTTCTCTCTCATTATAAATTCCAAAAACTTCTAAAAATCTTTTATCTTCATAAATCCTAAAAATTTATTATTTTTATCTACATAAGTGACACATATATTAAAACACTACTCTTTGGATAATGAATTTCTGGTTAACACTCATACTACACCTTTAGAGGATTTTAAATTTTTTTCCATAGATCATGTCAAACGTGTGTCAAAACTGGAGTCGCATCTGGGGAAAAAGTGTAAATCTAAATTTACATGACAAGGTTCTCTAATGAGGAACTATTCAATTTTAACCCTGAGATAGAAAGAACATTGTTATAAAGGCTTGGGAATTTTAATCCTGAAAACAAGTTTGAAGAGGTGAATTTATAAGAGTCATGTGTCCAATCAGAATCAACAATAATGGAACTGGACCCACAAAAAAACATGAGGGACCTCTGTGCCCCACAATTTGCTAACCGGCCAAACCGATTAACCATGCATGAACAACAAAATGATTTTGAGTTATGAGTTAACATGATTCTTGTGCTACCTAAATTTCATAGCCTTGCAGGTGAGGATCTCAATCGACATATTCAAGAATTTGGTTATGTCTGTTCAAGTTTCAAACCGAGGGGAGTAGAAGAGAAGCAAGTCAAGTGGAAGGCATTCCCTTTTTCACTTGAGAGAGCAGATAAGGAGTGGTTTTATACCATAAAACCTAGATAAATCCAAGACTGGGATAATCTCCAAGAAATTTTCATGCAAAGGTTCTTCCCAACCTCCCAAATCTTAGAAATTAGGAAGGAGATATATTCCATTAGACAAGCTACCAGTGATACTCTTTATGAGTACTGGTAATGATTCAAGAATCTTAGTGCAAGCTTCCCACATTAAAAATGGAGAAGCACCACTCCATGGTCTTCTTATACCAAGGATTACTGGACAATGATAGAAACCTCTTGGATACATCCTTCAGATGAGTTTTGATTGAAAAATCACCCATAGAAGCCTAGAACCTCATTGAGAAGATAGATCAGAATTCATAGCAATTCAAAACAAGAGGAATTGGTACAAAAGTTATACATGAGGTAAGGACTTATGAATCATCACCTCTCTTTACAACCTAAATTCAAGAAATGAAAATCCTTTTGAGACAAATGGATGTTAAACAAGTCATTGACCAATCATCTCCACCTCAGGTATGTGGATTCTATTCATCACCCAATCATTACACTGATCAATGTGCTAATATACAGGGCATAGAATGTTGTACAACAACATTTTTGCAAATCCTATTTCCACAGAATCAAAAATTTAGAGAAGGGAAAGACCAATAAGGATTCAGATGTCAATAGAACTGTGCTAGGCCACCGTTTCTGCAACAATATCAAAACTCAAAAGCATTCCAATAATATTATAAGCAACCCTTCTAGAAAAAAAAATCCTTTCAACCACTACCTTTCCAGTTATATAATGTAGAAAATCCCCCAATAAGTTCTCAAGAAATAGATATTGAAGAGCTGAAGAAGACAGTGAAAATTTTGGACAATAAATTTGATATCCTTATGTACATTCTGACCAAGAATCAAGGAAAACTCCTAGCATAAAGTGTCCCTAATTCAAAAGATAATGTCAGTGTAATCACATCTTGAAGCGATAAGGATCTTCCACCACCTAATCTATTTAAGTTGGATGTTTCCAAGAAACTTTAAGAAAAACTCACCCACCCCAAAAATAAGACAGGTAAAAAAATTCAAAAGAAACAAATGGAGAAAAAATACAACAATATACCATTCCCTTCAGTATTGACTTGGTCATCAAAGGTTGAAGAATAAAAACTTCAAAAAGAAATCCAGGAAACCTTCTAAAAATTTGAGATCAACATTACTTTTCTAGATACACTATTAAAATTCCAAAATATACAATGTTTCTAAATGAAATATGCACTATGAGAAATAAGAATGATGGGAATGAAAGAATCAGCTTTGGAAGGAGTGTCTTAGCCATGATCACCCCACCATTACCCAAAAAATGTCAAGATTCAGGGAAATTTTATATTCCCATAACTATAGTTTCATTAAAAAAATTTGATTATTTGTGTGATCAAAGTTCTTCCATTAATGTTATGTCTGACTCTGTCCTTTTATCATTAAAAATAGGTGAACAAAATCTCACAAGAGTGGTTATCCAACTAGAAAATGAATCTGCTATTTTTCAGCTGGAGTTGCAGAAGACGTGCTAGTGGGAGTTGAAGGGATCATTTTCCCAGTAGATTTTATGTACTCACCATGGAGGAAAAAAATGCACCTGGTCATTCCCCCATAATTGTTGGAATTCCATTCCATAAAATATCCAAAACAATCATCAATGTGCATGAAGGAACCCTAGCCATGAATCTAGGAGACAACAAAGTGAACTTCAATGTTCTTAACTCAAAAAGAAACCCTTCAAACAACCATTCCCTCTTTGAAATTTCCCACAGAGAAGGTAGTGATCCAATCAAAGATTTAGTCAAACCAGACCAAAAAGATTGGATTCAAAGGATTGAAGATATCTTATGGTCATACCAGACAGCATACAAGACCCCCATTGGTTTGATCCAGTATTGGTTGATTTATGGAAAAAAATTTCATGTACTGGTGGAATTGGAGCACCAAGAATACTGGGCTGTGAAAAATTTGAATTTGGATTTAGAGAGTACTGGAAAAGAGAGAAATTTTCAGTTATAGGAGATGAAAGAAATCAGAAGAGAATATTTTAAAAATTCAAGATTTTACAATGAAAGAACTAGGGTGGAACATGAAAAACTGATTCAGCAAAAGTCCTTTAAACCTAGAGACCATGTTATACTCTACAATTCCAAAATGAAGTTAATTCCAGGTAATCTTCATTATAGGTGGGAAAGTCCTTTTCTTATTTCTAATTTATATCATTTTGGTTCCATTTGGGTTGAGAAAAAAGAGTGAGGAAACCCATTCACTATAAATGGGGAAATGGTGAAGAAGTTCAATGGAAGTTTACCTTAAGAATCAGTGGATGGGCTCAAACTTCTCCAACCAATATACTGATTTATTCTTATGGGGTGAGGTCAAGCCACTAACATTAACCAAAGGCACTTCCAGGAGGCAAACTGAGTTTTACTATTTTCTTAGGATTTAGGACTCAGTTCCCTCATACATCATCCCTTTGAGCTTTAATGGAATGGTACTTACACTAGTATGAGTGGTTTTTATTTTTAATGAACCATCGTGGAAGGAAACCACAAGGAAGACCCAAGAAGAAGAGGAAGAGGACCAAAAGATTTATGTCAAAAGGGAGTTCACATTTTATGATTATCTTTTAAACTCTCTGTATTATTTTTTTGTCCAAAACATGTTTTTAATTTTAAAGGAAAAATAGCATGACCACACTTGAATTATTCTTTACTTGACTAATCTAAGAGACATGAGTTTCTTAGGAATCTTGTGATTCCATGTTTTAGATTTCAATGTTGATATGATTAAATGAGTAAAATGGAGAATTAAATTTTTAAAGTGGAGCATGGATATTAAAATAAGGACTCATGATTTGGAGGAATTAATTGATTCATGTAAATTAAATTCCCCAACCATTTTTCATAATTTTATTTTCTGAAATTAATTTGAATTTATTTTTTATTATTAATCATGCATTGAGTGATTTTCCCAAATCATAAGTTTCATTCCTGAGATTTTTCTAGACCAGGTACTTCATATTTTATCCTTGAGTGTATTTCTTGAGTGATCTTGGGGCATTCCACATTCTAGAACTTGAATTTGAATTTTTCAAAGCTATGACTGTACAAAAACACATTTAAAATGATTGATGCATCCTTTTAAAAGCCACTTATCTTTAAAATACCACCTTTAAATCAATCCTTCTTTAGGTTATAGAGACCATGAATGAACTTGTTAGGAATGAGCAATGTTTCAACCCATTTTTATCCATTCCTGCACCCTCTCAGTAATAGCATGATATTTTAAAGTTGAAGTGTGGGGGTGAATGGAATCATGGTAAATTTGATGATTTACATTGTAAAGAAGATGTGTGGGGGTGATTATTGTTTTAATTATAAGAGGATGTGGAATCATTCATTGTACTCTATTGTTTTTTCCCTCTTGAATATAAAAAAATGGCAAAAGGAACCAAAAAAATAGAAATTTGGGTTGTAATTTGGGTAAACCAAAAAACATCATTACTAGTCCTGTGATTTTTATCATACGTGGTTAGGTGGTAAATGTGAGGTTTATTCTAATCATAGACTTTCGAAAAAAGAAAAAAATTATAAATATAAAAAAAAATATTCAAGAGAGGGCACAAATCATTCATTATGATTAAACTAACCACAATCCTTACTTTAGACTTTTGGGGATATTGTAAGTTGATATAAATTGAAGGGGAGAATTTCATTAAAATTTTACTTTTAATATTATGATTTATGCTTTCAAATATTAACCTCTTCCTTGAGATTTAATTTTTAACATCAAGTCCTACCAACCTTAAGGCTCAGAGACATTTGAACCTTGATTATAATCCATCATGATTTTATGTGCCTTTTGTATTTATAAAGTGGATAAAGTAATTATTTTATAATCTAATGGATATGGAGAATGTTCTTAGGATATGATAATAACTCTAATTTAATTGTATCATGAGTGATGAGAGAAAATATTGAATAGTGAGGTAGATCATGATTTGACATGTTTAATAATAATGAATTGAGGAGCTTGAATGAATGAAAAGAGAAGTTCCATAATTTTTCAATGGAGAAAATTAAAATACATGAATTGACTTTTTCTTTGAAACATTGGAAACTGAATTGATATTTTATATGAAATTTTAAAAGTTTGATTTGATATTGATAATTTTTTTATTATATTGTATTGAAATTCGAATATTTATAACATTGGGGCCCTCTGATTTACAATATTGAGAATTTATGCTTGAGGATAGGCATGGTTTAAGTGTGGGTGAATTGAAAGAACAAATATTTTTCCATAATTTTACTTTTAATTTCAATGTTTTTAATCTCACAAAAGTGTTATTTTAAGGGAAATTATTTCATTTTATGATTTTAGTAGTATTTTGAGCTTAATCAGAAAAGTAACCTATTTCAAAATTTAACTATTTTAAATTATTTATGTATTTAGGACATAAAATTTTATATAGTTATCCATATCATGAATTTCATACTTTTTAGGATTCTATACACCCTAGGTTTAATTTCATTCTTCTAGACCCAAAGTTAAATCCATCATTTGGAATCCCAAAATTAGCTCACAAGTTGTGCCATTAAAATTGTTCATAGATGTAGAGATTTTTTTATGGTGGGATCATATCTTTTGATTGGAAGGCCCATATATACTACAATTTTGAGTGAAGACGCACAATACATTTTTTAACAACTTTAATTAAAGTTCACACAAGTGAATTGGTCATTTTCAAGGCCATAAATGCATGGAAAACATGAGACATGAAATATGGAGAGTCTTTCTGGGCAGATTAAATTCTCAGAGTGAAACGAGAATAACTCTCTCTACACATGGCCAAATATGTTGAACCTGAGGGGAGATGCGTAAGACATTTAGAAAGAACTTTCATAAAGGATTCCACATGTGAATCATCCATTTAATGTGTCTAACACATGGAAATATTCGAAGGGAAAATCTAACCTATAAAAGGAGGAGAGTTCCCCCTTCCCAGATCATTACAATCCATCCATTCCATCTAGTGGAAAGAATCCAAGAGGAGAACAACACTTCCTTCTTCCTCATTATTCTTCATTCGTATTTATTTCTTCCATGTTTATTTTTTATTCAAATTTGATGACCCCTTCTTGCATGGAGGGGTAGAAACCTTAGTGATTGGGTGAAGGGAAGGGGGGTCCAATTTTGTGCTATTTGAGTTTCTGAAGATTTTATTCAAAAAAATTATTTTCTTTTAAATTAATGGGTTTCAATTTAATTTATTTTTTATTTTAAATTAAATATGATTGTATTTTAATTTATTCTTAAATATTGAATTTTTTTCATTTATATATCATTCTACCCTTACTTGATTTATTTAGTTTTTACACTAATTGGATAATTTTTAATGAAAATCAAGTAAGGTATTTGTTTAGTGATTACTAAAAAATGTAAAGAAAATAAAATAGACTAATTTAATTATTTAGGGAAAATAAATTTTATATTAGGTATTTCCTGAGTAATTAAAAATAGTTCATTAGGATTTATACACTTTGGCATATAATTAAATCAAAGGTGAATCGAAGAAAATATTGTTATTCAATTCATTTAATTATTTTGATCTAAAACCAAAAGATTCATTTTTTCTCAAAAAATATGATTACATCACAAAAGGGAAACCCTAACCTGAATCCAATCACTTATTTCCCATTAATGTTTCAACAAAATTCTAAAAAACTCTTGTCTTCTTAAATCCTTTAAATTTTTAATTTTTATCTGCATAAGTGACACATAGATTAAAACACTGCTCTTTGAAGAATGAATTTCTGGTTACCACTCATACTAAACCCTTAGGGTATTTCATTATTTTCTTTATACCTCATGAAAAATGCATGTCATCCATATCCTTTTCTAGGTCGGATATCAAGGGCGTCATCATTTACTTCTTCCAAATTTTCTTCAAGAGATTGAGGGACATCCCTTGTAGCTCCTAGATCAAAGTCATCATAACAGATTCTACGTATCTTTGTTTGAACTACATCTTCTATTGTAGATTATGAAACTTCTTCTTATTCAATTTGGACCGCACCAGCAGATATCAAATTTCCTTTCTCCCCCCTGAGAAATAGGGTCAAATTCTTTTTGTCCTTCTACACCAACAGATAATATCTTTCCCCTAACTGTAATCCAAAATAAACTTAACTTCCTCAAAGTTCGATAACTTAAAATGTTATTTGATGACACATGGTTTGCATCTGTACATCTAAAATTATGCCTCTTTTATATAGTAGAAAATAAATCATCCTTTAATAAGGATAAAAAGACATTCTTGCCACTTCCTGGCAACAGTGATGCATGTACCTTAACACGTATCTTGTGAAATTAAAAAAAAATATCACTCATCATCAAAAACATCATATACATGTCGGGATAAAGAATATTTTATAGCACATCGATTCTTCGAATTATTACTGACTGAATAAACTTAACTAGCACCTTATGCTCAGCTTCATGATTTTTTACAGACATCTTTCTTATTAGGGTAGAGTTGAAGAGAACCAACATAATATCCTATGATTTATGTTCTTGATTTCCAATTGACCGACGATCAAAATGAAAAACCCATTCATGGGTACACTGAAAAACTTTATCTATTTTGACTAAAGAGATAGAAAAATTCCTATCATTCACCCGATATATGATGATGTCCTCTCTGTCATGGAAACTGAACTGAACATTTCTATAACATTATTTTTATTCTATATCAAAAATAAACTCAATGTTTCCTTAAGTAAAAAAGAATTTTTATACCATGAAAAGATAAAGCTTTCCTCATAAGTATATTTTTCTGGTGGATCAATTCGAAATCTTTAACCTTTCCTTGAAGAATTTTTCTTTAGGTGACACATTGTCACTTTGTTCTTCTTTGTTCACATTCACATGTAATCTTCAGCATCGACATTGCTACATATATGTTGGTTGAAGGTTCAGATTCTAGGGTTTCAAATAAATAACGAGAGTTCTGGAACCTGAAAGGGTTAGAATACCGAGGATAAGAGTGAAGGATAGGTGGGTTTCTAATAGTTTTGGTCACACCGGTTCTGGTTTCTAAATACAATTACAAAGTGTAAACATTATTTATTTTTTATTTAGAAAAGATGTGCTTTTTCAAAAATTAAGTAAGTTGTTTTTTTATTTAAACAAATAATAAATAAATAATAACCAAATAAAAATATTAAAATTATTAATACAGAAATTAATGAATCGAATTAATAAAAATTTATTTAAAATTAAATTATTCATAACCCCCTTAATAAAATCACAACTAGAAGTGGGAAGTATTTGAGTAAAAATATCACCAAGTTGATATTAACTATTTATAAATTCTAAAGACATATCCTTTTTAATAACATGATCTCTTAAAAAATGATGTCTTATATTAGTGTGTCTAGTTTTTGACTGAATTACAGGATTTTTTGAAATTTTAATTTCACTTTTATTATAAAATAAAATACGATTATTTTTAAAATTATGTCCAAAGTATGGTAAGGTGTGTTTCATCCACAACACTTATGCACATCAACTGTCATTAGATATATATTATTCTTCATCTGTTGATAGAGAAACTGAATTTTGTTTCTTACATGACCATGAAACTAAAGATTTTCCAAAAAAGTGATAGGTTCCTTATGTGTTTTCTATATCTAATCTGCATCCTCCAAAACCAGCATCTAAATATGAAATTAAATTAACATCATAAGTTTTTGGGTAAAGTAGATATTTAAAAATAGTTCTTTTTTAAATATCTAAAAATTATTTTATCAGTGGTAAGATTAAATTCTGTGGGGTTTGATTGAAATCTAGCACATAAACATATAGAAAACATTATGTCTAGTGTGGTAGCAGTAAGATATAATAAACTACCAATCATACATTTGTATAACTTGTTGTAAACTAGTTTTTCAACTTCATCCAAATCAAGATTTACATTCGTACACATGGGAGTTTTATAAGTCTTACTTTTTTCTAGTCCAATGTTTTTCAATAAATAAATAATTGATTTTATTTTATTTAAAATATTTCTATAATATTTTTGATATATTTGAAATCCCAAAAATAAATTTAATTCTCTCATCATACTCACTTCAAATTATTTTTGCATAAGGTTTGAAAAACTATTACAAAACCTTTTATTTATTGAACCAAAAATAACACCATCTATATAAATTTATACTAATAATATATTAGAAAAAGAATTTTTCTTAAAAAGAGTTGGATCTTTTAACCCTTCAGAAATTCCATTTTCCAAAAAAAGATTAATCTTTCATACCAAGCTCTAGGTGCTTGTTTAAGGCCATAAAGAGTTTTAGTGAGTTTAAAAACTAAATTCGGTAGATGAGAGTTTTGAAAACCTAGTGGATGTTCAATATAAACTTCTTCCATTAAATATACATTTAAAAAATCTGATTTTACATCCATCTGATATAATTTAAAATTTGTATGAGTTGTATAAGCTAGAATGATTCTAATAACTTCGAATTTAGCTACATGTGAAAAGGTTTCATAAAAGTCTATCCCTTATACCTGGTTGTATCCTTTTGCTACTAATATATCTTTATTTCTAGTAAATATCCCTTGATCAAGTTTTTTATTTCTAAAAACTCATTTGGTTCCTATTACTGGATAATTGGTAGGTCTATCAACTAATTCCCAAACATTATTTGTACTGAATTTATTAAGTTCTTCTTACATAGTCATTAACCAATTTTCATCTTTTAAAGATTCTTCTGAAGTCTTAGGTTCTAATTGTGATAGGAAGGAAACAAATTCAGATAAGTTTCATACATTTATTCTAGTTATTACTCTTGTATCTAGATTTCCTATAACAGTTTCTAAAGGATGATCCTTTAAGGTTCTAGATTGTCTATGTAAAACACTTCTAGGTTCATCTACTTCATATCTTTCTAGAGTGGACTGAATTTTATTTATTTTATTTTAAAAATAATCTTACGTGATTCAAGCCTAATATTGTCTAAATATTCAACAATTTCATTTGTTTAATCTTTATTTTTATCAAAAGAACCACTTTCATCAAACTTCACATGAACAGATTATTCAAAAATCCTTGACTTTTTATTATACACTCTATAGGCTTTAGAAGTACAAGAATATCCCAGAAAGATTCCGCATCAACCTTCCAATCAAATTTACCAAGTTTTTCCTTAGTATTCAAGTTATACACCTTGAATCTAAATACTTTAAAGAACTTAACTTTAGGTTTTCTTTTATTCCAAAGTTCATAGGGTGTATTTTAAATAAGAGGTATTATTAAAACTCTATTCATGATATAGAAAGTTGTATTTACAACTTCTTCCCAAAAATAAGTAGGAAGACTATATTAATTTAATATAATCCTTATCATTTATTGAATAATTATATTTCTTCTTTCAATGATTCCATTCTATTTAGGTGTTCTTGGTGAACATAATGTGTGTTTAATGCCTAAGTTTATGAAAAAGGAATTAAATTCTTGATTCTCAAATTCTACACCACGATCACTTCTTAATGAAATTATTTAAAAATATTTTTCACTTTGAATAATTTTACAAAAAACATTCAAACACAGTGAACACTTCACTTTTAAGTTTTAGAAAATAATACCATGTAATTCTTGAAAAATCACCAAATAATATATAAACATATAAGTTTTTCATCCAAAATTTCTACCATTGATGGTCCAAACAAATCCATGTGGATAAGTTATAATATTTTATATGTAAAAAAATTTTAATATATTTGATTGATGATTTGTGTTGTTTTCAAATTTGGCATGAATCACAGAATATATCACTATAAAATATAAGACTAGGTAAATCAAAAACAAAGTGTTTCTTTGAAAATTTATATAATTTAAATGCATTTTAGTGTCCAAGTATTTTATGTGAGATCCAAGATGCATTTGTATTAGCAGTTAAACAATTTACTTTTTATTTACACAAGCAATCAAGATCCAAGGTATAAACATTTTCAGTTCTAAGTGCTCTAAATTTAAGCAATTTATCTTTGATAACTGAGTTGGAATTGTTAGGTAAATCAATATAAAACCCATCATAAAAGTGTTGAGAAATACTTATCAGGTTGTGCTTTAACCCTTGAATATAAAACACATTTTTTATTGAAATTGTCATTTGATCTCCAAATGATCCAACTCCAACTATTTTCCCTTTATAATTGTCTCTAAATGTGAATAGTCCTCTATCTAGTTTTTCCAGTGTATGAAAATTGGAGGAGTATCCACTCATGTGTCCTGACCATCCACTTTCCATATACCATACATCAATTTTTTCCTATAACCTTTTTTCAACAAAAGTATTTTAAAAAGTGTCTGTTTTGGTACCCATATTTCCTTAAGTCCGACAGTGTCAGAAAGAAAATATATGGGAATCTAGATTTTCTTTATTTTATCAAAATTTACATTACATGATTCAAAAATATTTTTAGAAATAAAAAGCTTTTTAATTCCACTTATCTAAGGATTTCTTAAACACCAGTTGTTAGAATAACATTCTTTAATTATACAGTAAAAACAAGTAGTTTTTTTAGAACTTAGCATGAAATAATTTTTATATAACTTTTATATTTCTCTCTTGATTTCTATTCCATATTTTTCTTTTTTTGTTAACATTTTTATCCAAGGATCTCATTTAGAAATTTTTCTTCTTTAATTAATATACTAGAACAACTTTTGATTGATTCTAATTAATCTTGTAATTCTTTTATTCTATTTTAATGAACAATACAGCATGATGTAGATTTATTAAATTTTTCTTTTATTTAATGATTTTGTTTTAGAATTGCATCTTTTTCACTTAAAACAGCATTATGTATGATCTTCAGTGAATTATTATTTTTTACTAGAGATTCATATTTTTCTTCAAGTATTGAGAAATAAGTAGCTAATATTTTACTTGATCATTTATCAGAATTAGAAGGAGGATAATAATAGGATTGTAGCCCATATTCTTCCTTAGTCATAACGCACATGTTTGATTTAATATTTTTTTAGATCTTTTTCTGATAGAAATTTAGAATAGCTGCTGGAGTCTTCAGACATACTCCAAGTAGGTTTCATAGCACTCTTCCCTTTTTCTCATAATCAGCATTCTTCTGATTTTTATTTTCCAACTTTCTTCTTTCTTATTTTAACTGTGGGAAATCAAGTCTGATAAGACTCATCTGTTTTCATTCATATTATCTAAATTATTTATATATTTTTTATATTTCTTGAAGGATTTTTAAAGCCTCTATTTTTCTTATAAAATTTTCTATGTTTTCTAGATTGTTGAACCAGTTCCATTTTAGAAGCTGAGCAATTAGAATCATTTGGGATCTAGACATATTCTTTTGATTTATTTTTATGCTTCTAAGATGTAACTTTAAGGGAAATATTTTCCCTTTTTATTATCTTATGATCTTTAGCTTTATCTTTCATCTCTTCTTCATACATCATCAGGGTTCTAATCAATTCTTTCATTGTATAATCTTTGACGAGTGATGACTATCTTAGAGAAGCAGATATTCCATTCCATTTTGAGGGTAGTACTCTGAGTACTTTCAATTCTTGATCTGATTGTGTAATTATGGTTCCTAAGGTTGAGACATCATTAACTATTTCTTTCAATCATCCATTCATCTGGGTGATGCTTTCATCATCATACATTCTGAAGGTCTCAAACTTCAATTTTGCAATAGCATACCTTAATTGTATGATATTGTCAGTTCCTTTATATGAAACAACAATTGTCTTCAACATTTTGTAAGAAGAAGAATATTGAGATACTTGATTGGATTTTTCTGGACCAAGTCCAAAAATAATATCATTTATTGTTTTTTAATTGATGGCATACTCATCTTCTTTGGCAGCATCCCATGATTCTAGTTTTTTAGGGATTTCATATGGAGTGATAATATTCATATATAATTTAAATCAAAGATTTTTCCGCTAGATGACCACAAAATATTTCCAACATCCATATTTATCATCATTGAAACATGGAGCACATATCATTGACATACCCTCTCTAGGATCATCCATTGATATTTGTCTCTGTATAGACCTTATACTTTTGAGTTTTCTAGAGCTTATATTCTTTATTCAAAAAAAGAACTTCTTTGATACCAATTGTTAGGTTGTAATAATGCAAAGATACACAAGAGGAGGTGAATTGTATTTTTTCAATAATCTTGACATATTTTGAATTTTAACCTTCTTTGTGGTTTATACAGATGTTTATTATTATCTTCTATAAGTATTTTGAGCTGTAGATAAATATTTAAGAAGAACGTGACAATTTGTATAGTAGTTTGGGGCATAAAGGTCTCCTAGTCCACTCCACCAACACTCTCTCTGCGAATTTGGTGATTTTCCCTAGAAAGTTCCTCTTATCACAACACTGTAACAACTAAGTATAGGCAGTTGACACCATTACAATAAGGCTTTATAGAGCCTTCTGGTTCTTTTACAGGGAACCAGATTCTCCACAGCTTAGTCCAAGAAGTTGATACTCTACCATGACTGAGTCTGAGCAACCGAAACTCCAATAAATCAAAATATTTTCATTTGATTGATTAAACAGGTTCTTGATCATGGTTTCAATAGAAACTGAAATAATACAGATATTTTTATTAAAAGATAAATGTATTAAAAAAGAATAGTTTCGAAGAGATCATGGTTGCGAATGATCTTCAATAAAAATAGAAACAAACAAACAACATTAGTTACATAGTACGAGGTTGAAACATGTATGTCTCCAAAGTGTAGCTTCTCCAGAATAACAGATTCATTCAATATTTTGTTTCTCTACAAAAGTTATGTATTCAAAAAGGTATTTCACATACAATATGATATGATCCTTATGAAAAGAAAAAAAATACTCTTGTTATATATATATTAAATTTGGCTTTCTTTCGGTTGATTAGATCCAAGAATTTTATCTGATAAATCTCAATCATTTGAATTCAAATCATTCAAGAGAGTCATAACTTCCCTTAGAAATAGGAACATTTTACTCCATTGAATAGAAGCCTTTAAATTGTACATAAAATTTCTTTAAAATGATATTTACTTTTATCGAGACCATTGTAGTAATCATGGAAAATATCTTTAATTTTAAACTCCATTGTTGAATAGTCAAGCACAAGGTTCCTTTATGTAACAAAAAAATACAAACATAGGATTGACAACGTATAACTGTTCACAAACATAGGGTTGATAATGTACAATTGTTTACAAACGTAGGGTTGATAAAGAATACTTTCTTTTTCTCAAATCTAGGGTAGATGATCCATACTTTTCCAATAATTTAGGGTATATGATCCATACTTGTTATTTCAAATGTTGGGTTTATAAACTATATATTAAGCTTAAAAACATAGGGTATGAACAGTGTTTTCAAAATATTTTCAAAATTTTCTTGAATAATTTAAAAAATATTTAAACCCATAAATAAGATAAACTTCCCAAGAAATATATTCCTGAAAAATACTTAAAGTAATTTCATCAATAAAACAAACAAGGATATTTGTGAGAATCAAAACCAATAAGATTTATAGAGTATTGTTGAGACAGTACATGCACAAAAATGGACTCAAGGAGCATCCCTATAACCAATATGAATGAGGTCATGCCATAATTCTGGTGTGTGTAAGATCATAATCTATCTAAAACTTCCTCCCTCCCGAAGTTCTTTTATTTCATCCTACTTAGCACCATGAGATACTATCATATCGTGCAGGTTCGAAAGGACCCAGCCAAATTTTTTGGGTTATTCAGTGAAACCCATGGATATACCTTAAAGGGAATGTCCTTTTGGTTGTTTCTTAGTGATCTTCATCAAGTACTAAATGAAGGTAATGACAATAGTTTACTAAGCTATAAGGTAAACATTCTTCATTTCCATTTTCATATGATTTAAGATTCAAATGAATTATAATCTTGTGTTTTATGGTTTCTAAACTTTTTTGCTACTTCAATTAAATGTTAATCATCCATAGAAACCTATTAGCGGTATAAAATAAATACCATGCATTTCGATTCATGAAATCATATTTTTTTTAAATGAAGATCAATGACCAATATTACATGATGCAATAATGTATTCTTGACTGACCCCAGTATTACATAGTCAATGATGGGGTCCTTGGAATTATGTTATGCAATAACGTAACCTGCATTGGGATCATTGACATTACGTTATGTGATAACATAATTTGCGATGGGGTCCCTGACACTATGTAATGTGATAACGTAACCCATGTTGGGGTCACTAACATTACAATATATGATAGTGTAATCTATGTTGGTGGCATAGTGTACGTTATGCGATAACATAAACTGCTTTTCTGAGTTACATAATAGAGTATTGTATCTTAAAGATGTTATAAATGTCTTCCATATAATACGACTAATTTTGATTAAATGGTTTAAGTGTCAAGGCCTATCTATTGTATATTTGAGTATCCTATCATTCCTTGGGAATCGTTAAATACGATTCCAATGAAAGAAATTTATTTTTCTAATATTTTATTTCTTGATTTTAATAATTTGAAACTCATTTATAAATTATGGGAAAAGATATTTTTGGAAATTTATTTAATTTATAAATATGTATGAATTAATTAATAATAAATTATTTATAATTGATTAATAAATTTTTTTAAAACATATATTAAATAAATATCCATAATATTAAATGTTAATATTGAAATATAGTCTTCAAAATTTATATGGCATGTTTATAATTTAGATATAAAGTGATTGTATGAAAATTAGAAGTGTAATTTATAGACGTTTTATAAATTAATAAATAAGGATAAATATAAATGAGTTTTTATTTAAAGGAATTAAATAAAACATATAAAAATGGGTTTTGATAAATGATTTGATCAAATGGTTAAATTATATTAAATATGTGATATTTAAATTGTGAAAATGTTTACATAAAATAAATTGAAATATAAAATTTTTATATTTCATGAAATATCATATATTTAAAGTAAATTTCATATAGATAATTATACGAAGGAGTTCATATTGTAAGTACATATAGAGTTTATATTTATCTAAATTATAGAATGTCCATAATAAATTATCAAGTGTTTATAATTGTTTATTTATGAATTGTTCATAAATGTTTATCTTATGTTTAAATTCATGATTTATTCATTTATTTATTATTCCATATTTATTTCATAGATATAATTGTTATATTATGTATTTTTATATATGTTTTAGTTTTAAATGTTAAACCTCTTCTATAAATTGTCATACGTGCATATAAGGAGTTACATTCTAGGTATGATGATAATGGATTTAGTTTTCTTCTACATTGGCTTTGTCTTTTATGGAGTTATGAGCTTATATTGAGTAGTTTATTATCATTTATACATAGCAGGTGTTAGAATTATGATGGAATTGGGATCTCTCTTGAGTAAATTATTACTGAGTATAGGAACTTTGTGTTGGACTTCCCACTGGTATGGAGGTCTATGCCTTGTTCTAAAAAAAGTGTGGGTTGACTATTTGTGGCTCCATACTTACTCGTGTAAGGATTATGAATTGCATATAATTCTAAATTGTTACATGAAATAGTTTAATATATTGTATTCTTGGAATGAATTTGTATTTGTATAAATATAATTGACTTTAAATTTGGGTTGGTAATGAAAGATATGAGTTGGGTATATAATTACACATCAATATGGTTTGAAAATATTGTTTTGGTGGAAGGAATAGCATTTCAAACTAAATCATTAGAAGTATTCATACAGGTAAAGGGAATGCAGGAGATGAGATGATGAAATTAAATCCCCTTTAAATAATATCGAGTGTTAGATTCATTCTAAAGCAAGAACATGTTAAGACCTTAATCATTCAATCAGGTAGGTTCTACAAAATCTGGGTACCCATGAATTATCTTGTGTAAGGCCTTGTGAAAATGGCTAACCCTAAGAGTTAAGTAACCAAATCTCATTGGGAGCTTTTGGTTACACTTATCTGAGAAACCCTAAAAGTTAGGATAAGAGAGGAATGGTGTTGAGCATGTCTGTATGATGGGTTGAACAAAGAGTTTTCTAATCAAACATCCAAGAGTCATATATGATATTATTAGGATGATAATCTACTAAAATAATTAAGTAGTGAGAGAAATGTCAAATTGGGCTCATCGTTTAATGAAATATGGATATTGGCTCACTAATGAATATGATGAGTTGAAAAGGGGTAATCATCTTAGTGGGTTCACAAATAATTAAATTCCTTGTAAAATGTTTTTAAAACATGATACTCATTTGATAAAAGCTTCTACAGTATATGAAGAACATAATCATCATCCAACTTAACTTTGAGATCAATAATTCAAAGTATGAGCTTATTGTAAGCAACTCTTAGGACTGAAAACTTGAGAAAAGTTCTTAATTGAAATTTTATATGTTTGAACAACCAAATGTTGAAGTTATTAAAAAAATTAATCCACATTATTATAGGATAATTGAAGGGTTCACTTAAGGTTTCAAAGGCATTGGAGTCAAAATGACCTAAGAAAATTTAGTTGTCACTCATATACTCAAATGTTTATGACCTAGTCACACTAGAGGTTTCTATAAGGCTTGTTCTACTTGTTGAATTTACTCTACTGACATCAATGGAAATTTTCTGATGATGTTAATGAGTTTAAAAAAAAGGTTTACTCAGTATTCTCTAAATGTTGAGAATGGATGAACTAGGACATGTGATGTCCAAGTTCTCATATTCTATTAAGAGTACAGATGGGTAAATTTCCAAACCCAAAGAAGAAAAGTTAGTTGTAAAGTCCAACAATGTTTCTTTTAGTAGTCAATCAAGATCATTAAAACCTAAAGTTTTCAAGAATAAGTAATCATTCCATATAATGGAACTTTCCATAAAACCTAAAGGGGTTTTCGACACTCCATGGGAAGTCCATGATAAGTATCATCATTATAGAAATTAATTCTTCAGTTTTGGTAGGTGTGTGGTACCAAATGTATAACTTAAAAATGTTGTAAAAATTTAAAGTAGTTTATAAACATGGAAATAATTGATAGAGCTAGTATTTTGCATTGAATTGATTAAGTAAAGTATTGTTACATTTAATATTTGAATGTAAAGGGGTATATCAAGCTCAGACGGGCCTAACGAAATGATGTGTATAGTCATCTTATTTCTCTTATATGATAAGAGAAGTTATTTATTAATAAATAGTTATGAATAATATGATATGGTTTATTTAATACACATTTTTTATGATTCATCAAATTATATAACATGTCTTGAGAATAATATAGGAGTAAAAATGTCTTAATCATGATAAATGTGTTTATCCAGATTTTAGTTAGAATATGAAGAATTGAGACTTCACCCCCATTAGTGGCATATTTTAAAGAATAAGTCTTATTTTCAAGAAAATGTTCAGAACACATAGAATACCATATATAATATGGAAACAATATTTTTTTAAATATTCTTAATAAAAGGAAATAATAGTTATTTCTTAAACAAAAAGGATTTTGAGTATCTTAGCATAATATTCTAAAGAGAATATAGTGTCAAAGAGGTTAGTGAGAGTATGTTAGGACTTAGAGAAGTTCAAAGTTAACAAATAAAATTTTATGTCGGTCAATGTTCAAAGTGAATTTCACATGATATCCTAAAAGAGTTTAGGGTGTGATGGTAAAGAAAATTTTAAAAAGTTTCATTTAGTTATGATAAAAAAGTGAATATTAGTTTGTATCCTAAAGGAGTTTAGGATGTGCTTATTAAGATATACAATGTAAAGAGTTACATTAGTTACCAGAATATTTTAATGAAAAAATTTATTGAAAGGGTTCCAATAATTATGATGATGAACTTAGAAAGAGTTTTAAGTAAACAACAAACATTAATAACATTATCACATTTGATGTTATGAAACTAAGAAGTTTGTATATGTTCAAGGAGTTGAACATTAGGAATATGATTTTTATGTCTCACCATTATTCAAACTTACTTTCTTCATAGATGTTACTTGCTCAAACTTAGTAGGAGGGTTTTATCACAAAGTGATGTGACATGAATTACATAGCGATTTAATGAGTTTAACAAAACCCCAGAAAGTACAAAAAACATAAGGCTAATCTGTCAGTCTATCATATATGACGTGTTAGAGAGGTGCTTATGTATGGTTTTGTTAAAATATTATTAAATAGTTTTTGAAAATAAAATGTATCATGTAATAAAAAAGTCAATCATCATTTTATCATTATTTCACGTTGGTCATATATATGTATATATTAATATACATTCTATGATGTGTAATGTTAATTGACCACTCAAATTATGACTTCAAGTTATCTCTAACCAATGTTCACCATGGAGTATTATAGGTTGTAATAAAATGCTAAGGTTTGTGTGAGTATAATTCTTGTATTGTGATAGAAAATATGATCATGAGATGCAAAATGAGATTTGTGTGTTAGATGGCCCACAAATTATACCACATGGAGTGTCTTACACTATGTATTTGGTATACTATGGGTGTATGGTTCATATTTGGAAACTCCACTACATAAGGTTGGTGAGATACCTAGCATGAGAATCTACATACTTTGATACCCTTTTTACGCAAACCTTCAGACTTAGCTAGTCAGGGGGTGGTTGAGTATGTCGTTGATCATGTCTTTGATTAGATTTTAACCAAGATTGGATTTATTTGAACCAAAGGTATTTTCATGGTTGGATTTGTTAAAAATATATGGTAAGACTGAGATGGAATTGGATTTTGGTAGTTGGTAAGAGAGAGTTGGCATTGGATTTCATGATTGATAAAAGAGAGGCTAAAGATATGATACATGGAGGATTATTATGGATTCATCTTTGAAGAAAAAATATATACATGGAGTGGGAGAATTTTGGAATTTTTAAGGAAGGTCTAACATTATTCTAGGAAAAGGAATTTGGTGATGAGTTAATAAAAAAACTATGTCACTCATGGCCAGCTGCCTTGAAGGGAAGATTCAATCTTGACACATGATTAGAAATAGGTGGCAGGTGGAAGAGCAAGGGAGTATGAGCCAATAAGGGTAAGAGAGGAAATGGGGCATGCCTAGGAGTAATCATCATGCAAAGCATCACGGTGACCCGCTGACCAGGATAGGGCCTAAGTGATTTGAGGATGGCCTCAAGAGAATCTCGGGTAATAAAACACACAGGAGTCCCATGTGTTTTCCAATGTGGGATAGTTTATGATGTCTTTATTGTTCATGTATATCATTTTTATCATCATATTCAACCTATGGCCTATTCTACATGCATGAATCAAAACCCCAGCATCCCTGATCAACTGGGAAGGATCTCATTCACATCTCCACCCCACTTAATTAATCACGATGATTGAGGAACACTTAGATATTGAGTACCATTTATGTTTGAAGAACTACTGAAGAGAAATGTAGTTACTTTTTAAGGTTTATAGTGAAAGTTTCTAAGGTTTACTACCTTATGAGCTTTTTTTGGCTTCTGAGTAACACACTGCATATATTCACATTGCACGAAGAAGGAATTCTAAAGTAATGATAGTGGATTGAGAGTTTTGACAATATATTCATCGTGGGGGGTGATCCACACCCACAAATGGTTTTTTAGTGAAGGTAACCATGCTACAAGACAAATATGATGTGCCACAAATAAATAGCAGACAAGATAAAATGGTTTTGGAAAATTAAGGACCTCCACACCATAAAGATGTTATTGTGTCATAATCAATATAGATAGAATGTTTTTTTCACCACAAATCTATTCTACACACTACATTGGTTATGGAAGTTGAAATATGTTGTGTGAAAACTAACTTTCCATGCTGCAAGGCATAGTGGCACACCACAAACTATGTTTTGATAGAGATTTAAAATAGTAGTGCAGAGTGTCCTAACCGAGGAATTTTAGTAGTTATTCTTACTTCTATAAACTACTATTTAGGATCTCAATGGTCGAGATTGATTGTTAGATCAACCAAGAGACAATTTTGATGCAGAGTAGTTGGATGTTAAGTTTTATTTTAATTTCAAGTTTGAAATTCAAATTATTCTAAAGTTATATTAGATTTGTTGTGCAGAATTGGAAGAGGTGGAGTATAGAACAAAAAGAGGATTCTGCATAAAAGAACATAGGAGAGAGGAACTATGTGTTCCTAGGAGGAAAGAGACACCATCTTGGAATTCATTTAAGATATGTATTGGAAGAGAACAAAATTAGGAATGGATTATATTGAATTGAAAATCTGTTTGAAGTATAAGAAGCGTTGTAAACATTATTGAAGATTAGACTTTATTTATCTTACCTTTGAATATAGGAATTGGATAGAAGAATACATTGAAGAGATAATTCATTAAAGAATAATTCTTATGCTATAATTATTATATCTGAAGAGTATTGATTTTTATTGTGTAGATTTTGTTTGAAGACAAAAGGATCAACTATTCTATCAAGGAGTTGATCACATGTGGTTGAATAATTCAAGGGCAGCACATAGGATTACACTCGAGCATCAAGATCCAGAATTTATTTTGTAGTTTACTTCAGAACTACATGTTAAATTTGAAGGTACCTACATGTCATTAAACTAAGAAGAGACCTACAAGTCTATAAATGGATAACTTTTCCAAAGCAGTGTGCATATGAGAAGAGGAAATGAGATATCCCTATATCATTTGTAGGAAGTGAGCCTTATGATGATTGACATTACCTAAACTTGTATAGGCAACCTTATTGAGGAGTGACCTTACCTAAACTTTGTATCCACGTAACAGTTAGTTATAGTGGAGCACCGTGCTAAGTGTATTATCCTTGTAATAATTGTATTACTAGTATTAGAAATGAGGTCAAATTTTGACAGTGGACGAAATAGATATACTCAGGGAGATCATCTCTTGAGAAGTCTTACTCGAGGAGGTAAATTCGCAGATTGGGATTTCCACACAGTGGAAACATGGAAAGACCATGACTAAAGTCATAACTCATTATAAACATGATCTTATCCTATGAAAGCTAACATATATGGTTAGCATGTTGGCTCTAGTTCAAGTAGGATTGTTGTAAAAGTGGTAACTCTAGACCCAACTTCATCAGTACTTTTAGATTATCATATCATTCATATGGTGAGTTATGGCTGATGTAATCTTACCATAATAGTGTTGATATTTCTATGTCCACTATTTAAATGGAAATATTCATAAATTATTTGTCTTATAAAAAGGTTATAGTAGTTCTAATAAGACACTGACACCAGCTGTGTCATGACCCATCCTAGTGGGGCCCACACTACAACTCCCCAAACCCACCTCCAATAGGCCAGAGGATGGTGACTAGCACTGAGTAGGCATATCACTAACATGGGAGGCATTTCCTAAGTACCTGTACACACGAACACCTCTCCAATTCCATAAAGTTGAGAAAGTATAACCCACAAAGAGTAAAATGCTTGCATACACTATAAACCACCCAATAGAGTACAACATAAAGTAAATTGATGAAAAGTAAACTGGGCTAGAATAAAATCCCACCAATAAAAAACATGATTGTGTAAAACTACAAGTCCAACCTGCAATACAGAATAGGTACTGGGAATGATGCTCATAGCCATAGGAACACCTTGACCTGTACAGAACTCATAAAGCTCAGTCTGGTCCTGGTCCACCCTGGACTCCGTTGAAAGGTCGCACATCTTCACCAAAGATGACACGTGTGGGAAAATATCGTGTAGGGGTCTGTATAACAATACTCATTAGGAGACCCCAAAAACCACAAAGCAATATACAAAGTAAATGTACAGTCATCTCTATGCATTATATGTCCACAAATCATATAACAAGTGAAAGGTATCCAGATATAATCAAAACCCAGACCCATAGTCTAAAGGTAAGTCACATAGATCGCATACCACCACTAAGGATTAAGCTTGAAGATTCCACAAAGAAATCGTCTGGGAGAACTCACTCCATGAGTCTAATAGCTCCGATGACGTCCATTCGAGAAGTACCGTTCATCGATAAAGGTCACGAGAGAGATAGATGTTCCAAAGGAGATAAGATACACTCATTCCAGAATAAAACACTCCTGAGTGGGAAAAGATCATGATATATGGATGAGGATCACTTCCAGGGCCATGGGGTGATACCGCGACCATCCGGATTCACCTGCTAAGTAGAGGATCGACGTTTTGGTAGGATTGGTCACACTGATACCTAACTCTACCAAGGGTGAATAACGGACAGAGGATTTCACTCTGAGCTACTCAAAGGGATTCCAAATTTATCCAGAAAATTCATGTTAAAGGGACTGTTATCCTAAGGATAGGAATGGTACTTGACCTTCAGAGGAATAAGCAAAGGGGCACTAACTCAAATGAAACATGTCCAAGGAACGGTGGAAAAGAAGATGAATCCATGTTCATGAAAAAAATACATGGCATGTAGAAGGGTAACATGTCGTGTCTCTCAACTCTGGGTACTGTACGTGTGAAATGACCTGAGTCATAAGGAACATGTCGTATCGAAAGGTAAGTACACGGCATGTAGGATGGACCACACGCCATGTTAGAGTAACCATGGTATGCTCCATGTACGTTGGCCACCTCTGTGCCCGTACATGGCTTCAACCCATGTAAGTTATCCCATGTAACTACTACATGGGGTAACCTGTGTAACCGGCATGGTCAGTATCCTATCAGTCACATTTTACGATTCCTTGGAAATCGTTAAATATGATTTGAATGAAAAAAATGATTTTTATAATATTTAATTTATTGTTTTTAATAATTTATAAATGATTTAAATATTATTGGAAAGGGTATTTTAGGATTTTTATTTAATTTATAAATTTTTTAATGAATTAATTAATAAAAAATATTTATAATTGATTAATTAAAAGTTTTTTAAACATTTATTAAATAAATATCCATAATATTAAATGTTAGTATTGAATTACCATCTTTAAAATTTATATGAAATGTTTATAATTTAGATATAAAGTGATTATATGAAAAGTATAAGTGTATTTTATAAAGGGTTTAAAAATTACTAAATAAGGCTAAATATAAATGAGTTTTTTTTATATATTTTTTTTAAACCATATAAAAATGAGTTTTGATAAATAATTTGATCAAATGGTTAAATAATATTAAATATGTGATATTTAGATTGTGTAAAATGATTACATAAAATAAATTGAAACATAAAATGTTTATGTTTCATAAAATATCATATATTTAAAATTAAATGTTAGATAGGGAATAATATGAAGGAGTTCATATTGGAATTAAATATAGTGTTTATATTTATCTAAATTATGGCATGTCCAAGACAATTTATAATGTGTTTATAATTGTTATTTTAGGAATTGTTCATGAATGTTTATATTATGTTTAAATTCATGATTTATTCATTTATTTATTATTCTGTATTTAGTTCATAGATGTAATTGTTATATTATGGATTGTTATTTATGTTTTAGTTTTAAATGTTAAACCTCTTCTATAAATTTTCATACTTGCGTATAAGGAGTTACATGCTAGGTATGATAATTGATTTAGTTTTCTTCTACATTGGCATTGTCTTGTATTGAGTTATGAGCATAAATTAAATATTTGATTATCATTTATACATATTAGGTGTTATAATTATGATGGAATTGAGATCTCTCTTGAGTGAAGTATCACCTAGTAGAGAAACTTTGTGTTGTACTTCCCACTCGTATGGAGGTCTATGCCTTGTTCTAAAAAAAGTGGGGGTTAACTATTTGTGGCTCCAGACTTACTCATGTAAGGTAATAAATTCCATATAATTCTAAACTTTTACATGAAATAGTTTCTTGTATCATATGCATAGAATGAATTTGGATATGTATAAATATAAGTAAATTTAAATTTGGGTTAGTAACACAAGCTATGAGTTGGGTAAAGAATTACACATCAATATAGTATGAACATATTGGTTTGGTTGAAGGAATATGATTTCAAACTAAATCATTAGAATTATGCATATAGGTAAAGGGAATGTATGAGATGAGATGATGAAATTAAATCCCCTTCAAATAATATCGAGTGTTAAATTAATTATAAAGAAAACACATGTTAAGAACTTAATCATTCAATAGGGTACGTTATACCAAAGTAGTGTACCCCTGAATTATCTTGTGTAAGGCATAGTGAAAATGGATAACCCTAAGAATTATGTAACCCAATCTCATTGTGAGCTTTCCGTTACAATTATATTCGAAACCCTAAAAGTTAGGATATGAGAGGAATGGTGTTGAGTTTGTCTATAGGATGGGTTGAACAAAGAGTTTTCTGATAAACCATCAAAGATTCATATATGATATGATTGGGATGATACTCTATAAAAATAATTAGTTAGTGAGAGAAATGTCAAAGCGGGCTCACTGCTTAATGAAACCAGGATATCGGCTCACTAATGAATATGATGAGTTGAAAAGGGGTAATCATTTTAGTGGGATCACAATCATAAAAATTCCTTGTTAAATTTTTGTTAAACATGATAATTAGTTGATAAAATATTATATAGTATATGAAGAACATCATCATCTTACAACTTAACTTTGAGATCAATCTTTCAATGTATGAGATTATTGTAAGAAACTCTTATGACAGATAACTTAAGAAAAGTTCTTAAGTTAAATTTTATGTGGTTGAACGACCAATTGTTGAAGTTATTGAACAAATGAATCCAAATGATTAGAGGACCTAGAAGGGTTTATGTAAGTTTTCATAGGAATTGGATGAAAATGACCTAAGAAATTTTAGTCATCACTCATATACTCAAATTTTTATGACATAGTGAGACTATAGGTTTCCTTAAGGATTGTTCTTATTATTAAATTTACTCTAAAAACATAAATGGAAATGTTCTGACGATGTTAATGAGTTCAAAAAAAATTTACTTAGTATTCTATTAGAGTTTATAATGGATGAACTATGACATGTGATGTCCACACCACTTAATTAATCACGATGATTGAGGAACACAAACATTTTGAGGACCAAGTAAGATTGAAGAACTATTTAAGCATAATGTAGTGGCTTCGTAAGGTTTATAGTGAATTTCGTAAGGTTTACTGCCTTATGAGAATTGTTTGGCATCCGAGTTACACACCAAAAATATGCACATTTCATGGTGAAGGAATTCTAAAGGAATGATAGTGGATCGGGAGTTTCGATAATATCTACGTCGTGGGGGGTGAGCCACACCCACAAGTATTTTCTAGTGAAGGTAACCATGCCATAAGAAAAATATGATGTGCCACAAATAAAGATCAGACAATATATAATGGTTTTGGATAATTAAGGACCTCCATGCCATAAAGATTTTATTGTTCCGAAATATGTATAGATAGAAAGTTGTTTGCACCACAAAGCCTTTCTACACACTGCATTAGTTCTGGAAGTGGAAATCAGTTGTGTGAAAACTAACTCACCATGCTACAAAGCATAGTGCCAAACCACAAACTATGTTTGGTTAGATATTTCAAATAGTAGTGCAGACTGGCTTTACCCAGGAATTTTAGTAGTTATTATTACTTATATAAACTACTCTTTTGGATCTCAATAGTCGAGATTGATTGGAAGATCAACCAAGAGACAATTTTGAAGCAAAGTAGTTAGATGTTAAGTTTGATTTGAAATTAAAATTTGAAATTCAAATTATTCTCAGGTTATATCAGATATGTTGTGAAGAATTAGAAGAGGTGGAGTACAGAACAAAAAGAGTATTCTTGATAAAAGAACATAGGAGAGAGGAACAATGTGTTCCTAGGAGGAAGGTGACACCGGCTTGGAATTCATTGAAGATATGTATTTGAAGAGAACAGATTTAGGACTAGATTATATTGAATTGAAAATATGTTTGAAGTGGAAGAATCATTGTACACATTATTGAAGATTAGACTTTATTGGGCTTATCATTGAAGATAGGAAGTGGACAGAAGAATACTTTTAAGAGAGAATGCATTGAATAATAATTATTATGATGTAATTATTATATCTAAAGAGTATTGATTATTGTTGTGTAATGTTTTTTTGAAGAGAAAAGGAACAAATATTCTATCAAGGAGTTGATAACATCTTGTTGAATAATTCAAGGGTAGCACACTGGATTACACTGGAGCATCAAGATCTGTAATTTATGGTGTAGTTTACTTCAAAACTACATGTTGAATTTTAAGTGGTCTACATGTTGTTAAACTGAGAAGAGACCTGTAAGTATATAAATGGATAACTTCGCTAAAGTTGTGTGCATACGAGAAGCGGCAATGAGCTATCCCTAAATCATTTGTAGGCAGTGAGACTTGGTGAAGAGTGATATTACCTGCCTTATTGAGGATAAACCTTTCCTAAACTCTGTATCCAATAAACAGTTAGTTATAGTGGAGAACAATTCTAAGAAATTTTTGATTCTGTTAATACCCTGAGCACCCCCTCCCTTGAAGGTTCCCGGAATTTATACAAGTTGTTGGTATCTAGGGGATGATGGAAGATATCCAAGAGGGTTGAATGGACCCTTTATATCAGTGTTATAAATTTAAGTTAATGTGGTAGAAAAATAAAAATAAATGGACACATAATATTTTTATAGTGTTTCCGATCTAAATAATCCTAGTTCACTCATTACCTCTCTCACGAACTGGGAAATATGGAAACCACTATATCCAATATAATGAAATCTTACCATTAATTTTTTCCACCTTGAGTCACAACCCAATTACAAATCCTTTTTCCCTTGGAGACATAAACTCAAATAGACCTGTCTTTTTCACACCTAGAGGAACAACCTGAATAATCAGACTTTTTCATACCTGGAGTCACAACCCAATGTCTTACTTTTTTTAGGAGTCACAACTCAAAATCCTTCCTTTTAATGGGTAGTATAACTCTTTATAATTACACACACATAATGAAATAGAAAGAAGTAATTCCATAGAACTAGAAGAAATATTCGCAATCCAAGTGTTGAGGAAACAAGAAACTCTCCAGCAACAAAGAATCAAACAGTTGGAATTTAGTTTCACAGTCTAAGTGTTGAGGTAGGAAGAAAATATCCAACAACAAAGAATCAAATAGTTGGAATTTAGTTGAGAGAAGTAGATGGTTGTAAAAGTATGCATCACTTTTATAGTTTAAGAAAAATCCTCAACCTCCTTACTATACCAGTTCTGTCGACTCTATGTATATAGAGTTTTCTTTTTTTCACAAATTATTTTAAAATTTGAAATTTATTTCATCTTTATTTTTCCAATGAAGTACTTCAGAGTTTTCCATGTCTATCTCCAAAATAAAAATCTATATGTAAATCTTTCATAAATGAAAATTAGTAATCTTGTATGTATTCCTTGATACCTTGTATAAACAAATTATATCTATTCGTTAAATCAATTAATTTGGCACTAAATAACAAGAATTAATATCCTTGGAATACTTCTTGTTAATAATTGAGGATTAACCTTCATATTTCAGCCAATCTGAATAAGAATATTACAATTCCCAGAATTTTCAGCGTGAATATATACATATATATCTCATTTGAATCATATTTAATTTATCATAAAAACATTTAAAAATGTTCGCATTGCTTATAAATAATTAGTAATTAATTTTAAAAAATAATAATAATTATATTCATAATAAACATGAAGTGTAAATATGAAATAATATCAAAAACAGAGTATAATTTCATGTTTCAGAACATCTTGTAGATCGTATGCAATTTTAAACTACCCTTACATGAAACACCCACTTTGCATATGGGAAACAATTTTTACCCTTACGTGGGTTACTACCCTTACGTAGCTATAAGATAACCTTTATTACCTTTATATGAGCCTTTGATTATCCTTACATATGTATTGAAAACATTTAAGTACCCTTACATAAGTATTAGATACCCTTACGCAAGTTATTAAGTACCCTTACGTGGTAAATTGAATTAAACCGGTACCCTTACGCAAACAGGAAAATACCATCATGAAAAATTCGCTAGTTTACCACTACGTAAGGCTTACCTTGACACAATCCTTGAGTACCACTACACGAGGTTTAGGCTACATTTATGCAACTATATGAAATTGTGATTTACCCTTACGAAACTAATGAAAACACGGGTTACCCTTACACAACAATGCAAGTACCCTTACACAACTAATGAAATTTGTTGGTTACCTTTACGCAACTTTTAGAATAAGTGGGTTACCTTTACGTAGTGAGGGTAACCCTTACATAGGATCATTTACCTTTATGAAAATAAGGAAATTTTCTAGTTACCTTTACACAACTACCTTTACGCAATTATTCTTTTACGCAAATACACTTTTTCACAAATACTATAGTACCTTTACGGAATTACTAAACTACCTTTATGTAAGTAATAGAATTTTCAGGTTACATTTACGTAACTAATGGAAATTAACGATACGTAGCTCCTAAAAAACATTGTACCCTTGCATAATCCATTGAAACCTAATATTTCCTTTACATAACTCCGGAAAAAACACTCTACCCATACCTAACCTATATAAACATGTATAAATGATATTTCAAGGTTTAAATGACATAATTAGCCTAGGATCTCTTTATCAAACTTGTATAACACCTTATAAATAATATGAAATCTAAAAAAGTTAATAAAATAAAATAAAATACAATAAAATTTAGTCATTCTTTAACAAAAAAAAGATAACACTTAATAAATGTGAGAAATTATAATTAATCATAAAATTATATTTTTTTAATTATCAAAACATAATTAAATAAATGTGACACAAGGAGACACTTCATCATTTCCCCTTTTTGATAATTACAAAACAATTTATAATTTTCTTTGAAATTCAAAAATTAATTCCCCAGTTAAAATTCTTCTCACTATATTGCTTTTGAATTGATACACAAAATTTAACTCCCCTTAAATTTTAGTATGATTAAAAACCCCATTGTATTTCATTAAAATAAATGTAAATATTGCATGCATTGTATTTCATAACTTTATGAAATATTCATATTTCAAAACATATGTCGATGATCCACTGTAAATCCTTATAGCACTATACAGTGATAAGAACATTAAAATTTGTGTATGAAAAATTATAAGAATCCCTTCATTAAATGTCCTTTTATGCAAACTAAAAGTTTAAACAATATGTTAAAATAAACTAGTTTGTTAGAGAAGAATTAAAACTGAATTATAAACACATTCAAACTACCCCTAAATTCATTCCAAAAAAATGTAAAGTTAAATCTCTATAAAACCAAGTTTCAACATGATTTTCTCAAACATAATAAAATTCAAGGGTATAGTAAACATGTCAGCAAGATGATTTTTCGTAGAAATAAATTTCATATTTATATTTATTTTTTGAACATGGTCTCTAAGAAAATAAAATTTATCGTCAATGTGTTTATTCCTAAAGTGTTGTAAGAGTTTTTTAGGAATATAAATAGAAAAATTATTTTCTCAAAAATATAGGAATCTTATCAAAATCAAAACCAAAATCATAAAATGTTTTTTTTATTCGTAAAGAATGATCACAATAAGATGTAGCAGCTGCATATTCAGATTCAACAGTTGAAAGTACAAAAAAAAATTTATTCTTTGAAACCAATGAAACTAAAGATTTACTAATTAAATAACACATACCTAAAATGTTTTTTCTACCTATCTTGCATCCTCCAAAATCAGAATTAGAAGAGCTTATCAATCTTTCAATCATTCCTCTACATTTTAACATCAACGGATTTTTAAGATTTATCTAAATCTAATTTTCAATAAATACCAATGATAATATTTTCAATTATAGAAGTCTATACCAAATTTCTTACCTAGATCTTGAGCATAATTTAATTGATTCATAAAAATACCAATATTTCTTTAAAAATTTGCAAACGATGAAAAAACTTCAATTCTGCAATCATACTTATATCAAATTTAGAAGTCATTAATTCTGAAAATTTTTACAAATATTTTCACATGAGGATTAAAATATTATATCAACATAAATTTTTATAATCAAAAAATATAACTTCTCATGATAAACAAAGTAGGACCAACATTTCCCTTATCAAAAAATTTTTCAAAAGAAAACTAATTAACCTTCATAAAAAGCTCAAGGATCTTGATTCAAATTTTATAAAGTCTTAAGAAAACTTTAAATCATGATTAGGATGTTATTCATTTTCAAAAATAGTGGGTTGTATGACCTACACTTCAAAAAAGAAACCATTTAGAAAAGTTATTTTGACATCCATTTGAAACAATTTGAATCCCCAAAAATGTTACAGAAATGTTAGGAGTCACACAATGGAGATTTGTGGATGAAGAAAAGACCAAAAAAAGAAGAAGATGATGATGATGATGATGAACACAAAAACAATGATTCATGTCCATGGAGAGGCAGAATCACTTCACTAAAAAATTTCAGAAGCACAATTACAAGATGATCAGAGCTTCACACCACCCATGAAACCCTATCTCAGTTGAGCTAATAAAGAAGATAAAGCATTATGCCACCAACCGTACAGTATGTCCATTGTGATACAAAGAAAGGTGGTTGAAATCCCGCACTGTTGTAGTGTTTTAGTCACCTATGTCCAAGATGCTATAGTGGCCGGTGGCAAGAATTATGTGGAGCTACAGTGCCACTGTAAAGACCCGTAAAATTCAAGGGAAATTTTTTCTAAATTTTCTTTGGGATTTTAAAAGAATGCAGTTTCTGACAGCTCCTGATTCCGAGGCCCGGTGTGCCCGGAATTAATTTTCGAAGTTTAGCTCGGGTACGTTCAGTGAACGAGCGAGCGGGTTTTTCTAACTTTTGAACCGGTGCTCGGAATTGAAATCCAAGGGCACCGATGAACTCGAAGTGCCGGTAATTTCTTAAGAAGACCCCTTTCTGGAGTTTTGTTTTCTCAGGTTGAGTTGTTTAATTAAAGTGAGGGATAATAATATAATTGTTTTACAATTATATTTTCTTTTCTTGTTAAGTGGATTAAGTGTTGTGTCACAACACTTTTCCTCTCTCTTATGTGGTTATAACCTATGTAAGGGAGTTAGGGGTGGGACCCACTTGTTGATAACTACCTTTGAGAGGATTAAGGTGGGGAGGGGCCCACATGAGCCCCACCGTTTCTTTTCTTCTTAATTAACGCACCCGCACCCCCTATTAAACGAAGTCAACTCTTGCGTTTAAACTTTTTAATAAATGCCTCTATTAATTGGGCGGTTTTAAACCCCCTCAATTAATTGATCGTTTCTTTTCTTTTTGAATTTTTCAAGCGTTGGTTTGTGTGTAAATAAAAATAAGACACCACTTATTTTATTTAGTTGGTCTTGTTGTGTTGAGAGGATTTTGGGAGAAAGGATAAGGGGCTTGAAGTTCTTATTCTTCGACAAAGAACGCGAAGAACACGAAGAACGCGAAGAACGCGAAGAATGCACCGATCTCCAACAAAGAACGCCAAATCCTCGGAAATCAATGATGCTCCTTCCGCGATGTTTCTTCCGCAACGATCCTTCTCTTCCGCAACGATCCTCTTCTTCCGCGACGGTTAATTCCGTGACGAACTCTCGTTCGACGACAACGTTGAGGTAGGGGTTAATTTTGTGTAAGTTTATATTCCCATGGTTCCTTCCTTTTAAAATAAATAACTCGGATCAACTCATCCTCAAGTTGATCCGCAAATTATTTCTTTTGTGGGTTGGGAATATTTAATTAGGGGGTGTGCACTACTGTGTTTGGGTGGCATACCCCGGTGGGAAGCACTACTGTGTTTGGGTGGCTGACCCGCGGTACTCGACAGGAGGAGTACCTCAGCAGTCTTAGGTTAGTGAGCAGTACCTCGGAGTCGTGACAGGACCATTTTACACTCCAGAGACGGGGCTCTTCAGTAGTTACGGTTTCGATAATGAAAATCCTGGTTTGAGCTGAGTCTTTGATCTTTGTGTATACCTCATGATTTAGATGGGTCACTTGTTAACTTAGGTATATGTATGGGCATATACCTGGGTAGTGGTTATCCGTTGATTTCATAATCTTGTGTTTCCTCATGATTGAGATGGTTTACTTGATAACTTAGGTATATGTATGGGTATATACCTAAGTAGAGGTTATCTGTTGATATCTTCTTTGTGGTTATCCTTGTTGGTTTTAGTGAGACCTTGAGGGTCTCGGGGTCCCTACTGAGTATCGTTATACTCACCCCTACACGGGCTATGCCCGCACCTCGTTGTGTTGATTGCAGATGACAGTCAGTGCTGATGGAGGCCGATTGTTCGAGGACTGGACGGTATCCGGAGGTGGACTTCACGGCGAGATGACACTCAGAGGGGGTTGACGGGCGAGAGCATTGAGGATTTGTGCTATCTGTACCTACCCTTCAGGTAGGATCTGTGGTGGACGATCCAGGAGCTGCGCTATCTGTACCTACCCTTCAGGTAGGATCCATGGTGGACGATCCAGGAGATGTGCTATCTATACATACCCTTCAGGTAGGATCTGAGGAGGACGACTCAGGAGCTGCTTCCTTTCTTCCAACTGTTTGTCTTTTTCTGTTGTACTTTTGTTCAGTTGTAGCTTTATTTTCCAGTTGGGTTTGTATTCTGGCCCATTTACTTTTCAGCACTTTCTTTGTACTTAATGTTTTACTTCCTCTTGTACTCTATGGTGTTTTGTTACTTTTATAAAGGCAATGCCTTCCCAGTTATCGGGATTTACGCCTTTGGTGCTAGTCGCCAGCCCCTGGTCTATGGAAGGCGGGCTTGGGGTAGTCATGGCACGGGCCCCGAGGACGGGTCGTGACAGCCACTGTCTCCAAAAATCTTCACTGCTACAGTAGTCATGTCAATGTCTGCACTACTACAGTGCCCTATCGGTGTTGTATGGTCAGCTATGCTATAGTCAGCTAATGTTGTTCCAGTTCCTCAAAAAATTAGAGCAAAGTCACGTTGCCCACTCCAACCCCCAATAAGCTCACCATGAATCTCGACCAACAATAGTTGCGGCCTGGTGTGATGTATGGGTCATAAGCATTCGGCCTAATATCATACAAATGGATCGAGCTACACCAGTCCAACAAAAAAAGTAGCATAAGCTAATAATATCCCAATTGTATCTAATCTAGCAACATGTGCAACTGATTCTTCAATATCAAGTGAGTTCCATATACTCAACTTTATTAGTACTTTTATATTACCATATCATGTGTATGGTGAGTTATGTATGATGTACTCTTACCATAATAGTATTGATATTTATGTGTCCACTATTTAAATGGTAATGCTCATAGATTATTTATTATATCAAAAGGTTATATCAGTTCTCAGGCTATAATGAGAACCTCGAGATACTATGAAATTAATCTTAAACATATATCATATGGTCTAGAAACATCATACTGATTGGAAATAGTTTATGTCTGACTATCAGGTGTTGGGTGATCATAAGCATTGAGACTTCTTCTCATGAAGTTCATACTTGGTGATCTCTAGTAGGTGAGATCACGAGGAAAGACCCGCCAATAGGAACACCACATGTTTCAGGTGTCATTGGTTGTTCCTATCTACAAGAATGTGTATTTTTCTCTTGAATTGAGATCATTATTAGTGTGTAACATTTGATTTCATACTTTGATGTGAGGAAAAAACCATGATATTGAAGTCATGGTGAGGTATCTTGTGTTGGGTGCGTCATTGGTAGCATAACATTGGTTGAATGATTAAGATAGAATTTTTCGATTTTGAGTTGAGGAAGTGATATCTCGAGTCTAGTTGATAGGAATGGAAATACCATCATAAATCCTTATCCAAGGTAATTGAAGGTAGGTTTGTCCAGTTATATCAACAAATAATAAAGCAATAATGGATGATGACACAAGTTGTGTGTAGGTTCCAAGGGAAACGGAAGCGCGGTTGGGCCGGCGCATAATTTAAATTTTTCCGTAATTAATGATTAATAGGGAATCAATACGACGATAAACATTAGTCTCCACAGATTGAATCGAGAATTTAGAAAAAGGAGAAGAAGACCCCAGAGCCCATAATATAGGATCGTGTATGTTTGTTTATAATTAATTTAATTAAAATAAAGAAATACCTCCAAGGTTTTCTTTCTTCGTTGATGCGTCTGACCATAGATCTACGGTGCAACTTCGTTGAATTTTAGAGGCCAAGGATAGATATCCTCTATTGGTGATCCACGTGTTCTCCAAGAATCTCTATAGGTCTCCAAATGAGTCTCTGGGTTCTATCACAGAAGGTCCTTGTGCTTGCGTCGTCCGCCTTCGATCACCTGGAGGGCCGCTTCCAAAGCACTCTCTGATCCGATGGAGGATGTATGCTAACATTCTTGAAAACATTCTTGGAGAAAAGTGGCTCTCAAGGCTAGGGAGAATTTTCTCCAAAATTTTGTGCACAACAACGATGGCTAGCTATCATTTTCCCATAGGCATATATAAGAAATAATAATGTAACTAGGAATTTAATTAACCATGTAATAATAAATAGTTAACACAAGTGTCATTACTTATTTATAAATCTAGGTGAAAACCCCATGTCAAATAATTGAAACATGCGCTTAGCTTCCATGTTACATTTAAATATTATTTAATCCAATAATATTTAATATTAGTTCTTACTTGGACCATTAAGCTCGGTCCGCCCATCCTTCGAATTAATTATCGGGCCTTGAATGACAACTATTTATTTATTAAATAAATAAATAAATTTAACTGCATCATTCACCGATAAATAAATAATTATTTTATTTACTAAAATAGAAAAAAAAATATTCATTAAATATTCCACACACAAAATATTATTTCGAATAACCAGTGAAGGAATAAAATGTGAACAGGCATACCTGAATAATTATTAAACCACAACCGGGAATATTATTTATTCAACTTGTTAAATAATGAAAACAAGGGTGATTCAACAAAGTCAACAAAATATTCCACACACAAAATAATTATTAAACCACAACCAGGTTCCCATGTCAACACATATAATCAACAAGGGTGAGTCAAAAAAGTCAATCAAGTAGCACAAACATCACACATGAATCATGCAGCCAACATACACCAAATATCACCCCTGAGTCACCCCTGTTGATTATATGTGTTGACATGGGAACCTGGCCTAGCAAGTGAATCTTCTGAGAACGATTGTCGCACTAGTTTAGATTACGCACTGGCTAATGGCCCTTAGTACGGATTTCACTCTGCTATGGGATTGGGCCCCTCGGTTAGGCCATGTAGGGAAACACTGGACGTTAGGGCGTTATGATGTCATCGAGAGTAGGCATGACTTCAGGATGAGTCACATGTATGGTATGTTATGGATTGTTCATGAGCTCCTAGGTTTGACCCATATTTTCTTTAGTGTTTATTTTTACGTGGCGGACGATTAAGAGGTCTAATTCGGTTGTTGGACCCTGTGTGCCACTTCTTTTCCATTTCCCTTACTGTGTGTTGTGTGTTGTGTGTGGTTTTCCATTTGACTAACAACTAAAATTTGAATTTCTAACTTGTTCGCAGAAATGTTTTAAAATGCAATGCACCTGTTCCTTTTAAACATTAAACTTGTTTTTAAATTAAAAAGGGAAATGGACTATTACTTGTCTTAGAAATGGAAGTGTGTGTGTGGAAACCCATATTTTATATAATTTAGTTCAAACCTGGAATTAGTAAATTCTTTATTTAGAGGTAGTGCATTAGGAATAGTTTGTTGGGCACGCCTACTAAGTTTTAATACTCACGCCTATAGTGTTTTCCTATTTTTAGTTTTTTTGTAGGTTTGACTCAAGCTTGTTCATTGTGGGCGAGACTTGGTTGTGGTTTGGAGAGTGACACTCAAGGTCATGAGGATTTTTGGTCATGGTCAGGTTAGTTTTTGTTGTTGGTCATTCTTTCTCGTCGTGTTGTTTATTTACTTTGTGTTGTTATGTTTTCTTTCCACTGCTTTATTTATTTTTATCGGGTGAAATCATTCCCTCTTGCTCTCTTTTGATGCCCTGGTGCTTGTCACCAGCCTCGGAGGATCAGGAACGCCTCTCGGGCCATGTGGCGAACCGGCTTAGGTGACCGGTTCATGGTCGACTCGGGTTGGTTCGTGACAGATATCATATAGGTTATAGCATGATATATTTTTATCATGTCATAAGAACATGTGTTTAGATGCAAAGAGTTTGTTATTGATATAAAAAAACTTGCATCAAGAAAAACACATTGTGAATCTAAAGTAATTATCCTATAGTTTTTTAAGGACATTACTAAAATCGATGAGATAGAAAAGTTATAGTCTGGTTATTGACTATTTTTATAAAAGGGTACACATCTCTATTTGAGATAGTGGGGGGAAGATTGACTTGGATCTAGTCAATGTCATAAACGCAAGAGAATGTTTAAATAGTTGGGGGAAGATTGGCATAGGATCAAGTTCCACAAGAGAATGTTTAAAGAGTTTGTTCTAGGGACACATACTATATAGAAAGGTTAAAATCATGGTAATGGTTTTATATTCACTACGATTAGTGATAAATTATTCATTTAAAATAATGAATCCTACAAATAAGCAGTATATGGAAATTAGCTAAGATTGACATGATCAATTAAAATTCAATAATGGATTCCATGTATAAAAGTACAGGGGCTTATTATTTTGAATATTGCGGTGGATATTCAAGTGAGACTATACCTTGGTGGTAAAAGCATGAAACCAATGAGGCACGATTGGTAATACCAAATTGTTAAGACTAAATTTATTAGAATTTTACTTATCATAGAAAATTTCTATGATCATTTTATTATGCATTAGATGTTAAGGCCACCAATCATAAGGCGCAACCAGAATGTTCCGATGACATCATATAATGTTAATAAGGGGTGAAAGTTAATAAAATCCAGTTTTATATTGACGCAACAAGATCATAGAATATTAATTTGGTAACATATGGAAATCAACTACTGACATTATAGTAAGTTAAGACCATAATGAAAGTAACTCTCCATAGATTGACTTAAGAGAATAATGTCTACTGGGGAAGATCTGGAGGTTTCTTAGAGCAAGTAAATAATACATATACTAACAATGTATTGAAAAATACAAGGTGGAACAGTTCGAGAGAGAATGATTCTATTTGCGTGGAGGAAATGTGGAGAAGAAATGATACTAGTTATAAAGGAATGCAGACTAGTCTTTCTTTAGATCGATATGATCTAATATCACAGTTGGGCTAAGGTAATGAGCAAGACATGTTCATTCAATCCAGTGGTAGACATATCTACAAATATCGAGTATGTTTCAACTTACTATTTAATCTCATTCTTGGAATCACACCAAGTATATAGTGTTTTATCATTATGATAATTTTGTTACAATTATTAGCAAAGATGTCAAATTTTGACAGTGGAAAAAAGGGATATACTCAGGGATATCATCTCTTAAGAAGTCTTACTTGAGGAGGTAAAGTCTCAAATAGTAGGATTTCCATGTAGTGGAAAGGTGGCAAGCTGATGACTAAAGTCATAAATCAGCAGAAACATGATCTTATCTCATGAAAGCTAACAGGGATGGCTATATTATCATATCATGTATACGGTGAGTTATGTCTGATTAACTCTTACCATAATAGTGTGGATATTTTTATGTCCTCTATTTAAATGGTAATGTTTATAAATTATCTTTCATATCAAAAGGTTATAGCAGTTCTGATAAGACACTGACACCAGCTTGTTGGTATTAAAAGGGACTAGAACCAGAAATAAAAGAGGAAAAAGGAAGAAGAGAAGATAGAAGAAGGTTGGAGACACAACTCCCCTTGAGAGGAACTCAGCACCCTCTCCCAGGCCTTAAGGTTGCTTAACTAAATTGATAATCCCCCCCCCCACTCTCTCCAACCTAGCGAATTTATAACAACCCTCTACTAACTACGTGTGGACCCCCTAACATATTTCTCTTTGATTCCTCGACATATTCCTCTTTCTGGACAATCTATAAGAACCTCCACTAATAGTTGTTGGCCCCAAGAATATTCCCCCAGGATGCCCAACATATTCTACCTGGGCCCCTCTATAGACTTTAAAACTTTTCCCCCAGCAGAATCCTTAATATAAAATCAACAGCTCTACTCATACCTATCACTGCCAACCCGTGAAAATCCACCTTGTCCTTAAGGTGGTGGGAGTGTCCTATAGTTTTTTGGCTTGAACCCCCCACCTGTAGAGTAGTGGTCCAAAATTAGACACAAACAAGAGAGACATGAGAATGTAGCGGTGGGGGCTCTTTTCCAGCACATGTGTCTTATACTTAACAGTAAGAAGAATTAGATGAATTTGGTTAGGCGATGGCTGAGCAATGAGGCCAGCAACATTCCACCCTTCAATATCATCGACCATTTTTTCATACTCACTTTCTCTGCCCACAAGGTCCCAATAAACTTGGGGCCTCCCCTTGAGCTTTCACTCCACCCACGCCTTGCTTAACCCTAACCCTAAACCAATTTTTTCTGGTATGTGTGTTGAAAATTAATCCCATGGGTAAGCTGTATAGTCATAGTATAACGATCACTTTGGATCCCCTTCTATACTCGGGTTTTCGGAAAATCAATTCCATTCGAGTGTTTGATATTTTCGAGACTCTCACATCATCCACATGGAATAAACCTCCTCCAATAGTTTGCATTTGACCAGAAGTGTTAGGGATCATGTTCTACCTTACAATCATATTATGGTGTTGCTTCACTGATCCTGGTTTGTCATCAGTCAAAAGTGTCTTCCAGGTGGGTTTCCCCTCTTGTGCCATCTTGGCACCAGTTCCCCAGGATTGTGTGCCTGAATCCTTGGTTGGAAATGATGTCGACTCATCTCCCTATAGCACTCGTGTCTCCAGGATGAACTGCTCTTCATCCCATTGTAGTATCTTCTACATTTAGAGAGATGTTAACTCCCCATACCGACACTCAACTTTTGGGCCCCACTATATCTCTCTAGCAACTCTTCTTTGAACACTGGCTAACTCATGTCCAGATAAACTTTTCAAAGAAGGGTTCACCAATGAACTGTTATGTCGTCCATATTCATGCGAGCCCATCATAGTCTCCCATGTTGGCTGATATAGGAAAACAATTCGTCTTGTGCAATCCAGGCTTGCGGATCCATGCCATCAAACAAGGGTAAGTCCCCTCGTCGGGATGGAACCCAGTTGTATGAATCTAGCTCGTTGGGGTACACAGTGGGTCGGGGCTCCCAACTGTGATGTCCTTATGCAATTGATTCCTCGACACATGATGCTAATAGGTCTGTCACAAAGGATGATCACTCAGTTTCTTGCTGTGGCGTTTTATCCTAGTGTCGCTCCAGGCTCATCACGCATTTGCATAGTTCCTCTAGCTCGTTGTCCTGATTCTTTTAGAATTCATCCTTCTTCTACCTTTCCAATGCCAATATTGACTCCAAGTTGGAACGGGTGGTTTCGAGATGACCCACCCATTTCTCGAGGCTCTGCGGACAAGTATGTCGGTGTGTCGCCATTTCCATTGTTTTACGGTAGCAATGTTTCAACATATTCCGACAGCGTTAACCAGTTTTACTCAGCATTCTGAGGAGGGAGATGGTGTAGAATGGTAGGTCAGACCAACTGATAAAACAATGACACCAACTTCTTGGTATTAAAAGGGACTAGAACCACAAATACAAGAGGAAGAAGGAATAAGAGAAGATAAAATATGGTTGGAGATACAGCTCCCCTTGAGAGGAACTCAGCACCCTCACCCAAGCCGCAAGGTCTCTTAACTAACTTGATAACCCCCCCCCCCCCCCCCGACATATTCTCCTTTCATTCCTCAGCATATTTCTCCACTAAGACCCTCTATAACAACCTCTTTTAACAGTTGTAGGCCCCAAAAATATTCCACCAGGATGCCCATAATATTCTCCCTGGCCACTCCATTGATGTTACAACATTCCCCCAACAGAATCCTTAATATAACAGTAGCACCAATGCACAATCATATCAAGTTCTCAAGCTATAATGAGAATCTTAAAATACTATGACATTAATCTTAAACATATGTTTTATGGTCTAGATACATCATACTGATTAGACACAGTTGATGTATGACTGTCAAGTCTTCTCACGAAGTTCATGCTTGTTGATCTCTAGTAGGTGAGATAATGAGGACATAGATGAAAATAGGAACACGACATGTTTCAGGTGTCATAGTTAGTTCATATCTATAGACATGTGTATTGGTCTCCTGACTTAAGATCATTATTTGTGTATATCATTGGATCATGTATTTTGATGCAATGTAAAAACAATAACATTGAAGTCGTAGCGAGGTAGCTTGTGTTGGGTGTATCATTGGTGGTATGACATTGATTGAATGATCAAGATAGAATTTGTCGCTTTCGAGTTAAAGAACTGATATATTGGCTCAACGTGGAGTGCATTGGAATGGAAATTAAGTTGAAAAATGTTGAAGAATCAATTGTAGCAAATAAGAAGATTCAGTGTGAGTCTGCGGAGTCATCAAGAAGGTCTGAGGAGTTATGTAAAGACCAAAGATCAATTGACATGGGAAAAGCAGGATTTAGATTTGGCACATCACCTTACAATAAAATCAAGAACCCTAAAGTGAACTATAGTCATAAAATAATGGAGTTTGAATCAAACAAGTGTATTCAAAGAGAGACTTATGATAATATGTGTTTTTGTTATGGACTGCATGGCCATACAGTAAGATCTTGTGAAGATGCCATCAAGATGATTTCAGATTGTGAAAGAAAGAGAAGACCAATGTTTTCCAAACCATGGGAAATAATGTACAGTTCTTATTCTTAAGACTATTATCTGTCTAACAGTGGTGTCTAGGTTTCAACAACAGATAAAAATCTGGAAGAGAGGTTATGTCTAAACAAATAAATTTCTTGTGGATAGAAAGGACATTTGATAAGTGAGTGAAAAATGGCTATTGAAGGCTGGAATCCATGGAAGAGTAGTAGTAGTAATGATCAGAAGATGTTATGAATGTGGTAATAAAATTAATATTGTGAGGATCTCAACCATTTGTAATACAGTCAAACTACTTCTCGTAACCATATATCAATAAAAAACTCCATATATGTTCACTCTAATTCTTTATCACCTCCAACACAAATAAAATCCCAACAATATTCTTCTCTAACTTCCTCATTTGCTTAAACTTATACATCACAACCTGTTCTCTTTCCCATGTATGTATTTCAGGCCTACACATGAGCTTTTCATAATAGATTTCATGGTGGATTTTGTTAACCCGAGAAATGGAAAAGTCTTCCAGCAGCAGCAGTATATTGTAAATGGTGTACTAATATATTGATTGGCAATATCAATAAATAGCTCTTCAATGAAGTTAAATAAAGTGTTACTTTGTTTTTACAATCTATTCAATCTAATGTGCTTTATTTCCTTTGTAATGTTCACAAATGGAGAGAATGGTGATGCTAGTAGCTAATACTTCAGCTCTTTGACTTGATATTTATTTTAGGATCAGTTTGTTACATAATCAAAACTTCTTAATTAGTGAATAATTAATACTCTTTAATATGTACATAGTTCAAACTATAGCAGAACAATGAATGAATAATTGAGATTCCATTGATCAATCATGTTCACATTTCACTCTAAGTTCTACATTTATTTTATGTTATTTTTCTTGTTTATGTAACATTTAGACAATCAAAATTGAACAATCCCACAACAGGCCTGTAAGTATTTGAATGATCTTAACAAATCAACAGATCTGATGATCCAATTAAACATATCTAACCAAATATCAAACTAAGGTTTCTTTCTTGTTTCAGTAGGCATTCTCCAGTAATAATGCTGATCGATAAATTAATAAATAAGCACACCTAATTGGAAACGAGACTGCATTCATATATCTTCTCCCAATTTTCCATGTCAATTCCCTACTATTGAAGGCGAGAAACCTAGAACCTCAAGTCATTTATCATCTCGTCAAGGATTTTAGCCTTTTCTTAAGCTTTTTTATTCTCATCATTTGATAGAACTCCATGGAGGAGGCTGAGATACGACATATAACCTACAAAGTTTGAAAAGTTACTAATTAATCTGGAGATGAAATTTGTTCGTAGGAACAAAACGAATATAAAAAAGGTTTCACATGCAAACCGATTCATGATATTGCATAGAAAGACCCACGAGCATTATAGATTAGATTCACAGTTCCCTCATCCTCACCGGATTTTAAAAAAATCTAATAATATAGGGAACATACGTGTTGAGCTAGTGTACCCAAAATTCCAGCTAAAGTCGACGCTCGCATCCATTACCTAAAATAAAAATTGCCAACTCGCCAAACTCCGAGGGATTTGGGTGCCTCAGATCAGTAAAAAAAGGAATTAGATCCAAAAATTTTGGGATTCTGTCACTAATTTTCTCAAATAGCATACACATGTCAAAAACTAGACTGAAAAATACTTTTTATTTGATTTTCTAAGAAGCCGCGGATTTTTCATTTGATTTTCTAAGAAGCCGCGGATTTTTCATTTGATTTTCTAAGAAGCCGCTTTAAGGGAAAGCGGTAACCGACGGGATACAAAATCAAATGATACAAAATCAAAACATGCCCCATTCAAAATTCAAAAAGAAACTGACGATACACAGAACCCAATACGATCAGATCAACACACCAGTCGACAACCAAGCATGCCGTAGAACATCATCACAGCCGTCAGTCAAAATCCTATCGTCTGCAACATCATCATTGGCACCTTCGCCGTCACCATCCAATCACCACCGTTGACGTCGCCAACCAGCACCGGAGCCCATCAAGAACCATTGAACCGCCAGAAAACCAACATTGCCGCTGTCGTCACCGACCAAACATCACCAGTCGCCGGAGACCGACAGAGTCCGTCGCAGACACCGTCAACGCCGTCGAGCGAGGATCAAGCCTCCTGGAACTCCTAAATAACCTCGAACAGCGCCTCCCAAAGCTCCTGTGGAAACCATCTCGCCAGACCGACCCGGGGAGGAGAGACAGTACACGAAGCCAGGGCAGAGTAAGAGGGGAAATGAGCCTACAGAGAGTCAATATCATCGCCGAGAACCGCGACCTCACCATCCGAACTTCACACCAGTCGCCGCAAACCAGAAATATTGAAATCACCGGTACAGAATGAACTAACCACATCAGCCCGCGAAATCAATGGCACGACACCGTCGTGAACATCACCGAAGGCCGCCGCCATAATCAAGACAGAACACAACCAAATCAAAAAGATCAAAAGAACCTTCACCGAGAAATCCTCCAGCAGATCGACCGCTAATGAAGGAGTGAACAAACATTCACCGAAAATCAAAACAGGCCGTGCGAGGAGCACCGTCGGCCGCCGAATCCCACCTCCCAAAACCTCCGAGGAACCACCGCTTCGGATCCGACTCGGAGAGAAGCAGAAGGACTTGAGGTCAGGGCAGGGATTTGAGCGCCGAGGGTTCCAAATCAGCATGGCGAGACCGATTCCAAAAGCCAAAACAAGGTTGAGATCAAGCCGATACAGGCACACCCTGGAGACAAACGCCAAGAAAGCAGCACCACCATGGAAGAAGAACGAGGACGACGACGTCAAGATTGGAAACCAAATCGCACGGAGATGTCTGGAATAGGTGCAAAGAGGGAAGGAGAAGAAGGAAAAGGAAGAAGAGCGGCGCTCAGACACGCCGGCGACCCCGCAGTTCGGGAGGAAACCCTAGATGGATCCTAGAGCGAGAGGGGGAAGCCAGGAGAGAAAGGCGCCATCGCGTCTAAATATGCTGCCAATGTTGGAAATGTCCGACTGATCAACGCCAAAAAAACAATCGAGGATGTAAATAATTGAAATAAAAACACAAATGATGTTTTGTGCACAATCAATTGGAATATTTTTATCAGAGGTTTTCATTTTATTATATAGGCAAAAAAAAACCAAGACGTATTTACAACGTAATTAAAACCACGTGGCACCCTTAATGAGGTCAAACCGCGTTGACTCATCAATGAGGGGGAGAAAATAAAACCGGTGAAATAAATTCCAAATAAAAAATAGTCAACAATCACCCCCTAATTTTTATTGCATTCTCTGGATCTCAACGACGCCAATTTTCGCACGCAACTTCTGAACTTAGCGCGCCCAAGTGACTTTGTGAGAATGTCTGCAGGCTACTATTCCTCCCTCGAAACCTTCTCCTTGCTCGCCGTCGTCTTCTCTGCAATGAAAGTGGCATGCAGGTGGGCGGGCTTGGCTCGTCGGCCGTAATGAAGTGTAACTCACTAGGGTCGAGTTTGCGTCGTGCAAACCCAGGCGGTGTTGTCGGATCGATAATGTTGTCGATGGTGCGAAATCGAAGCGGGGCGTCGTCGTGATCAACGTCTAGTGCTTCTGCCATATTGGATGGCGGTGAAGCGAACTCCACTGTGGTTGATGACACGGGTATCACCTTAACCACATCTGGTGTTGCATCTTCTACTGAGTTCGCACTAATGGGTTTGAGTGATGAGCTCTGGTCTCCAACAGTGTTGTCGGCCTCCGCATTACACGCCTTTGTGTGTTCGACGGTGAATGAATCCTCACTACTCAACACAGCTTGTTCACCATGAGCACTTCAATCCCACTGTTTTGCCTCGTCGAAGGTGACATCGCGCGTTACATGCACGCGCTTGCTGACAGGGTCATACACGCGATATGCCTTGGACCCGAACTCGTACCCGACAAAGATCATCGGCGTACTCCGTTCATCCAGCTTCTTCAGGTGAGGCTTCGCGTTTTTAACATGCGCGATGCAGCCAAAGGTGTGGAGAAAGTGCACCGCCGGTCGTTTTCCATGCCAGACCTCATACGGTGTCATTCCGTCAAGGCTGTGAGTCGACGCTCGGTTAAGGATGAAGATGGCGGTGGAGACAGCCTCACCCCAGAACATCCCGGGAAGACCCTTAGCCTTCAGCATGCTTTGAGCCATAGACACCACAGTTTGATTGTGTTGTTCAATAACCTCATCCTGTTGTTGTGAAAAGGGAACCTTGAGTTGTCGTTGTACACCACGCTCAGTACAGTATTCATCGAATTCTACTGAGGTAAAATCGTCACCGCGATTAGTGCGGAGAACCTTCAGCTTGCGCTCTGTCTCCACCTCCACTGTGGCTTGAAAGCGTCTGATTACTGCTGGAGCCTGGTCTTTGCTTGCAAGAAGATTGACCCACATGTAGCGGCTCATGTCATCCACGAGTAACAGAAAGTAGCGATTCCCGCTTGGCGTTGTTGGCGTGATCGGCCCGCAAAGGATACCGTGGACAAGGTCGAGGACTTGTTCTGCACGATGCTTCACTTGCTCGGGGAAAGACGCTTATTGCTGCTTCCCAGTGAGGCAGTTGTCGCAAACTTGATCTATTTGATCAATCCGCGGCAGCCCTCGCACCATATCGTGTTGAGCGATCTTGGGCAGAGAATGAGAGTTCAGGTGGCCGTACCTCTCATGCCATCGCCATGCCACCTCTGACCCCCTTGTTGACAAGCATGTAGGTTGTGCAATGCTGAGTCTGAGCTTGTACAGCCGGTCGGGGAAGCGCTGCGCCCTAGCCAGCAGGCGTCGTTGATTGTCCCGAATCTTCATGATGCCTCCCTCGATCAGTACCTGACAACCACTCTCATCGAGTTGTCCGATGCTGATGATGTTGGCGGTGAGGCTCGGGATGAAGTACACCCTCGTGAGTGCGTGGTGCTCACCGGTTTTACAAGTGAATAAGATCGTCCCGCACCCCTCGATATTGACGACAGATCCGTCACCAAACTTCACAGTGTCGCGGATCCCAAAGTCAAGCTCAGAGAAGGCAGTGCGGGAACCAGTCATGTGGTTTGTGGCACCAGTGTCGAGGTACCACAGGTCGTCGTCGCACGCCTCCCTTTGAGCATGTTGTGCAAAGACCTTCGCCTCAACCACTCGGAGAGGACTACAATGTGGCCATGGGGAATTCGAAGTGGCAGATTGTGGTGGTGGTGAATCAGGCATCGCAGTGCACGCCCTTACCATAAGGAGTGTCGGCTCGTCGTCGTCACCATGGGTTAGAAGAGCCTTAGTATGTCTCATCCTGCTGCGACAATCTTTGGCCCAATGACCCATTTTTCTGCAATAGAGACATTGGTCTCTTGAGGCGTCATGACCGTCATTGGATCCCCTATCATCCCTTCGTGGTTGTCGACGACGCCAGTTTCCAGTCTTGGAGTCGTTGAGGGGTCCATCCCTCGCTTGTCGCTCCTTCATCCGTGCATCCCACTCCTCCTCGGTGAGGAGAAAATTCCCTCCATAGTCGGTGGTGGGTGCCGGGTCAAAACGGTCTTCCGCTGCTTTGAGTCTCCCTGTTACCTCCTCTACAGAGAGCGTAGATATATCGAGAAGCGTCTCAATTGAAAGGACAATTTGGGAGAACCTGGAGGGGACGACGCACAAATACTTCTCAACGGCCTTGTCTTGAGGCTCCGGATCGTTGAGGATCGTGAGTTGGTTCACCATCCCGGTGAGCCGCATTGCGAAGTCGTCCACCGATTCGCCATTGTGAAAAACAATTCCTTCGTACTCTTTGCAGAGCTTTTGAGCATTAGCCTTGCGAACGCGATCAATGCCGATGCGCATGGTCTTCACGGTGTCCCACACTTCCTTGGCAGTTGCCTTGACGACGAGTATGGAGATCATCTCCGGCGGGACAACGCGTAGGATGGCCTCCAGTACCATCCGATCTTCCTGGAGTTCCGCACCGCCAGTGTCGATGACATCCCAAAGACCACGTGCTTGAAGCATGACCTTCATCATCAGGGACCAGTCGCTGTAGTTTGTCTTCGTGAGGATTGGATACGTCGCTGATCCCCCGATCTCCTTCACCACTCGATGTACCACCAGAGGGCCGCTGCCGCTGTCAACGGGGGGTCTGGGACGTGCTGATGATGTCTGGGAGAGTTGGGGCGATGATGGCTCGGAGTTCGGCATTGAGGATTAAGACAACCTCCCTCTGATACCAAATGTTGGAAATGTCCGACTGATCAACACGAAAAAACACAAGCGAGGATGGGAAGAAGATTGAAGGAAAATACTTGAACACAAATGATGTTTTGTGCACCACCAATTAGGATACTTTTCTGGTGAGGTTTTCATTTCATTATATAGGCAAAAAAAAACCAAGACGTATTTAAAACGTAATTAAAACCACGCGACAGCCTTAATGAGGTCAAACCGCGTTGACTCATCAACGAGAGGGAGAAAATAAAACCGGTGAAATAAATTCCAAATAAAAAATAGTCAACATCCAAAAACTAGACTAAAGCGTGAAAATGCAACGAAATTCCAATCACCTGATGGGTGGGATGGAGGAGGAGGTAGACACACTGGTAAAGGAAAGTTCCACAATCCACCTTGTCCATGCTCACATCGAATGCTTTGAAACCATCGCACACCGCTCGGAGTTTCTGAACAGCATCAGCCTCTGCGAGCTCGGTAGCACCAGCGACGGTGATGTGGGGCTCGAACTGGGGCCCACATAACTTTAAAAGGAATCCATTAGTGACTTGAGCCACCCCCAACATCCACCAGTAGGACCACCCACACAAAATACACGCCCGACGTCCACTGGGCACCGACCAGTGAGCCTCCTTCCATCGATGATGTCCGCCTAAGCGGAATGTGAGTGGGGATCACCGATATAGTATGCGATGGGCCGACCTGGTGTGCCGTATTTGAGACCATAAAGTCGGTATTGGGCCTACCTGTAAAGCCAGTATTGGGACGGGTCTGGATGACATCCAATACAATTAAGTGGATGAGTTTTTCCTCGCAATTGGATACAAAGTTGAAGGAAATAGGTATAAATAAATTTACATTCCTGTTATTAATATCATAAATATTAATAGAAATTTATATTATTAATGGAACAAATTCTCCGTATTGTCATTTACAATGACTCGTGAGTGTTTTATATCAAGAATATGTCACATGAATATTAATAGATTTTTGGGATTTCTTACACTGGTCTATGTAAATAGGTTATCTTCATTTGTATGTAATCTAAAAATATTTTAAATGATAAAAACCATCTTCATTTTTTCTTCTTTTACGTCATTTGTTACATTTCCTTCTATGTTTTTATATTCGGTTAGTTTTTATTCTTAACGTGCAACTAATTTTATAAAATTTTATTGGTATCCTTTGGTTATGCTAACATGTACATGCTACAAATCATGAGGAAAACATAAAAAGAAGGATTTCAAAAGTTGCTAACTACCGTCCAACTCACTCACTCATGTCCTCGTTTTGGGAGCCTCAATAAGTGCATGCACAAACCATAATTTATAGTACCTGCATCAGGTAGTGACTTAATAGATAAGTCTTTTTCTCATCCCCAAGGAACAAATGAATGAATAATATGATTAAAAGTTACGATCGACTCATGTTTCAACCAAAAATAATCAAGGTTGATTTCAAACATCACTTGAGTTGCAATTTTGAGTGAAAACGAGGTGTTATTTCACATTAATAGTCAGGTACGTCCATGAGACAAATGTCATTACTAGTTTTTTTAGTTTTTTTAATCCTTAACCATCCATCTCTAGTGTGATCATACTCAAAGAATCTCAGTATACACTTCTTCACCCAAATCACACATTATCATAGTAACAATGTGCATCATATTTCCACACCCAATCTTGCCTTGTGAAACCATGCATGCATGCTATAGAAAATGAAACTGCATATTATGCATTTATTTTCTTTTAATTCTTATTTTGGTTATGTTTCATTTTGATGGGTCGGTCTTGTTTGTGTTTGGGATTTTTTTTTCTTTCCTCTCGATTGTTTTCTTTCGGTGACCCAAAACTTGGGGCTTTACAATGGTTCATGTTATCTTCAATTCACATTTCATCCTTAGGTTTATCTTGGTGTAACACCACTGACCCACACTTCTGGATTTGATGCTAAGAACTTCATAATTTTTTTTTCTCTAGTAGATTTAGTAATAAAGAAACAATCCAATTTTAACAATTTAAAATTCAATATTATTAATTAAAACCGAGTCAATGAGTGTCTGAGAATCTTTTAGGTCTAGATCTTTAGTGAACTATGATAACTTATACAAACCCCATTTATAACAAACTGAAAAGTATTATTTTTAAACAAAACTTTGGATGTTATCTTGTATTTACTCAAATCTAAACTCCTTAATCGAGGTCATGACCAAAGAGCATTTAGGATGTCACTAAGTCCTATGAAATTCATTTTAAAACTTCAGTTAAGCACACAATCGCTCAGAGATTTTAAATCGAATGAAAAAACATTTTTGAAATACATTAAAAACTTCTTTAATGTGAAATGTTTTCTTTTAAAGACAAACTACTCTGGTCTTTAAACATAAAATTATACTTTGGGAATCAAAATAATATTTGGTAAACATATTTCAAAAATCATTAAAGAAGAAATGGGGTACTTTAGAAAACTATTATTCAAATAAAAAAAACCTCTTTCTTTAAAAGCAATATATACCATTTAGAATTTAATGATACTCAAGAAAATTTAAGAAAACCATAAGGAAAATTAGAATATTAAAGGAATAACCATCACTTTGATGATATAGTCCCCCTAAGGCTATGAACTTCTCATCCATCATAATCATTAACAGTGCCCAAGTTCCAAATTTTTAAACCTAAATTTTTTGAAAGCTTTCATTTATCATTATAATTATGTTAAAATCACTTTTCAAAAGCGTCATAATGAAGTAAAATAATTTCTAGGAGGAAAATAATTAAATAGGTTTCCTTAATAGAAAATCCATACATTCAAAATGATTTTGAAACATCCTAAAATTCATGGTAAATGTTTGTGCATGTGAATGTTTTTCTTTTGTTTGAATACTTTTCCTTTGTATTTTGATGATATCTCAATCCAAAGTGTTTGGATTTGTGTGATTACTATCATGTTAAATAGATAAGATATTTATCTAAACTTTATCAGTTTATAAGGAAGTCTATATTTTTTTCTAGTACTCTAAAAATTCAATGAAGTTGCTGCTGCAATTTTAGAAACTCTATAGTCTGTAGTTTTAAAAATTTACTATATTTATTTTATTTCAAGTTCTATATATATCAGATTCGCTCGAAAGTTGATGTTATATAAATTCAACATGTTTAACTTGATTTCATTAGTTAAATTTAATTCTAAATATATTGTTTGGTTGGTCTTTAAATTAACTGAATTTCTACAACACAGTTTCTCAGCTACAGTATTCCAGAATGTTTTGTCTCCTATTTTTCAAAGATTTCAGGAGCTGTAGAAGTCTGATTTATTCGATTCTTATTTCATTTGAAAGATAATAAGTTTTTCTACAAGTAAGTATGTTTGACCCAAGTCTTAATATACATTTAATGGCCTTTAAAAATTTGTTGATGTTTGTAAATGTATGTTTTCCAGTTTTTTGCAAAGTATGGTTCGACAGCCCTACTTTTACAATAGTGAAAAGTATGGTTCGACAACCCTACTTTTGCAATAGTGAAAAGTATGGTTCAGAAACCATACTTTTGAAATAGTACAATGTATGGTTCTACAACCCTACTTTCACGATAGTGCAATGCATTTTTCGACAACCCTACTTTCACAATAGTGAAAAGTATGGTTCGACCACCCTACTTTAGCAATAGTGCAAAGTATGGTTCGACAACCATACTTTCTAAATGGTGTAAAGTATGGCTAAAAAACCCTACTTTCAAAATAGTTCAAAGTGTGGGTTGAAAACCCTTCGCTACTTTTGAACCTTATGCTACTTTTGAACACTACTCTACATATGAACCCTATGCTACTTTGATGAACTCTACACTACTTTGATGAACCCTACACTACTTTGATGAACTCTACTTTAATGTACCATAATTTCATGTTCCCAACCTTTGTGTATCCTAGTTTCATGTAACCTTCTTTTTGTACCCTAATTTGATGTTTCTACTTTGTGATTTTATACAAAACATTGATTAGCTGCATATTTAAATGGATTATTTTCAAAGGATTTTCAGCTGGATGAATTTATATTAAATCTATGTATTTTGATTGAAGATATTTTGATGTTTTTGGTTCAATATTTAAAGGAAAAAAATTAATAAAATTTTCAGCATATTTTTCCAATAAATTCTGAGGTATCAAGATTATTTAAATTCAAATTTTTGAATTTACTTTCGGATTAAGCTACTAGTCTTAAAGAACAATACCGACCAAGTTTAAATGGATTTAAATAAAAGTTTTAAAAGCATTCAATGCTATTATTATTCTAGAGATATTTTTGGAAGAGTTATTCAAATTATTTTAAATTCATTTAAAGATTTATTTTACAGGAATAAAGAGGCAATGGTGCTATGATTTTATAGATATATTTATGAAAGTTGTTTTCTCAATTTAGTTTGAATATTTGAAGAAATTGGAGAGCTATTTCTGCTAGATATTTATTCTATCTCTCTATATATATCTCTCTTGTAGGAAAAGAAGATACACATGTTAACTTATTTGATACTCTGTTTTTTAAAAGATAAAGTGTTGTGAACATTGAACCTGCTGTACATTTGCAATGTCCTGCGACACTTTGTTTCATCACTCGCACGATCTCTCAAGGGAATAATTTCTTTTGATTTGAATTCTACTGCCTTGATGAGACCATCCAATATAATCATCAACAACTTGTACCTGTGCTTTAATTATTTATCTTCTCATTTGTCTAGTTCTAAGTTTGTAACACCATTTTCCATCTCTCACACACAATTTTTTTTTCTTCTATTTATGCTTTTATACACAAAGCATTATTGGATATTATTTTTCCTTGAGTTGTGACTCCCAGGTTATAAAGTCGGGATCTAAGATATGTGACTCCCTATTTCTAAAGTCAAGACTGTTTGGGTTGTGACACCTAGTATATAAAGTTAGGTTGTAAGGGTTGTGACACCCCATACAAAAGTTAGTGTCACGGTTATCCCTCTACTAGAAACGAATTCTGTAATTTGGTTATGATTCTCCCATAAAAACAATTTCAGTGCACATGTATCTCTCACTGAGTAGAGAGGTATAAGAGTATAGTAGACCCACTTTGGAATGAACTACTATAAAAATCATTATTATGTTCTTTACTTTTTTATCTACTAATTATTCTTAATAATTAACATTGATAATTAGTTTAATTAATCAATTTATTTGTTTACATTTTTTAATCTGTTCTATTCACCCATCCCTCTAGACCATCCTCCATTACCTATTCTGAACTAACAATTGGTATCAAAGGATAACCTTCATAAGAATAGTTTATCTCTATCATTCTCTTTCTAATACATTCCTATTGGAATTGAAGGTTATTACTTTTGGAATAAGAAAATATTCCTCTTTAGAGTCTGCTTTTATATTTAATAGACCTAACCTATTCGTAGACCTCACATTCTAAGGAATTGATCGTATAAGATGACTAGATTGAACCCAAATGATACGCCAATTCCTCATAATCCACCACACTTTGATGATAATGATTATAACTACTGGAGATCCTGAATGGAGGATTACCTCAAACAGTTGAGCATTGAGAACCGGTCTATCATGTCAAAACAGTTCACATTTCCTAAAGCCGACTCAGATACTCTTACCAAAACTGATTCTACTAGATATGTTTTAAATTTCAAAGTTGTTAATATTTTATATTTTTCTATTAATAGAAGTGTTTTTAGTCATGTTTCTGCTTGTTATACAACTCATGAAATATGGAATATTCTACAAGTCACTCACCATGGCTCTGAAAAATTAATTCAAACCAATCTTGGAATGCTTCATGCTGACTATCAAGACTTTAAGATGGGTTAAGATGAAATAGTAAACCAAATGTTCCACATATTCATGAGCATTTTGAATGGAATGAATTCACTTGGAGAATCACTGGATAATATAGTACTAGTTGAACAAGTCCTACGAGCCTTAAAAAATAATGATATGCCAAGAAGTTTTCCATTGATGAAAACAATAGCTTCAAAGAGTACACCCTAGATGAATTGATTGGATCACTACTCCAATAAGAATTAGAATTGAAGAACATATCTATTGAGGAGACAAAAAAAAATAAAAGGTGTAGCTTTAAAATATGTAAATATTGTTTATACCAACTCTTCTAATTTTTGATCTATAGGATAGTGAAAAGGAAGACATGACTCATATTGTAACTAGAGTTTACCAAAGAAAGAAAAATAAATTATTCAAAAAATGGTTTATAAGAAACCCTCAAAAATAAAATATAAGGGATACATGAAAGGTTATATGAATTATAATGCTTCAAATGTAACCTATCATGAGTGTAGGTTGAAAGGTCATATCAAAACCAATTTTCCTAAACTAAATAATGAAGGTAAATATGAAAAGGATAAAAAGGCATTGAAAACCAGTTGAAGTTGTATAGAAGAATCAGATTCTTGTGGATAATCTAGAAATGAAAAAGAATCAAATAACTTTTACTTCATGGAATCACTGGATAAGGTTAGTAATTCCATTTTTTATTCTGGATGTTTTGATTCGGACTATGATTCCAAAAACCCAAATGTTTCAGAATTAAATAACTAAATTGAAAGATTAAGAAAATTTATTTTCAAACATGTTGATTTATATAATAAGATTAAAGGAAACAATGAGAAACTTGTTTCTAAAAAAAAATACTTTTATAGTAGAATGAAAAATTAAGAAACACTACTTATAGTTCTCATTTAAAGATTTATTAAAATTTGAAATTAGTTCAATATTTGAATGAAAATTTGAAAAATAAAGTTGAATCTCTTAAAAAAGGATTATCTTATTTTATTCATGGTCATGAAAATATCATGAGATGATCTATTTGGATAAAATTATAAAAATAAATATAGTTTTGTCTATGACAGGAGATTACCTAAAATGTAAAAAACTTATTTTGTTTAAATTTAAAATGGTTGCACTTCAATTGTTACTTGTTTTAAATGTGGCATGAAAGGTTAGTATGTAAATGATTGTTCTCTTAGATTCAAACAGTCTTTGGGTTTTACAAAAACTAATATTTCTAAATCTTTACTATCTAGAGTACCTTAAAACACTTTTTTAAATTATGTATGGGTACCTAAAATTTTTATTACTAATCCTATTGGACCCAAAGTAGCTTGGGTATCAAAATTGTCAAGTAATTGATTTTTTTAGGAAAAATGTCTTGGATGTCTCAAGAACGACATATGGCACACAGACAATGGATGCTCTAGGAATATCACTAGATACCCATAAAATTTTACCACTTACAACACATGTGATGGAGGTAATGTTAATTTTGGAGAAAATTTTCAAGGCAATGTAAAAGGTTTTAGTAATGTTGGTATTGTAAATTCTACATTTATATCTATAGTTTTATATTTTGAAATATTAAAACATAATTTAATAAGAATGTAATAATTATGTAATGATATAATGAAAGATAAATTTCAAAATGATAAATGTTTAGTTTTTGAAGATTATTCTTTATTATTTCATTCTAATTTGTAAGATAATATTTATACTATTGATTTTTTTGAACTAACTATTCAACATGTTAAGTGTTTTAATGATGTATCGAATGACAAAATACTTTGGCATAGACGTTTAGGTCATGTAAATTTTAGAATGTTTCATAATCTCTCAAAACATGAGAACGTGTTACATCTACCTTCCTTGAAGAAATAAAGACTCCATGTGCATAAAAGAGAAGCAACAAAAAATTTATTTTATACCCATAAATCAAATAAGTACCAATAGACCTTTACAGTTAGTACATCTTGACTTATTTAGTCCCACTCGAATGTTCAGACTTGGTGGAAAGAAATTTACTTTAGTTATTGTTGATGATTCTAGTATATTTACTTGGGTATACCTTCGTGCTCATAAAAATGATAATTTATCTAGATGTACTTATTTTTATAAATTAGTTTAAAATGAAAGAAGGATGTAAGATTATTTCTATTTACAGTGATAAAGGTGGTGCGAGGAGAATGGTTATTTTCATAATTTTTCTGCTCTTAGAACACCACAATAAAATGGTGTTGTTGAAAGTAAAAATAGAACTCTTATCAAAATGGATCGAACTATGTTAAGTGAATATAATTTGGCTAGATATTTTTGGGCCGAGGCTATTTTTACTGCTTGTTATATTTAAAATAGAATTCTTATAAGACCCTTCATAAAAAAACTTTTTATGAATTATTTGAAAATAGAAAACCAAAAGTTGGTTACTTTAGAGTTTTTGGTTTCAAAGTTTTTATTTTAAACACCAAGGATAATTTAGATAAATTTGATGCTAAGAGCGATGAAGGTATATTTTTGGTTATTCTAATAATAGTAATGATTATAGATTTTATAATAAAAGAACTATGATTATTGAATAATCTTTTCATGTTATGTTTGATAAAAATAATGTTAAATTTAATTCTCATTCTATTGTTTTTGACGATGAGTTTAGTGATTTTAATTTTGGTGAAGAAATTCCTCAAGATAAGAATAAATCAATTGAGGGGGAGCATACTCCTTATCAACCTAATCCAAGATCATTAAAGATTCACAAAAATCACCCCGTTGAAAATATAATTGTCAATGTTGATTCTGGTGTTGAAACTAGAAATTATTTTTAAAATTATTACTCTAATTCAACTTTTATTTTTTATTTTTTTCATTTTAATGTTAATGATGCTTTAAAAGATGCAAACTGTATTGTTGCTATGAAAGATGAATTAAATCAGTTAATTAGAAAAAATGTTTTGACTTTAGTAGAATTTCCAAAGGATAAGTATCTAATTGGAACTAAGCGGATCTTTAGAAACAAGGTGGATAAATCTGGACAGATTTTCCAAAACAAAACAATACTTGTTGCTCAAGGATACCCTCAAGAAGAAGGGATAGACTTTGAAGATTCATTTTCACTAGTTTCAAGGTTAGAAACAATTATATTTTTGTTGAATTTTACTTGTTTTTATGGTTTTAAATTATATCATATCGATGTAAAAAGTGATTTATTAAATGGTTTTATAACTTAAGAAGTTTATATTTCTCAACCCCCTCGTTTTGAAAGTGAAAATTTTCCTCACCATGTTTTTAAATTATCTAAAGTTTTGTATGGTCTCAAACAAGCACCTTATGCTTGGTATGAAATAATTTCTTTATTTTTGTTAAATAATGATTTCAAGAAAGGCAATGTTGACCCTACAATTTTTATTAAAAGTACTTATAATGATATTTTAATTGCATAAATTTATGTTGATGATATAGTTTATAGTTCATATAGTGAAATACTTTGCAATAATTTTTATACTCTAATGTCTTCTGAGTTTTCCATGTGTTTAATGGGAGAATTAATGTTCTTTATTAAACATCAAATTTCTCAAAGGAATTATGGATGTTTTCTTAATCAATCTATGTATGTTAATGAGTTGGTTAAAAGATTTGGTCTTGATTCCTTTAAAACTATGAAAACTCATATGGGTACTAATTATAAATTAGATATTGATGAATCATGAGAATCTGTTGATTTTAAAGTTTATCAAGGCATGATAGTTAGCTTGCTATATTTAACAACATCTAAACCTGATATCATTTTCAGTATTTGTTTATATGCTAGATTTCAAGTAGATCCTAAAGAATGCCACATTAAATCTATAAAAGAATAATTAGATATGTTAAAGGAACTGTTGATTCTGATTTATTTTATCCAAAATATAACTATTTTCATTTAACATATTCTTCTGATTTTGATTTTGGAAGATGTGGATTTGACCAAAAAAGCACATCAGGTATGTGTCATTTTATGGGAAAAGGTTTAATTTCATGTTCATTTAAGAAAAAAATATTTGTTTCTTTATCTACAATATAAGTTGATTATATATTTACTTATAGTAGTTATACTCAAAGTTTATCGATTAAGCAAACCTTATGCGATTTTGGTGTTTATCTTGATAAACTGCCTATTTACTATGATAATACATTTGCAATTTCTATTTTTAAAAACTCCTTACAACATTATAGAATAAAACATATTGATCTTACATTTCATTTTATTAGAGATAATTTGAAAAAGGGTGATATTGTTTTAGAATTTATACCTTCTAAAAATCAGTTAGCAGATATTTTTATAAAGACTTTAGACTCTACTCAGTTTGAGAAAATTAAATTTGATCTTGGTATGATAGAAATTTAACTTTTTATTTCTGCATTTGTTTAGGGTGAGGTTTTTTTCACTATTTTTTTATTTAAAAAAAGGGGTATAAATAAATTATTTTTAAAATTTTTCAAAATTCATTTTAATTGGTTTAAATGTTTTTGTTTTTAAATCAAACAAAAAGGAATATATTGTTTGTGCATGTGCATGTTTTTCTTTTGTTTGATTACTTTTCTTATGTATTCTAATTGTATCTCAATCCACAGTGTTTGGATTTATGTTATTCTTATCACGTTGGATAGATAACAAAATTTATCTAAAATTAATTTGTTTATGAGGATGTCTAAAAATGATTTTATAGTACTATAAAAATTCAATGAAGTTGCAACTGCAGTTTTAGAAACTCTACAGTCTCTAGTTTTAAAAAGTTACTGTATTTGTTTCACTTCAAGTTCTAAAGATATCAGAATCACTCAAAACTTAATATTATAGAAATCCAGCATGTTTATCTTTATTTCATTAGTTTACATCAAATTCCAAAAATGTCGTTGGTTGGTCTTTAAATTATCCGAAGTTCTGCAACACAGTTTCCTAGCTACAGTTTTTCAAAATGTTTTTGCATCTATTTATCAAAGATTTTAGGAGCGGTAGAAGTCTGATTTATTTGATCCCTGATTCATTGGAAATATAAGTAGTTTTTCTACAAATAATTATTTTGATAAAGAATGAATTTTCTGTTAAGATCCTTTAATTTTTTTTGAAATTTTTTAAAGTATTCTGTTATGTTATATGAAAAGTATTGTTCGACAACACTACTTTCGCAATAGTGGAAAGTATGGTTCAACAAACCTACTTTAGAAATAGTGAAAGTACATTTTAGAAACCCTACATTCGTAACAGTGCAATGTATGCTTCAAAAACCCTACTTTCACAATAGTGGAAAGTATGGTTCGATAACCCTACTTTCATAATAGTGTAAAGTATGGTTCGGAAACCCTATTTTATATGGTTTGACAACCCTAATTTTGAAACATTGAAAAGTATGGTTCAACAACCCTACTTTCACAACAGTGAAAAGTATGGTTCGACAACCCTACTTTCACAATAGTGCAAAGTATGGTTTGATATCCCTACTTTCAGAATAGTGCAAAGTATGTCTTGATAACCCTTCACCACTTTTGAACAGTATGCTAATTTTGATCCCAACATTACTTATAAACCCTATGATACTTTGATAACCCCTATGTTTTTTGGGGAACCCTATTAATCTTTGATGAAACCTAATTTTGTGCACCCTATTTTTGTGTAGCCTACTTTTGTGTATACTACGTTTTATACCCTACTTTGCTGCAGGTGCTTTGTGCTTTTATGCTTAACATTTATCTACTGCATATTTATATGGATTATTTTCAAAGGTTTTTCAGCTGGATAAATTCACATTAAATATGATAATTTTGATAGAAGATATTTTGATGTTTTTGGTTCAATATTTAAAGATAAAAATTAATAAAAATTTCAATTCCTTTTTCTAATAAAGTCGGAGGTCTCAAGATTATTTAAATTCAAATTTTTGAATTTACTTTCAAATTGTGACTCTAGTTTTCAGGCATTGTATTGACCAAGTTTAAATGGATTTCAATTATAGTTTTAAAATAATTTAATGCTATTATTATTCTAGAGATATTTTTGGAAGAGTTATTCAAATTATTTTAAATTATTTTTAATATTTATTATATATAAATAAAGATGCAACAATGCTGTGATTTTTATTGAGATATTTATGAAAACTCTTGGCTTAAATTATTATGAATATCTGAAGGAAGTGTAGAGCTATTTATTCTGGATATTTATTCAATATATATATATATATATATATATATCTTTGTCAAGAAAATAAGATACACACGTTAGAATATTTGATACTCTATTTTTTCAAAGAGAAAATGTTGTGAACTTTGAACCTCTTGTGCATTTGAAACATCCCGCGACACTCTATTTCATCACCTGTACGATCCCTCAAGGGTCATATTTCTTATGCTTCGACTTCTACTACCTTGATGAGACGATCCAATATAAGCCTCAACAACCATTACCTTTTCTTTAATTATTTATCTTCTCATTCTTCGGGTTCAGATTCTGTAATACTATCTTCCATCTCTCACATGCACTCTATTTTTTTTATTTATGATTTTACACACAAATGAATTATTTGTTATTCTTTTTCCCTGAGTTGTGACTTCCGGATTATAAAGTCAGGAACTAAGGGTTATGAATCTCTGTATCTAATGTCAATACTGTTCAGGTTATGAATTATAGTGTCTAAAGTCAGGTTGTAAATGTTGTGACTCCCCATAAAAAATTCATTATCAAGGTTATCCCTCCACTAGAAAAGGATTCTATAATTGTGTTATGATTCCCCCATAAAAATCATTTTAGTGAACACGTATCGCTCTATGAGTTGAGAGTTATAAGAGAAGAGTAGGCCTACTTTGGATCAAACTATTATATAAAACATCCTTGTGTTCTTCACTTTTTTGCTGCTAATTAATCTTAATAATTAACTTTGATAATTAATTTAATTAATCAATTTATTTGATTAATTTTTTTAACCTGGTCTATTATCCCCCCTCTAGACCATCTACCATTACCCGTTTGACCTAATAGTAAACACTTATAAATAAATCATGAAAATTAAACATGAAGCAAATTATTTTCATAACAATGATGGAATGCCAATGACAAATACAATGCATGGTCATAAAATACATTTAAACATGAATGAGGTGAATGATATTTAAAAGACCATTTTAAAAATAAAATGATTATTTTAAAATTCATTAAAAACAATCCTTGAAATCAGAAAACATTTAAAACAAAATTCACTTGCCTTCATAAAGGCAGAATTTAAAAAATATTTACACATTCAAAACAATTTTTGTAAGAGTACCTTTTACAAAAAAAATCAATTTTTTTTGAAAATAAAGAGACTAATTTGTAAAAATTTAAGAAAAGATTTTAAAATGATCACCTTACCTTGCCTCCCCTTGAATCTCCCTGAGGATCGTAACTTCTAAAAAGACCTCAGAGACCTCTTCCCACCTTCAAAATATGCAAGTTGCGTATTGTGAAGGAAGAGTTTTAGTAAAATAGAATCATGGGTTGCACCTACCTTATTCTAGGAGTAAGAATAGTTGATTTTCTAAATGAAACTCTAACCTATTACTATCTAATTTAAATACTAATCAATATTTAATGAATGCCTAGTTAATTGTAGACTTATCAATGAAGAAACAGAATTGCATGATTCATATCAACTAAGGTCATAAAAGGTAGTGAAATCTCATTTAATAAAGTTTTCATAAAATATAATTTTCCCAATATTGGCTCTTTAGTTATGCATTGCTGCACCTTATGTGGGGATTGTTATGTCCATAAATGAACCCATTAGATCTTTTTCACTGACCGTTCGAATATAATATTAGGTATATAATTTTCATGTTGGATGTGTTGTGTTTACTGATGACAAAAGGTTGAAAATAAACATGTGAATTCCACCATGGTAGACATGATATAATAATTTATTCTAGACCCTATCTGTTGCATCCTACCTTGGCTTTATCAAATACCATACAAAACCACCTGAGTGTCATTTCCCTCCATATATTGATATCACTGCAGCCGATATCTATTTATCCCCATATAATAATTTACTATACAAAAATAGTGATGGAGGATTAATTTATCACTTGTTTAGGGTAATCAGCAGACACCACATGTTCCCACTATATGTAATCTATAAATTAAACTATTACAGTTATATATATACATGTACATGATGAATAGAACACTGTTAACGATGCTCAAGGAGGAAGCTCAAGGGATACACTTATGATAGAAGACACCCGATCGATATTTATAGAGTGCAATATATATATATATATATATCAATAGAGAATATAAGATATATACATAGTACAACACTGCACCTAATGCCATCCAATAAGGAAGAAGATGAACAAGGAACCAAATTATCAGCTGCAAAATGAAATGCATGATGGAGCTTCCATGTTGGATTGATCATCTCAATATTAATTATATAGTTTTATATATCTATAGCCAATATCATCTGACAGCCTCTACCTCCATGGATTTATATAAATATATATTGAATTACATATTTAAGTATATCACATATATTTCAAAATTTAATATATATATCTTATATATAATAATAGCTCACCAAATTATACACACACACTTATTTTATCTTAAAAATATTTATTTGATTTTATAACTCAAATTAATATAAATTTTAGTTATCATATATCATAATCGCATAATTTTTTTTATAATAAAATTTTGGTTATAAAATAATTAAAAATACAATTTTTTTTGTAAAAAAAATCTCATTATACATGCACACACACACACACACAAACATTTTAGGATAAAAAATAAAAATAGATAAAATTGTATTTTCTTGAATAATTTAAATTGACTATAGGATTTTGTACTCAAAATGCATGAAGATAAATACAAGTGTTATATCAAAAAATTCCTTTTAAGTGGTCATGAATAACTTCCAGTTGAATTGGATTTTACCGACCATTACCTTTATTGATTTCAATGCAACATTCAAAAAATATTATTCATATCAATAAAATATTTATTCATATCTTTATTTTTTACATCCAATGATCCTATAATGATCTTACAACAATCATATTTTATGTTATATTGAAAACACATGAAAAAATTATATCCCTTATTCTTTAAATACTCTATTAATAGTAACATAAAAAATATCCCCTTAATAGACATATTTTCATAATCTAAAATCTATGCATTCCAGTTTTATCACTCTTAAGGAAGATTCACATATTTCCGCTACTATACACTCTCACTCTCATCATCTTTGGGGGAGTCGTCCTCACTACTGCTCACAATAAAGTGATTTACGATTTTTTTGTCATCATAATTATTTATTGTTTTCACCTTTTGTTATTTATGATCATTATAAATTCAGTATTTATGACTCCCTAGTTAGTAGCAAACTATCTGTTTTTTGAATAGATGTTTTTGTTTCTAAATTTGGGTTGATGTATCATTTTTCAATAAAAATCATGTTATCTTATTTTATTTTCTGAAGACTTGTTTAATTGTTGCTTTTATTTAAATAGACTTATATTCAAATTTCATGATGTTTCATTCTTCCCTCCTTATAAGAATTGAAACCTTTTAATTCTTTCATTGTATTTAAGGAAACCCCAAATATCTATTCTCATGATTCAAAATATTACAGTTCTTCATTCCTATAAATATAACATTGTTCCATTACTTTTACTGAGCATTAAAGTCATCCTTAATAATTTCCTTGAAACAACTCATACCTTCAACAAAGTATTAAAATCCCCTGTTAGAGCCGCTCACTAAGATTAAGGGTCCATGAGGTGCAATGACACCTCAAGGTATTTTCATAATCATATATTTCTTTTATACAAACACATCTTGTGTGGTATGGATTGAATTGGTGTAAACATTGATAAAATCATGGAAGAGTGTTGTCAATGTAATATTTCAAAACATATTTTCGAAGATGGTCTGCATAAAATAATACAACAGAGTTAGTTTTAAAATTTTCAAATTGTGGTTTTTCTAAAATATCAGCAATATTTCCCAAAAAAAATTAAAATTAGATATACATAGACTGTGAGGATGTCTTATTCTTCCATATATTCTTTAAAATCACTGAGTGTTTCTTAAGTTTTAGATAATGTAAATAATTTGAAAAAACCCTAGTAGTAATTACCTCATCGATCAAGGTGAGAAAGTTGGGAGTATAAGATTTTCTCATAGACAAACCATGATCCTTGAAAATATCAAGGTATGGAAGATTTATTAAACATTCAATAGAGTTTCTTATAATAATCCTGAATGTTAGAAAAAATTTCAAAGTCATCTGAGCATGAATGAATAACCCCTCAAAGCACATCATCTAGAATGGATAAGAAATTCATCTGAGATACCTTCTCTCCCATCTTGAGATCAATCTTTAATCTATTAATTAAGATATAACAGATGTAACATGATAAATTTTAACTTTATAATTTAAATGTGAAATGATTTATCTCTTTATTTTTCATATTTAACTAAAGATAATCTTTATATAGAATATTATAAGAAATTACTCATGATTATTTTTATTAAATATCATTCCAATATATCCAAAATTTTAACTAAATTTCTAGGAAGTTTATAAAATCATCTCAAAAATAGTAAAATTAAGATCATAGGATCTCTCCTTAATCTTAAAATATCATAATCTCTGAATCTATGTAAACCCCTCCTCTATCTTCCATTGTAGTGCACCAACCTCATGCTCCTAGATCTGGTGCTAAAAAAATAATAACTTATCTATATATTTATTTATTGGATTTATTACTAAAGAAGCAACCCAATTTTAACAATTTAAAATTCAATATAATTAATTAAAATTAATTCAATACATTTTCATGATTTATTTAGGTTTAGATATTTATATAATTATGAAAAATTATATCAAAACCTGTTATATAACAAATTGGAAACTATTATTTTTAAGAAACACTTTTAATGTTATCTTAGCTTTAGTCATGCTAAACTCCTTAATCAAGGTCATGATCAAAGAGCTTCTAGTATTTCACTAAGTCCTTTGAAAATTATTATAAAAACTTAGGGTGTGCACGAAATCAATCCCTAATGGGTTTTAAATTGAATAGAAAAACCTTTTTGAAATACTTTAAAAACAACCTTAAAGCAAAATGTTTTTTTTAAATGAAAACTACTTTGGGATTTAAATAGAAAATTAAACTCTAGAAATCGAAAGAATATTTGATAAACATATTTCAAAAATAATTATAGATGAAAGATATTATATTAGAAAACTATTATTAAAATACTAGAAACCTATTTCTTTAAAAGCAACATATACTCTTTAGAATTTAATGATACCCCGCAAACTTTAAGAAGGACTTAAGGACACTTAGATTATTGAAGGGATAACCATAACTTTGAGGAAAAAGTCTCCTTGAGGCTATGAGTACACTTCTCACTCCTCTTCAATATTAACAATACTCAAGTGCTAATTTTTTTAACAAAACATTTTTAAAATATTTTATTTCTCATTATAATTCTATTAAAATCACTTTTCAAAAGCTCCATATCAAAGAAAATTTATTTCAATGGGAAAAATAATTATATAATCCACCTTAAGAGAAAATTTATACTTTCTTTAAGATTTAGAAACAACTTAAAATTCATGGAAAATACTTATAAATAAATAATTAAAATAAAACATGAAGCAAATTCTTTTCATAAAAATGGTGGAATGTCAATGAGAAATATATTGCATGATTATATAGTATATTTAAACATGAATGACATCAATTGTATTTAAAATAACATTTTTCACATAAAATGAAAATTTTAAAATTCTTTAAAACTCATCATTGAAATCAGAAAATATTTAAAAAATCCCCTTGCCTTCATAAATGTGGAATTAAAAAAAATATTTAAAAATTAAAAAAACTTTTTTGTAAGAGGAATGTTTAAAAATTAAAAACAATTTTTCTTTTGAAAATAAAGAGACTGCTCTGAAAACGTTAAAGCAGAAATTTTAAAATGATCCACTTACCTTTCCTCCCTTTTAAGCTCCCTAAGGATTGTAATTTTCAACAAAAACTTGAGGACCTCTTCATACTATAAAAAGGAGTAGGTTGGGTATTATGGAGAAATGGTTTGAGTAAAATAGAATCGTGGGTTTCACCTACCTTCATCTAAGAGTAAGAATATGTGTTTTTATATGAAACTCTAACACACCATTATATTATTTATATATTAATAAATATTTATTGAATGACCAATTTCTTAAATATTTATCTATACAACAATAAACTTACATGATTTATATATGCTAAGGTCATATAAGGTTATAAAATCTCATATAATGAAGTTTCCATAAAATATAATTTTCCCACTGTCCACTCTACTGATATGTATTGCTAGACCTTATGCATGGATTAATATGCCCATAAATTATCTTGTTAGATCTCTTCCACTAACATTTCAAATAAAATATTAGGCACATAATTTTCATGTCAGATGGGTTGTGTTTACTGATGACAATGTTTGAAAATAAATGTGTACATGCCACAATAATAGACATGATATAATAATTTATTCTATTCCTTATTTGTTGAATCCTACATTGGAATTATCTAATCCGACCCAAAACCCTCTGAGTGTCATCTCCCTTCATGAAAAGATATCACCATAGCTGATATCGAATTCTCCTTATATAATAATCCACCACACCCAAAATAGAGACGAACTTGTTTATGGTTATCATTCGACACTACATTTTCCCACTGAATGTAATCTATAAAGTTGACTATTACAGTTATATATATACAAATATTTAATGAACAAAGCAATATTAAATATGATCAAGGAGGAATCTCAAGAAAGATGATTTGAATAGAAGACACCCGATTGATATTCATAGAGTGAAATATATATATCATTGGAAAATATATAATATACATATATTACATCACTACAACTCATGGAAACTAAGAAGGAAGATTATGATTGGGGAACTAAATTACCAGCTGTAAATAAAACACATTATGGAGATTTCATGATGACACAATCATCTCAATATGAATTAGATAGTTTTATATATGTATAACCAATAAGTGATTACTCTACAGATGCCATGGATGGAGGAGGAAGACAATGACATCATCATCATTCGACCTTTACCTTCATTGATTTATATAAATATATATTGAATTACATATTTATGTATATCCCATACATTTCAAAATATAATATATATCTTAAATATAATAATATCTCACCAATTTATATATATATATATACACATTCTATTTTAAACATAATTATTTATTTTTATAACTCAAAGTAATCTAAAATTTAGTTATCATATATCATAATTTCATTATTATTTTACTTTATAATAACCTTTTGGTTACAAAATAATTAAAAATATAAATTTTTGTAACGAAAATATCAATATATATACATATATATTTTTTAGGATAAATAAGAAAAATTTTCAAAATTGTATTTTCTTAAATAATTTGAATTGACTACATGATTTTATACTCAAAATGAATGAAGATAAATATAATAATTATCTCAAAACAAAAATTTGTTTTAAGTGGTCATGTATCACTTCCAAATGAATTGGAAGGGGATTGTCACTCGAATGCACCTCAGCCAACCACGACCTTGAAGGAAGTCAAGAAAGATTGTGGGATTCAACAAGATGGAGTCTAATTCAGGATTTTTTCATTAGTGAAGGATGATATATTACCCTCAAGGGTTCGACATCTCATGTAAAAGACAATCAAGAAGAGATTTTGGATCAATTAAAAATAATCCAACATTTGATAATTGCTCGACTGGTCTTACCGACAGGTGAGAGACCTCTGAAGATCAATGATATCATGAAGAAATTATCTATGATCTGGGGATTTTTATACTGGAATTGCATCTTTATTAGGAAAGGATTATTCCACATTATAATTTCATCAGAATAAAAGAAGAGGTGTGCTTGGGTCTTGGATTATTTTCCCTAAAACCATATTTAATTTCTATCTAGGAAAAATATTTTCATTTCAATCCCTTCTCCCTCAAAAAAACTTAATCCCTTGTCTAGAATAATATCTTGGGTTTGAAATGGATTATGTGGTTCCCTAATATCCTATTTGATGTTGAATCCACCATGGGAATCCCCATAAGAATACACAAATCCACAGAAGTAGTGTTATTTGGGTACTACACTCACATACTTATTGATGTAAATCTCAACTCCACATTAGTTAACTAAGTTGTTCTTTTTTACCTTTGATTATTGCATTTACCTAGAAGTATGATATGAGAAACTACCTCATTTCTGCATGTCATGCCAAACAATTGGTCATCTTAAGTAAATATACTCTAGAGATGTAGCCTGTGTTTTTTTTTCCTTATGGGGTCATCACTAGAACTACTGTAGGAAAATGAAGGGAAAAGGCATAGCCATTGGAGCAGAAAAGAAGTCTGAACAACACAAGTAGCTTGAATCTCCCAAGTAGGAGACCTGAGCTTAGGCTACTGGGATCAACATGGAATCCCCCCTTAAACTCGGTCCTTCCAGTTATAAGATTAAAAAAATAGGCATGTCTTGGGTAGATGATGTCGATGAAGAGGTGCAAAGGAGGCAATTTCCTAATATTGGGATTTATTTTAGGGATGCATTATCGAAGAGTATGGAGATAAAAAAAGAATCAGTGGATAACCAGTCTAACTTAGAATTAACTACTCTAGCTAAGGTGGACATGGAATTGTGGTAGGAGCATAAATTTTCAACTGGAAAAGGGAAAGAAAAATTAAAACCATTTGCTACCATTTCTCAAAAGAGTAGGTGTAACATCCCATGTAATTGAAGAATATGAAATTTTCATATTTATTAATATTTGTGAATTAAATATTAATTTTACTTTAAATTATATTCTATGTTCGATTTCATACTCGACAAGCAACAATGAGTTTCTCTAAAATCTCATGTTTCACACAAGGCTGAGTCATATTGAAAATAATAATATAATATTATTATTTTAAATAGTTGTTAACGCCTATCTATTGTATTTGTGTGAATGAATAGAAATACCAATATTATGATTAAAAATGTTTGTTAAATGTTTTTAAAATTATCCAATAAACATTTAAAGGCTCAAAATGCTAATGAATCCACTTTTAAGCATAAATACTCTAATATTTTTTAAAACGGAGTTTTACTGCCTTTTGATGAAGAATACTCTATCAATATAGTTTTTTTCACTTTTATATGTTCCATTTTGACAAAATAAACTTCTTCTTTAGAATCGGGACATCTAAATTTATTTGGATAATTTTTTGGTATTTTTCTGAAAAATTTCATTTTTTAATGAATAGTGAAAAATTCCACATTTTAAGTCAAAGCTGCATTTTCATCTAATTTAATTATATGGTTATATTTTTCTTTTAATTGGTTTTATAGTTTAATTAGATTATTTTTTTATCATTTAATCTAATTTTAGTTATTGGAAGTAATTTCATTTTTAAATTGGACATAAAAAATGTTAATCTTTTGATAGTTTTTACCCGCTTTCTGGTTTGGACAATGGGAATTAATTTTAAATTAAAATTTTCCAATTTGGTGTTTTAAATTTTGAAAAATAGTTTCAATATTTGAAATTAGTAGTTCCAAATTATGTCAATAGGTTAATTTTAATTTTGGATATTATAAATTGTAAATTCAGTATTATTTTTATTTACCATGGTTAAAGGGTAAATTAGGTAAATGAGGGTAAAAATAATATTATAATAATATATATTGACCCTAAAACATGTCATAATCTCATTGGATGAGTCATGGATGACCAAAACAACCCTTAGGCTGAACTTTTGGCATTTGGAAGCCACTTGTGTGTGAAAATGACATTTAATTACTTTAATTTAAAGTTAAGGGAAATATAACTTAAAACATATTTCTTCTTACTAAAACAATTTTAATTTGGTTTATATAAATGATATCTTCGACTATAAATATTAATTGGAAAGATAAAAAGATATCCTAGATCATAAAATTTTATTGAAAATTTTACACATCATATAAATAAATTTATTTATGATACAATGATGATGTAGTTATTACCTTAGTAATGAAGGATTTAAATAAATGATATTATAAATATTAAAACAAATTAATTTTAAACTTTTCATGACATACACGAATTTTATGGATGATTTTGATTTATTATCTTTTATTTAATGAATTTTATAGAAATAATAAAGTTTTTATAGAATTTTAAAAAAAGTCTTGATATGAATAGTTTAAAAATTAACATAAATGTGTTTTTAAAAAATACTATTTTATTAAATGATATAATAGTCCTAAAAATATAAGATTCCACAAAATGAATTAGATAATGTTTCAAATTTCATTAATGAACCACATGAGGTTCTATTGTCATTTTATATTAAATATATTAACCATATAGTATAAATATTCAAGATTACATGGTAAGAGTTAAATTAGATAACTAAGAGTTAAAGTTAAAAGATAAGGTAAACATTGAGACCTAAACTTGTATAAAACCTATTGGTTGAGAGTATTTAGAAGAATACTTATATTATCTTCTAATTAAATTATTTTTGAAATTTTTTAAATTTAAATTTAAATTATAATAAAATAATATTTCAAGACTTTCCTAAAGTACCCCTCCTCCCCCTTATAAAAGGCCACCAACTCAAACCCCTTACTCACACCTCTAAATCCTCTTGGATAATCCAAACTCTAATAAAATAATCTCCCATAATCCCTCCATTACTCCTAGAATACTTACCTTTGGCAGAAAGAAAATCAAGAAAACCTATTGGCTTAATTCAAAAGGAGTTACCCGATTTGAGGTAATGTCTTCTCTCAAGATCCTTTCATTTATGTTCCTTATCCAACCCCCTAAACTCTCTTTATTACATTATTTTATAACAAAATTAGTATCTTAAATTAACTAGGTTTTTTTTATTATAAGGATTATTCTTAAACTCACACACACCTCTATCTAATGGATTTAGAACATACTGTTTTTGTGTACGGGGAACTACTGCCTCACGAAATGACGACTGTTTAATTATCTCCAATAACCTCTCATGGTGACCATTATGATGGAATTGTTTTTATATATGATATATTTTATATTTATATTGTCTGTATTCTTATATAATTTTTATTTACAACATACCATTATACTTTCCATATTTTATAAATACAATAATTTCATCTAAGGAAGTGCGGACTACCGCCCCCTCAAAGTGATATGACTCATTCATGCCATACGTGGAATGTATAAAGGATAGAGATAATGAAAAAATTTAACATATATAATATATATGTTATAATGGATTTATAGTATACATATTTATCATTTGGTTTTCATTATTTTAATATGAAAAAACGATGAAAGTAGCATTCATGAGTACGTACGGCCTACCGTCTCCATGAACAGTACATTTCATTTCTTATCTATAAGTACTATGGATTATTTAAAATACATATATTATGAATATATATGATATTTAAAACATGAATATCAATATGAATATTATGGAATTATGACTACAAGGATAATTTACGTAATTCTAAGTTCATTTTCAACTCAAGTACCAAACATCGACAAAATGTCTGATATGAACTCAAATAATTAAATAATTTTTATAACGTGGTAATAAGTAATATAAAATGAATAATAAACTTGTAAAAGGATATGAATAAAGTAGAAATTAGCCTATTTTTATTATTTAGGAATATATATAATGAATGAGACAAGTCAGACATGATATAAGGGTCTTTGTATCAAAATCCATTCATTGAGGAATATTTTGATTTATACACGACCTTCTTTTATACGGTGTATAATCAACCACTTTGACTTTCATTTCATTCAAGAGTTTCAAAAAGTAATTTTTTTCTAAAAAACATTTTACTAAACGATAAAAGGAATGTTTTTAACATATACGGCGATAACGAATTCTCTATCATCGCGACCATTATTTGATATTTGGATTCCTCTAAAAGACGTAATGTTTTTTAAAAGAAAAATCAATACCATATACCCTTTTTATTTATTTATTTTATTGAAAATTGTTTTGAAAAATCATTGAATAGGTCAATATATTGAAATTATCTCTTGTGATTGAACTATGGAAATGTTATTTTCCTTTATGCTTGTTTTATGTGTTATGATTATTAAATGGTACTTGGACACTTGATAGGTGGTTACATGATAAACCATAAGATGGGTGGTTCCAGGATAAAATGAGGATGGGTGGTTACGTTATAACATCCAATGCATTGGGTATGGAAGTTGACCGTATGGCTATTCCATTTGTAAAAATGATATGTGTGTAATTCGACCGTATGTTTATTCCATTTAAGTATGATTATGTCCCAAGTTACCTTTACATGTTATATGTGTTTTCTATGGGTTTTAAGTTAATAATTTGGTTACTAAAAAAAGGGTAAGCAATGAGCTTATATTTAGTGAAGAGTATTTACTACTTCAAAAAAGTTGAAAAATATTACTTTATGATAAAGTATTCATGTTTATATGTTTTCAAAAGACTAATAGTTTTACTTATTTTTGTATCCCTTACTAATATTTTTATACTCATCCCATGTTTTGAAATGTTTTTCATAGGATTTAATGTTGAATAGATTCAAGGATGAGATTAAGGAAAAGTTGTGATGTTTAAGCATGAAACAAAACCATGTTCTATTTTAATAGTTTTTCTATATGAATTAAAATTTATAGTGAGTATAAGTGTCTAATTTTTAATAATAATGTTGTTATGTATAAGTTATAGCCTAATTCTCTAAATCCCTAAACCTAAAAAGATCCTCAATGTGAATTATTAATTTAATTCAATATTATTTAATGTTTAAGGATGATGCCTTATAGTTGGTATCAGAGGTCAGTTTAGATAATTTTAGGAGTTAGGATATTGTTGATAGAATATTCATAAAATTAGTTTTAATTTAATGTCAAATTGAAATGATATAGCATTTGATGGTTACCATGTTGCTTCATCTATGATATGTTTGTTCAGAATGGTTTTCCATGGAGGAAATAGGGCAGCTATACTATAAAGACATACATAGGTGAATAACCTTCCAAATCACCATCTCGAGATGGTTGGAATTGGAACCTAATAGTTTGTTGTAGTGATGGACCAGTTGAATCAGGTGATAAATAGTGGTGGTGTCCATGCACAAGATCAACCAAATCAACCATAGAGGAACATTTCTATAGTGAAGCATTTCATAAGAAAAAAATCCCACATCATTTAGAGAACCATCTAACCCTGTGCAAGATGAAGTTTGGAACAAAGCACTGGAAAAGATTTTCGATTTCATGGGTTGTTCAGACAATCAAATGGTTAGTCATTCTATTTACAGTTTTGAAGGAGAAGCTGATCAGTGGTGGTTGATGGTTAAAAATATCAGGGGTAGTGAAGAGATTAATTATCTTTATTGGGATGAATTCAAAGGTATGTTTCTTGAGAAATATTTTCCTAAGGCTGTTCGACTAAGAACTGAAAAAAATTCTTCGAATTGAGGTAAGAGGATGACTTAGTGGCTGCTTACGATGAAAAGTTCACTCGACTGACAAGATATGCTCCAAATTTCATCCGATATCTTGATAGTAAGATAAATCGGTTTTACTCAGGATTAAAGACGCGATATCAAAGGGAAATAGCCTCTCGTGAATTCAAAAGCTACTAGAAACTTGTCAGATGTGTTAAGAAGGTAGAAATGGAGATTTCAGATGATTAGGTGTTCCATGAGAGAAATTAAAAGAAGAGTTCTAGTTGTAATGAAAAGGGAAACTATTCATCAATGAAGTATTGAGGTAAGAAAATTAAATATCCATCTTGTGAGAAGTGTGGTAAAAAGCATCCTAGAGAATGTCTCTTAAAATTTGAAAAGTGATTCTAGTGTGGTAAGACTAGTCATATTGCTCATAACTATAAGGAATATGATCAAGCAGGAAATGAAAATCCAGTGGTAAGACATTTTAGCTTCAATGATTTTTGGAATTATGCTAATGTGTGTCCAATGTTGATTACCCAGGGTGGAAACCAGTCAGATCAAAGGAATAAGGGTGTGGAAAAATCATTTTATAATTCTATAGTTGATGTGGGACCATCAAATGAAGTGGTATCATTTAATTTTTTTTCTTCAGATTATGCCAATGTGTTGGTTGATTCAGGGTCTACACATTCTTTAATTTCTGAGAAATTTTTGAATAAATTTGGAATTCCACCTCAAGAAATGAATTTGGAACTTATGGTAAAAACACATGGGGGAAATATTGAGGAAAAAAGAAATTATAAAAATCTTATTATACTTATCTGTGGAAATAATTTACCATAAAACCTTGTTGTTTTTGCCTCTAGTAGAGTTTGACGGTATTTTGGGAATGTATTGGATTTCTGTATACCATGCTACGATTGGATGTAGATCTAAAGAGTTTTATTTCCAAAAAGACTTTCAGTTTGTGTAAAAGAATAAAACCTTACCTTTGATAACATATCAAGAAGCTGAGAAACTAGTGAAAGATGGAAAAAAATGTTACCTTGACCATATTGTTGAAAACAAAGGAACTGTTCATATTATTGATGTGCTAGTAGGAAATGTCTATCTTGATGTTTTTCCTGAAAAGTTTCCTAGTATTATACCTAATCTGGGAGTTGAATTTACTATTGACTTATTTACTAATGCTACGCCAATTTCAAAACCCCCTTATCAAATAGATCAAATTGAACTTTTAGAGTAAAAGAAACAATTGCAGGAGTTGTTAGATAAATATTTCATTCAACCTAGAACATCACCTTGGGGTTCTCTAGTCTTGTTTGTTAAAAAGAAATATTGTTAAATGAGAATTTTCATTGATTATAGAGCCTTTAATAATATCATTGTTTAGAACAAGTATCCTTTTCCTCATATCAATGATTTTTTTGATCAACTCCAAGGAGCTCAGTATTTTTCGAATATTGACTTGAGATCGAGGTACCATCGGTTCAAAGTAAAAGAAGATAACATTCTGAAGACCATGTATCATAATAGATATGGCCATTATGAATTCATAGTTATTCCTTAAGGGTTAACCAATTCACCTTATGTATTCATGGATCTTATGAATAGAATTTTCCATGAGTTCTCGAATAAGTTTGTGGTTGTGTTTATTGATGACAGTTTGGTATATTCCAAAAGTAAAGAGGAACATCAATGTATTTTAAATTTTGTCTTAAAAACCATAAATGAAAATAAATTTTATGGTAAATTCAACAAGTGTGAGTTTTGGTTACAAAAAAATTTATTTCCTTGGTCACATTATTTCTAAATATGGCTTTACTATTGATCCTACTAAAACAAAAGTTGTTGAAGAATGGAAAAGAACCAAAAATATAACTGAGATCCATAGTTTTATTAGATTTCTAGGCTATTACCAAAGGTTGTTGGATATTTTCATGGTTATCTATCCCAATGACTAAGTTACCTCGAAAAGGTTTTAAGTTTATTTGGAAAAAATATTTTGATGATTGTTTTCAGGAATTGAAAATAAGATTGGGGAATTCTCCAATTTTGGCATTACCTTCTAGAGATGGTGAATTTTTATCTACAGTGATACCTCATTGAAAGGACTTGGTTGTGTCCTAATGTATAATGATTAGGTAATTTCTTTTGTTTTATGTCAATTGAAAACTCATGAGTTAAATTACCATACACATGATTTGGAATCAACTGCTGTGTTTTTTTCTTTAAAAATTTGGAGGCATCATCTATATGGAGTAAAATGTGAAATATATATAGACCATACAATTTTGAATTATATATACACTCAAAAATAATTGAACACGAGATAGAGGATATGGATGAAATTAATCGGGTATTATGATTGCATGATTCATTACCATCCAGGAAAATCAAATAAAGTGGCTGATTCTTTTAGTCGAAAAAGTAATGATACATTAACCATGTTACGTTTGGTACAAGATCTTTTGATTATTAATTTAGTGAACTTTGACATATAAGTTGTTGGTGTATAAAATCCCTATATTTTTTATCAGGTGTTAGTGAAATCATTGATAGGTGGAGAAAAAGCAAGGGAATGATGGCAAGAGGGGGGTGAATTGCCTTTTAAAAAATGATTAACAAATTAAAATCAAAGTTGAAAATGCAGCGGAAATAAAAGAGGCAAGACACGCAATTGATAACGGAGTTCGGCCAAAACCCGGCCTACGTCTCTGCTCCCAACTCAACCGTTGAGAGATTCCTACCGCTTGCTTTTCAATGGTTTTAGCAAGAAACCCACTAGGCTTTGAGGTAGCACTAGGACCTATTACAGCTTGCTTTTGGTGGTTGAGCAAGAACCCACTTGCTTTTTAATGGTTTAGCAAGAACCCACTAGCCTTTTTAACGGGTGAAGGCTAGCTCACCGTGTCTCAAGCTTTTTAAAGGAAAAGATTGTGAACCTCTTCACACCTTAGTGGTGGTGTGAGAACCCAAAGAAAAGGGGATGAGAAAAGAGTTTGGGGTTTGTAGGCACAAACCCAATTTTAAGCTCAAAATGAATAAACAAGAAAAACCGTATATGAGGAGAAGCCTTGGGCGCCTTTGATGATTGGAGATGTTGAAGGCTGCTTCCAAGCTTCTTTGAAGGAGCTCCTTGGATGTGGAAGTTGTTGGAGCACTTGGGGTTCCCTTGGAGGAAGTCGCCAGAGGTTGGCCAATTGATGCAAAATATGTCCGTGGGATTCACAATAGTTCCGGGTGGTGTCCGGGGCTTCCTCAGCCTTTATTTATAGGCAAGGAACCCATTAGGGGCCTTCGGAGCCGTTGGAGAAGTCCTCGGAGCCGTTGGAGGCCAAAAGAAGGTTGACTGGTCAAACCCAACGGCTAGTTTGACTGGGCTACCGGCTGGCCGGTGCAGGGCCACCGGCTGGCCGGTGCCTTGGCAGAGAAGAAGAGTCTTGGTCCAGGCTCCACCGGCTGGCCGGTGGCAAGACAGTAGCAAATACTATTTGGGCTGGGTGCCACAGGTCGACCGGTGACAGAGCCACCGGTCGACCGGTGGAACCTGGCAGTGGGCAATGCCTCTGCCAGTTCCACCGGCTGGCCGGTGCTATCACACCGGTTGGCCGGTGGACTGCAATTCAGTCCATTTGCCAGCTTTCTTGGGCCAAACCTTTGGCAATCTTTTTCCTATCATCCACAACACTTAAAAACAAGGTTAGACAAATAATTGAGTGATTGTGATCATGAAAATAAAACCACGAGGGGTTCGAGAGGTACAACAATCTCCCCCTATTTTGATGATCACAATCACCAAAACAAACAATGTAGAAAGTGAAATGAAAAACATGCTTTAATGAATTTTTCCCCCAATCAATCAAGAATTTCTCCCCCTTTGTGATTATCAAAATAGAATGGGGCATAAAACTTGATTGAGGGAAATGAGAGATTTTAAACCAATTGAAATTTTTGAAAATTGAATTGAAAGTTTTGAATCAAAAATTTGAGTAATAGTTTGAATTGAAAGTTTGAAATGAAAATTTTGATACCAAGTGTTGAAATTGAAAGTTGGAATTGAAAATTTTGAAATTCAAATTAAAAGGGCTTAAATGATCCTAACTCCCCCTAAATAAAAACAACAAATCACCGGGGAGAGGGATTTTGAAAAGAGACAATTTTAGGCCCGGAGAGACTCGCCAAAAGGGATTTTTCAATCCAAATTTGTCTCATGGCGGGTCTTCTCCTATAAAATTCGTCGGAAAAGAAAAAACTTTTGGGTTGACCGTACCGGGCGTTTTTACAATTACATTCATAAATAAGGTGCCCGGGTTTTTTACAATAATTGCAAAATTTAAAACTAGAGCTCCCCCTTACAAAAACAGTGGGTGCATGGGAGGAGGAAGCTTGGTTGGTATATCCTAGCCCTTGGGTGGTTCTTGAAATTCGTTGGGAACCAAGAAATTTAGAAAGATTTTGTTCCCCTTGGGTGAATTTGGCTAGGGATTCTCTAAGGTCCTTAATGGTTGATTCCAAAGAATCAACATTGGGAAAATTTTGGATTTTTAGGGAGAGTTCCTCCTTCTCTTTGAGAAGTTGTTCTTTTTCGGAGGAAAGTTTTTTGAAATTCTTTTTCAAAGCAACAAATTTTGAAGAAAGTTCATGAAAACCATTTTCAAGTTGGTCTCTAACATGTTGGAGTTCTTCATAAGACAAATGATTGAAAGAATTTGAAGAACTAGAGGAGGAAGAGGAGGAAGAGGAGGAAGATACCTCATGTTTTGCCATTAGGCAATTATTACCATTGTCGCTCGAGGAGAAGGAGGAGAAGGAGGAGCTATCACTCCATGTTGCCTTTGAAGCCTTCTTCTTTTTCTTCTTCTTGGCCCTTTTCTTGTGAAGTGGGCAAGCGGGTACGGATTTTGCATCGGGTTCTTGCTTTTGAGCGGGTTCTTGCTTTTGAGCCATGCTAGTACCTTCATGGGTTAGCTCTAACAATTTCCAAATATCATAAGAGGTAGTGCAAGAAGAAATACAATTAAAAACATTACGATCTAACCCACAATGTAGAGCATTCATGGCTTTGCCATCAAGCTCGAAATTTGCAATGTCTACGGGGGTCCATTGAGATTCATCTTGAGAGGAGAGAGTATAACCATGCATGACAATTTTAAAAATAGGATATCCAATACTTTTAAGAAAAGTGGTCATGCGGGTTTTCCAAAAACTATAGTCGGTCCCATCAAAAAATGGAGCCCGACCCAATGAGTAGCCCTCGGAGGCGAAAGAGGTTGAAGCGGTAGAAGCCATCAAACAGAAATAGGATCTTTAATTTGAAACCGGTTAGGGAATTATTCAAAACCTCCCTCTGATACCAATTGATAGGCGGAAGAAAAAGCAAGGGAATGCTGGCAAGAGGGGGGTGAATTGCCTTTTAAAAAATGATTAACAAATTAAAATCAAAGTTGAAAATGCAGCGGAAATAAAAGAGGCAAGACACGCAATTGATAACGGAGTTCGGCCAAAACCCGGCCTACGTCTCCGCTCCCAACTCAACCGTTGAGAGATTCCTACCGCTTGCTTTTCAATGGTTTTAGCAAGAAACCCACTAGGCTTTGAGGTAGCACTAGGACCTATTACAGCTTGCTTTTGGTGGTTGAGCAAGAACCCACTTGCTTTTTAATGGTTTAGCAAGAACCCACTAGCCTTTTTAACGGGTGAAGGCTAGCTCACCGTGTCTCAAGCTTTTTAAAGGAAAAGCTTGTGAACCTCTTCACACCTTAGTGGTGGTGTGAGAACCCAAAGAAAAGGGGATGAGAAAAGAGTTTGGGGTTTGTAGGCACAAACCCAATTTTAAGCTCAAAATGAATAAACAAGAAAAACCGTATATGAGGAGAAGCCTTGGGCGCCTTTGATGATTGGAGATGTTGAAGGCTGCTTCAAAGCTTCTTTGAAGGAGCTCCTTGGATGTGGAAGTTGTTGGAGCACTTGGGGTTCCCTTGGAGGAAGTCGCCGGAGGTTGGCCAATTGATGCAAAATATGTCCGTGGGCTTCACAATAGTTCCGGGTGGTGTCCGGGGCTTCCTCAGCCTTTATTTATAGGCAAGGAACCCATTAGGGGCCTTCGGAGCTGTTGGAGAAGTCCTCGGAGCCGTTGGAGGCCAAAAGAAGGTTGACTGGTCAAACCCAACGGCTAGTTTGACTGGGCTACCGGCTGGCCGGTGCAGGGCCACCGGCTGGCCGGTGCCTTGGAAGAGAAGAAGAGTCTTGGTCCAGGCTCCACCGGCTGACCAGTGGAGGAGCCACCGGCTGGCCGGTGGTAAGACAGTAGCAAATACTATTTGGGCTGGGTGCCACAGGTCGACCGGTGACAGAGCCACCGGTCGACCGGTGGAACCTGGCAGTGGGCAATGCCTCTGCCAGTTCCACCGGCTGGCCGGTGCTATCACACCGGTTGGCCGGTGGACTGCAATTCAGTCCATTTTCCAGCTTTCTTGGGCCAAACCTTTGGCAATCTTTTGCCTATCATCCACAACACTTAAAAACAAGGTTAGACAAATAATTGAGTGATTGTGATCATGAAAATAAAACCACGAGGGGTTCGAGAGGTACAACAATCATCTCTATCAAACAGAATTAAGCAAGCACAGAAGGATGACAGTGAGTTGTAGAAAAAGGAAGATTTGGTTTATGAATGTAAGTTAACTGAATTTTACATTGATAAAGATTGTGTTTTGAGATTTGGGAATAGATTATGTGTGCCTTTTTATTCACAGTTGAAGAAAGAGTTATTATGTGAAGCTCATAGTTCTCCTATTTAAGTTTATCCTGGAAGTAATATGATGTAAAAAGACCTTCGAGAGTATTACTGGTGGGATGGAATTAAAAGAGATATTTCTGACTTTATTGTGAAATGTTTGACTTGTCAATAGGTTAAGGCAGAGCGACAGTTACCGAAAGGGATGTTTCATACTTTACTAGCGCCAAAGTGGAAATGTGAAAATATATCTGTGGATTTCATAGTGGTATTATCAAATACATCTCGAGGTAATAATGCAATCTAGTTTATTGTTGATTGATTGACTAAATCTAGTCATTTTATTCCCATTAGAGATATTCTATACCTAGATTAACTTTCTCAGTTTTTTAATGAGATAGTCAGGTTTCATGGAGTTCCCCTATCCATTGTATCTGATCATAATCCCATGTTCAATTCTAAATTTTGAAAAGGACTTCAGAAGTCATTAGCTACTGAATTAAATTTTAGTACAGATTTTCATCATCAATTAGATTGATAGACAAAATGTACAATTCATACATAGGAGGATATGATACATGCTTGTTCAATGAATTATCAGGGAAGTTGGGGACCAACATCTTTCTTTGGTTGAGTTTTATTATAATAATAGTTTTCATTCTAGTATACAGATGTCTCAAGTTGAGGTATTATATGGAAATCAATGTCGAACTACAAATTTTTGGGATGATGTAGGTGAAAGGAATTTTATGGGACTATAATTGATGGAAGAGATGGTATAAAAAGTTCAGTTGATTCAAAAGCACATGAGGACAACTCAAAGTAGGTAGAAAATTTAAGTGGACAACCATAAAAAGAAACTTTCTTTTGAGGTAGGTGATCATGTCTTCCTAAAAGTTTCACCATGGAAAAGTGTGATGACTTTTGGTAAGAAGGGGAAGTTGAGTCCATGGTTCATTAGACCTTATGAAATTCTGGAGAAAGTTGGATCCATTATGTATAGAGTAGATTTACCTCTGAGTTTATCCCAGGTACATAATGTTTTTAATGTTTAAATGTTATGAAAGTATAAGCCAGATCCATCTCATGTTTTGAGTCCATAAGTAGTTCAGTTGGAAGAGAATCTTTCTTATGAGGAACATCCAGTCCATATTTTGGACAGTAGAGAGCAAGTGTTGCAGAATAAGGTGGTTTATCAGGTTAAGGTTTTGTGGAAAAACCATATGGTTGAAGAGGAAACATGGGAATCTGAAAATTATATGAGGGATAAATACCCCCACAAATTTGATAAGTAAATAAAAATTGTGAGGACACAATTTCCAAAAGCAGGGAAGGATGTAACATCATAAGTAATTAAAGAATAGAAAATTTTCATATTTATAAATTTTTGTGAATTAAATATTAATTTTACTTTAAAAGGGATGTTATGTTCAATGACGTACCCCACACAAAACAATGGGTTTCTCCGAAATCTCATGTTTCACACAAGGTTGAGTCATACTGAAAATAATAATATAATATTATTATTTTAAATGGTAGTTAACTCCTATCCATTTTACTGGTGGGAATGAACAGAACTAACCATATTATGATTAAAAATGTTTGTTAAATGTTTTTAAATATATCCAATAAACATTTAGAGGCTAAAAATGAGAATGAATCCACTTTTAAGCATAAATATTCTAATATTTTTTAAAACAGATTTTCCACCCTTTGATAGAGAACCCTTTTTAAATATATGTTTTTCTACTTTTATATGTTCCATTTGACAAAATAAACTTCTTATTTATAAGCGGGCCATCAAAATTTACTTTGGAAAAACTTTGGGTATTTTTCTGATAAAGATCAATTTTTAATGAATAGTGAAAAATACTGCATTTTATGTCAAAAATGTATTTTCATCTAATTTATTTATATGGTTAGATTAAAATTTTAATAGGTTTTAGAGTGTAATTAGATTATTTTTTTATCATTTAATCCAATTTTATTTATTGAAAATAATTTCACTTTTACATTGAACATAAACAAATGTCAATCTTTTGATAGTTTTTACCCGCTTTCTAATTTTGACAATGAGAATTAATTTTAAATTAAATTCTGACAATTATGTTTTTAGAATTTTGAAAATGGTTTCCATATTTTGAATCATTGGGTCCAAATTATGTTAATAGGTTACTTTGATTTTTGGACATTATGAATAATAACTTCAATAATTATTTTTATTTACCATGGTTAAAGGGTAAATTAGGTAAATAAAGGTAAAAATAATATTATAATAATATATATTTACCCTAACACTTGTAATAATCTAATTTTATGAGTCATGGATGGCCAAATCAACCCTTAGTCTGAACTTTTGGCATTTGGGAGCCACATGTGTGTGAGAATGACATTTAATTCCTTTAATTTAAAGTTAAGGGAAATATAACTTAAAACATGTATCTTTTTACTAAAACAATTTTAAATTGGTTTATATAAATGATATATTCAAAAATAAATAATAATTGGAAAGATAATAATATATTCTACATCATGGTATTTTATTTATAATTTTTATACATTAAATAAATAAATTTATTTATGACACAATGATGATGTAGTTATTACCTTATTAATTAAGGATTTAAATAAATGAGATTATAAATATTAAAATAAATTTATTTTGAAACTTTTTATGCCATAAAAAAATTTTATGGATGATTAAGACTTATTATATTTGAGTTAATGATGTTTTTTAGAAATAATCTTGTTTTTATGGATTTTTTAAAAAGTCACGATACAAATAGTGTAAAAATTGAAATAAATGAGTTTTTAAAAAAAATACTATTTTATTAAATGATAAAATAGTCATAAAATTTAATATTTGGCCAAATTACTTAGATAATGTTGAAAATTTCATCAATTAATCACTTGATGTTATATTGGAATTTTAAATAAACTATATTAAACATATAGTATAAATATACATGAAGATATGGTTAGAGTTAAATTAGATAACTAAGGGTTAAAGCTAAAATATAAGGTTAAATTGAGACCTAAACTTGTCTAAAACCTATTGGTTGCGATGGTTTCTAACAATCATCATATTATATTCTAATTAAATTAGTTTTTGAGCTTTTGAAATCGAAAATTCAATTTATAATTAAATAATATTTCAAGACTTTCCTAAAATATCCCCCTCCCTCTTATAAAAGGCCAATACCTCTAACCCCATACTCACACCTCTAAATCCTCCTGTATCATCCAAACTATGATTGAATAATCTCCCAAAATCCCTACATTACTCCTTGTATCCTTACATTGTTAAGAAGGAAATTCAAGAAAGCGTTTTAGCTTAAATCAAAAGGAGTTACACGATTTGAGGTAATGTCTTCTATTAAACTCCATTCAATTATTTTCCTTATCAAACCCCCTAAAATCTATTTATTATATTCTTTTATAACATAACCAGTATCATAAATATACAAAGATTTTATTATTACAAGTATTCAAGATACACTCACTCACACCTCCATCGAATGGATTCAGAAAATACTATTTCTCTGTATGGCGAACTACTGCCTCACGAAATGATGATTGTTCAATTATCTCCAACCACCTATCATGGTGGACATTATGATGGCACTGAATCTATATATGATATATTTTATATTTATATTTTCTCTATGCTTCTTTAATTTTTATTTATAATATACATTTATGCTTTCCATAATGTGTAAATACGATAATTTTATTTTAGGAAGTCCAGACTACCACCCCCTCAAAGTGATACGAGTCATTCAAGCCATAGGATGGAGTTAAATAACCTATGTAACAAATATAATATATATGTGATACTATATTTATAATATAAATATTTATCATTTTGTTTTCATTATTTTATAAAAATATGAAAGTAGCGTCCATGCATACATACGACCTACCATCCCCTTGAATAGTAAATTTCATTTCTTATATCTAAGTACTATGGATTATTCAAAATACATATATATTGAATATATATGTTATTTAAAACATTTATATCCATATTAATATTATGTAATTATGTATACATAGATAATTTACAGAATTATAAGTTTATTTTCAACTCAAGTACCGAAAATCGACAAAATATCCGATATGAACTCAAATAATTAACTAATTTGTATAACATGGTAATAAGTGACATAGAATGAATAATAAACTTGAAAAAGGTTATAAAGAAAGTATAAATTAACCATAAATTATTATTCAGGAATACAAAGAATGAACGAGACAATTTAGACACAAGGTAAGGGACTTCGACTCAATCTCCTTTCAGTGAGGCATATTTTGATTTATACATGACCTTATATTATATGATGTATAATCAACCCCTTTGACTTTAATTTCATTCAACGGTTTCAAAAAGGAATGTTTTTCTACAAAACTTTTTACTAAATGACAAAAGAAATGTTTTTTATGTATACGGTGACAACGAATTCTATACTACTGCGACCATTATTTGATATTTGGATTCCTCTAAAAGTTGTAATGTTTTTTAAAGAAAAATAAACACCATATACCCTTTTTAAATATTTTGGTATTGAAAATGGTTTTTATGAAGCATTGATTGTGTCAATATCTTGAAATGATCTCTTGTGATTGAACTATGGAATTTTTTTTAATTTATGCTTCTTTTATGTGTTATGATTATTAAATGGTACTTGGAAACTTGAAGGGTGGTTACGTTATAAACCATATGACGGGTGGTTCAGTGATAAACCAAGGATGGGTGGTTATGTTATAACCTCCAATGAATTGGGTATGTATGTCTGCTATGTGGATATTCCATTTGTAAGAATGATATGTGTGGAAGTCGACTGTAGGGTTATCCCATTTAATTATGATTACATCCCAGGTTACCTTTACATGTTATATGTGCTTTATATGGGATTTAAGGTAATATTTTGTTTACAAAAAAGGGTAATAAATGAGCTTATATTTAGTGAAGAGTATTTACTACTTCAAAAAAGGTGAAAAGTATTACTTTATGATAAAGTATTCATGTTTATATGTTTTCTAAAGAATAATAGTTTTCATTATTTATGTATCCCGTACTGACATTTTTATGCTCATCCCAAGTTTTGAAATGTTTTTCACATGATTTAAAGGTGAATAGAGTCAATGATGGGATCAAGGAAAAGTTGTGATGTTTAAGCATTAAACGAAACCATGTTTTATTTAAAATGTTTTTGCTTTATGAATGAAAATAGATAGTGAGTCGAAGTGTCTACTTTGTAATAATAAAGTTGTTATGTATATGTTATGGCCTAATTCTCTAAATCTCTAAACTTGAAAAGATCATCATTGAGAATTATTAATTTAATTCAAGATTATGTAATGTTTAAGGCTGGGGCCTTATAGAAGGTGTTCTCTGGATGATAGAATTATTGGCAAGGATAATGGTCAATATTTTCACTTTTGTGAGATGATCTAACAAGAGGATTATATTGAAGTTTTTCACAGCCCTAACATAGCCTCTACTCATGTAGAAACTCATATCACCTTTTAAAATGATGTTGTCTTCCAAACTAATAGGGTTTTTGTTGTTATCCACTTGAATATGGTCCCAATGGACATAGAAAATCTGGAGTTGGATACCCCTACCGCAGGTTGTTCTTCTAAAAACAATGACACCAAAGAAACCTCACATTCATACGATTCCTCTCTTTAAACTACATAGAAGGGGATACCTATTGCTCCTCTACTTGCACTCCCTGAGGTGTAAAATAAGGTGGTTACTACTCACACCAAATACGCTGGACTCTCACTCACATCCACAAGTATTAATGTAGATGAACCTTAGGGAAAAGTAAAATACATAATATGAGGACAACAATCATGTAGCTGGGGGACCTAGATAACTCCATAAAGTATGAGCCTATGCTCTCACAAAAAGTTAGGCATAGGTGTAGATGATGGTTTCTATTTTCCATCTCACTTCGCTAATATTATGAAATATATATATTATTCATTTTTAAAGGATTAAAAAGAAGAATGTGAAAGGACATGGATCTAAAACTACAAAGTCACCCCTTCATATGACCATATGAGTGAAAGACTACATAGGGGCCTCAATGAGGTTTCTACAGATCTTTTTGACTTGTAGCTTTAGATTATTTTTTTCAAAAATGTAATCTATTTTTTTTGATTTTAATAACTACTATACAGTCCTTAAATTTATTTCTCTCAATATTGGGGATCATTTGAGGACTTTTCTAGGGGTATACATTTGAGAGATAGCATGTAAGTACATTGTTAGATCCAAAATGCTTTTGGAAACTTTTTCATCATTATAAGATGATCAAGATATTTATCAAAGTGATAACTTGTGGGGGAGAGGCTGACCTCCCCGAAATAGAGGCTACCCTAAGAATAAGTAATAATTAGAACTAAATTGCTGCTTTTAGTTTTCTCTATAATAAGGGAAGTTTATGCTTTTCTAACCTCATTATCTAACATTATTTTACCTTTCCCCTAATATATAGAGCTTTACCCTCAGCCTTTCCACAATAAAATATTCATTCACATCTTTATCTTTTACTTCCAAAGTCCTATAATGTTCTTCTAATAGTCATATTTTAAGATACATCAAAAACACATGAAACAATTATATCACTGATTCTTTAAATATCCCCTTAATAAACACATGTTTATAATCCAAAATATATACATTCTTGTTTTCTCACTCACAATGACGAGTCACATATTTCCACCTGTCTGTATTCTCACACACATCATTTTTAGTGGAGTCCTCATCATTGATGATCATAGTGAAGTAGGATACAAGGTTTTTACCATCATGTTGATTTTCTATTGACCCATTTTTTTATTGACAATTATTTTATATTTAGTATTTATGGATCCCTAGTTAGTATCATACTTTTTTTTTGTGAAGATATGTTCTTATTCCTAAATTCAGGTTGATGTATTTATTCAGTAAAAAGTATGTTATCTTGTTTTATGTTATGAATAATTTTTTAATTATAGATTTCATTTAAAAAGGAATCTATAAAAATTTTAGGATGTTACATTCTCCCCTCCTTGTAGGAATTGCATCTTTGCAATCATTTCACCATTCTTAAGGAAACCCTAAATCATGACTCTCATGCTTAAAATTATTGTAGTTCATCATTCATATAAATATAACATCATTCCTTTACTTTTACTGGACATTAAACCCATCCTCAATAATTTCCTTTAAACAACTCAAACCATAAAAAAAGTCTTCAACTCCCCTATTAGCAATGCTCACAAAAAGTAAGTGTCCATGAGGTGCAATTATACCTTAGGTATTTTTCAAAATAGTATATTTATTTTATCCAAATATAGCTTATGTATTTTGGATTGAATTTTTGTAAACATAGATAAATTATTATAAGAATATTGTTAATGTATAATTTCAAAACATCTATTTAAACATGCTCATTATAAAATAATATAAAAGTGTCATTTTTAAAATTTTCAAAATGTTATTTTTCTAAAATATCAGCAATGCTTCTTAGTTTTTTTTAATTATATACATATAGGATATGTGAAGGTATCCCTATTTAAAATCTTCTTTAAAATCACTATGTGTTTCATAGGCTTCAAATAATGTGATGAATTTTAAAATATATTTGTAGTACTTTCCTCATTGAGCTAGGTGAGAAAGTTGGGAGTATAAGATTTGTTCATATCCTTGAAAACATCAGGGTATGGAAGAGCTATTAGATATTTCATAGAGTTTCTTACAAGTAACATGGATGATAGAAAACATTTAAAAGTCATATAAACATGGATTTGTAATAATCCTTGCAAGAACATTATCCAGAAGAGATATAAACGTCATGTGAGAAACCCTCTCTTCCATTTTGAGATCAATATTTAAACTGTCAAATAATATATAACAAATGTAACCTGATAAAATTTAACATAAAAATCTAAACATGAAACAATTTATCTTTTTCTTAGTTATAATTGACTAACAATAATCTTTATAGATAATATTATAATAAATTAATCATGATTTTTTTATAATATATCATTTGAATATATACACAATTTGAAATAAAGTCCAAGGAAGTTTATTGAATCCTCTAAAAAATTGGAAAAATAAGACTACAAGATATCTCCTTAACCTATAATTATCCTAATCTCTAAAGTTGTTTAAACCCCTCCTTTGATACTAATTGTAGCACCCCAGACCCGCACTCCTGGGTTCAATGTTAAAATATTCATAAATTTTATTCATTTATGAGATTTATTATTAATGAAGTGATAAAATTTTAACAAATTAAAATTAAATATCATTAATTAAAATTAAGTCAATACATGCCCGAGTATCTTTTAGGTATAGAGATTTAGAGAATTTGGGAAACTTATATCAAAACCCATTATATAACAAACATAAAAATATTATTTTTAAACAACCCTTTGACTGTTATCTCAGCTTCACTCATGCTAAACTATTTAATCGAGGCCATGACCAAAGTTATTCTAAGATGACACTATGCCCTATAAAAATCATTTTAAAAACTTTCAGTGAGCACAAAATCACTCATTAAGGGGTTTTCAAATGAATGATTCTTTAAAAACTTCTTTAATGTAAAATTTTTTATTTTAAAGAAAAACCTCTTTGGGATTTAAACTTAAAATTATAATTTGGAAATCAAAAGAATATTTGGTAAACATATTGAAAAAATTATTAAATAAGAAAGGGGGTACTTTAGAAAACTATCATTTGAATACTAAAAACATCTTTCTTTAAAAAAACATACCATTTATAATTTAATGATACTCAAGAGACTCTAAGAAAACCTTAAGGACACTTGGAATATTGAAGGGATAACCATAACTTTGAGGAAAATGTCCCCTTGAGGCTATGAGTTCACATCCCATCCTTCATAATTATTCACAATACCCAAGTGCCATTTTTTAAACAAAACATGTATAAAATCATGTATTTCTCAATACAATTCTACTAAAATAACTTTTCAAAAGCTCCATATCAAAGTAAATTAATTTCAAGGATGGAAACAACTGCCTAGATTTCCTTAATAGAAAATCTATAATTTTTTAATTATTTAGAAACAACCTAAAATTCATGGAAAACACTTATAAATAAATTGTGAAAATTAAACATAAAGGAATTTATTTTCAAAAAAATTGTGTAATGTTAATGATAAATATAGTGTATTCTCATACAAAAAATTTAAACATGAATGAAATCCATGGTATTTAAAAGAATATTTTACACATAAAATGAAAATTTTAATATTATTTAAAAACCATCCTTGATATCAGAAAACATTTAAAACAAAATCCCCTTAGCATCATAAAGGCAGAATTAAAAAAACTCTTTAAACACTCAATTTTTTTTTCAAGTGAAACATTTATAAAGAAAAAAGAATTATTCTTTTGAACATAAAAACAACACATTAAAATCATTTAAGCAGATATTTTAAAATGATCCCCTTACCTTGTCATCCCTTGAAGTGCCCTAATGATTGTACCTTCCAACAATTTTCTAAGGGCCTCTTCCTACTATTAAAATCTTCAAGTCAAGAATTATTAAAGAAGGGTTTGAGTAAAATAGAATCATGGGTTGCACCTCCCTTCTACTAGGAGTATGAATATGTGCCTTATTATATGAAACTCTAACTTTTTATTATATTATTTAAATACTAATTTTTTTTAATGAATTCCTTGTTTCTTGTAGATTTATCTATGTAGTGGCAGACTTACATGATTCCTATATGATAAGGTCACAGAAAATGATGAAATCTCATTTAATGAAGCTTCCATAAAATATAATTTTCTCATTATTGACTCTTATTCTATACACCGCTACACATTATGCATGGATTTATATGGCCATAAATGATCCCGTTATATCTCTGCCACTAAAAAATCAAATAGAATATTAGGAACAAAATTTTTATGTTGGATGGGTTGTACTTTTTTTGATGATAGAAGTTTGAAAATGAATACTTACATGAAACCACAATAAGTATGATATAATAATTTATTCCATTATTTTTCGGTTGCATCCTACCTTGGAATTATCGAATTCCACACCAAACCCTCTGAGTTCCATCTCCCTTCACGCAAAGATATCACCATGGTTGATACCTAATTATCCCCATAAAATAATCCACCTTACCCAAAATTGTGATATAAGATTAATTTATCACCAATTTAGGGTTATTGGATGATACTGCATGTTCCCACTACATGTAAGCTATAAATTCAACTATTACAATTATATATATATACATATATATGATGAAAAAAAAACTATTAATGATGCTCAAGGAGGAAGCTCAAGGAATATTATTCTGATAGAAGACACTTGATTTACATTTATGGAGTAATATATATATATATATATATTGATGGAGAATATATAATATATATATAATACATCTCTACAACTGATGCCAACTAAGATGGAAGAAAACGAATAGGGAGCTAAATTACCAGCCAAAAAAAAAACTCATAACAGAGCTTTCATAATAAATCAACCATCATGATATGAATTATATAGTTTCATATATGTATACCCAATTGGTTATCAATCTAAAAATGAAAAACGATGAAGGTGGAAGAAAATGATGTTATTTTCAGTCAACCTCTACCTTTGTTTATTTATATAAATATATATTGAATCACACATCTAAGTATATCCCACATATTTCAAAATAATATATATATCTTATATATATAATAATAGCTCCACATATTTTATATTTAAATACATACATTATATTTCAAACATAATTATTTATTCTAATAACTCAAATTAATTTAAAACTTAGTTATCAAATATCAAATATCATAATTATTTTACTTATAATAAAATTTTGGTTATAGAATAATTGAAAATATAATTTTTTTGAAATATTAAACTCAATATATATTTATATTTATATTATTATTATGAAAAAAAGAAAAATAGTGAAAATTTTATTTTCTTGAATAATTTAAATAGACTACAGGATTTTTTACTCAAAATGTATGAAGATAAATATAAGTGTTGTATAAAAAAATTCCTTTTAATTTATCATGAATCACTTCCAGTTTAATTAAATATTACTTTCCATTACATTTATTTATTTCAATACAATATTCAAAAATTATTCTTTATATCAATAAAATATTTATTCATATCTTCATCTTTTACTTCCAAAGATCCTATAATGATATTGCAACAATCATATTTTAAGCTATATAAAAAACGTATGCAACAGTCATATCCCCTATTATTTAAATACCCCCTTAATATAAACATTTTCATAATCCAAAATCAACACATTCTAGTTTTCTTACTCATAAGGATGGTTCCCATATTTCTACTGCTCTACATTCTCACTCTCATTGTCTTTGGTGGAGTCCTCCTCATGGATGATCATAGTGAAGTGGGTTACAATTTTTTTATCATCATATTTATTTTCGGTTTCCCCATTTTTCTATTGATGATCAATGTAGATTTAGTATTTATGGATACTTTATTAGTAACATATTTTCTATTTTGTGAATTGATGTTCTTGTTCCTAAATCTAGGTTGATGTATATTTTTTTAGTAAAAAGCAATTTTTCTTTTTTTTTTATGTTCTAAAGACTTACTTAATTGTAGTTTTCATTCAAAAATGCATGTAGAAAAATATTAGGATGTTATATTCTCCCCTAATTTTAGGAATTGTGTACTTATAATTATTTCATCGTACTTAAAGAAACCATGAATCTCACTTCTCATGCTTCAAAGTACTATAGTCTATCATTCTAATAAATATAACATTGTTCCATTACTTTTACCAAGCATTGAACTCATCCTCAATAATTTCATTGAAAAAAATCACACCTTCATCAAATTCTTGAACTCCCTCATTAGAATCTCTCATGAAGAGAAATGGTCTATAAGGTACAATGATACCTTAAGATATTTTTAAAATAATATATTTCTTTTATCTAAACACTACTTATGCTATTTGGATTGAATTGATATAAATATCGATAAATTATTGGAAGAGTACTGTTAATGTATATTTTCAAAACATCTATTTGAACATAGCCTTTATAAAATAATCTAACAGAGTTAGTTTTGAAAATTTCAAAACGTGATTTTTCTAAAATATCAGCTATATTTCATGAAAAATAAAATTATAAAATTCGATACATATAGGCTACATTAAGGTCTCCATATTTTGAAACTTCTTTAAATTCATTGAGTGTTTCCTAAGTTTCAGATAATGTGAAGAATTTGAAAATACCATGGTAGTACTTCCTTCATCGAGAAAGATGAGAAAGTTGGGAGAGTAATATTTGTTCATATAAAAACCATGATTCTAAAAAATATCAGAGTATGAAAGATGTATTAGATATTTCATAGAGTTTCTTGCAAATAAATTTAATGTTTTAAAATGTTTTAAAGTCATATGAGCATGAATTTGTAATACTCCTTGTAAGAACATCATCCAAAAAGGATAATAAAGTCATGCAAGATACCCTCTCATCCATCTTTAGATGAATCTTTAATTTGTTAAATAACATATAACAAATGTAACATGATAAATTTTAAATTTCTAATTTAAAATAGAAATAATTTATCTTTTTATTAGTTATAATTAACTAAAGATAATCATCATAGATAATATTATAATAAATTACTTATGTTTTTTTTATAAAAGAGCATTCCACTATATAAAAAATTCACAATAAAGTCTTTAATATTTAGAGATTCCTCTCAAAAATAGGAAAACTATGATCCCAATATCTATACTTAATCTAAAATTATCCTGATCTACAAAGTTTTTTAAATCCCTCCTTTGATACCAACTATAGTGCCATAGGCCTGACTCACAGATCTGATGCTAAAAGCTTCCCAAATTATTTATTTATTTGCTGGATTTAGTTCTAAAGGAACAACATGATTTTAACAATTTACAACTCAATTTCATTAATTAAAATTAAGTCAACGCATGCTCAAGAATCTTTTAGGTATAAATATTTAGAGAATCAGGACGACATATATCAAAACCCATTATATAACAAACCGAAAACTATTATTTTTAAACAACACATTGAATGTTATTTAAGCTTCACTCATGCTAACCTCTTTAATCGATTCAACGACCAAAGAGATTATAGGAAACTAATAAGACTTATCAAAATCATTTTAAAAATTGGGGTTAAGAATAAAATCACTCAGTAAGTGGTTTTAAATTGAATGGAAAATGGGTTTTAAAATACTTTAAAAACTTCCCTAAAGTAAAATGTGTCCCTTTAAAGACATTATAATTTGGTACTTAAACATAAAATTACACTTTTGAAATTGAAATAATATTTGGTAAACATCTTTTAAAAATCATTAAATAATAAATATAGGGATTTAGAAAACTATAATTTGAATATTAAAAATATCTTTCTTTAAAAGAAACATATACCATTTAGAATTCAATTATAATCAATAATATTTAAGAAAAACTTGAGTCCAAATAGAATATTTAAGGCCTGACTATCACTTTGAGGAAAAATTTCCATTGAGGCTATGGTTCACTTCCCATCCCTCTTCATTAATCATAATATCGAAGTGACAAATTTTTAAATAATTTTTTTTAAAAGATTTACTTTATCATTATAATTCTATTAAAATAACTTTTCAAAAGCTTTATATCAAAGTAAATTAATTTCAAATAGGGAAATAATTATATAGACTTCCTTAAGATAAAATCCACACGTTTTTAATGATTTAAAAACAACCTAAAATTCATGGAAAACTCTTATAAATAAGTCAATAAAATTAAGCATTAACTAAATGCTTTTCATAACAATGGTGGAATTCCAATGAGAAACATAGTTAATGTACATAAAATTTATTTAAACCTGAATGACATCCGTGGGATTTAAAAGAACATTTTACACAGAAAATGACAATTTAAAATTCTTTAAAACACATTCTTGAAATATAAAAGAATTTAAAAAATTCCCATACCTTCATAAAGGTAGTATTAAAAATATTCTTTAAACATTCAAAATAATTTTTGTAAGATGAATGTTTACAATACAAAACAAATTTTTATTTTGAAAATTAAGTGACAACTTTGAAAACTTAAATGTAGATATTTTAAACTAACCCCCCTTACATTGCCTCCACTTAAAGCTACCTAAGGATTTTACCTTCCAACAAAACTCCAAGGACCACTTCCTACTATCAAAATCTAAAAATAAGTTAATATAGAGGAAGGGTTTGTGTAAAATATAATCATGGGTTTCCCCTCCCTTATTCTTGGATTAAGAATATGTGTCTTTTTATATGAAAAAAATAACATGATATTATCTTATTTAAATACTAATAATTATTTAATGAATTACTAGTTGCTTGTATATTAATCTATGTAGTGATATACCTACATGATTCCTATCAATTAAGGTTATAGAAGGCGTTGAAATCTCATTTAATGAAGTTTCCATAAAATATAATTTTCCCACTTTAGACTCTTTTTCCACTACTAAACCTTATGGGTGGATTAATATGGCCATAAATGATCTCATTAAATCTATGCCACTAAAGTTTCATATAAAATATTGGGAACATAATTTTCATGTTGGATGGGTTTTGTTTTCTGATGATAAATGTTTAAAAATAAATGTTCACATGCCACCATGATATACATGAGATAATAATTAATTCCATCATTTTTTTGTTGTATCCTACCTTGGAGTTATAAAATCCCACAAAAAACCCTCTAAGTGTTATCTCCCTCCATGCATAAATATCACCCTAATTGATATATAATTTTCCCCATATAATAATCCACCATACCCAAAATAGCGATGGAGGAATCATTTATCACATGATTATGGTTATTAACTGACACTACATGTACCCACTGCATGTATGATATAAATTCAACTATTACAATTATATATATACATATATATATGATTAACATAATACTATTAATGACGATCACAGAGGAAGCTCGAGGAATATGCTTCTAATACAAGACACCCGACCCATATTCATGTAGTGAAATACATATATCAACGGAGAATATATAATATATATATATACAACTTTGCTACAATTGATGCCTACCAAGAAGGAAGGTGAAGAACGAGGAACAAAATTACTAACCTCAAACGAAAAAAATGATGGTGTTTCAATGATGAATTGATCATCTTGATATGAATTATATAGTTATATACACGTATATCCAATTGATGATCACTCTAAAAATGCCAACGCTGAAGGAGGAAGACAATGATGTCATCATCGACTGACCTCTACCTCCTTTGATTTATATAAATATATATTGAATTACATTTTTATGTATATACCACATATTTAAAAATATAATATATATATATATATATTATATAATAACATCTCAACAAATTATATATATACATATACACACAATCTATTTTAAACAAAATTATTTATTTTTAAAAATAAAATTAATCTATAATTTAGTTATCATATATCATAATTTCATAAATTTTTTACTTTATAATAACCATTTGGTTACAAAATAATTAAAAATATAATTTTTTTAACATCTATCTCTCTCTATATATATATATTAAACTCAAAATTAGAAATAGTTAATTTTTTTCTCGAATAGTTTAAATCCGCTATAAGATTTTGTACTCAAAATGTATAAAAATAAATATAAGGGTTATATTAAAATAAAACATCCTTTCAAGTTGTCATGAATCAAATCTAATTAAATTAGATCTAACTGATCATTACCTTTATTGAATTCTATACAACATTCAAACGCTATTATATATATCAATTAAATATTTCATCATATCTTTATCATTTACTTCCAAAGATCCTATAATGATCTTACAACTATCATATTTTAAGCTATATCAAAAATGAATGCAATAGTCATATCCCATATTCTTTAAATTACACCTTAATAGAAATATTTTCATAATCCAAAATCTACACATCCTAGTATTCCCACTCACAAGGATGGTTCCCATATTTTTTCTACTCTGAATTGTTACTCTCATTGTCTTTGGTAGAGTCCTCCTCATGGACGATCATAATAAAGTGGGTATGAGTTTTCTTTCATCATATTTTTTTTCTATTTTTTATTGATGATAATTGTAAATTTAGTATTTATATCTAACTATTTAGTAGTTTACTTTGTATTTTGCAAAGATATGGTCTTGTTCCTAAATCTGGGTTGATGATTATTTTTTAGTAAAACTTAATTTATCTTGTTATAAGTTCTGAAGAATTGTTTAATTTTAGAATTCATTTAAAATTACATATATACAAATTTTAGGTTAATACATTCTCCCCTATTTATTTTAATTATGTCCTTGTAATTCTTTCATCATTCTTAAGAAAACCCCTAATCTTTCTTCTCATGATTTTAAGTCTTGTAGTTCTTCATTCCTATAAATATATCATTTTTCCATTACTTTTACCAATAATTAAAATAATCCTTAATAATTTTATTAAAACAAGACATACCTTCAACAAAGTCTTTAACTCCCCTATTAGTGTCACTCAGGAAGATAAAGGGTCCATGAGGTTCAATTATACCTTAGAATATTTTCAAAATATTTTATTTTTTTTATCAAAACATCACTTGTGTAGTTTAGATAAAATTGGTGTAAACCTCGATAAATTCTTGGACTAGTACTATTAATGTATAATTTAAAAACATATGCGTGAACATTGTACTTATAAAATAATTTAATAGAGTTAGTTTTAAAAATTTTAAAATGCATATTTTCAACAATATCTGCAATATTTCATGAAAAATAAAATTTTAAAATTAGATACATAGAGGTTGTGTAAAGGTATTATTCTTCCAAAGAATTATTAAAATCACTGAGTGTTTCGTAAGATTCAAATAATGTGAATAACTTGAAAATACCCTGGTAGTACTTCCCCCTTTGAGTAAGGTGAGAAAGCTAAGAGTGTATGATTTTTTTTATAAACAAACCATGATCCTTGAAAGTATGTGGGTATGGAAGGGGTATTAAATATTTCATAGAGTTTTTTACAAGTAACCTAGATGTTAGAAAATGTTTCAGAGTCATATGATCATGGATTTGTAATAATCCTTGTAAGAATATCATCTAGAAGGGACAAGAATGTCATGTAGATACCCTCTCTTCCATATTGAGATCAATATTTAATCTGTTAAAAAACATATAACAGATGTAACATGAAAAATATTAAATTTCTAATTTAAACATGGAACAATCTATATTTTTATTAGTTATAATTAACTAAAGATAATATTTATATAGAATATTATAAGAAATTACTCATTCCTTTTTTTATAGAATAGGATTATACTATATCCAAAATTTGAAATAAAGTCTGAGGAAGTATATAGAATCCTCTTAAAAATTGGAAAACTAGGATCGAACGATCTATCCTTAACCTAAAAATATTATAATCTCTAATGTTTTCTAAACCCCACTTTTGATACAAACTGTAGTGTCTTGGACCCACAGTCCCATATCTATTGATAAAAACTACCCAACTTTTTTTATTTATTGGATTTAGTACTAAATAAGTGACCCAATTTTCACAGTTACAATTCAATTTCATTAATTAAAATTGAGTGAATACATGCCCAAGAATATTCTAGGTATATAGATTTAGAGAATTAGGACAACATATATCAAAACCCATTATATAAAAAACTGAAAACTATGATTTTTAAACAACACTTTGAATTCTATCTTAACTTCACTCGTACTAAAATCCATAATTGAGGCCACGAAAAAATTAATTCTAGGACACCACTTAACCCTGTGAAAATCATTTTAAAAACATGGAATGAACACAAAAACAATCATTAAGAGGTTTTAAATTGAATAGAAAAACCTTTTTAAAATAACTCCTTAAAGTAAACTATTTTCTATTGAAGAAAACCTACTTTGTGATTTAAAAATAAAATCCTACTTTGGAAGTTGAAGGAATAATTGTTAAGAATTTTTCAAATACCATTAAATAAGAAAGAGGGAACATTAGAAAACTATCATTCGAATACCAAGAACTAATTTCTTTAAAAGTAATATATACCATTAAGAATTTAATGATACTAAAAAGAATTTACAAAAAAATTAAGACCACTTATAATATTGAATTGATAACCATCACTTTGAGGATAGAGCCCTATTGAGGATATGAGTTCACTTTTCATCCCACATCATTATTCAAAATACCCAAGTGCCAAATTTTTAAACACAAAACTTTTAAAAGATTTCCTTTCTCATTATATTTATATTAAAATCACTTTTTTAATGCTCCATAACAAAGTAAACTAAATTCATGGAGGGAAATTATTATATAGATTTCATTAAGAGAAAATCCATATGTTATTAATGATTAAGAAACAACCTAATGTTTATGGAAAATATTTATAATAAAATATGTAAATTAAATATGAAGGAATTTATTTTCCTAAAAATGGTGGAATATAAATGTGAAATATAGTGCATGGACATATAGTAAATTTAAACATGAATGACATCCATGGGATTTAAAAGAAAATTTTACACATAAAATGAGAATTTTAAAATTATTTAAAAACCATCCTTGAAATTAGAAAAGATTTAATAAAAAAATCCATTACCTTTATAAAGGTAAAATTTAAAAAATATATTAACATTCGAAACGTTTTTTATAAGAGGAACATTTACAAACAAAAACATATTTTTATTTTAAAATTAGAGACTTCTTTGAAAACTTTAAAGTATAGATTTTAAAATGATCCCCTTACCTTGTCTCCCCTTGAATATCCCTATGCATTATACCTTCTAAGAAAATGTCAAGGACCACTTATTACTATAAAAAAATACAATTCAAGTATTATGGAGGAAGGGTTTCAATAAAATAAAATTGTGGATTGTACCTATAATATAATAGGAGTAAGAATAGGTGTCTTTTTATATGAAACTATAACATGTTATTATATTATTTAAATACTAATAAATATTTAACAAATGCCCAATTTTTTATATATTTATCTATGCAGCGATAGACTTACATGATTCTTATATGATAGGTTATAGAAGATGATAAAATATCATTTAATGAAATTTCTATCAAATATAATATTCCCACCATTGGATCTTATTATATGCACCTTTTCACCTTATGTGTGGATTGATAAGGTCATAAATGATCCCTTTAGATCTCTGCCACTGACCATTCAAAAATAAAATTAAGCACATAAATTTCAAGTTGGATGCATTGTGTTTACCGACGATAGAATTTTTAAAATAAATGTGTGCATGTCACCATGATGGAAATGATATAATAATTTATTCCATTCTTTGTCTATTTAATCCTACCTTGGTGTTATCAAATCCCATACAAAACCCTCTGAGTGATATCTCCCTCCATGAAAAGAAATCACCCTCGAGGATATCCAATTATCCCCATATAATAATCCACCATACCCAAAATAGTGATGGAGGATTAATTTATAACCTATTTATGGTTATTAGCCCACACTACATGTTCCCACGACATGTGAAATGAAAATTCAACTATTGCCGTTATATATATTTATACATACATATATATGATGAAACAAAACAGTGTTAACGATGCTCAATGAGAAGCTTGAGGAAGAAACTTCTCATATAAGACACCCGATCAATATTAATGGAGTTATATATATATATATATATGAACAATGTAATATATATATATACTATGTCATTACAACTCATTCCAACCGAGAAGGAAGACAACAAATGAGGAACCAAATTACCAACCGCAAACAAAACGCATGATAAAGCTTCTATGATGAATCAATCATATCAATATGAATCATATATTTTAATATATATATACCCAATCGGTGATCAGTCTAAAAATGAAAAGGCTGAAGGAGAAAGATGGTGATGTCATCGTCGACTGACCTCTACCTCCATTGATTTATATAAATATATATTGAATTAAATATTTTAGTATATCTTACATATTTCAAAATATAATATATATCTATTATATATAATAATATCTCACCAAATTATATATATACATTCTATTTTAAACATAATTATTTATTTTTGTAACTAAATTTAATATAAAATTTAGTTATCATATATCATAATTTCATAGTTAATTTACTTTATATTATCTTTTTGATTACAAAATAATTAAAAATATACATTTTTTAAAATAAATCTCAACACACACACACATATATTAGGCTAAAAAAATAGTTAAAATTTTATTTTCATGAATAGTTTAAATCGATTATAGGATTTTTTACTCAAAATATATAAAGATAAATATAAGTATTATATGAAAGAAAAATTCCTTTTAAGTAGTCATGAATCAATTCTAGTTAAATTGGATCTAACCAACCATTACCATTATTGATTTCTATACAACATTCAAAAACTATTATTTATATCAATAAAATATTTATTCATGACTTTATCTTTTACTTCCAAATATCCTATAACAATCTTGCAATAGTCATATTTTATGCTATATTAAAAATGATTGCACTGATTATAACTCTAATTATTTAAATACCCCCTCAATAGACATATTTTCATAATCCAAAATATATGAATTCTGGTTTTCTCACTAACAAGGATGGTTCCCATATTTCTGCTACTCTGCATTCTGACTCTCATCATCTTTGGTGGAGTCCTCCACAGGGATGTTCATAAAGAAGTGGGATATGAATTTTTTATCATCATGTTTATTTTATGTTGTCCCCCTTTGTTATTAATTACAATTTCAAATTTATTATTTATATATCCCTAGTTCGTAGTAGAATTTTTATTTTATTAAGTGATGTTCTTATTCCTAATTATGGGTTGATGTATTCTTTTTCAGTAAAAAGTATGCTACCTTGTTTTATGTTCTGAATACTTGTTTAATTGTAGATTTCATTTAAAAAAGACGTATATAAAAATTTCAAGTTGTTACATTCTACCCTCCATATAGTAACTGAGTCATAAAAATTCTTTTTACATACATAAAGAAACCTAAAATCTCACTTCCCATGCTTCAAATTATTGTAGTTTTCCATTACTATAAATATAAAATTGCTCTATTACTTTTATTGAGTATTAAACTCATTCTCAATAATTTCCATGAAACAACTCATACCTTTAACAAAGTCTTAAACTTCCCTATTAGCATCGTTCATGAAGAGAAAGGGTCTATAAGATTCAATTATACCTTAGGATTCTTAAAAACCCATAAATTTCTTTTATCCTAACACAACTTGTGCAGTTTGAATCGAATTGGTGTAAACATCGGTAAATTATTGGATGATTACTATTAATGTATAATTTCAAAAAATCCATTACAACATTGTGTTTATAAAATAATCCAATAGAGCTTGTTTTAAAATGATAAAAATATGATTTTTCTAAAACATCCGTAATATTTTCCATTTTTTTAAATTAGATACATATAGGTTGCACATAAGTATAACTCTTCTACAACATATTTAAAATCATTGAGTGATTCATAAGTTTTAGATAATGTGAATAATTTAAAAATACCATATTAATACTTCTCTCATCGAGAAAGGTGAGAAAGTTGGGGGTGTAATATTTGTTTATAGACAAACCATGATCCTCAAAAATATTAAGGTATGAAGGATGTATTGGATATTTGATATATTTTCTTGAAATTAACCTAAATGTTGGAAAACATTACAAATTAATTTGATCATGAAATTGTAATAGTCCATGTAAGCACATCATCCAAAAGGGATAAGAAATTCATGTGAGATACCCTCTCTTCCATCTTGAGATCAATATTTAATTTGTTAAATAAAATATAATAGATGTAACCTAATAAGTTTTATCTTTCTAATTTAAACACAAAAAAATTTATCTCTTTCTTAGTTATAAATAACTAAGGATAATCTTTATAGAGAAGATTATAATAAATTAATCACGTGTTTTTATAAATGAGAATTTAACTATCTCTAAAATTTGAATTTAAGTCCTATAGAGTTTATAGAATCCTCTTAAAAAAAGAAAACTATGGTCTCATGATCTCTCCTAAACCTAAAAATATCATAATCTCCAAATATTACTAAACCCATCTTTTGATACCAATTATAGCACCCCAAACCCGCACTCCCGAACCTAGTGCTAAAACATCATCATTTTTTATCAGATTTATTACTAATGAAGAAACCTAATTTTAAGAATTTAAAATTCAATATTATTAATTAAATTTCAGTCCAAACATGTCTGATAAATTTTTAGGTCTAAGTATTTAGAGAATTAGGACAAATTATATCAAAAGTCTTTATATAACAAACTGAAAAATATTATTTTTGAATGTTATCCCAGCTTCACTTGTTCTAAACTCCTTAATCAGGACCATGACCAAAGAGACTCTAGGATGCCATTAATCCCAGTGAAAATCATTTAAAAAACCCGGGGTGAGTGAAAAATCAATCAGTAAGGGGTTTTAAATGAAATTGAAAACAATTTAAAAACTTCCTTAAAGTAAAATGATTTATTTTAATTAAAAACAACTTTGGGCTTTAAACATAAAATTACACTTAGGAAATTGAAATAATATTTAGCAAAAATCTTTCAAAAATCATTAAATAAGAAATAGATTACTTTAGAAAACTATCATTTGAATACTAAAAACATCTTTCATTTAAATAAACACACACCATTTAGAATATAATGATACTTAGAAAACATTAAGAAAACCTTGAGGAAATTTGGTATATTGAAGGTCTAACCATCACTTTGTGGATAAAGTCCCCCTAAGGCTATGAGTTCACTTCCCATCCCTCATCATTATTCATAATACCCAAGTGCCAATTTTTTAAACAAAACATTTTTACCAACTTTCATTTCTCATTATAATTATATTAAAATCACTATTCAATAGCTCCTTATCAATGTAAATTAATTTTAAGGATGAAAATAATTTTATTGGTTACCTTAAGAGAAAATAAATACTTTCTTAATAATTTATAAAAAATATAAAATTCCTAGAAAAAAATATAAATAAATCATGAAAACTAAATGTGAGTCAAATTAATTTAATAATAATGGGGGAATGTCAGTGAGAAATATTGTGTATGACCATATAATACATTTAAACATGAATGAAATCTATGGGATTTAAAAGATCATTTTACTCAAAAAATGACCATTTTAAATTTTTTTAAGAACAATCTTAGAAAATAGAATGAATTTAAATCCAAATTCATTTACCATTATAGAGGAAGAATTAAAAAAAATCTATAAACATTCAAAATGCTTTTTATAAGAGGAATGTTTGCAAACGAAAATAGATTTTTCTTTTGAAAATAAAGAGACTACTTTGAAAACTTTAAAGTAGATATTTTAAAATGATCCCTTTATCTTGACTCCCCTTGAATCTCTCTAAGGATCATACCTTCCAAAAAACTACAAGGACCTATTACTGCTATCAAAAGTTTCATTTCTGGTATTATGGAGGAAGGTTTTGAGTAAAATAGAGTCATGGGTTAAACCTCCCTTCTTCTATGAGTAAGAATATGTGTCTTTTTATATGAAACTATAATATTTAATTATATTATTTATTTACTAATAGATATTTAATTAATGACCAACTTCTTCTAGATTTATCTATTTAGTGACTGAATTTACATGATTCCTATTTTGTAAGGTCATAGAAGGCAATGAAATCTCATTTAATAAAGGTTCCATAAAATAAAATTTTCCACTACCAAATATTTTTCTATTCACTACTACACCTTATGAATTGATTGATATGGCCATAAATAATCCTATTAGATCTCTTAAATTGAACTTTAAAATAGAATATTAGGCACATAATATTCATGTTGAATAGGTTGTGTTTACTAATGATATAAGTTTGATAATAAATGAGCTCATTATACCATGATAGACATGATATAATAATTTGTATCATTATTTTTCTATTGCATTCTACCTTGGCATTATCAAATCTCACACAAAACACTCTAAGTTCCATATAACTTCACGCAAAGATATCAACCTAGATGATATCTAATTCTCCCCATATAATAATCCATGATACCTAAAATATCAATCTAGGATTAATTTATCACCTATTAATGGTTATCACTCGACACTAAATGTAATCCATAAATTTGACTATTGCAGTTATATATACAAATATATATAATGAATAGAACACTGGTAATGATTCTCAAGGAGGAAGCTCAAGGAATATGCTTAAGATAGAAGACACTCGATTGATATCCTTGCATTTCAATATATATGTATATATATATTCTACGTCACTAAAACTGAATCCAACCAAGAAGGAAGACAATGAACATGGAACCAAATTACTAGCCACAAAAGAAATGCATGATAAAGATTACATAACAAATCAATCATCTTGATATAAATTATATAGTTTTATATATTTATAATCAATCAGTTATCACTATAAAAATTCCATGGTCGAAGGAGTAAGACAATTATGTCATTTTCAGTTGGCCTCTTCCTCTATTGATTTATATAAATATACATTGAATTACATATGTAATTATATCAAATATGTTTAAAACAATAATATATATCTTATTTATAATAATACATCACCAAATTATATATATATACATTCTATTTTAAACATAATTATTTATTTTCATAACTTAGAGTAATATAAAATTTAGTTACCATATAACGTAATTTCATAATTATTTTACTTTATAATAACCTTTTGGTTATAAAATAATTAAAAATATAAATTTTCATAATGAAAATATGAATATAAATATATAAATATATAAATATATATTTTAGGATAAAAAATAAAAATAGTTTAAATTATATTTTCTTAAATAATTTAAATCGACTACATGATTTTTTACTCAAAATGAATGATGATAAATATGTGTTTTATTAAAAAGTTATTTTTAAGTGGTTATGAATCAATTCTAGTTGAATTGTATCTGACCGATTATTACCTTTATTGATTTCTATACAACAATCAAACATTATACTTTATATCAGTAAAATATTTTTTCATATCTTGATCTTTTTCATCCAAAGTTCCTACAATGATTTTATAATTGTCATATTTTATGCTATATTGAACATGAATGCAATTGTCATATCCTCTATTCTTTAAATACCCTCTTAATTAATATATTTTTAGAATAAAAAACTACTCATTCTAGTTTTCTTACTCACAATGATGGTTCCAATATTTATTCTACTATGTATTTTCACTCTCATCATCTTTGGTGGAGTCCTCCTTAGGGCTGATCATAATGAAGTAAACTATGATTTTTCTTTCATCATGTTTATTTTACATTATCCACTTTTGTTATTGAAAATAATTGTAAGTTCAGTATTTTTGGGTCCCTAGTTAGTACCATAATTTCTATTTTGTGAAGAGACGTTCTTATTCTTAAATCTGGAATGATTTATTGTTTTTTAGTAAAACATACGTTATCTTGTTTTATGTTTTAAAGACTTGGGTAATTATAAATTTCATTTAAAAATACATATATAAAAATTTGAAGATATTACACTTGTTCATTGATTATACTTCTTTAGACTCTTCACGAACACTTTATGTGTGGTTGTGTTTCAACCACAAGGACCTAAATCATCCCAAGAGGGTGGTGAATTAGGACGATCAATTTTTTTCATCAAGTGGATCTTATTGTCATGTTAGAAAGAACACTTGAATATGTCAATTCAAACCAAATAAAACTATATCCAAATATGAAAATAAATCAGAAGGATATGAGTATTTTTATTCGGTTCACCCGTAAGGGCTATGTCCAATGAGCACACACCAATAATATGATAATGCGCCAAGAAATCACTAACTCATTTCTATGTGATTAAAAAATTCTTGAATGAATTATTGTCGAATTAAAGGTTCACCCCTACCTCTTATCTCTTTGATCACTATTTTAATATGGGGACATGAAGAACATGACTCACAATTAATTTTCAACGAAACATCCAACAAAGAATCGATACACCAATTTAACATGGGAGATCCTATTCAACCTCATCTTCATGAATGCATTTATATTTTCAATATCATAGAATTTCTTTAGTTACAAAATAATAAGTTCTTATAAATTTCATATTGAGAAAAGTTTCTCTATTTTTTAGTGTCATCTCTCAATTCTCTATGATAATAAAAATCTTCAAAAGAAACTTCTTTGATTTATTCACCAAAAAATATCCAACTTTTTATGAAATATGTATCCTCGTGTTGGTATTTCAAACCATAAATAATGGAAACATTTAATCTATAAGTAATCAAGAAAATATTTTCTCATTTTAAAAATATCCAAACTTATATATTATCCACATATCCATGAAATCATGATGCAACTAACTCCACTATGGTGTAATGTATTCCAATTATTGTATCTCTTAAAAAATCATGATCTAATAGTTATTTCATATACCCAAAACAATAACCTTAGAAAATTTATAAGATTTACTAGATAAGAGTGTTACAATGTAAATAACATCATTGTGGCACAATCAATGAATCCTTACCAAATTATAGCCATCAATTATGGAATAACCTATAGAGCATAATCCATATCTCCACACACTTATTTTGAAAATTTTCTTCTCCATATATCACACCCTAATGTTGTAGCATGATTTATAAAGCTTTAATTCATGATATTAAAATGTAGAGTTATATTAAGTCATAAAAAATGGCCTGAACACCTTCCTCATCATGACTTAACATTAGGGAATAATTCTTAAGCCACAATAGTTCTACACCAATTCTTCATCCTTCAACCTAGAATAATAAAAATCATGATGTAATAAAATTAATTATGGTTTGGTTTTTTTATTCTCTGCCAAATCACCTCAAAAAATACTCAAAACTTCCCCAAAACTTATTCTAGAATTTAAAATATACATAATACCTCCAAAAATACCTATTTACAACAAACAAAACCACTTATGAAACTCATTCCATTATTCTCCTTACTTGATCAACATGTGTTCCAACATTCCACATATTCAGGTTTATTAGAAATATCTATGTTAACTCCTAATTTATTAAGTTTTTTTATAGTATCAAAATATTCAAAAAATACACATAACTATATAAGATCTTATAGAACACTATAAATATACATGATTCATGCTCGATGCCAAAAACAAGGTTTAGAGAAAGATTTATGTTATCACCTTTAACCTTCAACTACGTAATCCAATAGTCTTATATTGATATTCTTGACTTCATCATTATTCATCGCTTATCTCCATGTATTGTATATCCCATATTTATTGTATCAAAATACCCTCCCTTGAGAGTAGATTCATGCCATTTGGTATGAGAGTAAAATATTCTCTATTTCCAGTTGTTAAACTCATTCTACAAAGATCTCCATGGTATCTAATTTCTCCACCTTTGAAAATAAACGAAAAGGGAATGAGACCTGTCATAAATGAGTATCCAAATTAAATTGAAAGTGCATATAGAGATAGGGGATATGACTAACCTCCTTAATATTTAGTAAGTGGTTAAAACATAATATTAAACTAATGTTTTTTAAACACCATTGTGGCCAATTGTTTTATAAAAAATTCTACAACTTTTTTATTTATTCTAATGTGCACCACTTTAATCACTAATTATTATAACTTTTCATTGATAAAATGACTCTCTATTTCAATATAATTCATGCATAAATATTATACTCTATTTTTCCTATGCTCAATTTCACTTTTTTTTTCAGAAAATATCACCATAGGAATCTTTACTTTATTTCCAAGGTATTTTAAATGTTTCTTTATCTAAATCAATTGGGTGAAATATTTTTTATCAAGATTTACTCTAATGAAGTATTACATAGTTAATTACATTCATTCTTCTAATTTATCCAAATAATGCACTTTATTTTAATGAATAATTCACCTCTTCCTCTGGATTTTCTATAGATGGTATCTCTAACCCAGTTTGTATATGAACTTGCCACCAAATATTCATATTTTATGACATCATATATCAAGACATAATCATGTTTACATTTCAAACAACTCATGATTTTATTCAATTCCATAAGGTGATCCTCTTTCAGATTTCATTGGAATTGAGCTGACAAAACTACTAAGTAAAAAATGTCTAGCCTCATTATCATCAAATCCAAGAAACTTACTATTGAAAACAAATGTTTTTTTAATTTTTTATTTGTTTTAAATCATTATAATCGCATAAATAAGACAAATTGTAATTAATAACGAGTTTATAATACTAAGATAATCATTCTTAAAGACTTGGTAGTATGACTATACATGACTATGAAATACATATCTATAGATCTTGAGAAGGATATGTTTAGAATGGTATTCCAAAAGATGATGAAGAATTGAAAGATCTAGAAGTTATAACAGATGATAATATTATTTGATATTTGGATTTTATTCAGGATGTTTTGGAGTTTCTAGAAGTAGAAGTCGAGATTATGATAAATTGCAAAAATATATGTTGTTTCATTATTGGATGTCTGGAATTTCTGTTTTGAATATGTTTCCTTGAAGATTTGACTATCATATTAGAATAAGAGTTTAAGTTGTTATGAAAGTACAGATGAAGTACAAGTAAAAATGGAGGAAGTTTGGAAGTTAAACTCGACTCAATATCTATAAAATCTCAGGTTTATTCTCCTTATATATATAAAAATACCATTGTATTGAGTATATTTCAGAAATATATAAAAGGAACATCACTTAGAGTGATGTGTAAGAGTAAATTAAGGGAAGAAACAAAATCTTGTAAAGGAAAAAACATGTACCTATATACATAAGAGTGAAATTCTAGAGTGAGAATCAAAACATGATTATGTTTTGGGAGACACTAGAGTACATAAAAGTAACCAATACACTGTGACCCGAGAAATGGAAAAGTGTGGAACTACTTTGATATGTAATATTAATAAGACACATATGTTTAAGTAAAATTATCCAGATGCCAGTATTTTCTCTATAAAATGGAAATGTCATGGAAGTGTAAGAGTAAATGGTCAAAATACCATCTAAAAGATTTTTTACCTTGTTATTTTTGAGAAGAAGGGTTGGATGTTCTATGGGATTTATTTCCACTCCAAAGTGAATTCTTGAAAATTTTAAAAGGGTTGAAGAACATTGTGATATATAAGTATATTGAAGATAAAACATGAAAATCATCTATAATAATGTAAGAAAACTTATATTTCTAAATTTCAAGTAGACTATTTCACACCATGATATGATGACCATGTCATGACAATGCTTTAGTGAAGTTTGGTGAATATGAAGTTTGGAAGATTCTTATGACACAATATAGAGGATAATGTTGTGGAATAAAGGTTTTTGGTGTTGTGAAATATGATTAAAATATAAACCACACTATGAAATAGTTTCCACACTATGTTTCAATTATTTTAGTTATTTAGAGACCGTTATGTCATGAAGGATGCTTGCACCACAACCTATTAAGAGAAAGAGAAGGAATGAACCATGATATCGAGATTTGAATGTTAATCCCTGGGATATTTTAAATTGAATTTTTGATTCATTCTATGAATTAGTAAACCAATTCATTATAGGTTTAAATTTTTATAAGAAACGAATAATCATATCATGATATTGAGTAGTTAAAAAGAAAAATATTTGGAAAAAATTATGGATCTATTTTTTTACTGAGTATCATTCCATGGAGAAGAAGACCATGCCATAAAATAGATGGAGTATAGAAGACCACATCCAAGGAAGGGAGTCACGTCATGAAAATGTTTTTTTGAACAATATCTAGAAGACTCATTTGGAATTTAATATCAGGTGATGGACTGAGATTTAAAAGATTAACTTGGATTAATTAAAACATATTAACCATATTAAATCATACAGTACACCAGGCATAATCTCATTGGAATGGAAGAGGAGAGTTAATCCCAACCATTAGGCGAATGGGTTGTATGTATATAAGGTTTATACAAACTACTTATAATAGTTATAGATAATGAAATTTAAACATATTTTAGTATTATAGTTTCATAGAAAAAAGATAATAGAGAGATATCCATAGAGTATTCCATCAACAGATCTGATTCTATTCTAAGGATAAGGCTAGAGGAATGAAAAAGTGATTGAACTACTATATATTTTTGGTAGAGAAGGAAGGAAAAAAGATAACTCTAGCATGAAATTATCTTCATATGAAAAAAAATATTTTTTGATACTATTTTTTTTTGAAAGACATAAACTCAACCCTTGAAATAAAGAATTTATGTAAAGACCCAGAATTTCCATGTAATTTTTTTAATTATATGGGAATTTTAAGAGTCCGTGAAAATTGACGGCGCGTGAATCAGAGGCCCAGTGTTCCTGGAATGAATTTTTGAACTTTTTTCAGGTACATTTAGTAAACGTATGAGCGAGTTTTTTTAACTTTTGAACCGGTGCTCAGAATTGAAATCTGAGGGCACTGTTGACCTCGCAGTGCCGGTATTCACTTAAGGATATCTTTACCTCAACCACAGTAGGTCGAGAGTGAAAGATAGATTTTCACTTTTTTGTGGAAATAATAATAAAATAAAATAAACTTCTATTTTTATTTTTGTTGAAACCTCCAATATGAATGTTATGGAGGTGGGGACCACCTAATCTAAAACCCCCAATTTTGAATTCCAAGGTGGGGACCACCCAACCCTTAAAACTCCCCCTTTAATGGGAGGTAACTCTTGAACTCCCCTCTTTAATGGGAGATAACTCTTGAACTTCCTTCCATTAATTAATTATGCCAACGTGGTACAATTAATTGTGCCAAAAATTAAATTGAAAGACTTAATTTAATTTGTTTGGATCCTCATTTATCCTTGGGAGAAATCGTTGGAAAAGTTAAAAGCTTGGGAAAACTTTGGATAAAATCATTCTCCAATGAAGAACGCTTCTCCAACGAAGAACGCCGACATTCTCCAATGACTTAGACTTCTTCCTCGGGACATCCTCCAACGTGGGACGTCTTCAACAATGACGAACCGAAGTCTGTCCTTCTCTCCTCACTGACATCAACAAACTTTCAAGGTAGGGTTTGATGTTTTGAATCCCCCCTTACCATTCTTGACGTTCTTAATTCAAGATTTATTAAGCCGCTTGATACCACCCTAAAGCGGAGGGTGCAGGCCAAATGAACATGACTCAAACTCTCTGTAATCCCTTGAGGTTTTTGATGTGTTTCTCACAATGGAAGAGGGTGGTGACCGATGCCGGCGAATGGCACCGTTGGGACCTGGATACGGTGGTCGGCACTCCGCTAGCCACGATGAAGGCGACGACGTGACCACGACGCCAGAAAAAGGGCCGCGGCCTGTTGGCCACGACAGAGCAAGGGTGGTGGCGTGCGACCACGCCACTCGACGGAAGAGAACCATGACCTTGTTCCGCGGCAGCGAAGGAAGGGAAGCTGGCTGAACCGGCTACCGGCGAAGGGGCGGCGCGTGACCGCGCCGCGCGGAGAAAGGCTGGCCGACCGGCCAGTCGCGGCATCGCGAGCCACTGTGGGCCGCCGCCCAGGCCGGGCCACCACGGGCCATCACCCAGGCCGGGCTACCCAGCGCGGGCCGGGTTGGACCCAGCGGGCCGGTTCGGTCTGATTGTGTCAGACCAGACTCGAGCCAGCTTCGACCTTTTTTTTCTCTTTTGGCCATATCTTTGGTACCATACGTCTGTTTGATGAACCTTCTATGGCACCAGAAACCTTGGAGTGATATGGTCCTTTTGGTATACCCCACTGGAGTTTTGGATAAAGTTAGGGTACAATCATGTTGGATCGAGCACAAATCCAACCGAGCCCTCGGGAATAAAAGACTAATAACTTACATACCGGGCATCCGTTTGACGCATCATCTATTGCGTTGAGACCCCTATGACGTGGAGGTCCTTTGGGATACTTTGTCATGGGACTTCGTGGCAATTGAAGTATTGACTAGTAGATTGAGGAGAGGACTCTCCCTGAGACAAGCAAGCTTAGTGCGGGAACCCTGTAGCTGGTTGTAACACGAGAAAGGGATCCTTCGTGGGTCTGTGCTCGAGGATCCCACATGTATCCACTCTAGGAATCCATGTGGGACTACTCTAGGATCCTGTGTGGGTCTGCTATACTAGGATCCTGTGTGGGTCTGATGATGTACTGGGATCCTGTGTGGGTCTACTCTACTAGGATCCTGTGTGGGTCGGATGATGTACAAGGATCCTGTGTGGGTCTGATGATTTAGGATCCTTCATGGGTCTACCTTTTAACGGAGTAAGATGATTCAGTAGTTACATTTAATCATCTTTACTACCGTACCTATGTTATACCTAGTGTGAGCTGATTCTGTACCTTGTAGTACTTTCCTTTGTGGTAATACCTTGGTGGTATTCTTCTGTGTGGCGTACCTGGGTAGTACTTACCTTCATGGTATTCCTTCCTTTGTAGAACAGTTGAGATTTGGGATAATGAGTTGGGCCTTATGTTTCCTCATGATTGAGATGAGTTTACTTGACAACTTATATATTTGTATGGGTATATACCTATGTAGGGTTTTCCGATGATTTCATACTTTGTGGTTTATCTTTGTGAATTTTGAGAGACCTTTGATGGTCTCGGGGTCCCTACTGAGTATCGTTATACTCACCCCTGCACGGGCTATGCCCGCACCTTGTTGTGTTTGGTGCAGACGACGGGCAGTGCAGACTGATGACGAGGGTACCAGGACTAGAGGTAACTCGGAGGTAGACATTAGACGAGGTGTACCAGAGAGGTGACTATTCAAGAGTTGTTCCTAACCTTTAGGTAGGATCCTTGGTTGGAGTTCACTGGAGCTGTTCTAGTTTACTTGTACTTTCCAATTTTCTTGTACTTTCCAGTTGAGCTTGTATACTGGCCTCTTTTTCTTACTGTATGTACTCTTTTTACTATATAGTTTTCTAGTGTTCATATCTTACTGTGCACTTGGTTTGTGTGAGTTTATAGGTTATAAAGGCAATGCCTTCCCGTTTTAGGGAATACGCCTTTTGGTGCTAGTCGCCAGCCCCTTGCCTATGAAAGGCGGGCTTAGGGTAGTCATGGCATGGGCCCCGGGGGACGGTTCGTGAAAAATTAGTATCAGAGGATTCGGTTCTACCATAGAACGTTGGACTCTGATCTTTTTAATGACAATAGTGTTAAGTGTAGTGAGCGTGGTTATCAGTTTAGGGAATCCAGTGTTGGTGCGGTAGCCGATGTATCCATACACTAGGACCCTGACTTATGATTTCTGACTCAGTGCATGAAAACAATGATTTCATGTGTGATTTGAAAAGTTTTCTTTATGAACTCTTTGAGTCAGCTCACTAGGTATAACTTATTGACCGTGGCACACCTGTTTCTTTTTAGGATTCCTCCACATAGACAAACAACTAGGCTTCCAGGTATAGTATGCATTGATAGCCCACCGAGCAATGAGGCCTCAGTGCAGAGCCCTCTACTAGTAGAGGCACCAACAGAGGCACCAGCGGTACCGTTACCCGTTGGGCCACCGATGCCACCAACCCCAACAGTAGAGGGTGCACGCTGCTTGAGCGCATTGCATGACTTCCAGTGCCAGAGGCCACCCATGTTCAGGGGAGAGACGGACCCACAGGCAGTTGAGGATTAGCTGGAATCCGTGGTGAGAGTCTTCTGACTGGTAGGGAAACCAACTGATCTCATGATGATCCTTGTCACCAGTCTTCTATAGGCAGTAGCAGACAGATAGTGGAGCTTGATGCTCTTGGTTAACAATGAGGTGATGCTTCTCTGGGCAGACTTTGAGATCCTATTTCTAGTAGAGTTTGTCCTAGCGACTCTTCGCGTAGTGCACATATAGGAGCTTCTTTATCTGTAGCAGGGCAACATGACTGTGGATCAGTACTCAACGAGGTTCACTAACCTCTCACTCTACTCTACTGATATGGTGTGGGACCCATTCTTCAGGGCCCGAACCTTTGAGTAGGGACTCAGGTGGACGATTAGTGCTTCGATGATTTCTCTTAGAATCCTGACGTAGGAAGGGGTGTTAGATCGAGCCCTCTTAGTGGAGAGTTTTCTTGTTGAGCAGTCACCTACAGCGAGACCCACCACCGGGCATCACATAGAGGAATCATCTGTAGCTAGAAGCAGACATATGTCACATAGGTCCAAGAAGACTAGACCTATAGGTGGATGACCGTAGGATTTGGGGTCAGTTGTGCGGGGAACAGGAGATAGATCCAGACATGCGAGGACCAGGCAATGTTTCACATGTGGCTGGTAGGGTCACATGGCTCGTGACTATCTGAATCGCCATACAGATGATCTACAGACGATCGAAGGACTGCCCAGGCAGAGACAAAGGTTTTATTGAGGAGGTACATAGGGAGTAGGTGGACGTCGTAGAGGAGATGGTCATGCAGCTGGTGGTGGGTGACGATTCAAGGTGTTACCGCCACCACCACCATGTGGTCCACCCCGACCATAGGGATCAGGTGGACAGGGGCGAGCTCAGCTCCAGGTAGCCAAGGCCTACAACCATGGTGCTCTAGAGATGATACAAGGTACAATATGTGTCTACTCCACCTTAGCTGCAATACTTATAAACATAGGTTCCAGTCATTCTTTTGTTTCCACTGCCCTCATTCATAGCTCAGAGATTTTGACAGAGTCGTTGGCTCGATCCTTATGGATAGAGACTTTTATGGGAGCAGATTCAATGATTATGCACTGGTGCCGGCAGTGTGAGCTTACTCTAGGAGGCAAGAGCTTCGAATTGGATCTCCTAGTAGTGGCTTCGAGGCCTTAAAACGTCATCTTGGGTATGGACTGGTTATCTATAGTCCATGATTAGATTGACTATATTAGGTGAAAAGTGCGGTGTGTCTGCACGGATGGGACTAGGTTTACCTTCACCGGTGAGAGGGGAGCCATTGCAGCATAGGATGGACTTACCGAGAGGAGGGTGCAGCTGATAACTCATCAGTTGTCTATCCTTACCCTCAGAGTGGTTGATATAGAGAGTCCAAGCTATCATGTAGTGGTGGACCAGTAAGAGGATGTCTTCCCTACTGTTGTTCCAGGTCTACCTCTTCATAGAGAGGTGGACTTTTACATTGACTTGTACCCTGGGATGGAACCTATATCTACACCAGCTTATCATATGGCTCCTGCAGAGCTTCGTGAGCTGTGGGTACAACTAGAGGACTTACAGGATAAGGGATTCATCCGACCCAGTGTTTCTCCTTGGGAAGCCCCGATTTTGTTCTCCAAGAAGGTAGATGGGAGCTTGAGATTTTGTGTTGACTATCGGCACCTGAACCAGGTGATCGTGAAAAACAAGTACCCACTCCCGAGGATTGATGAACTCTTTGATCAGCTGAAGGGAACATGATGGTTCTTGAAGATAGACCTCAGATCAGGCTATCACCAGCTTAGAGTATGAGGCAAGGATGCGTAGAATACAACTTTCATATGTCGGTATGGCCACTACAAGTTCTTGGTTATGCCATTTGGCATGACCAACGCTCCATCAATGTTCATGGGACCCTTTAACATGATATTTCTTCCATATCTTGATTGCTTTGTGGTGGTCTTCATTGATGACATTCAGATCTAATCAGATACTGAGGAGGGGCATTCCTATCATTTGCAGATAGTTCTGGACACACTCTGAGAGAACCACATTTATGGTAAGTTCTCGAAGTGCATTCAAGAAGTTCATTTTCTGGGACATTTCATCTCAGAGGCTGGAGTTGCGGTGGATCTAGCGAAGATTGTGGGGGTACTTTCTTGGGAGCCACCGAGAGTGTGATAGACATACAAAGTTTCCCGGGTTTGGCCGGATACTACCGGAGATTTGTGTTATATTTCTCTAGAGTTGCAGCACCTTTATCAGCGTTGATGAATAAGGGGAAACCCTTCATTTGGTCAGAGAGATGCCAGTGGAGTTTTCAGGATCTGAGGCAGAAGCTGACTAGTGCCCCCATCTTGAGGCTTCCGGAAAAGGGCGTTGGGTACATAGTTTACTGCGACCCATCAGGGACCGGGCTCAGATGTGTCTTGATGCATGAGCGAGTAGTGATCATATATGGTTCTCGACAGCTAAGATAGCATGAGAAGAACTACGCTACCCATGACCTGGAGTTAGCAACAGTGGTCTTCTTCTTGAAGATGTGGTGACATTACTTGATGGGCGAGTGTTTTACAGTCTACTCGGATCACAAGAGTCTTAGGTATATCTTCTCTCAGAAGGACTTGAACCTGATACAACGATGTTGGTTTGAGTTCCTCTAGGACTATGACTTAGAGATTGTCTATACTCATGGGAAGGGGAACGTTGTAGCAGATTCACTCAGCAGGAGATCTGGCGTACAACTGCTAGGTGAGGCAACGAAGCAGCTGGCCTCTTTGCAGATATCCTTTGTGGATTGAGATGGAGTATCTTTTCTTCAGTCTCTTACAATCACTCCCCCACTTCTTCAGCGAGTCAGGGAGGCACAACATGGGGACACTGACTATGAGGGTCGATGTGCTCAGATATCCATAGGACATGCACCTGATGGATTTTCTGAAGGTGGGGAGCATTTTATCCTTTTCAGAGGACATACCATGGCACCAGTGTCACTTTGAGAGGAAGTGTTGAGGGAGTTACAAACGTACCCTCTAGCATCCAAGAGTGGTGAAGATGTACCAGGATCTTCAACGACAACACTGGTGGCCGGGAATGAAGAAAGCAGTAGCAGAGTTCGTCTCACAGTGCCTCAGTTGTCAGTAAGTGAAGGAAGAGTATCAGGTACCAATAGGCTTTGTTCATCCTTTAGAGGTCCCAGAGTAGAAGTGGGATGGGATATCCATGGACTTTATGAAATTAATTCCACATACATCTAGGGGTCATGATATTATCTGGGTGATCATCGACCGACTCACCAAGTCGGACCACTTCCTACCGATCAGAGAGTAGGGTTCAGTAGAGAGCTTGAGATGCCTCTATGTGTAGAATATTGTGTATCTACATGGAATACCCTCAATGATTATCTTATATTATGATGCATGTTTCACTTCCTGGCTATGGAAGGGGTTGCAGGAGGCTTTCGGGATGCAGCTTCATTTGAGCACCACCTTCCATCCCGAGAAGTATGGCCAGACTGAGCAGACCATTCAGACCCTTTAGGACATGCTACGTTCTTTCATCCTTGACTTCAATCATAGCTGGGAGGATCACTTGCCTTTGGTGGAGTTTTCATACAACAACAACTATCACTCCACCATTGGGATGGAACCTTTTGAGTCATTGTACATGCGACCTTACAGATCACCTTTGTGCTGGACTGACCCAGGGGAGTCAACACTCCTGGGACCAGAGATGGTATGGGCTACCACAGAGAAAGTGAATATCATCCAGGAGTGGATGAAGACTGCACAGAGCAGGAAAAAGTCTTATGCCGACAAGAGATGGAGACCTCTGGAGTTCGAAGATGGTGACCACCTCTTTCTACGGGTCTCACCTTGGTGAGGTTTGCAGAGATTTGGCCAGGGCGACAAGTTATCTCCAAGGTTCATTGGACCCTTCTAGGTCCTCAACAGAGTTGGTAAGGTGTCTTACCACATAGCACTTACCCCTCAGTTGCACCGGGTGAATGACGTCTTCCATGTATCCCAGCTGAGGAGATACGTGCATGATCCTACCTACGTCATCGACCACAGAGTGATGGACATCGATGATGGGGTGACATTTACAGAGGTTCCAGTGGATATTGAGGATCTATAGGAGGAGGTCCTTCGTGGGAATTCGATACCTATGGTGTGCGTTCGCTGGCAGCATGAGAACCTCCAGGAGAGCACATGAGAGTGGGAGGCTTAGATATGTGATCAGTACCCCAACTTGTTCCCTTAGTTTGAGTTGTGGCTTACGGGGACGTAAATCCCTGAGGTGGGGAGAATGTAAAGACCCAGAATTTCCGTGTAATTTTTTTAATTATATGGGAATTTTAAGAGTCCGTGAAAATTTACGGAGCGTGAATCCGAGGCTCGGTGTGCCCGGAATGAATTTTTGAACTTTTTTTTGGGTACGTTTAGTAAACGTACGAGCTGGTTTTTGTAACTTTTGATCCGGTGCTCGGAATTGAAATCCAAGGGCACCGTTAAACTTGTAGCACTGGTATTTGCTTAAGGATACCTTTACCTCGACCATAGTAGTTCAAGAGTGAAATATAGATTTTCAATTTTTTGTGGAAATAATAATAAAATAAAATAAACTTCTATTATTATTTTTTTGAAACCTCCAATATGAATGTTATGGAGGTGGGGACCACCTGAACTAAAACCCCCAATTTTGAATTCAAAGGTGGGGACCACCCAACCCTTAAAACTCCCCCTTTAATGGGAGGTAACTCTTGAACTCCCCTCTTTAATGGGAGATAACTCTTGAACTTCCTCCCATTAATTAATTATGCCAATGTGGCATAATTAATTGTGTCGACAATTAATTGTGACAACAATTAAATTGAAAGACTTAATTTAATTTGGTTGTCTCCTCATTTATCCTTGTGAGAAATCATTGGAAAAGGTAGAAGCTTGGGATAACTTTAGAGAAACTCATTCTCCAATGAAGAACGCTTTTCCAACGAAGAACACCGACATTCTCCAACGACTTCGACTTCTTCCTTGGGACATCCTCCAATATGGGACGTCTTACACAATGACGAACCGACGTCCGTCCTTCCCTCATCACCGATGTCAACAAACTTTCGTGGTAGGGTTTAATGTTTTGAATTCCCCCTTACTGTTCTTGACATTCTTCGTAATTCAAGATTTATTAAGACGCTTGCTAGCACCCTAACGCGGAGGGTGCATGCCAAAAAAACATGGCCCAAACTCTCCGCAATTCGTTGAGGTTTTTGATGTGTTTCTCACAATGGAAGACTGTAGTAACCGGTGCCGGAGAATGGCACCGGTGGGACTCGGATACGGCGGTTTTCACTCCACTGGCCGTGACGAAGACAACAATGCGACCGCACCAACAGAAAAAGGGCCGCGGCCCGTCGGCCGTGGCGGAGCAAGAGCGGCGGCGTGCGACCATGCCTCCTAATGAAAGAGAACTGCAACCTTGTGCCGTGGCGAAGAAGGAAGGGTGGCCGGCTGAGCCGGCCATCGGTGAAGGTGTGGTGCACGACCACGCCATGCGGAGAAAGGCTGGACGACCGGCCAACCGCGACACCATGAGCTGCTACAGGACACTGCACCGCGACACCGTGAGCCACCGTGGGCAACCACACTGCGAACCGCCATGGGCCTCCACCCAGGCCGGGCCGCCGCGGGCCACCGCCCAGGCCGGGCCGCCCAGCATGGTCTGGGCCGACCGGGTCGGTCCTGACCCAGGCTAACTTTGACCCATTTTTACTCTTTTGGCCATATCTTTGGCACCATGTGTCTGTTTGATGAACTGTCTGTGGAACCGGAAACCTTGGAGTGAGATGGTTCTTTTGGTATACCCCACTTGGGGTTTGGATTAATTTGGGGTATGGTCAGGTTGGATTGAGCAGGAATCCGACTGGGCCCTCAGGACTAAAAGGCTAATAACATACAGACTGAGCGTCCGTTTGACGCACCGTCTGTTGCGTTGAGACCCCTATGACATGGAAATCCTTTGTGATACTTCTTAGAGATACTTTGTGGCAGTTTGAATATCAACCAATAGATTGAGGATCAGACTCTTTCAGAGACAATAAATCTTAGTGCGAGAACCCTGTAATTGGATGTAACATGAGAAAGGGATCTTTCATGGGTTTGTGCTCGAGGATACCACATGGATCCGCTCTATTAATCCATGTGGAACTACTTTAGGATCTTGTGTGGGTCTACTGTACTAGGATTCTGTATGGGTTTGATGATGTACTAGGATCTTGTGTGGGTCTGCTGTACTAGGATCCTGTGTGGGTTTGATGATGTACTAGGGTCCTGTGTGGGTTTGATGATTTTGGATCCTTTTTGGGTCTTCCTCTTAACAGAGTAAGATGATTCAGTAGTTACATCTAATAATATTTACTACCATACCTATGTTATACCTAGTGTGAGCAGAGTCTGTACCTTGTAGTACTTTCCTTCGTGGTAATACCTTGGTGGTATTCTTCTGTGTGGCATACCTGTGTGTTACTTACCTTCGTGGTATTCCTTCCTTTATGGAATAGTTGAGCTCTGGGATAATGAGTTGGGCATTTTGTTTCCTCATGATTAAGATGGGTTTACTTGATAACTTAGGTATATGTATGGGTATATACCTAAATAGGATTTTCAGACAATTTCATACTTTTTGGTTTATCCTTTGTGGATTTTGAGAGACCTTTGAGGGTCTCGGGGTCCCTACTGAGTATCGTTATACTCACCCCTACACGGGATATGCCCGAACCTTGTTGTGTTTGGTGCAGATGACGAACAATGCTGACTGAGGATGAGGGTACTAGGACTGGAGGTAGCTCGTAGGTGTACATTAGACGAGGCGTACTGGAGAGGCGACCGTTCAAGAGATATACCTACCCTTCAGGTAGGATCCTTGGTGGGAGTTCACAGGAGCTGTTCCAGTTTACTTGTACTTTCCAGTTTTCTTGTACTTTCTAGTTAGGCTTGTATACTGGCCCCTTTTTCTTACTATACACACTCTTTTTACTATACAGTTTTCTAGTGTTCATATCTTGCTGTGTGCTTGGTTTTTGTGAGTTTACATGTTATAAATGAAATGCATTCCCATTTTAGGGAATACGCCTTTCGGTGCTAGTCGCCAGCCCCTAGACTATGGAAGGCGGGCTTGGGGTAGTCACAACATGGGCCCCAGGGGACAGGTCATGGCACTTTATCACAACTGGATTTGAATAAGGAAAGCATAGTTAATCAGAGTTCAAAGGAGAATCAAATCAGGAGTCATGATCTAAGAAGTGTATCATGTTGAATAGAGATTGAAATTCATTCATATAAACTGTTGAAGATATCCTCTTATCTATAAAATCACTAGACCCTCATCAAAGCAATGATCAAAGGAGAAGAAGAGGGAGTGGCCCTTGGATTGGCAGTGATCCTTTACAAAACTTTATAGTGGTTTCATGCCATAATAGAGAGTGAACATGACCTAAAAATATGCATCCATCGAAAGAGAGTATAATAGATTCTAGTACAACAACAAAATGTCTTGTGTATGATCCTTCGATTAGGCCTTAGCGATAAACCAAGTAACTTATATATGTTTTGTGTGATTTAATTTTTACACTAACATTTATTATTTTGAATGATTAATGAAAGAGAGAATCAGAGATTGAAAATGTTCATATTTACATGAGAATAATATTTGAACTACCTAGGGGATTTAGTTAAATGGACAATGTTTTAATTGGTGGAAACCCAGATTCACTCCCCCTCTCAGGGTGCTTCATGTTAACCTGGTCCCAACATGTGGTATCAAATCCAAAATATTCTAATGTGTAGTTCAATCTATAAATCTATTTTTGATTTATTGCACACATTGAGTCAATGATGAAGACTACATTTTTTTAGAGGAACAAACTATGATATATAGAAAAATGAAATATTATTGTTCCTAGAGGATTGTGGAAAGGAGGTTACATAGTAAATCGTTTGACATGTTGATTTTGACTAAAAATAGTAAAATAATTGGTGATACAAGGACAAATAAGATATTGAAGTAAATCATTGTCCAATAAGGTATACAAGAACACCTATTATTGTGATACTAAATTTGAGATATATAAGACTTTGAAAATTATTTATTTGAAAATAGGGAATGTTAAATAGATTGAGGAATCACCCTCAAAACCCACTAAAGACTGCCTCATGACAAAATGAAAAAATAAGATTAAAAATAATAAGAAAACTCCTAGGAACAAGGACTCTCCAAAAAAGGTGATCAATTATAAACTAATTTTTAAATATGTTTCTAGTAATGTTTTGGAAGTTTCCTAAAAATCTAGAAAATAAAAATCACCCCTGGAGATAAACATAATTATCGATTCCAATAATGACATGGATACCATATAAAGTCATCAGTCTGATGAATTATCCTATAGTGATCAAGACAAGATCCAATATCTGTATGAGAATGTGTATCAATAGGAAATAATTCATCATGTTGACCTAACATTCATAGAATAATTATTCATGGAGAATAAAATTCTAAAAAGTGTATAAGTGGCTTTAAATGTAGACATAATGAAAATAGGTGTAAAAATGAAAGGTCAAAGTGATCAACTTGAAGAAATTACATAATATGTGATTAAACAAATAACCACAAGGAAAGAAATGAAAGATAGTATTACCCATATCATGACACAAATTAAGTAGAGAAGATAATTTTGAAAAGAAGTAAAATTAAGGCTGAAATATATGGTTTCCTATATTGGGGGAAAATATGAGAAGAATAAGGTGCTTGAATCAAAGATCAAATATTCCAGGGGAAAAGAGAATATAGAGATTACCTACAAGGAAAAATCAATAAGAAGAGGTGGTATAATTCTAAATCTTTAATTCGTGAGTAAGGAAAAGAATATTGAATAATATGGAAGTAATGAATATCAAATTAATGTAGCTACAAAGTTACACTAATGTATAATATTAGGGCACACCAAGAGTGTGTGTTTAGAAGTAAAAGGTCTCAAATAAGTAATAAAATATATTACATCAAAAAATCAACTGAGAAGTGATTACATGATGTATTCATTTCACTTTAGATGTTTTATTTGTGCTAACTAGGGTTATATGGATTGGAATTGAAGTACGAAGGAATATAAAACTTTTATAAAGTATTCTTACATTCATATGACAAACCAAAATTAAGTTTCATATAAAATAAAATCTTTTATGTAATAAAACAGATTTATTATTTTAGAGGAAAACAATAATGGTTATAAATGAAGGGGGGTGTCTAGAACCAATGATGGTGAAATCACAATAACCATCATGGAGAAAAAATAATAATATATTGAATATTAAGAAGGAAGCTACTCCAAACATGGGAAATGAATAAGTTCACTTAAATGATGGATCACCAAGGTTGAAAAAACCTAAGGAGACTCTTATTGAAATTGAAGAGGATAGATATGAGTCATGCCTTAGTGGTTTCAAAACACATACCACTAGTCAAGAAGTGACGAAAAGTGGAATATCCCTCCTATAGAAGGGTAATCATGAAAATGGATGAAAGAAAAATGTATCATTATAGGAAATCTATAAAAGTGGTATTGTTAGAATAATCACTAAAAATGCTTGGAAGAAAATTAGAAACAAATGGTTGGTTTTCCAAGGGGAACCCCTCTCCCCATGTATTTAGATTGTATCATAGTTTGATATGAAATATCCAATGGTATTAAGTGAATATCAATGATGAAAAAGTGATACTAGACCATATCTCTAGTTGTATTATACCATTACAAAGTAGAATACAACTCCAAGGAGAATAAATAACATTTATGGTATTATTGATTCATACACTAACTAATATGGTATTGGATAATTGTTTTTTTGGATACCAAAATCTTCTATAAGAAAGTGTTATAACAATCATGTGGTTCCCCATGCTGTATATTATCATAATAAATTGTGTAAAGAGATGAATGGATTCAAGGGGAGTTGGTGATGAGTAATTGAAGGGTTGTCTAGCCTCATTTAGAAAAAGAGAATCCCCATAAAGATATTATGAAGATGGTTATCAAGCGACATCACAAGTTTATCAAAAATAGGGGGTATAAGTTGGTTAAATATGTGTTATGGATCAAAAAATTATTACTTTTATGTTTATTTACTAATAGTTTTATTTAGGTGTGCTTGAGATCGCAAAAATATTTTTTTAAGGAAGAAAAATCTCAAGCTGCATGTGTTTATGTTAGTAGGTGAGTGGCATGAACAATTTTGATATTGTTGAATTAAACACCTGTTTCATACATTGAGCCTAACTTAATAGGCTTAGATGAATTTTTAATAACTTAATCCCTAGTGTTAAATTTACCCACTAAAAATCATTTAGTGAAATACACTTGGAAAGATAAAGTAACATGAATCTTGAAAAATGAAAATATGGAATTATGTTTATTCAATAGGTGGTATAAACAAGTTTAATGAAGGTTGAAATGCATATTTGGAGTGTCTTTACATCTAGTGGTACCAACTGGTGGTAAAAGGGATAAAGTATCAATCAATAAGTGGTTGTGCCTAAAGGTTTAAAAATGTTGGAAAGAGCTAAAGGATGGTATAGTACCGGTTAAAACAACCTAGTATCGGTGATGATATTTTTCAAATAGATAGGAACTAAAAGAGGTTTTCAAATTTCAATTAATCTAAAAATTAATTTAATGATAAAGGTAGAAAAAACTCTTATAATATGGTTTTTAGAAGTTGGGGATAATCAGCTTACCCTAACAAGACCTTTGGGGATATCATTAAAAATTTTAAGTAAGTCGTTTATGAATTAAGGGAGACTGAAGTCGATGGAGGTACCCCCATGGGGATTAGAAATATAGAGGGTATAAATTGAAATAAAATTCAAATAAACCCAAAGATGAAGTAGGAATGGAATGTAAATATGGATTAGATGGCACTTTTCATTTTTATATAAAATGGGTAGAAAATGAAGGGATCATAAATCCATAATCTTATAGGTATCTTATAGAGGGTGGATTTATGATAATGTTGATTGAGTATGGATTTATGATAGTATTGGAAACAAATTCCAAAGTAGGATAATGTTGGAACCAAAGGTTTGTTTTGTGTTGTATTTAATATTAATTACCCTAATCATGTGAACAAGGAAATGTGTACATGATAATGAGTTTAGAAGTCCAATATAAACATTCTTGAAGACTTGGTAATATGAATATACATGGTTATCAATTATATATCCTTGGAGTTAGAGAAGGATAATTTTCAAAAGGTATTCCATAAGATGAGGAAGGATTAGAAGATCTGAAATTTATATAGGTAGATGTGCTAATTGGATATCTGGATGTTATTTTGGATGTTCTGGAGGTTCCAGAATATAATTTAAAACATGAGTAATTACATGATAATAAGATTTTGTATGATTATAACTTCGAAAGTTAATTTCTGAAGAAATTTCCATTAATATTCCTTAGTCCTCTTAGTAGAGGATCTTAAGCTATCCAGAAATTAAATTGGAAGTGGAATTGAAACTGAAGGAAGTCTATAAGTTGAATTGGACTCAATATATTGAAAGGATCTAGATTAGTTTCCTTATATATGTAAAATTACCTTAGTGTTGATAAGATTTAAAAAATTTTTAAAAGGAACACCACTTAGAGTGATGTGAAATAGAAAATTATGGGAAGTAACAAAATATTTAAAGGGAAGAACATGTTTCTCCTTGTATACATAAGAGTGAAATTTAAGAGGAGGCATCAAAATTAGGCTATGTTTTGGGAGATAATAATTTTAGAGCCCCTGTATTTTTAAAATAATTAATTTTCATGTCTTATTAATATCAACCAATTAGAATTTATAGATTTTTATTTATTATAAGAATATTAGGTAATTTTTTAGTTAAAAAGAAAAATATTTATTTGTAACCAAATTTGGTCTTCATGCATATGATTTTATTTAAAAATATAATTCATTAATTTTAGAATTTAAATTTGAAAAAATGAACTTTATTTTTGAATTCATCATGAAAAATTATCTTAAGATTATTTTTTTATAATTTTAGGAAAATTTTGATTTTTCAAATGAATAGTGAAAAATACTGATTTTTATTGAAAACTATCTTTTCATTTAAAGTATTTACAAAGTCACATTATATTTTGGATCAATTTTAAAATATAATCAGATAATTTTGATTAAAAAAACTCCAATAAATGTCATTTGAATCAAAATTATACATGAATTTGGTATAAACACATTTTTATACTTCAAAAGGTATTTTTCTAGAAAACAACTTTTTGTCGCGTTTTGTGGGTTTAATTTTAAATTAAATTCTACTATTTATATGAATTAAATTTTATAAAATAAATTATATATTTTTAATAATCACAATTAATATAATTTAATAGTATCATCTTATTTTTTGGTCATATTGAATAGTAAAAACAATAAAAATCTATTACTACTGTTAAGGTTAACACATTTTTATCAGCGGGGTTAAACTAAAGAGATAAGGGTTAAAATAACCTATTAACTTCTATTTATAATATTATATTAGTTTTTATAAACAAAATATAAATTTATGGATTTAAATAATGAATTTTCAAATATTATTTTGAATTTGGGAACCCAATTTTGACTTTTGAGATGATAAGTTTTGTTTTATTAAAATCAAAACTATTTTTGTTTATTTTTATTTAATGGAATGGTTGGAAGATTCCACTAGTTTTTGACTTTATTTAAATGATAAAAACCTTCATTTGTAAATTATTTAGCCAAAAAAAATTTGTAAATAATTTTATCACTTGATTTTAAGGTAAAATGTTTTTTATTTTTAAATCATGTATTTTCCTAAAAAATATTTTTCATGCATTTTGTGATCTTATATAAAAAGTAATTTCTTATACCTATATAATTTCAACATGATAAAATGCATTAAAAAATTTTAATCATCACATAAAAATTTGGTTATATTTCCCCTTTTATTTTTTGTCGTATAATTAAATTATAATGGAAAAAAGTTAAATTACCACGATTAGGGTTAAAATGAGTTTAAAGTGGTTTAACTAGAAGATAAGTCTTAAATTGTATCAATTTTTTTTTCAAATGTTATTGGTTTAGATTATTTAATCCCTATCACATATTATATTAGAATTTGTGGTGTATTGGTGCCACTTTATATGATTATGATATATATATTATTTAATCTTTAAAGTAATTCCAAGTCTGTCCTTTACCTCACTTATAAAAAATATCCTCATCTCCTCTCTTCAGTACACATTTTGATCACTATTTTTTAGACAATACCTACCCAAAATCACATCTTAAAATCCTTTCCCATATCATATAGTCCCTATTTTTATTATAAAACCAACCTAGGAAGGCATTAAGTTTAAACTAAAAGAGGTTGTTTGAAGAAGAGGTATAGTTCTTAATAGAGTGTTTTCATTTTATTTCTTCTTATACCTTTCGAAAATATTCTTAAAATATGATAAAATAACAACATAAATATATTAAATATATTTAAATATTATTATATTAATTTAATAAACTATACTAATCTCTTTTTCTATCAAATGGGAAATGAAACCATCATTCGTGTGTACGGTGAACTACCGCCTCACGAACCGATGTAATTTTTTTCCATCACCTCCTCTCAGGGATGGTTATAAATATGTATTTAATGTATATATATGATATTAATTAAATAATTATAATTTTTAAATATAATATATCATATATTTTCTTACCTTTCCATCCATTGAAAAATAATAACTTCATTCATGTGTATATGTAGATTACGACCTCTTTTGTCGCGATGTGATTAATTTTTCATCACTGCATCATATGAATGGTATATATAAGTTTATTTAAAGATATAAAATTATTTTTATGATATAATCATCATTATATAAAGATAAAATAATGCTTAACTTATTCCCCTCATTTTCGTTGAAAAATTAGAACGTTACTCACGTGTATGTATGATATACCATCTCCATGATTGTAACCAAATTCATTTTTCATAAACATATTTGATGGATGGTTTTAAAAGAATAATTAATGTATAAAAATTATTATTATTTCATGATTATTTTTCTAGAGATCATGGAATAATTACCTAATAACCATAGTCAACCCACCGAAGTCATTTTGGACATATGATCTGAATATCATCAAAATGGCAGACGTGAACTTAATTAATAAAGTAATAGAATATAACATAGTATTAAATAAACTAAAAGTATTATTAAAATTGAAAAATATTATTAAAAAATTAAAAATTATAATAATTTTATTATCTAGGATGATAAATAACCTATGTGACGAGTCAGACTTGAGTTAAGGGGCACTTTACCTTAAAAACCTCATTTTAAAAGTTTTAAAAATTTATTTTCTATATATTTTTCATCCTTTTACATATTCTTAAAATTATTTTATTGATGTATTCATATGGAAATTAATGAATTATAAAGAATATTTTATTTCACTTATGACTTTCTGTAAAAGGGTTTTAAAAGGAATCTTTCCATATATATTATATATAACAATTTGAAAAAAGGAAAAAATAATGTTCTATTTTAAAATATATGACATAAATGTTTTTCCCCACTGAAAAAACCATTATTTTTGTGTTTTTATTACATTAGAATATTTCATTTTTTCTTCAAATAAAAACTCTCTTTTTCATTTTTTAGTTTATTTTAAAAAGGGATTTTAAATGGAATGAATATTTATATATCTAAAAATGTTTTTCTTATGGGTACAAAGAATATTTTTATGAGTATAATAATGGAAATGAAGGATTTAACTTGTTATTATTATGTTATGGTTCTTAGGCATTATTTATATGATAGGTGATCCTAAAAAAGCTCATGATAATTGGTGAACCTGATATATATCATGATGATGGGTGAGCCTGATATAGCTCTCTAATGCATTGGGTAACGGGATAGAGTTTACCGGTTGTAGGTTTCTCCTAAAATATTATTGGAATTTACCAGGTATGTTATTCCATTTGTAAGAGTGATAGTAAAGATGATATTAAAATAATATCCCATGTTTTGAACATGATTTATCTATGATTTTTATGGGTTTTTATAGAAATATTATGATTTCACATAGTAACCTAATGAGATTATGTTTAATGGAAAGTCTCTACTACTTTTAAAGGGTAAAATGTATAAATTTTTGAAAAAGTTTTCATGAGTTTTCATGATTGAAAATAATATTTTATGAGTATTATTTTTTTCTTTAATATTTATAAGGAAATGTTTTATGAAAATATTTGGGAAGAGAAGTTGATTTCTTGGGTAATTAAATGTTTATTTTGAGTTAAAATTTTAGTTTGAAAAGGGAAAATTTTTATGAGTATTCTTGGATTAATGAGTTTCTTTATTTCTTTTTATATTTCCCTTAGAATTTTATGTTCATCCCACATTTTCAAATGTTTTTCATAGGGTTTTAAGGATAAGTAGTGAAAAGGATTAGGTGAAGATGAAAATTATGAAGATATTTCATGAAAAGAAAAATTGTTATAACTAAAATGTTTTGTATTTTAGAAAAAATGGATACTTAGTGAAAGTTTCCACTTTTTGATGTAATATTTATTTATGTAAGTAAAATTAACTAATACACTAAATCTCTAAAACTAAAATATCTTCAATAATTCAAGAAAATGAATTCTTGTATAAGGATACAATTTACAGATTGCATAAGGTTGTTTCCTTATAGTTTATAATATAGGAAAGGTTTAGATAATTTTAGAGGATAGGATAATATAATTAAATAGATATAAAAGATTCTTATCATGATATAAAATATGAATATTACTATGTTTTTTCTTCTAAAAAATGTTTTTACATAATGGTTTTCCATAGGGAAAACAAGGGAGCTGAAGTAAGAAGGCACAAATAGGATAACATCCTTCTAAATGAGAAAACTATAATGGATGGAATTAGAACCGAGTAGTTTTTTTCTATGAAGACTTAGTTGATGCAGGCTATAAACAGTGAAAAAATTTATTCTAGAGTAAAACCAATACTACCATATAAGAACATGTTGATAATATATAATTTTATGAGACAAAACCCTCTAAAATTCACTTTATCTTTTGACACAGTGGTGGATGAGGGATGGATTCAATCATCAGAAAACATATTTTATGTCATGGGTTGTTCATATTATCAAAATGTAACTCTTTATATTTAGCATTTTGAAAGTGATTCTGAACAATGGTGTTCAGTGGTTATTAATAGTAGATAAAGAGAAGAGAATAATGACATGGAATGAGATATATTTTAGAATCTTTTACTTTAAAAATATTTTCATATGGTTGTTTGACTTAAGAAGAAAAAAATATTAGAGTTAAGGTAGGAGGAGGAAGATTCAGTGGTTGTGTATGAAGAAAACTTCTCCAGATTGGAAAGGTGCACACAAAATTATATCCAACATCTTGATAGTAAAATTAATCAATTTTATTTATGATTAAAGATAAGATACTTAAGATAATTGACCTATATAAAATTTAAATGTTATAAAAAACTTGTTCACGGTGCTGATATGGTAGAAATAAAGTTTACTAATGGTCATGTGTCCTATGAAAACTAGAAGATAAAGAGGTCTACATAGAGGAAAAATAAAATGAATCTATTGAATAAATCAAAAAGTAATAAAATAATGTTAATAGTTTTTCATAGTTGTGGTAAAAGGAACCATCGGGAATGTCTTATGAAATATGGTAAGTACTTCTGAGGTGGTATGTTGGTCTATATAGATCATGATTGCAAATAAAAATATATTAGTAGTGGTAAGACCAATTTTGATAAGCAGTTAGTAAGGTGTTTTAAATGTGATGAGATTGGTCATTATGTGGATGCAAGTTCAGAGAAGAGTAAAAATGATGGGAATAAGAAAGACTATAATTACAAGGGTATGGTGAAATACTTTAAAACTACTTTGGTAGATTTTGGGATATCAAATGAAGTGGTAACCTATACATTAATTTTTATTCGAAATATGATAATGTATTATTTGATTCATGGTCTATATATTCATTCATTTTTGATAAATTTTTTTATAAATTAAAATTTTCAATTTAATAAATAAAGTCATAAATTTTTATAAAAACACATGGGTATAGTATTAAGGCAATAAGAACATACAAATATATTCCTCTTATCATATGTGGAAGGTTTTTCCCTGCAAACCTTGTTATCTTGTGTGATGTAGAATATGATGTTATTCTAGGTATGTATTTTCTTTTAGTTTATCATGCTAAGATAGATTTCATATCCAAAGAAGATATTTTATGAAATGAGTTTCAGTTTATATATAGGAATGAATTCATACATTTTATAACATATCAAGAAGTTGAGAAACTATTTAAAGATAGAAATTAAATTTATCTTGCTCATGTTGTTGAAAATAAATAAATTATTTAGATTATTGATATATCGATTATAAAATAATATCAACATATTTTTCCTGATGATTTTTCTGGTGTTATTCCTGATATGGAGGTTGAGTTTACTATTAAATTATTTCTTGATGGTTGGACAATTTTAAACCCCCCTTATCCAATGGCTCAAGTATAACTTCTAGAATTAAAAAAATAACTACAATAATTTCTTGATAATGGTTTAATTCATCCAATAACTTCACCATTGGGTCATCCCATTTTATTTATTAAAAAAAATATTGTTCCCTGAGGATTTTGATTGATTATTGAGCATTGAATAACATCACTGTTAAGAATAAGTATTCTCTGCCTCATATCAATGACTTGTTTAATCATCTACAAAGTGATTAATATTTTTCAAAGGTTGATCTTAGGTTCTGGAACCATCAGCTAAAGGTAAAAGAGTATGACATCCCTAAAATAACATTTCATACAAGGTATGGGAATTGTGAGTTTGTGGTTATTCTATTTAGGGTAATGAACTCTCCAGCTGTATTCATGGATCTTATGAGTAGATTTTCCTTGAATAATTTGATACATTTGTGGTTGTGTTTATTGATGATATTTTGGTTTATTCAAAAATATATAAGGATCACAAAGAAAATATTATGATTGTTCTCCAAACTTGAAAGAAAATAATTTATATATAAAATTCCGTAAATGTGATTTTTAGTTTCAATAAATATCATTCCTTGGACATATCATTAATGAAGATGAAATAACTACTGATCCCACTAAAAAAAAGTGTTTAATGAATGGAAAATACCTAAAAATGTTACTGAGATTCACAGTTTTCTTTAATTAACAAGATATTACCAACTGTTTATCGAAACATTTTCATGGTTATCTATCCCACTAACCAAGTAAACATAAAAAGAAGTTAGGTTCATCTGAGTAAATAAATGTGATGAATGTTTTCAATAAATGAAAATAAGATTAGTGAATTATCTAGTTTTTTCCTTATCATACAGAAATGAAAAAATTCTTATCCACACCGATTCTTTATTAAAGGTATTGGGTTATGTTTTAAAGCATGATGACTAAGTAATTTCTTATTCTTTATATGAATTAAAACCCCATGATAAAAATTATCCTACACATGTCCTTGAAAGTGTGGCAGTTGTGTTTGATTTAAAATTTTAGATACAAAATTTATATGGAGTAAAATGTGAAATAGATATTTATCATAGAAGTTTAAAGTATATATTCACTCAAAATTAATTGAATATGAGATAGAGTGGATGGGTGGAATTAATAAAGGATTACAACTGTACAATTCATTACCATCAAGGTAAAGAAAATAAAGTACCTGATTCTTTGAGTCGAAAAGATAATGCATCAATAACTATGATACATCTTAAACATGATCCTTTGTTTAATTATCCTATGGATGTTGTATTAGAAACTTTTCATGTAAGAACTTCATTTTTTTTTGTTTTAATTTTTAGTAAAATATTATTTTCTAGAAAGAGTTAAGAAAGATTAAAAGGAAGACTACGAGTCATATAAAAAAGTATAATTGGTTAAAAAATGTATGTTTCTTTAATTTTATATTTTAAAGTAAGGTTTTTTGATATTAAGAAATGGGTTATGTGTTTTATGTGACCCCCTAAGTAAAGGAATTATTATTGAGCAAGGCTCATAGATCTCCATTTTTGATTCTTCTTGCCAACAAAAAAATGTATAGAGATCTTTGGGGACATTTACGATGGGAAGGAATGAATAAATATATTGCTAATTTTACTATAAAATGTTTTACTTGTCAAAAGGTTAAATTTGAACTACAATTACTGAATGGGATACTCATGTAACACCCCATGTTTTTATGAACTTTTTTTTATTAGAATAAATTAAAATTTATTTGATGGATTATGTTTCATGATTCACCAACCTATGGTTACATTATATGAAACACCAAGTTAATATTTCATTATACTCAATACCATGTGAAGCTTGTGCTACATGTATCACTGTCTTAGCTTCTGTTACATGCAACACTGAGTTTTAATAAAACAATGCTATATTATTAATATGGTTATTTAAATCTGACCATTATAACCAAGATATTAAAATTACTAATATGAATAGTAATAAATAATTTTTTAATATAATGGTTTCATATAAAGAAAACATATTTTCTATAAAATACATAATTTTCAGTAAAGTTTTTATACCTTTTGAAAATACTATTTTCTCAAAAAATCTGCTCTTATGTAATGTTTTGAACAATAATAAAACTAATTCTTGAAACTTTTAGAAATTTAATTTGATAAAATAAACATAATTTTTTAATTCATCATGTCAAAATTAGCGTAGGGAATATTTTTGGGATTTTTTTGTAGTGTTTCATTATTTGATGAATAGTGAAAAATACTAAATTTTAATTGAAAACTGCCTTTTCAATTCCAAATATTTATATAGTTAAATTTTTTTAAAGTAAATTTAGATAATTATTAATATATTAATCAAATTTATGTAATTTTAGTAAATTTCATATTGAAATTGGATATAATGTTTTTCCAATATTTGATCCTTTTTTATTTAAAAACCCACATTCTCGACATGACTGCAAAATTAATTTTAAATTAATTCCCACCACATATATGAGTTGAATTTGGAGAAATGGATTTCATACTTTTAATAATAATAAATTTTAATTTCTAATAACTCTAAATTAATTTTTTACTAAATTGATTAGTGATATAAATTAAAATTAATTACAACGATTAAGGTAAAAACAAGATTATGTAGTGGTTAAACTAAGAATATAATGTCTAAAATGAACCAAAACTTTTTAAAAACACATTGGATGGGAATAATTTTACCTTATCATTTATAGTATCAATATTGGTCCATTATTGGATCCACTTGACATGGAAAAAATGTGGGTGAAATTCTATTTTTCAAAAATTTACAAGCTTTCCATCACCTACCTTATAAAAGGCCACCCACTTTCCCCTATCTTCAAACATTCAAAACCAATTGTTTCAGCCAATATATACCCATATAAATTATAAAATTACATAATCTCATCCTAAGTTCCTTACTTTGGTCATAAATCCAACCAATTAAGTCCTTTGGTGCAAACTGAAAAGAGATATCCAAAGAAGAGGTAACGTTTATCAGTGAACATTTTTGTATTATTTCTTCTTCAAAAAACTTTAATTATTTTTATATAATTACTATATAAAAACCTAATTATCTTAAATATATTAATATTTTTTTATATCAAGGTTTCAAACTAAAACAACACACAATTCCATAAAATGGGTTACGAAATCATCGTTCGTGTGTACGAAAAACTACCACCTCATGAACCAATGTAATTTTTTTTCCATTACCACCTCTAAAGGTTTGGAATAATGATGTAAATACTATTTTTATATGATATATATGATATTTTTGATGTATTTATACTTATTTAATTATTATATAACACATACTTTCATGCATTCTATTTTATGGGAATACGATAACATCGTTCGTGTGTACTGTAGACTACCGCCTCACAAAGCGATCTGATCCATTCACGATTTACATGGAATGTATTACAGATGAGTTTAATATAAATATGCGATATAAAAAACATAAAAAATATATTTTAATGATAATATATATATATGTAATTTACTTTTCTTTCTTTCAATACGACAAGAAAATGGAAACAACGTTCATGCATTCTTATGATCTACTGTCTCCATGAATAATATATTTCATTTCCTATTTCTATCTTTTATAGATTATTATAAAAACATATAAACTAAATATATATTCTATTTATATCATGTTTATCATTATTTATATTATTAAATCATGATTAAATTAAGAGGAAAAAATATAACAAATCAAAACATATACGAAAAACTATGTGGTTATTACACAAAACATAACATTAACATGGAATTGTTAATAAAAGGGAAATAAAAGGTTATAAGAAAATCCTATATGGTATGATATAAATAAATATTTTTCTTTAATAGACGTATAATAATATTATATTTATTATATAGTAGGATTGAATGAGTACAACAGAAGTTAAGTCTTAAGGTATGGGATTTCCGTCTCACTTTTATTTTCTGTGAGACACAAGCCATTTTCACCACATATTTCTTTTATTTGATGTTTATAATACCCATGAATTTATTTTATGATTCTTATACTAATATTTATTGGGATTTAAATATCCATTTTATAATCTCTCTTTTATGGGGTTTATAGTTCAAGAGTTTCCAAATTGGTAAGACAATTTTGTCTCAATTTGCCTTCTTTGAGAGGTACGTTATGTTATTAAACTATATATTTTTATGTGGTGTATATACAACCCTTTGAAATGTAATATCATGAATTTTTTCATCAACATGATATTTTATGTTTTATTTTAATTTATTACTTCATGGGGATTATGATTCAATGTTACCAAAGTGATAAAAGTTTAATGTTACAATCTCATCAATTATCATGATTATTTATGATTAAGACTTAGATGTTAAAATATCATGAAATAACTCTAAAAAATTCTCAATAATTTTATTATCCTCTGGTTATTAATTATATATTTAAGTAACAATATCATTTTTCCAATCTTTTCTACTTAAAAGTAGTATTAAAAAGTTTTTATGAATAACCTACTGCATCTCTCTATTCGGTTGGAAATCTATTTTCATTCAAAACCATGGTTTCAAAAAATGTTTTCAAAATTATTTTATTACTCTCTTATAATTTTTAATAGAAACTTTTATCCATGTTTTAACTTCTAATTTTTTTAAAGGAATCTTCATGTTGTTTTCCGAAATAATGTTCATTTGGATTTTATCAAAAAATTGAAAGGATACTTTATTTTTACATGTAAGACATGAACAGAATATTCCAACATCATGAAAAATTATTACCTCAAAGCTTCCATAGTATGTTTTCAAATTTACTTTCAAAGAAAAAGGTTTTCAAAATGTTTTAAGTATTTAAAAGTGTTTTTTTTCAAAGTGGAAAGTATATTTTCCTCAAGAAATGTTTTAAATGATCTTTAAAAATTAATTTCCATCTAAGATGACCTCCAATGGTGTTACTCATGCCTTAATGGGGATGTGATCCAAGGATACCATTCATATTATTTCTATGAATGGTTTATGTTTCTATGGCATGATTTTTCTGAAAACTGTTTCTCGTCCATAAGTTATATGCTTATGAAACCTATTTCTCTTTAAAGGGTTATATGCTTATGAAACCCACTTCTTTCCATGGGTCATGTTATGAAGAAATTATTATGAATACCGTATATTTTATATAGGTTAATATATGGTTAAAATTTTATGATACCCATTTCATTTCATGGGTTTTGATATGATGAATGTTTATGATCTTGTTGCACACATAAATATGGTTTTCATTATGTAACGAGTGGGATGTATATCCCCATACAATTAATTAGGTAAATATTCATATATCTCATTAGATAAACATTGATGGAATGGGGAGAATACCCGATATAGTAATACAGGGATTGAATGAGGAGTGAATTCAGTACATTAATATAGGGATGAAATAAAGAGTGAACGTGGTATATTAAAGGAATTTTTACAATATGATGGCCTTAGAAGTGATACTTGAACAATATGGAAATGATTTTCTATACTTATGTGTATTCCAAAAATTCATGTCTTATACCAATGTTACGCTCTCATGACTCGTGTTCTTTGATTCCCTTATGATTTATGTATTATAAACTTCCAATCTTTATTCCATGACTCATGATTATGATCTTTGATATCTAGGGTATGGTTTTCAAATTTTATGATAAATTTCTCATACCATTATGTTCATGTTATGGATAGGTATCTCCCTTGTTTACCCTTATTGAGCACCTGAGCTCACCATTTCTTATTTTTTCTTTTCCCATGTTATAAAGAATTGTATTATGTATGACGTGTCTAAGAAGGGTGCTAGTTACAAAGAATACAGTGGGAGATGATGTAGTTCACTTATGTACAAATTTTTATGTTTCCATGTTTCCAAAGACACTAAACTAATATGGTCTTTGGGAGTGTGTTTATGTAATGTAATATTTTTTTGCAAAAATGATGCAATGTCTATGTATATTAATCTGTGGTCACTATAGTTTGTATTTGAGCAAAGTTTTTTTTTACTTTGGAAACCAGGAAGACAAAAACATGGTGATATTCCTAAGTAAATGTCTATGGAAAAGTCTAAGGATGAGTCAAAGTGTTGGAAAATGTCTTGGAATTTTGGAAAATCATAAAGAGAGTGGTTTCCATGAAATACATCCCTCTATAGATAAAAAAAGTGGATCTGGATCTGGCACAAATGTACCTAGGGAAAACAACCCCAAAAAACACCATATTGAGCCAGAATCTATTGGGAACTAGTGCACGATAATGAGACTTATTGCACACATGGTTTGATACTCCTAGGGGATATGTTTTAAAAATTTAAAAACTCTTTATGGACCACAATGAAGGATTTAAATAGAACATGTCTATGAATAACCCAAGATAAACCTAAGGTCTCATTGATTAAAGTAGGTTTCATAATTTAGACATCCTGTAAGTGATTTTCATTATTATGTGGTTCCCCACTATAGTTATTGTTTATTACTCTATTTTATTTAGTTTTATTCAATGGATGGAACCTGAAGGAACCATGTTAATGTTGAGTGAGATGAATAATGCAATGATTTTCCTCCTGAGAACCCAAATGTTATGGGAGCTAGAATACAAAATCTCATTGTTATGATCACATTGATTTCACAAGATATGAATCATGATTGACTTCCAAATGAGCAAATGAGGGAACAAAATTCTATTGATTCCTTCACGAGGAAATATACACCTTATTTTAGTGGGTCTTCTGATTCACTAGTTACTGAACAATGGATTAGTACCACTGAAAAGATATTTTCCATTATCAAATGTCTAGAACATGAAAAATTCATTTGGCTGTCTACCATTTGGAAGGTGAAGTAGATCAATGGTGGACTCTTATCAAGAATATAAGGAAATGAGATGAAATTGACTCCATGAATTTGGATGAGTTATAGATATTATTTTTCAATAAGTAATTTCATTATGTTTTTTATATGAAGACAGAGGAGTTCCTAGAGTTAATGTAAAGGGATGATGAATCCATTGGTACATATGAGGCTAATTTTACAAGACTTATGAGGTATTATTCTTGTATTATCATCCAACCTAAAAGTAACATTAATCAGTTATTCAATTTCTTAAAATCATGTCTCTAAATGGAATTATTCCAAGATACTCTAGTAGTTATGAAAATATTTTCTGTTGTGATATTAAGGTGGAAATGGTGGTTAGAGTTACGTATCAATCTCATGGTTTTGACAAGAAAAGGATGATGGAGTTTAATGGAAAATCTAAAAACCATGTTGAGATGTATACAATATTTCTTTTGTTTTCAAAGTGTGGGAAGAATCATAGAATAAATAGTCTTAAGGGGACTAATAAATGTTTTATGTTTGGAAGGTATGGTCGTCAGGCAATGGATTGTTGAAGTGATGGAAAGAAGTTAGATAATAACATGAATAGAGATAAATCTTTCAATAATTCACTTCCACCACTTCAGTGGTTCGAGTGTAAGGAGAATGGGCATTATGTTAACCCATGATCAAACCCAAGGGTTAATGATAATGATTGATATTATCATCCCCTTAACCCAAGAGATAATGGGAAATATCATGTGATCACTACTTTTGATGAGGGGTGCGATAAAAACATGGTGAAAGGTACACTTACCATCCACTCTAGAACTAATAATGTCTTATTTGACTCTAGATCAACCCATTCTTTCATATCTAAAGAATTTTCTAAGGGTATCAAGATTTCAACCAAATGATTAGATGTAGAATTAGCAGTGAAAAACCTAATGATACAATGATCTCATCTTATGTCTACAATTCCTCTCAAGTTGATGTTGCTAGAAATGTGCTTCCTGGAAATCTTGACATTCTTCCTCTCGATGAATTTGATTTGAGCCTAGACATGGATTGTCTTTCTCTGCATAAATCCCATATCAATTGTCAAGGAAGGGAAGTCACATTTGATATTCATATCTAACCTTTGATCATCTATCAATGTGATGATAAGTACGATCTTTCTATAGAGATCACATCCAATGTATGGGTCTTAATTATGATTAAAAATGGGTGTTAATGTCATATGGTTAGGGAGAAAATTGAAATCGATGATATGCCTATTTTTCATGATTTTTTTGATGTATTTATAGAATAATTTCTTAATCTTTCAAAAAAATGTGAATTTGAGTTCTCAATAAAACTCATACCTTGTGTCGCAATAATTTCAAAGACTCCCTATATAATAGATCCAATTTAGTTCCAAGAATTGAAGAGTAAACTCTAAGAAAACCTTGATAAGAGATTTATTCAGCCAAGTGTGTCACCTTGGGGTGCACCTATTCTTTTTTTGAAAACAAATATGGATCAATGAAACTTTATATTGATTATTGGGATTTGAACAAGATTACAATTAAGAAAAAGTATCTTCTTACCTATATTGATGACTTGGAGGATCAACTATGTGGAGCTCAATACTTTTCCATGATTCAACTTTGTTTTGGATATCCTAAATTGATGTTCAAGAAGAAGTATATACCCAATATGACATTCCATATAAGGTATGAACACTATGAATATATAGTGATGCATTTTGATTTTATTAAATATCCTAGTATCTTTATGGATTTAATGAATAGAGTCTTTAGAGATTATATTGATCAATTTTTGGTAGTCTTTATTTTTGATATAGAAAGGAAGACAATGAATACCACTTCTGAATTGTACTAAAGACCCTAAGGAATGATAAATTGTATTAAAAATTTACAAAGTGTGAATTTTGGACGTAAAAGGTTTCATTTTTGGGTTACATCATCTCAATAGAAGGTATATTAGTAGTTCCATCAAAGACTGAGGCTATTGAATATTGGACTTGACCAACCATGGTGACTGATATCCATCATTTTCTTGGTTTATCTGTATTTCATCGATGGTTTGTAGATAATTTCTCATGAATATCTAATCCTCTGACCAAGTAATCTATGAAGGGATTCAAGTTTATTTGGACAAATTAATGTGAGGAAAAATTCAAGGAACCGAAGAGATGGTTATTCAGCGCACCTATTATTACATTACCCTATAGTGGATAAGTGTTTGTAATATATAGTGATGCATCCAAGAAGTTATTAGGATGTGTCTTTATGTGTAATAAAATGGTTATAGTTTATGCCTCACAATAATTGAAGATTAATGGAAAAATTATCAAACTCATGATTTGGAGTTAGCTGCAGTATTTTGTGCATTACAGATATGGATAAATTATATTTATAGAGAAAAGTGTGATATATATAACACTCATAAAAGTTTGAAGTATATATTCACATAGAAGGAGTTGAACATGCGCTAGATAATATGGTTAGAGATGATAAAGGATTATGGAAGCTCAATACTTTACTACCCTAGGAAAGAGAACAAGGTGGCCGATGATTTGAGTTTAAAGGATCATACTTGCTTATCCATGATGTGGATCACAAAAATTAAAATATTTCTAAATTTTCAAAGGATGGATCTTGAAATCCTGAAGGAAGGGGGGAAATATTATCTTTCTGAATTTAATGATCAACCATCTATCCAAGTAATGATTAAAGAGGCATAGAAGGAATATGTAGAGCTACAAAATAAGGTTAAAAATGTCCTTGAGTTTAACCTTGATCATGGTAGAATGATAAGGTTTAAGAATTGTGTATTCATTCATTCCATACTAGACTTGAATAAGGATTTGTTAGAGGAAGCTCATAGTTATTCATTCTATATCATCCTAGATGTATGAAGATATATATATATTTGAAAGAATACTTATGGTGAGATGACATAAAGAGAGATATCACAAATATTGTATCATAGTGTTTGGTATGTCAACAAGTTAAGGTAAAAAGTCAAAAGTCTAAGGGGATGTTTCATCCATTACCCATACCAGAATGGAAATGGGAGAACACCGCTATGGAGTTTTTTATTGGACTCCCTAAAACCACTAATGGGAATAATTCTATATGGGTGGTAGTGAGTATCCTTACTAAGTTAGCACACTTCATCGCTATCGGAAAAGACTTCTCTACGGATAATCTTGATAGGATATACATCAAGGAAGTGTTAAGGTTTCATGGAGTACAACATTACATTATATCTAATAGGGATTTTAGGTTTAACTCAATGTTTTGGTGTGGTCTTCAGCAAGATCATGACATAGAATTGAGTTTCAACACTGCATTTCATCCTAAAAGAGTTTGGTTATTCTAAAAGAATAATTCAAACACTAGATGATATGTTGAGATCTTGTTCTTTATATTTAAAAGGTGTTCGATATCAACACCTTCCTCTAGTTGAGTTTACTTATAATAATAGATTTCACTAAAGAATTCATATGGATCCTTTTGAAGCCCTCTATGGAAATAAATTTAGAGATCCAACATGCTGGAATGAAGTTAGAGAAAGAAAGATATTTGGACCTGATATTGCTGAGGAAATGGAAGAGAAGGTCACAACCATTCAGCTGTATATCAAGGTAGATGAAAGATGGAAAAATAGTTATGCTGATAATCACTAATGTGATCTAGAATTTAATTTTTTTGAAAAGGTGTTTCTAATAATTTATCCATGGAAGATAGTTATGAGATTCATGAATAAAGTGAAACTAATCCCTAGGTATATTGGCCCCTTTGAAATTCATTATCGTATTGGGATGATAGCCTATCGCTTGGTGCATCCACAAAACATATTTCAAATTAATGATGTGTTCTATGTATATCTACTGAGAAAGTAAATGCCTGACCCTTCACATGTATTGAACTTATAGGTCATATCATTGAATCAAGATCTTTCTTATGAGGAACAATCAGTGTAGATTCTAGATCAAACTAAGAAAGTTATGTAAAACAAGACCACTCACTTGGTCAAATTTTTATGGAAAAACCACCAGTTTGAAGAAGCTGCAAGTGAACTTGAGGATATTATGAGGTAGAAATATCCTCATTTCATTATATAAAAATATTGAAATTTGAGGTTGAAATTCATTTTAAGGGGGGTAGAATGTGACACCTCGAGTTTTTATGAACTTTTTTATTCAAATAAATTAAAATTTATTTGATGGATTACGTTGTATACTGCACCAAGATAAGCCTGAGTTATACACAAAACCATGTTAAGATTGTATTATACATAACACCAATCTATGATTATGCTACACACAACACCGAATTAGCTTGTGTTACGTCTAACAATGTGTTTTAACAAAACAATGTTATATTTTTATTATAGATACTTAAACCTAACCATTATAACCAAACCATTAAAATTAGTTATATGAATAGTAATAACTAATTTTTTAATATAATGGTTTTATATAAATAAAACATATTTTTGATAAAATACATAATTTTTGGTAAAGTCTTCATATTTTTTGAAGATACTATTTTCTAAAAAAACTACATTTTATGTCTTTTTGTGAACAATAAAAAAATTAATTTCAAACACTTTTAAAAAATGAATTTGATAAAATAAACTTTATTTTTGAATTAAAAAAGTCAAAATTAGCTTATTATAACATCTTGCGCCTCCTCATTGGCTAGAGAAGGTTACTATCCTTAGGGGACAATCCCATGACACCAAAGGCTAACAATAAATGTCGAGGGTTTCATAATAGTTGGGTAAAAATTTTTACTTTGAAAATAAAACAACCATAACATGAAAATAATTACCAGATAAACATCATATGATGCATGGGAATAATGTAATACAACTCAAAGTAATACCAACTTGTAACAATGCCAAACTAAAACCATGAATCAAATTAGAGTAAAAAGTGGAAAATAAAACCAAAAACCCAAAGACAACTATGTCATCCAACAATAACTCCCAAAAAGATCTAATATCTAACTCAACAATCCATTCCCAAGGTATCATGATGCATAAGTAATGAACTGTGATGCCTTACCTTTTCATGTGTCTTAATATACAATATTAGAAAACATACAAAAATTCCCAAGTAGGGTGTGAGTATAAAACTTAGTAGAATTTCCCCAATGACTTCCCTACTCACCCCACTAGGATATAACATGATAGAACATGTATATAAAATATTTTTAAATAATTTTATGTAGTTTATATAAAAAAAACCATTTCTATGTAAAATATTTTTCCATGGAAAGAAACCAAATAAGTCTTTCAAGCCATTCCTCAATAGTTTTGGTATAACCCATTCCATTCCACATATACACAAATCCACACATGCATGTAAAAATGAACATTGATATACCCATGAGCGATAATTCATCCTTTCACCAAGACTTCACTTGGTGGTCTATTTTGATGGGGGAAAGTTCATACCCTTTTCCGTCCCACTTTTGATGGTAGAAACTTCATATCCTTATCCGTCCTAAATGTATATGAACACATGCCAACCATATATGCATGAAAACATTCCAAACCAATTGTACCAAACCATTTTAAAAAAACAATCCTCATATTGAAAACATTTCCACAAACATTTTTCCATAAATAAAAAAAATCCATATTTAAAAATCATGATTTTAAAATCATGAAGCAAATAACTTTCCACAAAACAACCAATTTCCACAATTTCACAAAAAAACACTAAATAGGGTTTCCATTAAACATTTCACATCAATTTCATAATTTAAATTAATAAATACAAGAAATTTGAAATCAAGCCTTCATGTTATAATAAGAGGAGTCAAGAGTGAATCCACCTATCTCACAAGTTAGTTGAAAACGAAGAAAGACATGAAATATTCAACAAACCATGTTGAAACTCAAAAACTTGAACTTATATCTTGTTCCTATTGGGAATATTTTTTCAAACTAATACTTCATAATTGATGATGATTTTGATGCTAAAAAAATACCCTTTGTTGATTAATAATGAAGTTTTGTTAAGTAAGTGTACAAGATTTTATATTCTATTTTAAAGTGGTTAGCATTTCAGGAATGATTTTGGAAACACTGTTTTCATCTCTATGTTATGTTGTAAGGAAAAAGCCTATGTGTGGTATCAACCCTATGTTAAGTTAAATAATCTGATTTTGGATCGACACGCGGATGGTTTGGAAACCCTATATGGAATCAGGATTTACTATTCATACCCTACATTGAATGTATGGTTAATCAATGCTACGTTCAGGATATTATGCTGACAAGGATAAACATATGGATTATTATCCCTATGCAACTTTTGTTTCCTACATTACGTGAAGATGGTAGTATGGTTAAGGAAACCTACACTATACGAAGGTTCCTTACACTACGTGTTCAAACCTACGCTATGCGCTCAACCCTACGTTGTGTTCTCAATGGTGAGATTTCTCGAAGTCATATCTTTAATTTGTGATTGCTAAAATGATCATGATATATTTAAAGACTGATTCAAGGATCATTTTTATCTTTTCAAAAAACTGAGGTTATCAGAGATTATTGCTCCTATTTTTATGGGACGTTATAACTCCACTTGTAAATTCAATTTTTAATTTTTGCGATAATTTATTCTATTTATTTCAATCTAAAACATCAATGAAAGTTGTTGAAAATATATTTTGTTTATAGAATTTCTTAAATATCAATAAATAATATATGCGTGATCTATTTTTGTATCATTGATAATCTTTTCATGCACTATGAAGAATGATCAACTTTGATAAAGAGTACTGTACTTTGGTAACATACTTATTCATTGTTCTGCTGTAACATCACTGCTATTGTTTTGTCACTGATTTTCAATCAAAGATCATTGTACAACGAGGATAACTTCAGACTGTTCTATCCCATGAAGATTATATTTTTTTAAAGAAGAAGTTCCATCAATTGTTAATTGTGTGGAACTGTAATTGTGAAGCTAAACCTGTTTCATCAAATCAATATTTATTTGATTTACTTGATTCTCAGCTGCTCGTAATCAGTTGTGGTGGAGTATCAGCTTCTCATTTTAAGCTGTGGATATTAGGTTCTCCATTATAGAACTAGAAGGCATTTTTAATTAGTCTTGTAAAGGTATCAACTTCCTGCACTCAGTTGTAAATCCATAGTCTTGTGATAAGAGGACTGTTTTAGTGAAATTCATCAAACTCATAGAGAGAGCTTCTAATGGAGTGGAACAGGGGATATTTTTTCCCCAAACCACTATAAAAAGCTGTATTATTTATTTCTACATATCCTATATATAGTATTTGATCATAATTAAAACATTGGTTATTCGTATAAAACTAATTTAGTGTGGAGAATCATAATTGTGGAAGATTTCTAAAAAGGCACAATTCACCCCCCTCTTGTGTATTTCTTTGTATATTCCGACCTAAAAATTGGTATCAGGTGAGAGATTTTAGATAAAGCTATAGTAAGATGAAAGTTTAAAGGTCTATACAAAGATGGAAATGGATGGTTCTAGAGAAATAATGTATGTGGTTCATGATTCTTATTTTATTGGTGAAGATTATGGATGTTGGAAATCATGGATGATCATCTATCTAAAAAATCTTGGATACAAAATTGATTAAAAAATCATTAATCCCTATAAGATTCCAGATAAAATAGAAACTTGGGCTGCTACAACTAAAGATGAATATGATATGAATTCTAAATCTAAGAATGATACCATTTTTGGATTGGGACCAGATGAGTTCAATTGAGTTTGAAAATGTCCCACTGGTTATGAAATGTGGAAAACTATAATAGTTTTCTATGAAGGAACATTTAATGTATGAAAAATGAAGTATACAACAACAAATATGAAGTTTGAAACCTTTAGAATGTTTGATGGAGAATGAATTACTCAAATGAATTGAAGGCTTAAATAAATTGTTAACAATATTACATATTTAGGTGAGCCTATCAATTAATCATATTAGGATTTGAAAGTACTGAGAGTACTGCCTTCAAAGTGGAATGGTATATTAGTTGATATTCAATAATCATCACCTGTCAAAGATATGACCATGAAATAACTAATTGTAACACTAATGATAGAATAAGCTGGAGATCATATAATAACTGTGAAAAAAGAAAATACATCTTTAAAGGTAACATCTCATAAGGTAGAAAAAAAATTAAATCAATAAGTCAAAGATTAAAATAACTATGATTCATCTGATTCTGAAATGGAACTGGCTCAGTTAGCTAGAAAATTTAGCAAATTTTTTAAGAAGGAAAAAGGATTCAAGAAATCCTTTAAGAAAGATGAGAAAGAAACAATAGAATTAAGATTATATAAATTTAAGAATTTGGGTCATATCAGACCTAACTCTCCTCAGCTAAAATATGAAAAGAAGAAGTCATAGAGGAAATATCAAAATAATTATATTTTTTATTCAAAAGAAAAAAGAGCTATGAAAGCTACTTGGAGTGTTTCTGAAGACTCTAACAACTCATCAAAATATGATTCAAAAAGGGAAGAATCAAATATAAAATCCAATATGTGCTTTATGTCTAAAGAATAGAAGGTACAAACCTATTACACATCTAATTCTAATCCTGATTCAATTAGTTGTTCAAATAGTAAAATAGCTACCTACTGTTCTATGTTAGAAGAAAAATATGACTCCCTATTAAAAATGCTCAAATCTCTAAAGAATATTCATAATTCTATTTTAGGATAAATAGATGATATGTTAAAACAACATCAATAGCTACTCGAAAAATTAAATTCCTCTACATCAAATAGTATCAATCATGAAAAGATAATTAAAGAATTACAAGATGAAGTTGAAACTTACAAGTGTGATACTCTTGTTTTTATAAAAAGAGAAAATACCTGAAATGAGATTCTAGGTAAAAATGTTATCAAGAGATATATATTTGGTATAAGAAGTGAGGGTGAAAAGTTTAAACTATATAAGAATTATTTTATTCTTAACTCAAATGGTGTTACTTGTTATTTGTGTAGAACAAAAGGTCATGTAACAAATAGCTGTTATTTAAAATTTTTGTAAATAAGTGGAATTAAAGAGCCTTTATTTATAAGAGTTTAGTTTATTCTAATGATATTACTTATGAAAAAACATAGAAAGTCTGGATTCCTAGATCTCTTCTAGCTAACACTGCTGGACCCAAGAAAGCATGGGTACCAAAATAAGAAATTGTTTAAAAGTTTTTGCAGGAAACAGGACACAAAAACAGAAATGATATTTGATATATATATAGTGGATGCTCAAGGAATATGAGTGGATATCTATTAAATTTTTATTCACCGACTCAAATGATTGTAGGTTTTATCACTTTTGGTGATAATCCCAAAGGAAAAATAGTTGGAGTTGAAACTGGTGGAGATCCAAAGGCCATATCTATCAACAAAGTATGTTATGTGAAAGGGATAAGGCACAATTTGATATGTATTTCTCAACATTATTATGATGTTTTCTATATTTATTTTAACAATTCCAACTCAGTTTTTAGAAATAAATTGGTTAAATTTAGAGCACCTAGAACTCACAATGTTTATTATTTGAAATCACATTCCCTATGTAAAAAAAGTGATATGTTTATGTACTAATACAAATGAATCTTGGATTTGACATAGAAGAATTGGAAACTGTAATACATATTATTTAAATAAATTGTCTAAGAAATAGATAGTTTCTGATTTATCCAGTCTTAAATTTGATAATGATAGATTCTGTGATGCATGCCAAATTGGAAAGCAACACAAATCTTCTTTCAAATCAAATAATTTTTTTATCTAATTCTCTAGAACATATCCAAATGGATTTTTTAGACCATCCAGATTAGAATGTTTGGCTATAAAATTGTATGTTTATGTTTTATTTAATGATTACTCTGGATATACTTGGGTTTATTTTCGTAAGCTTAAAAGTGATGTTTTCTCTGTTTTTTAAAGTTTTTTTAAAGTTATTCAAAATGAAAAAGGTTTTAAAATAATTTCATTAAGAAGTGATCATAGTGGAGAATTTTATAATCAAGAATTTAATTCTTTTTACTCAAATATAGGTATTAAACACACCTTATATGTTCCAAGAACACCTAAAAAATGGAATTATTGAAAGAAAAATTGAACTATTCATGAAATGTCTAGGACTATGTTGAATTAATATATTCTTCCAACATACAATTGGGAGGAATCTATGAGAAAAACAAGCTATATCATGAATAGAGTTTTAATTCAGCCTATTTTCAAAAAGTCACCTTATGAAATTTGGAATAACAGAAATCCTAAAGTAATGTACTTTAATGTTTTCAGATTGAATGAATATATATTGAACACTAAGGATAATCTTGGTATGTTTGATCCAAAATTTTATGAAGTAATATTTTTCGGATATTCTACTACCTCTAAAGCTTATAGAGTGTTTAATAAAAAGTATTGTATTGTTTAAGAATTAGTTCATGTGAAGTTTGATGAATGTCACCCTTTTATTAATGAAAAATATAAAACTAATGAAGTTACTGACTCTTTTGAAAACATGAGACTTGAATCTTTTTAAGATGATTTTGAAAATGATATTAGCAAAATTAAGTCCAGTTCAGAAGAACATGAAAATGAAGAACCTGAAAGCATTCTGCTTAGACAGTCTAGAACCCTAAAGACCCCTCCTTTATGGATTATCATAGGATACCCCGATAAAGGTATTATAACTAGAAGAGGTGTAGGAAAACTAGTTTAATTTTCTGTCTTTCTATATTTTTCAAGACCTAAGACTATAGAAGAAGCGTTAGATGATGAGATCTTGATATTAGACATTAAAGAAGAGTTAAACCAGTTTAAGAGAAATAAAGTTTGGAAAAATGTTGAGAGACCAACCAACTATCTAGTTATAGTAACCAAATGGGTTTTTAGAAAAAAATAGGATGATCATGAGATTATCAATAGGAATAAAGATAGATTAGTATCCAAAGTTACAATTAAGAGAAATAAATATATTATGATTTGAACTTTTCACCTATAGCTATACTAGAAGCCATTAGAATTCTATTAGCCTATGCATCTCATATTAATTTTAAATTATACCAGATGGATGTTAAATCTACATTTTTAATGGTTATTTAATGGAGGAAGTTTATGTGGAATAACCTATTGGTTTTGAAAATCCTTAAAAACCAGATTTTGTTTTTAAACTTACTAAATCTCTTTATAGCCTTAAACAATCAACTAGAGCTTGGTATGGAAGATTAGGTTTCTTCAATTGAAAAATGGTTTTACTATTGGTTTGAAATATCCAACACTTTTTAAGAAAATTGTTTGTTCTAATATTTTATGAGTTCAAATATATGTTGATGATATTATTTTTGGTTTAACTGATAAAAATATTTCTCATGATTTTCAAATTTAATGCCAAAAGAATTTGAAATGAGTATGATGAGAGAACTAAATTTGTTTTTAGGTTTTAAAATCTATCCAAATGATTTTGGAAATGTTTTAAATAAAAGTAAATATATTATTGATTTACTAAAAAATTATGGACTTGCAAACAACACGACATATACAACTCCTATGTGTACCAATGTAAATCATGATTTGGATGAAGCTAAAAAACCAGTAGACAACAAGTTATACAGAGGTATGATTGGCAGTTTATTATATCTTACTGCTAGAAGACTAGACATTATGTATTTAGAATGGTTTTGTCCAATATTTCAACCAAATCCAAAAATAATCCCATCTTACTACTATAATTTTTTTTAGATATTTAAAAGGAATTGTTCTTCAATCACTTCTTTACCCAAAAACATCTAATTTATTTTTTAATTTCATATTAATATACTGACTTTGGAGGTTATATATTAGATACAAAAGTACCTCAGGAACCTATCACTTTTTAGGAAAATCTTTAGTTTCATGGTATAATAAGAAACAACACTCAGTTTCTCTCTCAACCGCTGAGGCATAATATATAACTACTGGATAATTTTATGCACAAGTATTGTGGATGAAAACACCCTTTTAGAATTTGGACTAAATTTTAATAATATTACTATTTTATATAATAATATTAGTACTATTAATATCTCTAAAAATCCTATAATTCATTCTAGGACTAAGCACATTGATATATGACATCATTTTCTAAGAGATCATGTTCTTAAAGAGGATATATATTTATAATTTGTTAAAACTAAATATTAATTATTTGATATTTTTACTAAACAACACCCTAGTTCTAGTTTTGATTTTGTTAAGGGGAGTTAGTTATGTTTAATTTTAAGTAAAAATTTATTTTCAATCCCTCTGTTTTTATATTTGTAAATTACATGTAATTTAATTGTTTATTTTTTTATTATGTTTCGTTTAAATCTATTTTGAACAGGTAATTTATTTTATTTATTTTTTATTTATTTTCATTTTAATAATTTTAATGAGTACAATCCTCAATTGTTGGGAGAAACCATTTTCCTTCTCTCACTAATCTTCCCCACTTATACGCATCCTTTTGAACTTACAGAGACCCTCTCTCTTTCGATTATAGTTTATTGAAAAACCCTTAACCTTGCAACCTTTTTGTTTCTCAACATTCAGAGATAGAATCCTCATGGAGACCTACTTATGTTGATCTAGAAAACAGTTTTCATGTTTCTAGAAAATCTACCATTATCATTATAGGTAAGGTCATTGATTTTGGATATTTATATTCCACAAATTTATCGCTTAAGGAAGAAATTCATTTTCAAGGCTTGTTTTATGGCTTTTGCGAAGACAATATGACAATTGTCTATGAGATAGAAGTAAAGGAGTTAGGTAGAAGTTCTAAGTTTAGTTTTGGTTTTGAGAAGGACTCTATTATCTCAATAATTAATAATAAAGAGTTTTTGATGTCTTCTGTTCAGATGGATGAGTTGCTTCAATGCCCTTGTAAGGGAGAGTTTCGGTTTGACATGAGGAAAGTTGGTAATGGTCAAAATACTTATGATGATATCATGTTTTCTTTTTTTGGTACAAGGGTTGTCAATAAGGTGTTTACAAAGGATCTAACACATGATTGTTGGGTTTTGATGAATTTCATCTAGACAGGGATTTTTCCGAGGATGTCTGAGCTAGAGAGGGTTCTCTACCCAAACATGTTTATCATGTTTCTTTTTCTGAACAACATAAATTTTAATTTTAGCTGGTTTATGATTCTGCATCTCAATCATTGTTTCCATGATGAATCCAAGATGGTTTATTATCTTTATGGAAGGATTATTTATTTTCTATTGAGGTTGAATGGTAAAATTGTAAATATGTTCTTTGGGAAGAACTTCCATCATAGAAATACACAGAATACTGGTACTGTGAAGAAGCTATGATTTGTCTAAAGAAACTATTATAGTAGTTTACTGCCAGCTAATACTAAGGAACAATAAAATTTCTTTTCCAGTGCTTAGGGGGAGCAGAGAGTAATTCCAACCTTGGTTCTATTTGTGGAAGCCCTAATGATTATGGAATATCTAGTCCAAGGAAAAATCTTGTTTAGAAAAGAAGAAGAAGAGTTTATGTTAATATTTTTGAGGTTTTAATGGAAGAAACTATTGGTGATGTGTATGCTACTCCACCTAGTGAACCAATAGTGGATGGGCGTGAAGCCACAATAGTTGAGCCAGTTGATTAGGAGGATCAATGACAGAAATTTCATAGGGAAGTAATCCATAATGCTGGAACAAAAATTGTTCTTGATGCTGATGTTGTTGTAGGATCTCCATTAAGGGATAGAAAAGAAGGAGCTGTTGAGCCATGTTTGGCCATTGTTAATGTCAACAAAGAAGGAGTTTATTCTCTTGAATCTTATGATTTAGATGTTGATGCTCAGAAAATAAACATTCAATTATCAGAAGCTCATAATTTGTTTCTAAGAGAGTATATGGAAGTAGGGAAGAAGAAGTTTGAAGAGTTCAAGGATATTTCTATTTCTAGATCAGTGTATAAAGGACATAAACTTCATTTGAGAGAGTTTAAGGAAAACCTAATTTCTATTAGAGATGTAAGGGAGATTATAGATAAGATTTCTTGAGAATTACTATCTATGAAGGAAGAATATGTCAAGAAGACATAATTTGAAGAATTCAAAGTTATGATTTGGAAAGAATTTCAATCTCTCAGGGAATGTAACAGAGATTCATCCCCTACTCCACAGACCCCACCATAATTGCTAAGGAAATTTTAAGATATTACTACAGTGCTAACTATGTTTAATGATAGGCCAAACATTCTTTAGTGTGATAGTATTACCTTGGGTTTCCTATTGGAAAACCAAAATAATCTGGTAAGTTAGTTGACTTCTAAAGAATCCTAGTTGGGACAAGTGGTTAATCAGATTAAACACAAGTTAACTTCTATCATTCTGTCCAAGTCTGAAGTGAATTATTTTGTTAAGATCAATTTAGTGGAGAGACTGAAGCTAGGAATTACTCTAAGAATATACTTCAGCATTGGAACTAAGTTTTCAACAATCATTTCCAAATTTTGTTGCTAAAGTTGTTGGATCTTAATAGTGCAGTGCATGCCCTTCCCATCCATAAGATCCATTTGTTCCCACCAACACTATGCTTTAAACCCACTCATTTTGAAGACTCCAAATGAATATATATTATACTTTAATCTTTTTTAAAACATTTTAATTTATATTTTAATTTACTTCAATTTATTCGTTCTTTTATTTATCTTTACTTTAGTTCTATAATTTTATTCCAAAATTAGATTTATTTTTTATTTTCTAGTACTTATAATTATTCACTCAGTTAAGTGCAATATTAAATGTGGTTTATATCATTTATTCTTTTCCTTCATCTTATTGATGTCACAAAAAGGGGGAGAATGGGGAGAATGAGAAATTATCTATCCTTGGAGAATATTTTTCAACCATAACATTTTATTTGAAACTTTTCTTTATCAAAATAATTCTATGAAATTGAAATATTTTTCTATATATGTATTTATTTTTATGTTTTTAAAATACTATAATTTATTTAAATTTTGTTATGAGTTATAATGGGTTTTGTGATCATAAAAATTGAGGATATTGTTGGGCATATTTTGTCTTAGCAATAATCCAAAATTTACGATGATTTTGATGCTCAGAAATACCCGTTGTTGATTACTAATGAAGTTTTGTTAAGTAAGTGTACAAGATTTTATATTCTATTTTAAATAGTTTGTCATTTATAGAATGATTATGGAAACACTGTTTTCATCCCTATGTTATATTGTAAGGACAACTCCTACGTATGGTATCAAATATATGTTGCGTTAAATTATCTGTGTTTGAATTGACATGCGTATGGTTCGACAACCCTACATGGAAGATGGATTTACTGTTTATACCCTACATTGAATGTATGGTTCATTAATGATATGTTAGGGATATTATGTTGATAATGATAAATATATGTATTCTTATCCCTATGCTACTTTTTTTCCTTACATTACATGAAGATGGAAAGTATGGTTAAGGAACCCTATGTTATGCAAAGGAACCCTATGCCACATGAATGTTCCCTCTGCTACATGTTCAACCCTATGCTACATGCTCAAGCCTACATTGTGTTCTCAATGAAGATATTTATCAAAGGTGTGTCTTTAATTCACAAGTGCTACAATGATCATGATAGATTTAAAGACCGATTCAAGGATCATTTTGATATTTTAAAATAAATATGTTTATTAGAGATTATTTCTCCTATTATTATTGGAAGTTATGAAACCCCTGGTAAATTAATTTTAGATTTTTTTGAGATAATTTCTGCTATTTCTTTGGATCTAAAAAATTAGTTCAAGTCATTTTCTATATATTTTATTCAGAGAATTTCTTCTGTATCAATCAATAATATATGTTTGATCACTTACTGTATCATTGAGAATCTTTTTGTGTGTTGTGAAGAATGATCAAATTTGAAAAAGATTACTACACTTTGGTAACATTATTATTCGTAGTTCTACTACAAGATCAAAAATGTTGTTTTGTTGCTAAATTTCAATCGTAGATCATTATACAATGAGTATCACTTCTGAATGTTCTATCTCTTGAAGATTATATTTTCTGAAGATGAAGATCCATCAACTGTCAATTATGTGTTGTTTTAATTGTAAAGCTCAACTTGTTTCATCAAATCAATATTTATTTGATTTACATGAGTCTCAACTACTCATACTCAATTTTGGTGGAATATTAGCATCTTGTTTTATGCTGTGGATATTAAGTTCTATTTTATATAACCAGAAGAAATTTTTAATTATTCTTATAATGGTATCAACTGACTATATTCATTTATGAACTCATGGTCTTGTGATAAGTGGACTGATCTAGTGAAATTCATCAATCTCAGAAAGAGAGCTTCTAGTGGAGTGGACTAAGGGATCTTTGTGCCTTGAACTACTATAAAAAGCTATGCTATTTATTTCTGTATATCCTCTATATAATATTTGATCAAAATTAAAACACAATGTATTGATATAAAACCCAATAATTGTGGAGAATCAGAATTGTGGAGGATTTTTGAAAACACACAATTCACCCACCCTCTTGTGTATTGCTTTTTATATTCCAACCTAAAAGTTACCTACCATCAACACAACCATATATCATAATGATTGTCATCCCATAACATTGATTTATCCATAATGGATTAGATCTATGAAACCAAGAGAGGGAAGAAGAAGAAAACTATGGAAAACCACCAAGAACATTCACTTACCATGAAATACAGCCTCCAACACACTAAGATTTTTGAACGGATCACTCATGGATCAATAGGAAGGGTCTCTCTAGCCTTTGGGATGAGTGGAATTCATGTTCGTGTGGGATTAAGGAAACATGAGGCATTAAGGTTTTCAAACAAGTGAGATAAAAAAAATACAGATCAAATTTTTAATGCCGCATAGTTAGGGCACACGGTGAGGTAAACCACGTGAAAACCATGTATTAACCACTACCTCCAAACACCCCTCATACGATTTCCTCACATGGTTAGAAAAACCATGAACCAACCATGCTACACCCCTTTGTACAACATCACATGGTTTATCCTAGGTGGCCGCATAGTTTGGAAAAATTGTGCACCTAACCATGTACCTACCAAATGGCCACAATTCCAGTTGCATGGTTTCTAGAGAGGTGTTTCATAGTTTATACTAACCATGCTCAAACTATTCACCTCTAGAGAAGCCCAAAAAACTTTTCAAAACTATCAAAAACCTTCCCAAACATATCCTAATTACATTATATACTTAAAATAAATAAATAACAGGTTAATTAATTGAAATATGAAGTGTCACACTTAGGGTTAAATTTTTCTAGAATGTTTCATTTTTTGATTAATAATGAAAAATAATGAATTTTAATTGAAAATTTCTTTTTCTATTAATCAATGTATATTGGTAATTTATATTTCAATTAGGTTTTGAAGTATATATAGCTCAATTATATATATATTAATCCAATTTATGTAATTGGAATCAATTTAATATTGAAATTGGATATTAAACATTTCAAACTTTTGATCTTTTTCGCATTAAAAACCCACTTTCTTGACACATCTGTGGGATTAATTTTAAATTAATTTCTGTTAATTATGTAAAATAAATTTAGAAAAATAGGTTAAATATTTAGAACCATTATAATTTATAATTTATAATAATTATAACTTAATTTTTGACCAAATATATTAGTGAATACAATTGAAATTAATTACAGTAACAAAGATAAAAATAAGATACTCAGTGGTTAAGCTTAGAATATAAGGTTTATATATGACCCAAAACTTGTCGAAAGCCTATTTTGTTGCCATATTTTGACCATATACATTAGAGTATCAATATTGGTCCATTATTAGATCCACTCTACATAGAAAAAACGTGGGTATAATTTTCACATTAAAAAATATACAAGTCTTCCACTCACCCCCTTATAAAAGACCACCCACTATTACCCTACTCCAGCTTGGATCGGCCTTGGCATCGGCCTTCTCGTCTCGACACGACGTCGATGGGGAATAGCTCCGCGATGTCTGGTTCTTTTCTTGGCTTGGCGATGGCTCCGTTGCACCTTTCGGCTTCAGGATATCGTCTCGATTTTGGTGTGCTCAGAGCCGTCTCTGGTATGCTCATCGATGGATTCATCGTTCCTATCTTAGGATCTGCTCAGCCTCAGCGTACGTCAACTCCTAGTGGTCCGGCGTCGGATCCTCGACTCAGTGGTGGCATTGTGCTCGGTGACGACTTCAAAGTGCCTTTGGATTCGGTATCTAGTCGCAGATTTGGTGTGATCATCGTTGGATCCTCTGTGCTAGTCGCCGGCTATTCGGGATTCCGTGGCGGCTGTGGTGTGCTCAGCATGCGCTACGGTGTGTTCAACGTTGGCCATGGCGTGCCTTCCAGCTTCGAGATCTCAGCTCAGCTTCGTCCCAACTTGACGTCGGTTCTAGAATACTCCGGTGTGCTTGGGGTCGACTCTATTGCTTCGGAGGGGGGAGTTGTTTCATTTTGGAGATCCTGTAAGTTTCTTCTAGGTTTTGATTTGGTTAAGGTGGGACCTTGTTTAATTGGCAGTGAAATTAGTGGTATCTCGATGGTGCTGATGATGTGGTTGGCTATGAATCTGCTGTTTACTTGTTGTTTGATTGTTGTTGGAGGTGAAATAGAGGTTTTGTTGGGGAATCCAGAAATTCTATAAGGACTTTCTTCAGATGAGGATAGAGCCGGTCATCTTCATCATTCATGGATTTTTAGATTTGGACGATTGAGAGGGTATGGCGTAGCCATCAGTTTTGGGCCCGTGCATCTTTGCATGGGACAATGTAACGTCCCGAGTCCGGAGCCCCTCCACTGGTGCCCCGTACCCGGTTCTCCACATGACCTCAAGCGCGTTTCCCCGAATGCCGGAGGCTTCCGACTAGCAGTGAGGGCCTTGGTGAGTTGGTGGGAAAAATATGCCCTCATTCAATAAGGTATACATGGTAAGAAAACAACAATAAACAGCGGAAGCAGTAAACGACATGAACAACAACAGAAACCAAACAACAAAAGCAATGTAGATATATATAACTATGATGAAAATGATGCAGAAGGTATAAGTATCAAAGGAAAACAGAAAACACAACAACGTTCTGAAGTACAACTGAAACCAAGTGCAAAATAAAACAAAGTAATCCCCTTAGCATCGCGAGGCATGGATCGGTCCCATGCTCCCCAGCTCCTGGTGCAGTCAAGATCCTGAAGTAAAAGGGCGCTTTCCCTTATCTATACCTTTAGCAACATAGTCTACTTGGGCCTAAAAGCATGGCCCAAACAGGGTGTGAGATACAATCCCAGTTGGAAATCACCCAAAGATTTGTGCCTAACAGTCAATGAATACAAGGCAGTACTAAAACAAGAAGCAGTAAATAGAAAGCACAAAGAGCTACAAACCACAGTTTTAACAAGTATAGAACACAAGTAAGAAGCCAACAACAAGAAGAAAAACAGGTAACCCTCTGGGAAGCTCTCACAGTCTAACCCCTATGGTTCAACCTCTAATTACTAGCAACCCTTTGGGAGGCACACACAGTCACACCCCTCTGGTTCAACTATGTAAATAAGCAGACTCTATAGGGAAGCACTCACCGTCAATTCCCCCTATAGTCTCGTATCGTGCTAAAGGCTCTATGGGGAAGCACTCGACGTCAATTCCCCCTGTGGCCTGCGCTGTGGATCTACAGACTCTCTGAGAAAGCACTCAACGTCAATTCCCCCTATAGTCTCGCATTGTAATTAAAAGACACTCTGGAGAATCCCTTCCGTCAATTCTCCCTTTGGTCTACTACTCTAGTTTCTCACAGTCTTGAGTAGAACTAAACATGATCAACGCATGTGTATCGTCCAAGTAAACATCAAGAACTACTTGGCTATCAACTAAGGCTCAACAGCAAAATAAGGCAACAGTCCACAATCCTACAACTAGGCATGGAAACTGGCGAAACGCCAAACAGGTAGAACAAGCATGGAAAGAAAAATGAGCACAAACAAAAATACTCTAATCACAAGCAATAACCTCTACTAAAGAAATAAATCAAAGAAGGCAAGTAACAAGGAAAGAACAGGAAACACGTAATACCCCGTTCAATGGTATTGGTGAAAATTGCACAAAATATCTGTCAACTTTCTACGAAAAGGCACAAACCACCTACCTCGATCCTAAGAGATCGATATATGTGAACCTAGATGACAGATTCCCCTTAGAACAATGTAGATCTGAGAAAACGCACAAAACGTTCATCCCAAGATAACTTGAAAACAAGGGGGAATCAAGAAACAAGGCTAAAACATAAGGAAGAACTCACTGCCGCGATTCCAACGCAACTGACCGTGCTCGAATCGGAGAACAGACGGTGAGGTAGGACTCCGTCGAAGATCCGGCCGTATGGTCACTCTCGGACGGTCGAAAACTGAAGAAGAAGACGAATATGGGGGTTAGGCATGACCCCGGTCTGTTTAATAAAAAAAAGAAGGTACACGGCATGTACTTCTAGAGTACATGGCGTGTACTTCAATTTTTTCCATACTCCGAATTAACCGGCCTCCACCTCAGCCTTACACACCGTGTGTGTGGCCCGGACACGGCCAGCACACGGCTTCGAGCCAGAACAGAGTACACAGTGTGTACTCAGAAAGTACACAGTGTGTAATTTGAAAATTTCCATAAAAACCATTTTTCTTAAAAACTCCAGAAAAAAGGAAAAAAATACCTGAACGAAGATCCGGGTTCTTACAAACTTCCCCCCTTAAAGAAATTCGTCCCCGAATTTCCCTAACGAGGTGGAGAAGAAGAATCCCCGAACATATCCATCCACTACGATCGTACATCGGCCTCCCTCTCCCAGGTCTCGTCCTGTACTCGCCCGTGATGCCATAGCACTCGTACCAGAGGAACAGACCGCCCGCGGAGAACCTTCGTACTACAATCGAAAATCCGGATAGGATGCTCCTCGAACGACGCATCCTCTTCGAGCTCGACTTCCTCAGGCTGAAAGACGTGAGATGGGTCTAAAAAGTAACGTCGGAGCTGAGAGACATTTAAGATGTTGTGCATGGCCCGATACCTCTATGGTAGCTGCAACCGATAGGCGACTGACCCCACTCTTTCCAAAACCTCAAACGGCCCGACGTACCGTGGTGAAAGCTTACCCTATCTCCAAATCCTTTTGTGCCCCAACCTAGGTGCGACACATAGAAAAACCTGATCACCGACCTCGAACTCCAGAGGTCGTCTCCGCTGATCAGCATAAGACTTCTGACGAGACTGTGCTGTAGCCATCCTCTTCCGAATCAGCTCTATCTGCTCTGAAGTCTCCTGTACAAGATGAGGTCCCCGCAAAGCTGCCTCTCCTGCCTCCAGCCAGCATAAGGGTGATCGGCATGGCCTACTGTACAAAGCCTCGTATGGCGCCATCTGAATGGTCACCTGGAAACTGTTGTTATAGGAGAAATCCACCAGAGGAATATGCTTCTCCCAAGAACCGCCAAAGTCAAGGGTGCAAGCTCGGAGCATATCCTCAAGCACCTGGATCATGCGTTTGGACTGACCATTAGTCTGGGGATGGTATGCTGTACTCAAAAGTACCTGTGTACCCAAGTACTTCTGAAGTCCCTACCAAAACCGAGAGGTAAAGCACACATCTCTGTCTGAAACAATAGAGCGCGGAACTCCATGCAGACACACAATCTCTCTGATGTAAAGTTGTTCCAGATCATCGACACTAAAGGTCTCCTTGATTGGAAAGAAGTGAGCAACCTTCGTAAGTCTGTCGACGACAACCCAAACAGCATCGTTCCCTCGAGGTGACCTCGGAAACCCAGTCACGAAGTCCATCGCAACATCGTTCCACTTCCACTCCGGGATGGGTAACTGCTATAAGAGGCCTTCTGGTCGCTGATGCTCTGCTTTCACCTACTGACAAGTAGAACATCTCATGACAAAACCAGCAAAATCCTTCTTCATACCTGGCCACCAGTATTGGTGATGAAGATCCCGATACATCTTGGTGATGCCATGATGAACTGCCCAAACCGAGGAATGGAAATCCCGCATCATCTCCTCGCGTATGTTTGCTGGCACCCATAAGCATCCTTGGAAACACAAGATCTCATCCTCGCCCACTGTCCATCTAGGTAGAGGGTCCTCTCTTGACACACTCTCCCGCAAGACTATGCCTTCCGAGTCTGATAGCTACCTCATTCGTACCCGATCAAGTAGCGTGGAGGTAACAGCTATAGAAGATAGAAAAGTCTATCCCCGTCTGCCGTGCACCTTTAGATGCATCTTAGAGAACAAATCCATCATCTTCCACTCACTACTAGCCTCCTGAATTGCCTGAATATGAGTTCTCCTGCTCAACGCATTTGCCACAGCGTTGCCCTTTTCCAGCATGTAGGCAAGCTTGAAGTCAAAAGACTGAAGGTACTCGACCCACCTATGCTGCCTAAGATTCAGATCACACTGAGTGAAGATATACTTGAGACTCTTGTGGTCAGTGGAGACCAAAAAGTGCTCTCCCAGAAGATAGTGTCTCCAACAACGCAAGGTATGAACAACAACTGCCAACTCTAGATCATGCGTAGGGTAGTTCCTCTCATGTGGCCTCAGCTGCCGAGACCCATACGCAACGACTCCATCTCCCTGTATAAGCACAACTCCTAGCCCGATACCCGAAGCATCATAGTAAATAGTGTTGCTCTTGCCTGGCTCTGGCAAGACTAGTATCGGTGCTGATGTCAACCTCCCTTTCAACTCCTGAAAGGATGACTCACAAGAATCTGACCATAAGAACTTCGCCCCCTTCTTGGTCAGACCTGTCAAAGGTGCTGCTAGATGAGAAAAGTCCCGAATGAAGTGTCTGTAGTATCCATACAGCCCTAGGAATCTCCGTACCTCAAAAACGTTCTTCGGATGCTCCCAGGAAACTACCGCTCTCACTTTCTCTGGGTCCAAAGATACTCCTGCCTCTGAGATGATGTGACCCAATAAGTGAATCTGATCCATCTAGAAGTGGCACTTCAAGAGTTTAACATAAATTTGATGCTCTCTCAGTGTACACAGAACGATCTCAAGATGGGTGGCATGGTCGTGTCGAGTATGAGAGTACACCAAGATATCATCCACGAAGACCACGACGAAGGAATCCAAGTAAGGATGAAACGCTCAGTTCATCAGTGCCATGAAAACTGTAGGTGCGTTCGTGAGTCCGAAAGGCATGACTGTATACTCATAAAGACCGTACCTGCTCCTGAAGGCTGTCAGAGGTATATCTGATGGTCTAACACGCAAATGATGCTAGCAAGACCTCAAGTAGATCTTCGAGAACACCCGGGCTCCTCAAAGCTGATCGAAAAGGTCATCAATCTGCGGCAATGGATATCGGTTCTTGACCATCAACTGGTTGAGCTTTCGATAATCCACACAAAGCTAGAGGGTACCGTCTGCCTTCTTTGCAAACAGGACATGCGAACCCCAAAGAGAAGTACTGGGTCGGATTAAACCCTTATCTTGTAGCTCCTCCAACTGCTTCTTGAGCTCCTGAAACTCAGGTGTGGCCATCCTATAGGGAGGAATGGACACCGGTGCCGCTCCCGGCATGAGATCAATAGAAAATTCTACCTCACGCTCTGGAGGTAAACCTGAAAAGTCCTCTGGAAAGACATCCTGGAAGCGATCCACCACTGGAGGAAAGTCCAACTGTGGAGTTCCATGATAATCCAAATAAAGACTAGAAATCTGGGTCATCACTCCTCCTATCCCAAGATGCTCGAGTCCTGCCCGACTCGCCCGAACGTCCCATTAGCCTCTATGAAGGAAAGATTCACCCTCTGGTGAAATGAAACTGAATATGAGGCAATAACAGTCGATAACTGCCTGGAAGGGAATCAACCAATCCATGCCAAGGATGACATCATAGCATGTCATCTCTAGGACATAGAGGTCCCATAAGAAGCGATACCCTGCAACCTCGAGAGGGAACTCTCTACACTGGCATACACTAGATGTCCCCATTCCCAAAGGTTTGTCTAGTTTCAACGAGTCGGTAGAATAAAAGATGTAGAGTCCAAGGATCTCCACAATAGAAATAGAGATAAAGCCATGTGTAGCACCAGTATCGAAAAGGGATGAAGATAAAACTGAGGCTACTAAAATCGTACCTCGAACAGTAGAAGGGTCGGGATCCTGCTCATGATAAGTCTTCTCCACGATGAAAGACTGGCCTGCACCGCGGCCCTGTGACCTTGACTGACCACTCTGAGCTTAACCTCCTTGCTAGTGCTGAGGTATTGGTGGCTGACCACCACGGCCTCGACCTCCACCTCAGCCCAAACGTCCGTAAGAACTCCAGTTCCCTGACTGGTGAGAGACTGGTGGGGCTGCTCCTGAACGAGGAGTCATGGAAGAACCCTGGTCACCTGCTGCTGGTGAGAAAACCTAGCAGAAACGCTGAAGGTGACCCATCTTGCCGCAAGATCGGCACTCCATGGGGTCTCTCTGGCACTGCGGCCTCGTGTGCCCTATTCAGCCACACTGGTAGCATGTCACATGGCTTCCTGATGATGCGTCTCGCTTCCTTGAATCACCGCACATAGGCTCCCTACGACGCTTCTTGATGTCATCTGAAGGAAAGCTATCTCTGGAAGTAGAACTACCCTGACTCGCAGCTCCATAGTCTCTCAGATTGCGCTCCGCAATCAGTGCCTGGTTGACGATGGAAGTAATGGAAGTCAGCTGGAAGATGTTCACCTGTGAGCGAATCTCCCACCTGAGTCCATCCTCAAACTTCCTCTCCAAAAACACCCCACTCCCATCCCAAAGGGGTGTAAAATGCTGTAGCTTAGTGAAATGAGAGGAATACTCCATGACAGATAGAGTACCCTGCTCTAATCTCATGAACTCCCAGGCTCGATCGGCCCTCAGGGTCTCTTGGTAAAAGTAGTCGTAGAACACGCGCTGGAACTCCTCCCAAGTCATAGCCTGCTGCTGACCCGCCTGTGAGATCACGTCCCAACACCTCCTGGAAGAGTCTCGTAGCATGTAGGTGGCGAGCTTGACCCACCTCTCTGGAGGCGTCTCTAGATGCTCGAATATAGTCAGCATGGCTTCCAGCCATGACTCTGCAGCCTGAGGTGCTCCCTCCCCCGAGAACGTGGGAGGATGCTGCTGCTGAAAGACTCGCGTCAAGTCTGCCATAGACGAGGCAGGAGGCAGTGCTCCTTGGAAGACCTTCATCATCCTCATGAAACCCTCCCTGAACTGCGCATCGGCGCCCGCAAATGGTACAACAACCGGTGCTAAGGCTGGCTCAGCTGGGGGATCGATAGGAAGTCCCTGATCAGCCCTGTCTGGCGTCTGATCACTTTCTGATGACAGACATACGACCGTAGGACGTCTCAGAGGCATAGCTTTGAAATATCAAAAGCACACCTTAGATTAGGAAAACAAGGAGAGAGAACACAAGAGTACAAAACGGTAACAGGGAAAAAAAACACACAAGATTGCAAAACATGACTACACGGCATGTATAAAACTACATGGCGTGTCTACTTAAACCACTGACATGGGCATGTACTCCTACCCTACAAGTCGTGTACACTACAAACTACACGGCGTGTTGACCCCCACACACGGCGTGTACTTGAAAACTATTCCCATGCCTGAGTCTCCTTACACGGCTAACCCACACGGTCTGAATCAACCCGAGACTACACGGCGTGTTCGAATAAAACACAGGGTGCACTAGACGAGGCTTCGGCGGTCTGTGTTGTTGAGTACACGGCCGTATACATGGATAAAACTTACACGGCATGCTCCGAACAAGCACGACGTGCATAGGCGAAGGCGACACCATCCCGTGTTGTTCGTGACATGGCCGGGTACCTGGGCAAGACTACACGATGTGTTCTGAACAAACACGGCGTGTGGAAAGGAAGGTAACGCCGGCCCGTGTTGTTCGTGACACGACCGGGTACCCGGACAAGACTACATGACATGTTCCCTATGGACACGGCATGTTCTACCTGAGATTCCCTGACCCGTGTTATTAGTGACACGACCGGGTACATGGCTCTGAACTCACACGACGTGTACCAATGGTACACGGCGTGTTCCTGAAGTTACTCCCACAACACCGTGTTCTGCCCACACGGTCAGTGACACGGCCTAAAAACTACATGACATGTATCTAAAAAGTACACACCGTGTATTCTGGGTTTTTTCTGGGCAGTAGCTCAGAAACTGCGCAGAATTCCAGAAACACTAAAAAAAGGGAAAAGGTGCCAAATTCTGATCCGCGAGGGCCCATAACACCTCAAGAACCAAAATTCTTCATTCATTTTTAGGAGAGGAACAAAACAAACAGTTTTCTAACATAACAGCAAAGAATTTATCAAGCATCTATGACAACAACATGCATAATCTACACAGATCCTATCACAACAGCATGCAATCGCTAATGCACCCTAGATGGAATGGCAAGAATGCATGACATGTGATTCCTATAAGTGTCTATATGATGCATGAGATGGCATACCCTCATCTCATCAGGTTTCGACAGAAATAGAAACGAAATATAAAAAAATAACCGCACAAGTCATACAAATCACTCTAGGTGAAAACATACCAACCATAAAATCTCAAAACCAGAAAACTGTAATTAACGAGGTAGTATGACTTTTCCCTGTACACGGGTTAGCTACTCCCGAGCACAGATTAATGCCAAGTACCGAATCCGTCCTATCCCTGGATAAGGTCTCCAAATAGTACGACAATAGAAAATAACTCCTCTGATACCACTTTGTAACGTCCCGAGTCCGGAGCCCCTCCACTGGTGCCCCATACCCGGTTCACCACATGACCTCAAGCGCGTTTCCCCGAACTCCAGAGCCTGCCGACTAGTAGCGAGGGCCTTGGTGAGTAGGTGGGAAAACTATTCCCTCATTCGGTAAGGTATACAAGGTAAGAAAACAACAATAAATAGCGGAAGTAGTAAACGACATGCACAATAACAGAAACCAAACAGCGGAAGCAATGTAGATATATATAACTATGATGAAAATTATGCAGCAGGTACAATTATAAAAGGAAAATAGAAAACACAACAACATGCTGAAGTAAAAATGAAACCAAGTTCAAAAGAAAACAAAGTAATCCCCTCAGCATCGCAAGGAACGGCTTGGTCCCAGGCTCCCTAGCTCCTGGTGCAGTCAAGATCCTGAAGTAGAAGGGAGCTTGCCCTTATCTATACCTGTAGCAACATAGTCTTCTTAGGCCCAAAAGCATGGCCCAAATAGGGTGTGAGATACAATCCCATTAGAAAATCACCCAAATATTTGTTCCTAATAGTCAATGAATACAAGGCAGTACTAAAACAATAAGCAGTAAACAGAAAGCACAAACAGCTACAAACCACAGTTCTAACAAGTATAACACACAAGTAAGCAGCCAACAACAAGAAGAAAAATAGGTAACCCTCTGGGTAGCTCTCACAGTCTAACCCCTATGGTTCATCCTCTAAGTACTAGCAACCCTATGTGAGGCACACACAGTCTCACCCCTCTGGTTCAGCTACGTAAATAAGCAGAATCTTTTGGGAAGCACTCACAGTCAATTCCCCCTATAGTCTCGTATCGTGCTAAAGGATCTCTGGGGAAGCACTCGACGTCAATTCCCCCTGTGGACCGCATCATGGATCTATAGACTCTCTGAGGAATCACTCAATGTCAATTCCCCCTATAGCCTCACATCGTAATTAAAAGACACTATGGAGAATCCCTTCCGTAAATTATCCCTTTGGTCTACTACTCTAGGTTCTCACAGTCCTGAGTATAACAAAACATGCTCAATGTGTGTGTATCATCCAAGTAAACCTCAATAACTACTTGGCTATCAACTAAGGCTCAACAACAAAACAAGGCAACAGTCCAAAATCCTACAACTAGGCATGGAAACTGGCGAAACGACAAACAGACAGAACAAGCATGGCAAGAAAACTGAGCACAAAAAAAAATACTCTAATCACAAGTAATAACCTCTACTAAAGTAATCAAGTAAAGCAGGCAAGTAATAAGGGAAAACAGGAAACACACAATACCCCATTCAAGGGTATTGGTGAAAATTGCACAAAATATCCATCAACTTTCTACGGAAAGGCACAAAACACCTACCTCAATCCTAGGAGAACAATATACGTGAACCTCGAACACAAATTCCCCTTAGAATGATGTAGATCTGAGAAAACACACAAAAAGTTCATCCCAAGATAACTTGAAAACAAGGAGGAATCAAGAAATGAGGCTAAATAATAAGTAATAACTCACCACTGCGATTCCAACGCAACTGACCATGATCGAATCGGAGAACGGACAGCAAGGTAGGACTCCGTCGAAGATCCAGCCGTACGGTCGCTCTCGGATGGTCGAAAATTGAAGAAGAAGACGAATATGGGGGTTAGGCGCAACCTCGGTCCGTTTAATGAAAAAAAAGAAAGTACACGACATGTAATTCTAGAGTACATGGCGCGTACTTCAATTTTTTCCGTACTCCGAATTAACCGGCCTCCACCTCAGCCTTACACACTGTGTGTATGGCCCGGACACGGCCATCACACGGATTTGAGCCAGAACAGAGTACACGACATGTACTTTGAAAATTTACAGAAAAACAATTTTTCTTAAAAACTCCAGAAAAAAGGAAAAACATACCTGAACGAAGATCCGGGTTCTTACAGACAACTTGCTGATTAGCCGTAATTTGGTGAAGGCATGCCTTAATGATATTGATGCTGGGTGAGGCACTTTCTTGTAGTCTGGTTTTGGGTTGTAAACCTTTTATTTTTCGAAGCTTGTTAATGTCCTCATGTCTCTGAAGTCTTGTTTTACCCCCTTTACCCTTAAAAGGGGCTTATCCAAAATCAATAAAAATATCGGCCTTTGGGCCATTCACTCAGTCAAAAGGAGATACCCGAAGAAGAGGTAATATTCATAAATGAATATTTTTATTTTATTTCTTCCACAAGACCATTTAATTATTTTTATATCATGTCCATATAACAAAATCAGAATATTAAATATATTGATATGTTTTTATGTTAAGGTTAAAACCTAAAACTACACATACTTCCATCAAATGGGTAATAAAATCATCGTTCAAGTGTACGATGGACTACTGGATTATAGACTGATATCATTCATTTTTTCTATGAGCAACTCTCATGGTTAAAAATAATAATTGAAATAATTTTTTATATGACATATATGACATTTATGATGTCTTTATGCTTTTGGAATTATTATATAACTCATAAATTTATGCTTTCCATTTTGTGGGAATATGATAACATTGTTATGTTTATGACCGACTACAGTGTCGGGAAACGATGTGATTCATTCACGATTTACATAGAATGTATTAATGATCGGTTTAACATAGTGATGTATATAACATAAAAATTATAATATAATGACAATATGTATATATATATATATCATTTACATTTATTTCTTTCAATACGACAAGAAAATGGAAATAGTGTTCATGCGTACATGGCCCACCATCTCCATGAATAGTGTATGTCATTTCCCATTTCTATCTTTTATAGATCGTTATAAATACATATATAATAAATATATATTATATATGTATCATGTTTATCATTTTGGAGGTGATTAAATCACGAATAAATCAAGAATACCACAAATATAAAAAATCAAAACATATACGAAAAACAAAATGATTATTACTCGAAACATAACATTAACATGGAATTGTTAATAAAATGGTAATAAATTGTCTTAAGATAATAATATACCGTGTGATATAAATTAATATAGTTATGTAATATATGTGTAATAAAATTATATATATTATATAGAAGGATTTAATGATTAAAATGGAAGTCAAGACTTATGGTAAGGGATTTCCATCTCACTTATATTTTCTATGAGGCAAAAGCCATTTTCACCACCTATTTATTTTATGTGGTCTGTGTACTGCCCATGAATTTATTTTATTTTTATTATAATAATCATTATTGAGATTTATATATCCATTTTATAATATCTATTTCATGTGGTTTATGGTTGAAGAGTTACCAAACCGATAAGGTAATTTTGTCTCAATTTTTCTTCTTTGAGACGTACATTATGTTATGCACTTATATTCATTCATTAGGTGTATATAAAACCCTTTTACATGTAATATCATGAAGTTTTTCATCCTAATGATATTTTAAGTTTAATTTTATGTTATTTATTAATGGGTCTTATGATTTAATGTTACCAAAGTGTTAAATTATTATTATTTACAATCTCATCAATTATCAGGATTATTTATGATTAAGACTTAGATGTTAAAATACTAAGACCTAACTCTCAAATATTATAATTAATTTTCTTATCCTATGGTTATTCATGATATATTTACATAATAGTCCCATTTTCACACTCTTTGGTTCTTAATATTAGTAAGAAAATGTTTTTATGAAAATTTCACATTATCTCTCTATTAATTCGGAAATATTTTTCCTTTAAAAACATGTTTTCTAAAAATGTTTTCAAAAATATTTTATTACTATATTATAATTTTTAAAACACACTTTTATCCATATTTTAATTTTTTTAATTTTTTTGAATGGAATCATCGTGTCATTTTCTAAAACAATTATCATTTAAATTTTACTAAAAATATGAAAGGAACCTATATTTTTACAAGTATGACATGAACCAAACATTCTGATGTCATAAAAAATCATTTCCTCAAGGATTCCTTAGTAAGTTTTCAAAGTTATTTTCAAAGAAAAAGGTTTAAATTTTTTTTATGTATTAAAAAGTGTTTTTTCAAATTAGAAAGGATATTTTCCTCAATAATTTTTTTAAATGATCTCTCAAAATTATTTTACATCTAAGATGACATCCATTGGTGTTACTCATGCCTTACTTGGGATATGATCCAAAGGTACCATTCATATTATTTCTCTGAATGGTTTTCTTTTTGATGGAACTATTCTTATGAAACCCATTTCTCTCCCATTTCTATTCCATAGGTTATATGCTTATGAAAACTCTTTCTTTTCACAGGTTATGCTATAATGAAATAATTATGAAACATATATCTTTTCTATAGATTAAGATATGATCAAATGTTTTTTGATACCCATTTCATTTCATGGGTTTTTATATGATTAATGTTTATGATCTTGTGGCACACATAAATATATTTTTTCATTATGTGATGGGTGGGAATTATATCTCCCTATAATATATTGGGTAAACATTTATATATCTCATTCTATAGACATGGATGGAATGGGGAGTGAACCTGATATAGTAATACAGAGATGGAGTGAGGAGTAAACTTTGTATAATAATACAGGGCTAGAACGAGGATTAAAATCAGTACATTAAAATAATTTATTCACTATAATGTCCTTGGTAGTGAGCCTTGACCAATATGGAAATGATTTTCTATACTTATGTGTATTCCATAAATTCATGTCTTATGTCAATGTTATTCTCTTAGGGATCATGTTAATTGATTCCATTCTGATTAATTTCTTATAAAATGCCAATCTTTATTCCATGACTCAGGATTATTATCCTTGATATGTAGTGTATGATTATCAAATGTTAGGATAATGTTTCCATACCCCTATGTTCATGTTATGCTGACATATCTCCCTTGTTTACCCTTAGTGATCATTTGAGCACACTATTTCTTATGTTTTATTTCCCCATGTTATGAAAATATGTATTATGTATAATATATCAAAGTAGGGTTTTAGTTATTAAGAAAATAGTTGGAGATTATGTAGTTCACTTATGCCCCAGTGTTTATGTTTCAATGTTTCCAAAGATAGTAGACTAATACAGTCTTTGGGAATGTGTTTGTGTAATGTATTAAATATTCCAAAAAAATGATTTAATGTCTATATATGTTGAGACAGGGTCACTATAGATTAAATGTTTTTTAGTACTAGAATAGAAATAGGAGAATATATCCAGAAATCTCAAGGTGGGATTACGAAAGACATCTTGAGGTAATAATGCGATTTGGGTAATTATTAATCTATTAACTAAATATGCTCATTTTATTTCCATTCAAGACAATATTTATTTGGATAAATATTCTCATATTTTTACTAAAGTGATAATTATATTACATGGTTTCCCTCTTTCCATTGTATCCGATCATGATCCTAGATTCACCTCTAATTTTTGGAAAGGACTTCAGAAGTCGTTGGGTATTAAATTAAATTTGAGAACAACCTTTTATCCTCACTTTGATGTATAGTCAGAGTGAATGATTCAGACTTTGGAGTACATGATTTGATATTGCTTAATGAATTATTATTGGTGTTGGTACCAACAACTTACCTTGGTTTACGTTTATTAAAATAATAATTTTCAATCCAATATAACGATGAAACCTTATGAGGGATTATATAGAAATCATTATCAGACTCGAACTTGTTGGGATAAAGTTATGGAATGAATGTTATTGGGAATAAATTGGTAGAATAAATGGTTGATAAGGTTAAGATGATTAAGTATCACATGAGATCAGACAAAAAAGTTATGTGGATAATAATAGGTAAAATATTTAATTTGGGGGAGGTGATCATGTTTTTCTTAAATTATCTCCCTGGAAAATTGTTATGTGTTTTTGTAAAAAAGGAAAGTTAAGTATGTGATTCATTAGACCATTTGAAATTATGGTGAATATTTTTTCAATTTCTTACTAAATGGACATGACTACAATTTATCTTCGATACATGATGAATTTCATGTTTCATTGTTAAGAAAATATGTATAAGATACATCTCATGTTTTGAGTCCTCAAGTAGTTCAGTTCAAAGAAAAAATTTATTATGAAAAAAAAATATATATATTATTGACCATATAGAGTAAGTTTTATAGAATAAAGTGATTTAATAGGTTATAGGTTTGTGAAAAAACTGTATGTTGGAAGAAGTAACAATGGAATTTAAAAATTCTCTGAAAGAGATATTTCTAGTTGTTTAAATAGTAATAAAATTATGTGGATAAAATTTGAAAAAGGGGGAAGAATATTACAACCTAGGTAATGTTAAAATAAATCATTTTCATGTCGTATTAATATTAATCAATTGGATTTTATAGAGTTAAATTCATTATAAGAACATTAGGTAATTTTTCTATCAAAAGGAAAAACTTTAATTTCTATCTAAATTGGGTATTCACGTTTTATATGGTTTTATTTAAAAATATAAAAAATAAATTTTACAATATAAATTTTAAAAATTAAATTATTTTTTGAATTAATCATTTCAAAATAATCTTTGGATGAATTTTTTATAATTTTTCGAAAAGTTTGATTTTTTGAATGAATATTGAAAAATATTGATTTTTATTGAAAAATGTCATTTCTTTTAAAGTATTTACAAAGTAAAATTATATCTTGGAATGGTTTTAAAATTTAATTAGTTCCATTTTATTAAACATAATCTAATAAATTTCATTATAATCTACATTATACTTGAATTTTGTATAAAAATAATTTTATACTTAAAAGGCCCTTTTCTAGAAAACTTTTTTTGTTACCGTTTGTGGGTTTGATTTTAAATTAGATTCTGAAACTTCTATGAATTAAAATTTATAAAATGGATTTAATATTTTTATTCATTATAATTAATATAATTTAATAGGATCAACTTAATTTTTTTCATAATGAATGGTAAAAATTTGTTACCATGGTTAAGGTTAAAACAATGTTACCAGGGGGGTTGAACTAATGAGATAATGATAAGAATTTAATAAAAACTAAAATTTTTCCCATTAGATTAGTGTTTTTCAAAAAATATATTTATGGAGATAAATAATACATTTGAAAACATTATTTTAAATTTGGGAACCCAAACTTGATTTTTGAGAATACAGGTAATATTTTATTCAAATTAAAAACTATTTTGGGTCGTTTCATTTAGTGGCATGGTTTGAATATTCCATTTGGTATTGGATTTATCCAAAAGCCTAAAAACCGTCATTTTTTATTTAACCAAAAAAATTCATGGAAACCAATTTATTACTTGATTTTAAGGAAAAATTATTTTTATGCTTAAATATGGAATTTTCTTAAAAACTAATTTTCATGTATTTTTTGTTATTATATTAAAAGTAATTTCTTATAACTAAAAAATTTAAACCTGATAAAATGGATTTGAAATTTTGAATCATAATTTTCAAATTTTTTTAGAATAAACATTTTATTTTTGGTCATATAATTAAATTATCATGATAAAAATTTATGTTATCACATTTAAGGATAAAATGAGTTTAATGTGGTTTAACTTGGAGATAAGACTTCAAACGTATCAAAAAATTGTATAAATGTGATTGGTTGAGTTTATTTAGACCCTATGACATATTATATTCTAATTTGGGATTCCTTAGTTATAATTTACATCATTATAATATATATATATATATATATATTATTTAATCTTTTAAGTAATTTCAAGTGTATCCATTTCCTCATTTATAAAAGGGAACCTCTTCTCCTCTCTTCCTCAAACCATTTGATCACTATATTTCAGCCAATAACTACCGAAATACCTTCTTAAAATTCTTTACCTTATCCTAGAGTACCCTATTTGATCATAAAACTAACCTAGGAAGGCTTTAGGTTTAAACCTAAAGAGGTTTTCTGAAGAAGATGAATAGTTATTAACCAAGTGTTTTTATTTTATTTCTTCTTATACCTCCTTCAAATCATCTTCAACTATTCTGAAATAAGAGAATAAGTTCATTTTATTTTCTTAGATTTTATTATGTTAATTTCATAAACTTTATTCATATCCTCTTAAATCAAATGGGAAATGAAACCATCGTTTGTGTGTATGATAGTCTACCACCTCGTGAACCCATGTAATTCATTTTCCATCACCGTCTCTCCCAGATGTTATAATGATGGATTTAATATATATATATATATGATATTAATAACATAATTATCATTATATAAATATAATATTTCATCTATTTTCTTACATTTTTTTCCATTAAAAAATGTTAATGTTGTTCATGAATACATTTGGAACACCACCTCCAAAAAGTGATGTGATTCGTTTTTAATCACCACATCATATGAATGAAACATATAATTTATTTAAAGATATATTATTATATTTTTGATATAATCTTCATCCTATAAATATAAAATAACACTTACCTTATTTCATTCTTGTTCATTGAAAAATGGAAACGTTACTCAAGTGTACGTACGGCCTACTATCTACATGACTGTAACGTAATTCATTTTTCATAACCATATTTTAGATTTTGTTTTAAAAGTATAATTAATTTATAAAAATTATAATTATTTCGTGATTATTATTCTAGATATGATGGAATAATGACCTATTTGACCATAGTAAGCCTACTAAAGTCATTTTGGACCTATGATCTGAATATCATCAAAAAATATGACATGAACTTAATTGATTAAGTAATTGAATATAATATAGAAATAAATAAAAAAATGAATAACAAACCAGAAATTTTTTATTAATAAATTAAATAATTAGCATAAGTTTATTATTTAGTAAGATAAATAACATACATGATGAGTAAGACTTTATGTAAGGGACACTTTACCTTAAAAAACTCATTTTAAATATTTTAAAGATTTATATTGTAAATATTTTTATTCCATGTACCTATTCCTAAAATTATTTTATTGATATATTTATATGGAAATGATTGAATTATAAATGACTTTTTATGTCTCTTTTTACTTTATTTCATTTGTTTTCAAAAGGAATATTTTTATGAATTTTATGCGAAGCATTTTAACAAAAAGTCAAAAGAAATGTTCTATTTTAATATATACATTTCCAATGATTTTTCCTTCCACCTTAACCATTATTTTATGTGTGTATTTATTTATAATCATTCATGTTTTCTTTAAAGAAAAAATGTCTTTCCCTTTTTTCCAATTATTTTCAAAAATGTTTTTAAATGGAATGGATATTTAGATATGTGGAAATGTATTTCTCATGGGTGCAAAGAATATTTTTATGAGTATGATGATGAAAATGAAAAATATCATGTGTTTTGTTTATGTTATGGTTCTTGTAAATGGTTTATATTATGGGTTATTATAATATAGCTCATGATTATCGGTGAACCCGATATATATCATGATGATGGGTGAAACTAACATAGCTCTCCAATGCATTAGCTAAAGGGACAAAGTTAACCAGTTATAGGTTTCTCCTATGTGATTTTTGGAATTTACCAAGTAGGTTATTCCATTAGTAAGAGTGATTATAAGAGTGATTTGAAAATGATTTCCTAATTTACCTATATTATTCATCTATTCTTTCTAGGGTCCTTATGGAGATATTATGATTTCACAAGGTAATATAATGAGCTTAAGTTTAAAATAAATTCTATGATACTTCTTAATGGTAAAATGTATAATTTTGTAAAAAAGTTTTCAGGAGTTTTTATGATTGAAAAGAAACATTTATGATTATTATATTTAATATAATATTTCTTATGAAATGTTTTATGAAAATATTTAGGAAGACAAGTTGATTTCTTGAGTATGAAAATTATTATTTTGATCCCAATTTTTATTTTGAAAAAGTAAACTTTTTATGATTATTCATAGACTAAGGAGTTTATTTATTCCTTTTTATATGTCCTTTATTGAGAATTTTGTGATCATACCATATTTTAAAATGTTTTTAATTGTGTTTTAAGGATGAGTAGAGACAAGGATGAGGTCAAGAAGAACATTGTAAATATATGTAATTAAAATAAAACATGTTATATCATAAATGTTTTGTATTATGAGAAAATAGACAATGAGTGGAATTTTCCACTATGTGATGTAATATTTATTTATGTAAGGGTGATTAACTAATTATAAAAAACTCTAAACCTAAAATATATTTGGGAATAAAATTAAAATGAATTATTTTCTAAAGTTATAATTTAAAAATTGTTTAAGGTTGGGTCTTTATAAATGGAGTGCCTAAAAGTAACCACCATAGAGTGATATGAGAAATCGAAATGTGTGGATCTATTATGATATGTAATGTTATGTAGACCCATTCATATAAGTATTTTTTTATATACTAGGAAACACTAAAAATTATTTATAAGGAATGGAAGTGTAATATTAACTTACCTAAGGATTATTTTTAATATTTAATATTTTTTTTATTTTTGCGAAGAAGGGTTAGTTGTGGTAAGGGATTTATGTCCACAGTGTGGAGTGAATTCCTATAAATTGAAAAAGGGTTGAAGAACCCTATGGTATGTGTGGATATAGAAATTTTTACATAAAATTCATCTGTGATAATATAAGGAATATTATATAGCCAAATTTGAAGTAGATTATTTCACACCATGAGATGATGGTCACGCCATGATGATGCTTGAGTGAAGTTCATTGGCTCTAGAGTTTTGATGAAGGTTATACCATTATTAAGAGGATAAGTCCATATAATATATATTTAAAATATTGTAAAGTATTATTAATATATCGATTACATCATGAGATAGATATCTCTTCATGAATATAGAAGTGGAAAGTTTCAATGGTTCTGGTTATTTGGAGTCCTCCACAACACGAAAGATGGTTGTGATGCAACTTTTTAAGATAAAGAGAAGGAAAATTCCACGAAATGAGGCCTTGAATGTCATGCCCTAGGTTTTTTTTCATTTAATAAGTGGTTTGTGTTGTGAAGTATAAAACCACACCAAGGTAGTTTTGATGTTTTAGAGGAATTATAGAATCACACTACAATATTCAGAGAGTTAAAAATAAGATATTTTTCCAAAAATGTGTATCCTTTATTTGACCGAGTATCATGACGAAATAAAGAATACCTCTCCAAAAAATGGATGGAGTCATGAAGACCCCACCATGTGGAAAACAGTCATTTTTTGAAACGGTTTTTTTATATAATATATGAAAATTTTATTTGGAATTTTATATTGGGTGGTAACTCGATATTTTAGGGATTAATTAAATTTAATGGTATTATATTTTATACATTAAATCATGTTGTGAATTTTTTATAATATTATTTTAATAGAAGAGTATAGTTAATCCCAACTAGTTTATAAAGGGCTTATACATATGGAATGTTTATAAAAATGGATTTTAGTAATTCTGGAGAAGGAGATCTAAACATATTTCAATATATGAGTTTTGTGAATAAGGAGAAGAGAGAGCCACACAATGTATTCCATTGACACAACTAATTTTATCCTGGAGTTATGGCTCAAGGTAAGAATAAATAACTACACTACTATATCTGGTTGGTAGATAAGGAAGGTAATAAGATAATTCCTACATGGAATTATCTTCATATGGAAATAGGAGTTGATGATGATCAATGTTTTGGAAGAAATTAACTCAACCCTCACATTGGAGTTGATAAAATTTGAGATTGATGAAGGAAATTATATAAATTTAGAGTTCAAAGGATAATCAAATCAGGATTAATGATATAATAAGTGTATCATGCTAAAGAAAGACCTAAATTCATGTTTATAAACTATTAAAGAGACCCTTACATATATAAACTGGACAAGCCTTCACTGAAGTAGTGCATAGAGAAGAATAAGAGGAAGTGACCCTTGGATTGATAGGTATACTTTTGAGAACCTTGTAAGGGTTTTTTGCCTTATCATGTAGTGATCGTGAACTAAAAACATGCATCCACAAAAAAGTGAGTATAATGGATTATAGTACACTAACAAACATAGTGTGTATGCTCCTTGAATTATCCATTAGTTGTAAACAAAGTAAAATCGTTATGATATGTATGATTTGCTTTTTTACATTCACTTTTATTATTTTGTGTGATCAAAGAAATAGTTAGTGAGAGATGTAACATGTTACTAACAACACAAGATAAAGATTTTAATGGATCAAGGGGCTTAGTAAAAGGGAAAAAAGATTTAATCACTGTACTCCATGATTCACCCCACTCATAGGGCGATTTATATAAACTCAGTCTCAACACTTATGATCATCCTCCAAATTAGTTTTGGATAAAATATTTTTGAATCTTCATTTTCCCCATGTTTAGTTTCAATAATGATTGGTGTTGAAACCGGTTTACAATATTTAATGTCAAGATTTTCTAAAAACTCCCAAAAAGACTTATCTTAAGATAAAAAAGTATACTCACCTTTTTATTCACATTAATCCAATGAAAATAGGACAGTTCTCTAATAATTGATATATAAACTCTAGAAACATCAAATGTAAAAATTACTCCATTGATTCCTTACTGTTACCACCAAATATGATACCATCGACATAGACGATTACCATGTTATACCTTTGATCTCTTGATATAAAGTTCTTGATCAATTTATTATCACACCCTAACCCTTATATTCTTAAATATTTTATTTATTTATTTATTTAAGTTATTGGTCTTAATGTTTTGGTCTTTTATTTTGGATTTTTTGAAAATTTTAAATAGTTTTTGAATTTCATATGGTTAACACAAAATTATTTCTAATACTAAAACAACCATGAATGAATCGTGCGGTATGGGTATGAAAATTAGCAGAGGCATTTTGTGTGGTTGGAGAATGATTTTCCCAGTCATGTTACCAACCCATGTGGGTGTCCTATGTGCCTAGTGAATGGGAAATGGTTTGGAAAACCGTGCATCCAAACAACATTATCTAACCTAGAAATTAAAAAAATCCAATAAAATTTAATTATGAATGATCTTTCAAGGATGTATTTATTTTCTCCCTAGATATAACACAATTGATAGCCTCAAGGCCATATTAAGGAGACTACATATTTATCCTAGCTATTACTCTAAAATATTTTTGTGTTTTTATCAAATTTTAAAGTAGTAAAATGGAATGAAAATAGTGGTTAAGAAATGAGATGAAAACAAGAATCATAGAAAGATGAAAACAAGGAAAAAGGAATAAGGTTATCAAGAAACAAATCCAGATCTAGACATATTTGATTTCTACAAATTATCATATATCTAAGAGAAATTAAACCACCAACACTCAATTTCACTCAATGTATGAATTATATCTAAAATTAATCACCTATAAATCCTTAAATAGTGAACACTCATGTACATAAATTATTCTAATACCAGAATTATATTTAATATTGGAACAAAAACCTCTTAGAAGTGATATTATAATAAGTATTTATTGCAAGATAGAATGATCCTAACAAGATCATCAAGTGACCCAACCATTACTCATCATACTCTTCCAAGTGAAATGAATGCTGAAAATGAAAAATAAATAAGGATATAAGTGTAGAAAACTAATACAAAGAATGTGTTTACTATCTTAACTCCCCATTTCACCTTTACAATCTAATAAGAGTGGAGAAGAAGAATGGTGATCAAATTGATCATCAATTTATACAAAAATTCAATCTTTACCTCATAGATCTATCTTTGTAAGTTAGTGTTCAACAAATAGAGGTTCATGAACACAAAATGAAGAGATAAGAATAGAAAAAATATATTTTCAAAATAAAATTCAATGTTACAGATTGAGAGAATTAGGGGTGAAGAGAAAGAGCTCAAGAGGACATACAAAAAATATTCTAGCACCCTGTTTATAGAAGAAATGGGAAAAATTCAAAAACTATTATAACATGTAGAATCATCCACATGGAACACTCACAAATTGTAACGACTTAGAATTTTATCAATGGAATTTCTCTTCTAAATATATAATCAAGTCATATATAGTAATATAATATTTTCTAATTCACACATATCACATGATAAAACCTACAACATTTTATTATAATTTTAAAATTACATTTAGAGAATAAAAATAGTCATAAGAAGTGAAATTATTTAAATGAGACAAAAAATATAAATTAAGATAATAATAATATGAAAATTTAGATATGCTCAATCCCAAAAAATGATCACACTCATGAAAAACCCTATAGAAATGAAACAAAATGTTAGTAATCTGGTAGGAATTTTGAAAATGACAATATATATAAATTTTATAAAAAAATGAATTCGTGGAATAATTAATGAAATATGAGGTATTTATAGGAAGTAGGGAACCCATATGACCATTACAAATATGACCTTTGGAATAGTAATTGGAATATTGGAATAGTAATATGACCGTTAAGAATACTAACTATAAAATTACAATAATATCCTCACCTATGTAAGTGTAAAATAATATTTAGGTGTCTTATAAAATGAAAATATGATGTATTTATATCACGGTACATTTAAATAGATGTGTTAAAAATGATAAATTATGTGTTTTTATTTTTGTACAACATAAATATTTTAAATGAAATTTTATAATAAATATAATCATTTAAAAGAAATTTTACTTTCATAAAATGTATTTATAAAATAATATTATGTTTTATGGTATTGTTAAAATAATTTTATGATACAGTAAGTAAATTTTTAAAAGGTTAGAAAATTACACATAATATTAGAAATAATATTTTTCAATAAAATAAGAATTTTAGTTAAAAATTAAATATATCATTTTTAGAATTTTTTTAGAAAATGGATTTCATTTTTTGAATCTATATGTCAAAATATAAGAAGGGTTAATTTTTTTCTAAAATTGATGGATTTTTAGTGAATAGTAAAATATGACAATATATGATAAAATGAATTATAAGATAAATACATGAATTTTTGAGTCATGTATTTTGTATGCATCTATTTGTGATAACTAACATGCACCATTTACTATATTTAGTCACAAAAATCCATACTATAGGTAGTCTTGATCCAAAATAATATACTAATGTATATAATATTCAAAAACACCCATATCCTCCCATTATAAATACCACCCCTCACTACCAATTCTCTTCACAACTTATAAGTCATGGATATTATTTAATTTTTTCCCAATTACCTTACCAATACTCTCCCCAATGTCATAGTTATATCAGTATCATTTAAATACCATTTTAAGGAGCATTAAGGGGCAGCCTAAGAGGAGGGAACCAAATGAAGAGGTAAGATTCTCGACTCATCTCTTTCAATTTTATTATTCTTCTATAACCAAATTAGGATCCCCATACACCAAAAAATAGTAACATAAATAACCTAAATATATTGATTTATTATTATTATGGTTGAATATCCATACTCTACCCTCCCTTATTTAGATTCTAAAACAAAACACTATTTACTATATGGTTGGTTTACTACCTCCATGAACAACGCTCTTCATTTTTCTCCACCGCCATAAAGGATGGCCATAAAAATATTATTATGGTTAAATAAGATGATAATAAGTATAATATAACTTATTTAATGTTATTTAATGTTTTAATGACTATTTAATTATAAAAAATGAATTTAGTTTGTGATGGTTGGTAAATCCGCCTAAATTAACTAACTGAATAACATTGACATTTTTACTAAAAGAATCATCCCTATGTCATAAAAAAAGGATATTTGTGACCATTTGAATTTATATAAGTATATGAATTACAGTTCAGTTCCCATTTATATCTGTAGTCCCATTTGACAAGAAGGTCAATAATTATCCACAAGTGATCTGACCATGGAACCATGAAATGAACACACTCTAAGGGGAGAAATTAAGATTAATATCTCATTAAAATGTTTATAAATGAACATAATAAAATTATAGAAAATAAAATATAGTTGGAAAAAATTTTTAATTAAAAAAATAATGATTATAATTTTATTATCCTGGATATTATGTGCAAGTGCAGAATGATTCTAGAACATAAGGTAAGAGATCTCTCTAAACCACCCTTTTTCTTTGGGTTACAAACTTTATCTCTCAAGCTCACATTATCTCTCACTATATCCATTTAATATTATAAAATGATTCTAAATTTTTTATATATTTCTCTCACATATATACCTAGCTTATTTTTCCTTCCTTTTACGGGGTAATATATGTCTTATGATCATTTCTCAAATGCCTTCTTTATGAAATATCCTTTGATTGTGATATAAGAAAGATTATACAACCCATTTCTTTCCATGGTTAATTATTATGTTTATACCTTATCATTAATTTCCTTTGTGACACACATAAGAATATATATGTTATGATGGGTTCACCCAAATTGTTCTCTAATGCATTGGGTAATGTTTTTGTCTCCTGAGTAATTATGTATGGGATTAGAGAGTGAACCTAATCCATGATGAGACTTTGTCGACTTTGTGAAGTTTTCTTATAGGTTAGCCTTAAATTATTCTTATATCATGTTATATTTTGTTTCTACATTCATATTTTTCCATGATATCATGATTCCACAATCTTTATTTTATGATCCCATATGATTAACCATGATACTTGTATTTTTGATATCATGTTATTCCTTTTTATTGATGTGATATGATCCTCCATCATGTTTATTCCCTTACTGGGATTTATAGATCACACCTTTATTTTATGTATTAACCCTTATAATCCTATGTAGTTTTCAGAGATCATATGGATTTAGGATCTCATTTTAGTAATTAAAATAAATATCATTTATTTTATTTTCATGTTGTTGTTTTATGTACCTAGTCTTCTAAAGATTCTAGTACTTTTGATCCTTTCATTGTATTTAATGGATATTTATGTTTAAAATAATGTAATAATATGTGTAAAAGGCTAGGGTTACTATAAAAATCATGTGATTACATCCAAATTTATCTAACTGAATGAAAATCTCCCTTATATGCATGGACTTAGTTCCAAGTAAGAAGAATTCATATGTATTTTTAGATTTATTCATTCTTTAATAGGATTTACTAACACACTTATATGTTTCATTGTCTTATTTTAACAACACATGATAGGGATATATTTTACTACATAAATAGGGATCCCATTTTCCTTCAATGATTACATGATTATTTTTTAAAGCATGTAATTTGTAGATCTCTTAATGTAACAACATGTGCCAGTGGTGAAAACCTTCCACATTGATTTCGTAAACTCTAATTTTTATTAGTGTCAAATATAAACCATTATTTCCTCACCTTAGTTAATTAAAAACACTTTCACATTGTTTAGTCTCAATATGATTAGTTTCAAGTTTCTTAAAATTTGTTTCTAACAATTTGTTTCATCGTTCAGTGCTGCTGCTTCATGACACACTCAAATTAAATTCAGAAAAACGGAAAGTCTGAGTTTAGGAATGTATATTTCATCACTAGGAGAACCCATAATTTCTAGATTATAGAATAATTACTTAGTGAATATTGATCTCATTGAACTTACAAGTCTTAGTTCAAGGCCAGAACTTCTTTGAAGCATACCATCAAACATCGCGCATTCACCCTTCTCTGATATCACAACACATCGACTAGGAATACCAAGGTTCCCTTCTGTCTTCAAGCCTATAAACTTAAAAAAAGAACTAGTGATCAATAAATCTCTTAAAATTTATCTTTTTCCAACTCTTATTCCAAGATCAGTATCTTATTTTTTCTTCAAAACAAGCTCACTCAGATTCCTTATCTATGAGTTGAAATATTTATCTTCAATACACCTTGGTTGAGGAATCATTGGGCAAGGAATTAATTGAATTTGGTTTATTATTCAGATATTAATTTTAATTTAAATTGATCTCACTTCTCTCAATCTATTTCAAAAAAATTAGATTCTCATCCCTTCTCATGTTTTCATCATCTCAAATCCCCAACCCATTAATTTACAACCCACTTGAAATGGTTCAATATGAGAAAACAAAGCATTGTAAAAAACCTCTCATTGGTTGAATTCTATAGGGATTGGGTCAAACATGAACAACATCATTCAGTTTATAGAAACTTTGATCATGGTAATCTTTGATGAGTTCTTCTTCCTGAGTTTAGAGGATGTTGGGGAGAAAATATCTTATATAGGGACACCCTCTTTGAAATATCCTACACACTCCAAAATTATATTATGTAGAAAATTTAAAAATATCATATGGTATTTGAAATTGAAAATTCTCATCCATGATAACTTGAATGTTATCATATGGGAAGTTGCTAAAAATATCCAATGGGGCCCATGGAAATTATCTTACACTATAGAGTGATACAAAAATTACCTTTAAGAAAAATAAAACACAAAATCCCCAAGAATGAAATTAAATATTTTAAAATTAAAAAATTAACTCTATAATAGAATAAAACATTAATTTTATGATTAGAAAAATATGATTAATTTTTTTTCCAAAAATAATTATCTTAAATAAGAAATTATAGGGCTTGAATTATGACTATAATAATCCCAACAAGTTCAAAAATAACTTCAAGAAAATAAATTTCCATTAAATTTTTTCAACACTATTAAAATATTTATTATAATAAATTGAAAGAGATTAAAGTAAGAAAATTTTACAATTTAACTTAAAATTCACAGTTTCATGAAAATATTCAAGGAATTATGTTTTCAATAAAAGATGATTGGGAATTGAATACTAACCTTTTAAAGCACAAAAAATAAAAAATTATCAAAATATCATCAAAGGGATGTAGAAAATATGTATCAATTTAAGACCACATCCAATTATTCCACACTGAATCCATTGATTTTACCTTAATTAATCAAATATACAAACTATGTGGAAGGTAAACAATATCAAGAATGAAAAACTCATGTTCCAACAAGGAGTTGGTTTTCCTAAGTATTTATCCCATAGACTCTCTCAAGTATTAAATTATATTTCTATACTTAAAACATGTTTTTGAGAAAAAGTTAAAATTTTGTTTTACGAAAATTATTGATATTGATTTTTTAAAAAGTATTAAAGAAATTTCACTTTGTATTTAATTGAACTTTTAGACTTCTCTTTTTCCCTAAGTGGATAGACCCACATAATTAACATAGAATAAATAGTCACAATTGGAGGATGACTGAGGTTAATAATTAAAAAAATGAATAATTAACTCAAATACTTATTTTATCTTAATGAGATAAAAAATTCAAACATATTAGTAGTTCGTTTCATAGTCTATTTATATAAAAGACTTATGATATTAATGTATAACAAAAAGGTTCAAAGCTAATTAACTCTATAAATCCAACTCCCAAAGTTTGGCCCAAATAAAAACTTTTCGAGGGAGAAATGGAAATGATATAGCAAATTAAATACTTGTAGAAAAAAATATTAACCCTATAAAAATGAAAAAACAACCTTTAAACCATGATTTATTGAATCACTGAGAAATACAATTGATTCTAAAATGCAATAAATTTTGTAAAATTTTAAGGGGTAATGTCACATGAACTCAATATATTAAAATTTAAAACATTTTAAACCCATATATCTCCCTTAAAACACATCATTATCCCAAATGTTGAATTACATGGTAGAAGAACAATTAAAAAATGTTTAAGGTTCAACACAGATTTGCAATTTAATGGTTATAAAATAGTTTGATGGGTTATATGAAGGTTCAAAAATATTTTTACACACAACAAAAACAACTCACAACATGAAAAGGGATTTCAATAGATACTATTTATACTTTTTAGTAAAAAGACAAGGAATTATAGAAAAAATAATTATTAAAATTTTAATTAAAAAATTATTTATAAAAGAAGTATAAAAAATCATGCATGATATAATTTCATCAGAAAATATAATCAAAATAGTAGTAGAGACCATCGACATGTTTTTTCAGTTTTTTTCATCATGAAAAAACAATTTAAAATCACCTCTAAATAATTTATTTCACATAAATAACAAACAATATTTTTTTAAAACATGTAAATGTGTAGAATTATAACTAATAACTCTACTAATATAGAAGCCTTAACTATTTTAATTCATCTTAAAAAACTTCCCTTATTAATTTGGGTAAGTCCCTATGGTTTCCCATTTTGGATCCTATAAAATACATGGATAGATATAAGATTCAAAAAATTTCAGTTCAATTAAAATATGAATAGAGATTTATTTAAGGGATTTTAAATTAGGTTGCTATAGTGCCAATTATTTTTTTCATTATTAAAAGTCAGTTTGTGGGTTTCCGGTACCCCACTACATGTTTTCAATACAACCACTTTCACCCTTACATAATAAAATCATAACCACTTTGACCAAGAAACCAAGAACTAGGGCACAAGAACATCATAAATGCTGGCCAAACCTCAGAAAGGATTACCTTGAATGCCCCACGACGCGACCATAAACACCGCCCCAAATCATCCTGTTGGCAAACTCCAGAGGAATTCACCCAGCCTACAAGTGAAATGAAATGGACAAGAGTCCATCCACATAGGACATTAAAGAATATAGACTGAAGATGACCAAATCCTGATGCCTAAAGCACCCTGATCAGCAGATAACCCAGACAAGTGTTGCCATCAAAAAACAACAAACCAGAACAGAACCAACAACACCGAACAAATTCATAAAAACCTAATGAAACATAATCATCTAAGTTAACCAGATGCATTAAAAAGTAGCTTATGTTTCCCAGTGTCAGCCTCCCTAAACAAGTTCCATGAGATGGATGTAACCTGGATGTTTGGGGATCCCATCATCAACTTTTCAAACTCTGAGGCCAGATGGTCCCAAGATTGAATGTACTCCTCAATACTAACCTTCCTTTGATTAAATTCCACAACAATTATTAGGTTTTTTATCAATCCAAGCATATTGCTCCTCAATAAGATCCATCTTTAAGGGCCTTCCCATCATTTTCGCAGCCTCCACCTCAGAAGCATTAAGCAACAACACCTGTTCTGACACCTCCTCCTCAGAGCTTAACAATAAAACCAGGTGTTGATCACCTTGGTCCTCAAATATTTGATGGATCTCATACACCTGGTCTATAGGAACTAGATTCTACTGATCCTTGAAAATCATTGTGTTTCTACTCCCAAAGTTTCATGACCTGGTCTCAATACTTCTAAAATAAAAAAAAGAATGTACACGATTTTAATCTTTTTATATCTTAGTAAAGAAACACGTTTAATAATTGAATTCATCTAGTATCACTTTAAAACCAAATAATTTATTGGGTTCTAAGTGCGACTTCAAAACTATTTCAAATTAATTTTCAATAAAAAGATTAAAGGTTAGCATCAACACCCATCAATAAAAGCTAAAATTCAATGAACATGAAAAAAATATATTCCAGAGTGAACACACACGATTTTAATTGAAAATCTCAATTATATTTGACATCAATAGAACAAGAACGTATTTCACTGACTAAATCATGCAAGCAATCCCATAAAAAACCCAAAACAAGATCAGAAAAAAAGTACCCTTCCTCCACACATAATAAGAATTTAAGTTTTAAAAGTTGTATGTGAGAGTATACATCCAATTTATTCTTTTATTGGAGTATAAAAAAGATGTAGTTTATCATTTAGATTTTTTGACGTGTTTCTTATTTATTTTCATATAAAAGAAGAAAAAAATATTTCTAAAAACTAAAAAAATGATGAAAACATGAAAAATAGGCAAAACCACCACAGTGGTGCTATATCTTGGATTTCCACAGCTGTATAGTCCTTATTTCAACCCTAATATGATGTGGGTGTGATTTTTTTCTTAGAATCCAACACATGTTCTTCCTTCCAATGTATCTCCTTATACACTAGTTCACAATAACAAGATCAAAAACATCCAGTTCAAGGTAATTCTTTTAAAAAATAAAGAATGTATTCACATTCTCTTCTAATTGAGTTTCATTTTTATGGGTTATGGTATAAGAGAGAAAGAGTTAAGGTGCCCCAACCGCCTAATAACCATATAAATTATCATTAAAAAAACTATCATCTTCAAGTATTGTTGTACATCCCTCTCTATCTAATGGTGTTTTCATGATAAAAAACAATTAATTATGCATCTAATAATTTCATTTGAGTTGATTTAAGTTTATATGATGAGTTAACATATATTGAATTTGATGAGACAAATAAAGGAATCATCTTGATATTTATATATCATGCTAAAATCTTGTAGGACATTGAGGGATCATTGAAGTTCTCTGTTGAAGTTTCAAAGGATGCATTGATATTATAGAGTGATTTTCACAGACCTTTTAAAGGATAGGGAAGAAGCTTCAAGGGACTTAGTGATGATTCAGGAATGTAAGAAACACCGACAAACTCAAAGACTGGAACCAACCAGCCAATAAAAAAATCTAGTACACCCAGATTTTCCTAAATTCCACTAGCCAGCCACTGGCCAGTAGTATCTAGACAATAGAGATTTTACAGATATAGTGAGGCTATAAGATTTTTGCTAAATAAACAGTGGGATCTTCTAGATAGTCGGTGGAGATGATCCAAGAAGACATGTATCTGTAATTTTGTGGACCCCACAACACTTAATTAGAATTTTATAATGCTTAACTAATGTTGTGGAGTATAGAATGTTTCCATCTCCTTTATAGTCTATACATAGAGGACCCTAGAGGCTCCCTCAACATTTTTTTATTGAAAAATTGAATTATAGTGTACTTAAAATAAATCAATTGATTTTATTAATTAATCTCAAATACTTATTTCAAGAGCCTTTTTCAATTTCTAATATCTTTGGAACACTTTTATATTACCTCTATATCTATCCTTGAAAATTGTTCTATACTTCTTGAGAGATATGGGAGAACATTTGTAATGGGTTTGTGCCAAGAAAATATCTATCTTCTCACCACCTCTTCTACAAAGGGTTCTCACAACCAAAAAGTGAAGGATGAGTGATCACAACTATCAAAGTGAGGGAGATTGGTTTCTTACTACTTTCACAAAAATAAAGATAGGAATTGGTTACTTAAACTTTATTAAAATCAATGGATTAATATAAAAACCTCTAAACCTTAGGGGAGGAGTTGTTGGGAAACACACTAATTAATTTTCAAACTCCTTTATCAAATATTTCTATCTCTCTCTCCTGTTTATTTCCACATGTCTTCATCATTTTATTATCAATTATTTTATATTTTCAATGCTTCAATCAAATTATATCAATATTCCTTTATTATGTCATTTCACTTATAGAATCTAAGTTATTGATTATTTTTATTAAGTCATTTTTATTTTCAATACACCTAATTAATAAAATTGTGATACCCATTACATTATTCCACTACGCATACTTGATCAAATCAAGATATCACCTAATTTGATTAATTAATATTTATTTTTTTAAATTGATCATTAATATTTTAAATTATTCTATGCTTACTCGTGTTATTCTAGTTATCATAGTTATTGAAATCTTTTATTTTTAAAAATTCAATTCACCCTCTTCCAATTTATCTCTGATCTACAATAATTTCAAAATTAAATTATAATCTTCCATAAAATGAAAGGAAATGGAGAAGAAAAACTATTAAGGATATCTATATCCTTTTATACCATTTAAACCTAAGTTGTGTCCCTAATAGTAATATCTTCAACATACCACATGCTTAGATTTTAAATAAAATCCGGGAGCTCTAAAAGTTCCTCAACAGGAAGAGTTTCAGTTTCTTCTAGGCCCTTCAAGAAGTCATAGAGTTCAGATAACTCTTCAATATCTATAAAGGGAAAACCAATATCAAAATGATATTCAATATATTCAAATTCAAAAAAATAGATATTCCATAAAAGAAACATCTCTCTAAATTTGGTCAACATGATCTTCTTCAAGACAATAAAGTGTCTATGGGTGCAAGTCTAAGGTAGGAGAGAGGTAGTCAGCCTCCTCTAGCCTCTCCCCGAAATAGGTCACATCAGAATTGGAGTCATTCATGAAAAATGATAGGGCTTATTTAGTTGGTTCAATCTATTTAGTCATTGAAAAATAATTAGATGGATTAATTTAATTTCACTCTAGGGAAATCAATTTTTTGTGATGAGTTATTTACGAAGGAAATTTATCAAAAATAATTTATTTTAGAAAAGAGAGTCAAAAATAATATTATTCGTGATAGAATATCACAATTAACCTCATGGTGATATTATTTCTGACATATTATTTTTTCCATCTCAATAAATATTTTGTCAAAATTTCTTATGGAGGAATCATAATTCCATCACAAAAAATATTTTATTTGATTATTTTCAACAAAATACCAATTCCATTTCATATAAATGGAAAATAAAATAAAATAAAACATGCTAAATAGTAAAAACAAAAACAAAAATTCATTATAAAATTAAAACTAATATATTACATCAAAAATTACTTAGAAAAATTGCAATAATAATGTCACTGAGGGAGTCAGGGAATGAGACTAGATTGTAGAGGTATCTCTATCCTTAAACCATGTGTAATACAATGAATATACTCCATAATATCCTCATGATACTGCTCCTTGGTCCATAATTTCTCTCCCTACTATTGTCACTCCTCTTCCTGCCATCTCCACTTCTCTTCTTAGTCTACGATCAATCTCTGTATAACCTCATATTAAGCTCACATCCTCGTCTCCTAATTTAAAGTAGAAAATGATGACGATGGTGACATTACTTCCTTTATACCATATTATTTCATCACTTTAGTACCATAGTAACTAGTTGGGGTCAATCATGAACCTATATCGATCACCTAACCTTTACAAAGACCACTTTTCATCATCCACATCAAATACACCTCATCAAAACATCGCTTGAATAAGCCCTATTCCACACCATTTGTCTTGGTATGATTCTCATGAATTTGAAAAAACTCTATATCATATGTATCCTACAACCTTAAAAATAGAAATTAAGAAGATTAAAGAAATTATATTATGTCAATTTTTAATACTATAAAATACTAACCATAATATTCCATTGTCTATCACCAATAACTTTTCTAGTACTATTATTAGTGCATATACTCTGGTACACATCAAAATATATAATGGTTAGATCAAATATAGACCACATTAATTTATCATATACATATAGTTTTAAAAATAAATAAATAAAATTAATAAATAATATTACTTACTAAATTTTTATGATGTATACTGAAAGTATGACTGTCATCTCAATGTGTGACATTTAGTGTCCCATGTTTTTGTTGACTAAAATTATATCTCCTTTGAAATGTCACTCTTATCCAGTACATGAAAAATCCCTCCCAAGACTAATCAGAAAAATAATCAGTTTGATGACACCTATTTGAATCATAAAATATAGTTGAAAAAATCACTTTTCATATCTCTCCTTTGAAGTCTGTATAAAAAATGATTGAAGCAATCATGCATGTAGGCCTCTCATGCCTCCCAAATAGAGCGTCTCATGATATCGTCAATTAGAGACCATAAATATTGAAAATATTTAATTAAATAGTAAATTATATATCATATAAATTTAAAATAAAGTACATTTATTTTATACGTACCAGCTAATACTCGAACAAATGATGATAAAAATCAGTAAGAATCTGATCCCATGAAACCTATAGAGTAGTAAAACAGTTCCTCAAAAAAGAATTAATATAATCCATGGATATATGTAATAAATTATGAAAATATGAATAATTAGTAATATAATTAATAAATAAGATAAATTAAAAGAAAATTTAACAAAATTCATATTTAAATATACTTCCTCCGTTGAGGATCAATGTCAGGAGATAGACACTGCCCTGGAATAGGATTCAGAATCATTAATTGTGCAAGTCCCTAACCCCTCGTAGTAGTTGGTGTCACCTCAACAACCTCAACTTATGAATTAGGAGGCTCATCACTAGGCAACTGATCCTCATTCAAGCTATGATTAATGTTATCATAATTTTATCGATCCATATGAATCATATAATGAGCTTTATAAAAAAATATAATTAATTTTAAAATAATAGAATATTTTTAAAATAAAGTGGGTGAAAATAATGTTACCTTAAAATAATTTTTAATAAAAATATAAAATATAAAAAAATAATAAATATTCATTGAAAATAAATAATAAATTATTTTATTAAGTAAATGACTCACATATTTCTTTATTTTAGAAGTCAAAATATTCTTTATATAACCAATATAACTTGATGTTTTATTAAGTTTTTATAATTATACAGAATGAAATTTTGGTAATTAAAATACCAAAGAACCAAAATTGGTTTATGAAAATCAAGTGATCTAGAGATTCATGCGAGATTACATCCATTATATTTAGAAGCACTATAGCAGTGCTGATCTAACTCATCAGAAGATGAAGGAATATATTGATTTCATTCGTAAATGAAGAAGTTGTTTCCGATGAAATTACACATGACTCTAGGTTTTTTGGAATCTGACCATTGAATTTTGTTTCAATGATGTGTATAAATAAATCACCGCCTCAAGACTCAGAAGAAATATATACACCTGAATGATCATCTGGATCAATAATTCTAAATGTTATTGTTAATTTAAAAGATTTAAAATATATTGTTTCAAAGATTGATTCTAATTAGTGTAATATTTTTTCTAACTGTTTATATTAAGATCCACCACTGTATGGTTTGCATTGTAAAACAATTAACTTTTTCTGTTTTAGTTTTTCTTATAACGATCCTTCATGATTGAGGGATTTTGATGATAGGAAGGAAAAAATATTTTTAACATATTATCGAGGGATTTTGTGGATAGAAAGAAAGAGATCACATTCATCTAGTGTGTGGAAGTGAACTGCATGCGATAGGTTTAGTCAAGGGATTCCGAGGATGGGAAGACAAAAATTCTCATCGGTATAAAATTCGGATAACTTATGATAGGTTTAAATTCATGGATACCTTGAACTCGGTCTATAGATCCAACTTACAACTTGGTTTAAAAGTATGGTTTTAATAATATCATTTTAATGATTATTTGGTTTGATAACTAATAGGCTATGTTTTATTTGTGAATTTCCTCCTTGATAACTCATTCATCAGTAATTTAAAATATAAATATATTTAATTCTATTATATTAATTTTATATTATAAAATTTATAATTTTGTTACTTAGATCTCTGATTTGATTACTAATATGAAAAATCGATCTACTTAATACTTTAAGAGGATGGAAATTGTAAATTTATTGTAAAACTACAACACACCACTATTTTATTTTTTTATCCATTATACATCTAGACAACATTTGGTATCACAGGAGGTCTTTAATCTAATTTTCAGATTTACTTAAATTCTTTTACATATTCATTATTTTCTATTATTTTATCATATTTTCAACTCATTTTACTTACACTAACCATATTGGTAGTGGAAAGATATTTTGTGATGGTAGGAGTATTAGTTGGAACACATGAAAACATAAATATGGACAAACCACCTATTTTTTATGGATACGATTATGATTAAGATCATGATTTTATGAAATCCTATAATTAATATAGGATTTGACAATTCTTTCATGCGGACATCAAACTATAAAATTTAGAGAAGTAATTTGTTTAATTATATATTGAAGAAAAACATGAATATTAGGTAAACCGTAAAGTTTTTAATGCTTTATTTCATTCTATTAATAGTAAAATATATATCTAGATATCATAATGTGAAATAGAAAGTGGAATTTGGAAGAAGTTATATATTACATATTTTTGATCTTCAAATGTATTAGAAACTCACAGAGCTCTATTAAGAGATGACTATCAATCCTTTAAATTTTTTCTTGGAGAGACTATAACTCAAATTCATAAATGATTTATGAATATAGTAAATATTTTTTAAACTATGGATAAAAAAGTTTCATAAGAATATAAAATCATTGAAAATATTATTAATATTATTCCTAAATAATGGGATCCTAAGAGGGGAATAATCGATCATACTAAAAATTTGACAAAGTTATGTTTGGGTGGATTAATTGGAACACTAATGTAATATGAGATAAGACTTAAATGAGATGATGAATAAGAGAAAAGGAATAATGGAGTAGTTTTCACTTTTAATTCAGGTAATCTTAATTATAGTATCTTTAATACTCATGATAATACTTCTAAATATCTTGTTATAAAGAGGAAATGTAAGTATTCATATCAAAGTGATTCAAAAGACAAAAACAATGAACTTTACCAAATTTTAAGATGAATGAATAAGTTTGTTTGTAATTTAAATTCCTAGAATACTAATCAGAATGATATGAAAGATCAAAAGATAATAAGTAATATTCAGAATTTAAATTCTATGATTATAATAAAGAAGGTAATATTAGACCTGATTTTATGAAACTGAAGAAAAAATAGAAAGATGAGAATGTATTCTAAAAAAAGGAAGGAAGACATTTAAATATTTTAATACCTAGGGTGTTAGTGAAGGTGACGAATATTCAAATAGTTCATTAGAAGATAGTGGAATAGAAATCCAAGAAATAGTTGGATTCTATTCAAATAATTCAAGGAATGAAAAAAGATTCATGGAAAAGGTAACTTCAAAACTCCTTAAAAATTTACATCATGACTCAAAATTCACTTAAAATGCAGAATATGTTTTTTCAACTTCATCAGAAGATGAATAGGATAATCTAAAAGATTTTAAAAAAGTAAATTCATTAGAATATGAGGAAACATTACCAACTATAGCTGAAATGTCTAGATATGCTACTCTTATGAAGATATAAAAATATAAATTGAAAAGTAACTATGAGATTACTGAAGAAAAACATAATGAATAAAATAAAATAATTTCAAAATTAAATTTAAAGATTAAATTTTTTTCAATTAAATTAGATTCAAAATTTTAAAAAATTCAATTGAATGAGATTCAAAAACTAATTTTATTATGATTTTTTTGATTAAAATTTAGTTGATTAGAAATCCATTAATCAAAATTTATATAATCAGACTTTTATTGTTCAAATTAAATATAACATTTTTTAAAGAAACTATTATATAAATTTACTTATGGTATTGATAAATTTGTTAAAATTTATAAACAAATAAGACCCTATAAAACTTCAAATGTAATTGGTTATACATCCGATAAACCTTATTTTAGATCAAACAATTTTGTAACTAAAAGTGAAACTTTTTATACTAAATGGTAAAGAAGAGGTCGTTGGAGTAAGTATTGTTCATTAAAAAAATTCAATTTCTTTTTTCCAAAAAACTCCCTTTTTAGAAGAACTACTGGATATAAAATATAAATGAGTTAGGTAAATTTGAGTTCTTGAAATTTAATTTTTTAATGATACATGACCCAAACATGTCTGGGTACCATGATCGTAATTTATTTTTTTAGTAAAAGAGGATGAGCAAAAAACATATAAATAAATGGTATAGGGATAATGGTTGTTCTCGACATTTGACTAGAGATAATTCCAAATGTGAAAATATAAATAAATTAAAAGTATATATTATTCTCTACTTTATTTAAATGAAAAATCATCTTGTCGATATTTTTACAAAACTGCTTACTTATAAGAGATTCTAATTCATTAAATAGAATCAGGAATGATAATCCTTAAGTTATCTTCATTATAATTTTGTCTCATCAGTATTCTTACATTAAAAAATTCTCTGGGGGGGGTGTATTTTTTTCATAACTTATCTATTTTTCAAAACTTATTAGTTTTCTACCTTGTTGGATTTTCAATATTTATAGTTTACCAGATTTTGTAAAAGATTTACAATTTTTTCAAAACTTTTTTCTTGAACCATCCTTGACCGAGGAAGATCGTCCATTATTTTTATAAGATAAATTCAAGAAGGTTTAATATTTTCAAATATAACTTTTACTATTCCATTTCTATTATTTTTTAATATAGGGAGGATATTAAAACTTCATAAAATCACTTAACTATTTTTATAGGGGGAATTTCTATTGCATTTCAAAAAGGTAACCATTTATTTTACATTTATAAGGATTTTAGATTTAAATTTTTAATGAATATGTATAACATATGTTTTGTCCTTTCATCTTTCTGAAAGTATTTGAGAACCACTCATATATAAATGATCACCTTTTAGATGATAATACTCTTAAATTCCTATATAAGGACTGAAATCTCAATCACATTTCACATTTTTATTTCTTTATATATTTGATTTTTTATTCCAAAATAGTTCTCATCAGAAGTATATTTATAACATTTTATTTGATGAATCTTAGAAGATCATCCATAAATCTGAACATTTTCCGTACAAAATTAGTAAAAGCATCAGATGTTGCCAAATCAATTACTATAGTTATTGGTGAAGAATGTGAAGTTTCAAGTTTGATGATATAGTGTCATGTCTTTTATTATGTTGAGATTTTTGATAAGATCCTTAAGACTGGTGGAGAAATTGAAGTTCAACATGAATACACTTTATATGAATATCTTGTTAGATAGGAAGGCATTGATAAAATGGAATTTATGTTGAAAAATTTTATTACATCAACCATGATAAAAGGATTTTTAATAAAGATCCAAAGAGCATAAATAGTTTCAAAAACACAAAAGTATATCATCGAATTTTTTTAAACAAAATTAAATTTTTTAAATTTGATTTTTTTCTTCTGTATTTCTTTTTAAAAATCATAAAGGGGGAGAAAATTAAGAAATTTTTTCAAGTTATTTGTCTTGTATTTTTTATAATCTTTATTATTACCTAATCAATTAAAATTTTGGGTATATTTTATTATGTTTTAATGAAGTTATTTTAATTTTTCCCACAAAAAAAGAAAGATAAATTCTTTATCATAAAGACTACAAGGATATTTCTTTTTAATTTCAGTTCCTTTATTCAAATTTTATTTTGTGTCTTATGATTTCCAAAAAGGGAGATATTGTTGAGTAAATGAATCAATTATTATTTTATTTTAAAAATAAAATTACCCTTTATATAACTAATTTATCTTGATTTTTTGAACGTTTTTATGCTTATAAAAAATGAACTTTCGGTGACTGAAAAATTGGATAACTAAAACTATTTTACAAATATCTGGTGATTTGCTGTTTCATGAAAGATTACATCCATCATAATTAGAACCAGTATAGTGGTGTTGATCTAACTCATTGGTAGATGAAGAAACTTGTTGTGGTCATCTGTAGAGGGAGAAATTTTTGTCAATGGAATTACAACTGAATCCAAGTTTTTGGAATCTGACAATTGAAGTTTTTTTGAACAATTCCTACAAATAAAGTCACACCTCGAGTATCAAAACACAAACACAAACATGAATGATCATTTGGATTAATAATTATTAAAGTTGATGCCTGTTTTGAAGCTTTGTACTTTTAATGGATTTATATTCCAATCAGTGTAATATTTTTTTTCCGAGTGTTTCTATTAAGAGATACCATTATAAGGTTCTTATAATTTTCCATTATAATTATTATTAAACAGATCTTGCATGATCAAGGGATTGTGAGGATAATAATATAGAGGAAATGTTTTGATCATCTAATCAAGGGATTCTATGGCGAGGAAGATAGAGCTCAAGTATTTATGGTGTGTGGAAGTGAGATGTTACCAAGAGGGTTAGTCAAGGGATATTAGGGATAGGAATACAAACCTTTTGATAGGTATAGAATTAGGATACATTAAAATAGGTTTAAATTCATAGATTACTTATATTTGGTCTATAGACCCAACTCACACTTTGGTTTAATAGTGAGAATTTAATAAAATCCTCTTAAAGGAGTATTTTTCTTGTTAAACAATACTCAATGTTTTGTTTTTGAATTTCCTCCATGATTAATATTTCATAGGTAATTTAAAATACCAATCTCTTAATTTACTCTATGTTAACTGTATTTCAAATGGTTTATAATTCCATTACTCTTATATCTAATTTTATCGGTAATATGAGAAACTGATCAACATAATACATGAAGATGATGTAAATAGTAAGTTTGTTTTAAAACTATAATTTACCCCCTATTTTTATTAACTATTATACCTTGGAATAAAATATTCACCATCTTCATCTTCAATTTCATCTATGTAAATGTATTCACTATCCTCCTCAGCATCATCAATTTACACATGAGATTGAATTTCATCACCCATTGTAATATCAAAGTCATTGGTTACATCATCGATATTATGGATGCTATGAACCCTTAATAGAGGGGTATCATAATCAATATTTGTATCTCACCAATTAAGAGATATATTTTATAATGTTTCTTAAAAAATTAAATCTTTTTCACTTCAACATAACCACTTTAATATTATATAAATTGATTTTCCTGATAATTTATTTTTTTACCCTCCACCAGTCATTTAAATATCCCTATGAAGCTTATAAATTTGTATAAAAATTTGATGTTCATGATATTATAGAAAAATTGGTTCATTTTCCACAAGAATAATTTTTCATGTAATATCAATGAATTCATGTGATGAATGAACATGCAATCCTCGATCAGTATCAAACCAATAACATTTAAGCATTATTCCATTTTATGGACTATATAACATAAATTAATCATTTCATCCATCATGATTTAAAATTTAAATTCACTTTCTTTGAGAAGATATAATTTAAAAAAAACACCACTTTTCATTGATTTTTTTGATACGCCATATATGAATGTATGAAATAAAAATTCGTTAACCACATAATCATTGTAAGATCTGACCAATTTGGATGGTGCATTACTCAGCACATATAATCGACTACAAAATTTATTTCCATGTTGTGATTCCTAGATAAATAGAAATTTAATAGTATATAAAATAATAAATTTATTTCATATGTTCTATTGTAAAAAAATTAAATTAATAGTCTTTAAAGTGAGTAGGAAGAATTAAGGTGTCAACACTCTTAAAGCATAGACATGGTAATTTGAATTATTTTTTTAATAAGATCATCTATAATCTATAAAAAAATTATCATAAATTTACTTTTAGAAATTATTTTAAGAAATATAATTAAAATTAGTACATATTGTACAAATCATGTAATTTCTTTACAATTGAGTGAACATACATCTAAGCTGTGTACAGTTCATCTAAAATACATTGTTCATGATGACCACTATAACTAAGACTAGGATGATTAAATACTGACAATCAGTGGTCTATGACATCTTCACCATTTTCTTCATTACAACCTAATGAATTATTTTTTGAAGGATATTCATATTTAAAATAATAAGAGAACAAATTTGACTCTTCCTGCAAGTACGATTCAATAATTGAACCTTCAACCAACATCTCGTTACACACTTTCTTCTTCAATTTTTTCATATATATCTCGAATGAGTACATCCATCTGAATTTTACTATCCCTCTAAATTTATCTTCACATGAATAATGAAATATTAAATGTTTCATTAAGTCAAATAAGGCCGATAAAAATATTTTTACAATTTACATTAATTAGAAAATATTTTTAAAATGTACTTAGTACATCATAGTCTATTTTTTATACATAAATTCTTTGAATAAATATGATATTTTATTCAAAATATTCCAGATTAAAGAATTCAATAGCCCCTAAGAACAATAGGCAGTAATCTTTTCATGATGACATGAAATTCTTACCTTTTTAACGTGGTAATATGTCCATTTCTGATAAAATGAAAAAAATTAAAATCATGTTCATATGGTAACCTCAAAATATATAATCCACTGATAAAATAATAACTGACTTTGTTTAGAAAGTTCATAATATTCTTTTAGATTTATTAATTTTTGTGATCTTTCATTTTCAAATAACTCAAATTTAGGACACCTTCAAATTTGGGAAACATCTAATTATGACTTCAAATTATATTTATTTTTTAGGTGTATCCAACATGGTATAAAATATGTTGTAAAAATAATTATTCTCAATATACATTACATCTAACATGTAACAAACCAAAAAATCAGACCAATGTGGTAGCTCTCTAAAAATACTTCACTTTATCCAATTGTGATGGCTCCCAAAAATACCTATTTTTTATTGGTTTATAGTTGCTCTAAAATTACTAGGAGACAATGAAGAGAAAATAGATTTTACCTAAATACCTTAGAGCACCACAGAAGGCTCATCTCTTTCCATTCTACATTTTTTAAAATTATTTCCATTCAGTTAGAATGGATGATTTGCATAAAGAAATCTTTGATGATAGTCAAAAAACAAAACATTATTCCATTGAAAAGAACAAATTCTCTATTATCATACATGTAGTATAAATAATATTTTAGTCAATGTACACTACATCTAATAAGAATAATGATTTTTATAAGAACTAAATGGATAAAAATCATTTGTAGAAAGACCCAAGTGTACGTTATGAGGTTCGAAAGTAAAAGATGGATGCACCTAATCAAAGTGTTTCAATGAATCATCATTACAAAGATTATTTAAGCTTTTAGAAAAAAAATATCGGATCTATTCCGTGTCATACATGCTACAGTATTATGATATATAAATAAATCCTACAATCTAGATGTAATCATAAAATACTCAAATTGTTTAACATGAATAAATATGAATTTTTCTTATTTTAGCACTTTATACTAGGATTTTACACTAGCTCTACAATTAAATAATGAATCATTTACACCATAATATAAGATAGTCATTTTAATATTCATGTATCTTTTGATAACTACGAACCAAATTATGAACCACCATTTTCTTTCATAGAAATTTACTAGTAATATATTCCCTCTAGGAAAAAATGATTTAACTAGAGAAAATATTTGATAAAAGTAATTATTTGATATTCAAAAATTGGATTTAATAGACATACATTTTTTAAGAGCTTTAAATTTTCTTATCTTGCATCTAAGAAATAAGGCATCCTTAGTATATTTCTTCAAATTTTAAATTCTATATGGTTATAATCAGGGATTTAATTATCATTATGAGTTTCTATTTCTTGAAAAAAGGTCCAACAAGATAATGTACTAAATTTTGATACTATGATGGTTCTGAAACAAAAAAATTTATTTCTTTCCAAATTTTGTTCACCATGATGATATTAAAAGGTATAATCATTCAGAAAAATAAAAAATAAAAAATATGAGCCCCAAAATTATCACACATTTCATATCTTATGAGATCACACTTCTTATACATGAACATAATTGTTGCTTCTGATTTTTATTGATTTTGATGATGTGAATGATATAAACACTTCAACAACCTTGATGTTGATAGGATTTATACTAGAGTTGTTTTGGTTTTTTGCAATAATTTATCCAGTTATAAACTCTTAGTAAAATATGGTATATATTTCTTCGGTCCATAATTTTCCAAAAAACTAATAGTAATTATTTTATTATAGAAAATGTATTATGGAACTTATTTTCACTAAATGACCAGTTAATTTTTTTATAATATATTTTATAAAATTTTCATTTTAAAAATTATTATAAATTTAAGAATTTTAAAAATATGTGTTTTTTAGAGTAGGATTTTCCTCTCGTGTGAGTGCGGGAGGTTAACTTCACACATGAAGGGGAACATACACAACACATCAATGCAATATATGTAAGCAACACACGAGTGTCCCAATTTATAATAATTAACACTAAATTATATAAATTTCTATTAATTCATACCAATTTACATTAATGTATAATAATATTTATTCATTTATAATAAATTATACAAATTTATACTTAATCTTATCAATCTATAGTAAATTATATTAATTTATAGCAATTTACGATGAATTTATATAGATTTATAGTAATTTATATTAACTTATACTAAACAATACTAATATATAGTAAATTATATCAATTTATTATAAATAATATCAATTTATAGTGAATTATATCATTTTGATCTGATTAATACTAAAATAATTTTTTTTAATTTATATTAATTTATATGAATGTATAATTCTTTTAATATTTTTTTCTAAATTATAAAAATTTATACTAATAGATAATTTTTTTGTCAATTTATTCTAAAATATACTAGATTATAGTAATTTATACTAATTTATTTTCATTTTTATTATTTTTTTCTATTTTTTTTGTAAATATATACTAATATATAATAATTTTTATTAATTAATATTAAATGATACTAATTTATAATAATTTATAATAATTTTATACAATTTATATTAATTTATAATAAATTGTATCATTATATAGTAATATTCATTAATTTATACTAATTTATGATGAATTTATAATAATTTATATTAATCTATATTAAATTATACTAAATTATACTAATTTATAGTTAATTATATCAATTTATGGTAATTTATATCAATTTATAGTAATATATATTAATTTATACTAATAGATAATAACTTTTATTAACATCTACTAATTTATTCTAATGTTTAACATTTTTTATTAAATTATACTAAATGATATTAATTTATAATAATTTATATTAATTTTTACGATTTTAATGAATTTATATATTTTATTAAGTTATTTTAATTTATCTTAAATTATATAAATTTATATTGATTAATATTAATTTGTACTAAATTTTAAGGATTCGATACTAATTTATATCAAATTATGTTAATTTATACTAAATTATACTAATTTACATTACATTATAACAATTTATATCAATTTATATTTGTTTAAACATTTTTTTTATCATTTTACACTAATTTATACCGATGTATAAAAATTTTGTTAATTTATACTCATTTATACTAAGGCTTAGAATTTTTTATTAATTTAGACTCAATGATTTTAATTTATAGTAATTTTTATGAATTTATACTATTTTTATGTTTTTATACTAATATATATTAATTTATTGTAATTTATAATAATTTATATGAATTTATAGCAATTCAAACTAAATTACCCCAATTTATAGTAATGTATATTAAATTATACTAATTTTTTTGTAAATTATATTAATTAATTATAATTTACATCAATTTATTAAAAATTATATCAATTGATACTAATTTATGAAAATATAAATTAATTTTGATTAATTTCTATCAATTTTTATCAGAGTATACTAATATATATTAATTTTTATTTATTTATACTAAGTTTTAATATTTTTTAATAATTTATACTAATTTATAATTTATACCATTTTAGTAATTTATACTAATTTATTAATTTATACTAATTTTAAATAATTTGTATTAATATATAATAATTTATAATTTATTGTAATTTTATGAATGTATAAAAATTTATATTAATTTATATGAATTTATAATAAATTATAATAAATTATATCAATTCATAGTAATTTTTATTAATTTATACCAATTTATATGAATTAATTACAATTTATATCAATTTATAACAATTTATAAAAATTTATACTAATTTATAGTAATATATAATAATTTTATATATTTTTAATAATGTTTTTTTATCAATTTGTACTAATAAATATTAAATTTTATTAATTTATACAAATTTATACTAATTCATATTAAATAATATTACTTTATAGTAATTTATATTAATTCTTTCTACTTTTATAAGAATTTATACCAATTTATAAAAATTTATATGAATTTATACTAAATTATATCAATTTATAGTAATATTATAATAATGTATAACATTTTTTATTAATTTATATGGATTTATAAATTATTTTATAAATTAATATAAATTTATACTATTTTTTTTATTAATTTGTATCAATTTATACAATTTTTTACTAATTTATATGAATTTGAAATATTTTTAATTAATTTATACCAATTTAATATTGTTTTATAGAAATTTATAATTAACCATACCACTTTTTAATTATTTATAGTAATTTATACTAAATGTAATGTCAATTTAATATATTATAATAACTAACAAACTATATAAATTAAAAAACATTAAATATAAAAAATTAATGACAATTAAAAATATTATTTTAAAAAAATTAACTTAAAATTGGTACCTTACTAGACATTTTATAGATATGGTAGAGTATCTATTGATTTGAAGATTGGATATAAAATCAGAGAATTTTTTCGATAGAAACCAAAATCCTATGAAGACTTTTAGGAGGGGGCACTACACATATTTATAGTTAACTTTTTTTTTGTGACATATTGCAAGTTTACGTTGATTATTTGTGACAAATAATAAATCCCTTACAAAAATCCACCACAATTTTTTTCTCTGTTCATTGAAATAATATATTCGACGAACCACTCCATCCAAAAAAAACCTATTAACAGAGTATTTGCGAAAAATTTGTCGCAAATACCCAGTTGGAGACGTATTTGTGTTTGATCCACCACTAATGACCCTTATTAGAAGGAGTATTTATGATGGATCTGTCGCAAACACCCCTTATCAAAACGAGTATTTCTGATAGATCTGTCTCAAATACCCCTTATCAGAACATGGTATTTGGGATGGACATACTAGTATGTCATAAATAGGTTTTCTAAAATGGGTTATTTGTGACAGAATTTTTATTTTATCATAAATAATTCATCCCTGTTGTCACGCGCATAAGCATGCCAAGTTTTTTTACGATGGGCAACTTAATACATTGTAAAAACCCATCATGGAAAAATTATTTGCGACAGATAAACCAATAATGTACTAGACCCGGATGCCATTCAATAGTGTCTCGAGTCCGGTTGGCCACAAGACCTCAAGTGCATCTCTCCAAATTCCAGACATTACTGACTAGAAGCAAAGGCCTTGGATGTGTTTGTGGGAGACTATTCCCTCATTACCAGAGTATAACACAACAGAATAACAATAATTTTCAATAGGGAAACAAGATACAACATCCAGAAAAAGATAAATGAACAAGATAGGAAGAGATATATAATAATGCCAGAAGTGTCTCATATACAAGTATGATGATACATGTCTCTACAATGTATCCAAAATGGGTACACAACACTACAATACAATACATGTATCAAAATACCAATGGTGAAAAAGCACTATCTTCCAATAACATCATGAGCCTCATCTCGGTCCCATGCTCCCATGCTCCTAAGGATGACAAAAATCAAGCATCGAACTACGAGAGCTTTCCCTGGTCTCTAACTGCATCCATAAATTATGCCTGGGTACCCATCAGTGGCCTGAAGAGGGTGTGAGATATAATCCCAATAGGTAACCACCCAAAGGTCTATAATAATCTAGGTTGTGCAATATAAGTTAAGAAGTGTGAAAATAAAGCTGGTAAGCAGTATGAAAGAAATGTGCCCATGATATATATATACAAAGTAAGTGACACTATATAGACAAAATTGGCTCCCGACAAAAAAAGTGTCAGGCTCCCATCACAAGGAAACAGTAAAACAAAAGCAACCACCATGACTTCACCGTACATCAAGAAATAACATGTTAACCATGACATTTCTGTATAATAAAAAGTGTCAGAACATCCACGGTCGAGACGAATTATCACGCATATCACATTTACAATGGAAATACCATATAATAAAAGTGTTAGACCATGAAGGGTCGGACCCAAGGTGTATAAGACCAAGGAATCCTCGTCAAGTCCTAGGAGAATCTCAATAGAAACTCAGTTAGGCTTGAGTTGAGTTCCAAGGAGAATGTCTACCGACTATGTCCACTGTCAGCCCAAGACAAACCAGATCCAAGGGGTATCAAGGCCCTAGGCATCTCACAAAATCAAGACCGAAGGAGCAATCTCTATCTAAGACATCTGCTACCAGATTGAAGTCCCATGAGAGAAACATCCATGGAGTGTGATAGAACCATTCATCATTCAATCCATTTGCCATTTCAAACCATATGAGTTTACCCACTCATGTAACCATTCGCATCCAAACACAACCAATGAGTATACCCACTCATTTAACCATTTTTTCTAATGCTTTTTGTCAGGGCACGCCCGCCTCGTCACAATCTTGTTGCTTACTGATAGACTGCATTGTTTCACCACATTCTCACTTTTAAAATGTAGGTATAATTCATCACTTCTTCATATATGTCTTCTTCTTGATCGAAACTAGATGATGGGATAGTGGCCTCTCCTTCCATGGATTTTGCCTCAGAACTCATCCTCTATTCCAGGACTCCCTTGTAGATTAAGACGTTTGTGAAACTCCTTCCCGATTCCATCTCTTTGTGGACACCGATTAATTATCCTTATTTTTTTAGGAAATTCCAAAGGGTCAAGTCATGGAAGCATCTATTTGTTAGGAGATTAGTTACATTGGGAATTGATGGCATGTTTGGATGCTAGGACAATGGTACCTCTGAATTTTCCCTTACTAGAGGGCTTCTCAAGGGCGCAGAAAGCCAAGGCATCCCACATTAATTGTGGTGTATTTTATACTAGAAGAATTTCTTCCGAGGTTTTTGTTAGCATACCATGTTTAACATAGGTTAAGCCATGATTTTAACATCTAGAAGAGACTGATCAGACTGATCAAAACACTTATGAAGGTGGATCAGATTTGTACATCCCTAGGTGGGAGAACCTGGAATGTTTAATGAATGGATGGTTCAGAATTCCCAATGGGGAAAAATCGATGATGATGTGTCCCATAAATGGAATAAGTTGTGTAATGAGGGGGAATATCTATAGGAGAGAGGCACTAATATGGATGATTCGGGATGTCCAATGAGGGTGGACCAGAAATGGAATGTCCTATGAAAGGATGGTTTTACACCACAAAGAATGATCTAGAAACCCTTGAGGGAAAATCAAAGAGGTATAACCAATTAAGGGGGACACAATGGTTTACCATTGGCTGGGATTAAACCTCAATGTGGCTTCTTATGTGCCCTTTTTAGAGTATAGGGATCTAAACCCACATATTTTGATGGATTAAGTGGATCTTACACACCGATACTTCCCATTGTAAGAGGATTTCTCTTGGTTGGATTGTGTAGGGATTATGAACTAAGGCTACATGGACTCCTCTAGGAGTAGCAATGATATTGATGGGGATTACGCACTGAGATGGACCATATGGATGGAATGATCCCACTGGGATGTGGCATCCTGTGTAAGAATTATGATGGATGTAAATGAAGTGGGAGAGATGGATGAATTGGTTGGGTTTTTTAGGGTTTTGGACTTGAAACTTAGGGAGGCATACTATGTATTTTAGTGGATAGGAATCATATTCCATTTACTTTAGGGGGTAATGATGAGACACGTATGGAGGTAACTCATGAGAATGGAGCACATTGATAATGACCAAAAGGAAGTGGAACCTCTGGGTTAGGGCATGATCATCTCAAGACATAGCAGCTGAAAGGAAAGACCAGGATAGAGGTGGCTGATGGGCTTGAACCTAAAGGGTCCTTCCAATGTATCTTAGTGGATGGGATTCAAAGTACACATAGTTTGTCTATCCCATGCTATTTAACTTCATATGGTAAGGATGATAGTGAACTAGTGTGAATATTATGGTATCAGTCTTGAACCTCGGGGAGGTTTCTTGCATATCTTAAGGGATAGGAACCAAAGTCCACATAGTTCTAAAGGGGGGTGGGTGTTAGTGATTATACCTAAGTAGGAAACACAATCATGTGGCATGGGGATTATGCATTAAAGCTATTCGGATGCTACTGAGAGCAGTGAAGGGGTGAATGGGTCTTACACGTTGAGACTTCCCATATGGGTGTTGATATAAACACCAATGAGGGTGGATCAAGGTGGTTCTACCTTATGAGGGGGCATTGGTGTGTACCTTTAATTGGGATTGAACTTCATAGAGGCATCCTACATACTCTATTTAGAAGACATGGATCAAAACATGTGTATTTCGACAGTGAGGGGAATGGGGCTTACGCACTGAGGCAACCTAAGTGAGTGCTGAATTGGAAACCACTGAGGGTGGATCTGGGAGTCACACCCTTAGGTGTGGGAACAAGAGTTTACCTTTGGTTGGTATTGAACCTCATGGAGGCATCCTGCATAAACTATTTAGAAGGTAAGGATCAAAGCCTGCATAGTTCGGCAATGAGTGTTATGAGGATTACACACTGAGGTACCCCAGATGGAGTCATAGTCACTATTAATTTCTAATCCCACATGATCCATGCTCGGTTTGAGAAACAAGAGGTATTAGTAGACCTGATTCTCATGTCATGAACGGTTTAACTAAGAGAGTTGATGTGGGGCTTACAATCTAAGACGACCTAAGAATATGGAGATTGGGGCTTACTCCTGGTGGGATGCCTAAGGAGGATCTCATTCCTTTCCAAAAAGTAAAATGGGATCTCAATCCCATGGAGATGAGTGGAAATGAATAATTCTTAATATTAAACACCCCATTTGTATTTCATGGGGATAGAAGATAGTTTAACATTGTGTTCTGAGGATGATGGGGCTTTGTAGTTTAACGTCTGATAGCTCAGATAGTGAGGACTCACTCCTCACCCCTAGGAATTACAAAACCGATCCCCACCCACACTTGGTGAAGGGAAGGAACCAGTAATTTTAGGGTACAATGAGGTGGAGGAGTGGTCAATTGTGGAGTCCACATTAGTGTAGCTATGTGAATAGGTAATAGCTATTAGCATACCTATGTGAAGAAGCATTGAGTAGAGAAACGAAACAAGGAACAACACACGAGGGACACAGAAATCACCATGTACAAGACTGAAGGGCCACAGGGAAGAGGGTCTTGTGAAGCATAGGGAATCACTGAGGTGTGATTCATAAATCTCAAGTGCTTCACAGAGGTTAAGAGCTTCATAAAGATAAGATTTCTGCAAAGCAGGGTGACCCTGCGTTGGCATAGAGGCATGAGTTGTAAGTGGAGTGATTCACGAAGGCTTAATGATTCGCGAAGCCTCAAGTTCCCCAAATGGAATTCCTCTTTCACAAGGGGCGCATTCCTTCATTAAATGAATCCCTACTACAGACATGGGTAAATCGGAATAAGGGTAAGTGGGTTTCGTGACGCTTCAGTACCATAGGGAATTCATTTTTCTCTCTGGTTTGCTGTGCTCAGGAGCTTCGCAAAAAGGGGGATCTGAAGGCGAAAGGTCAGGGTAATAATGTGTATGGTGGGTGAACCAACTATTTTTAGGAAAAGGGCCCTCAAAATTCTTATAGGCACGCCAAAAAGTAGAATGATATCTACAAAGAGCCACATGGCTCATCGAACTCACAAAGCCTGCTGTCAATTTCTTTTGTGGTAGTCGTGGGGCTTATCAAACTTGTGGATCCTACAATCATCTTATTTTGAGGTGTTCATCAGTCTCATTAGACTCATGGTTCCTTCTGTAAACACCCTACAAGTTTTCAAGAGGGGTATAAAAGTGCTTTGTAAGGCAGACCCCTTTGATGATATTTGGGCCATTTGAGCTTGGATTTCATCTCAATCGGCCACAGTCTTTCTTGATTTATCCCCGGGCACCTATTTTGGTTCCAAATACCCCCCCTTAAAAATGGGATCCAATGGTAAAAATATGGTTGTATTAGGAGAGTAAGTCACTCAATACTGGGTGGTTGTGAAGCTGGATTGCGATAAGGGTGTGCAATGCACGATGGGTGAAAATTGCCACGATGATCGGGAGCGTGGAGGCCACCACAAAGATCTATGCTTTATTTCCTATAAATAGGGAATGAGGGGCCCATTATATGTATTGTATCTCCATGAACGTTTTTCCACTAAGATCTCTTTTCATGAAGCAATCTTCCCCATGAATGCATCTTCACGAACTAGGCTCATTGGATGGTTTCTCCACTAATTCTTCTCAGAAAACTGGGGCATCATGATCCTTTCTTGCTCTGTGATACATGAAGAGTCCACTACGAACCTTTAATCCAGTGATATATGATTGATCTTTACAAAAGATTATTATAAAAAAGCTCAATAAATTCAAAAAATTCTCAAAATATAATGAATGACCAAGAATTCACTCGGGAGGTCCTTGTGGATTCTTCCTGAAGAAAATATATAATGAAAGATCTCATGATTGAGGAGTATGTTCAGAGACACTCTGGTCACGAATCACTGATGGGGCTACTGACAGAATTGTATAATCATTATCATATTTTCAAGAGACTAGCTTTGTATGGATTCGGACTAAGGGAGGCTATCTTAATCCTAGAGGAAAGAAAGGAAAAACTAGCTTACTGGTTCAGAGGCACACTGGGTCACTACTAGAGGTATAGGGATACTAATGTCCATAACGGGAAGGATCATTCGCCTATCATAGTATACTATACTTACAAACATCTCTACCATATCAGCGAGAGACCATTGCAACCAGAGACATCTCTACCACAATATCATACAATCTTCAAGGTGGGGTTAGGGGACCCAAAGAAAATATGGACTGATGATTGGGACCTACACTAGGGTGGAAATTCATGGAGGAATGGGCCTCAGCCTATTGTGTATGTACATATTGTGCAGAATTTGGAGCATAGGTAAGGTAAGTAGTGCTGTACGAAGCATCATGGGCTTGCCAATTCAACATTTAACCACAAAAGGACATCATGATCGAGTTGCTGAGAAGATGTTCATTGAGGAACAACACTTTTCATTTTCATCATGGAGAGGTCGACATCAACCTCTAGGAACTCCATCATATTTCCAGGATTCCCATTCTAGGGGGAATGCACAATGAGTTTCTCCTCACAAATAATGTATGCGAGGATCTAGAGAAGATGAAACATTTGGAGAAAATGATGCTAGACCTAGTTCTAGGCATAAATATAGTTAAAAATATTACAAGTCACATCCACTTTAAGTAGTGGTTCAGTCATTTCTCAAAATTTCTTATGGAGAGGCCTGCTGAGGGAGAGAAGGAACCCATGAAACTTCCCATAAGGACCCAAAGCTACCTAATAGGGGATTAGTGAGACATGGAAGGTTCCCATTGGAAAATACTGTTGGAAAACCAATGGAAGATATGGGTGTAAATCATCAAAACTGAGCACAAACCAATAGTAAGGTTGTAAGGATTCTCATTGTCACTTATTTGTGGGTGGATGATGCTAGTGAGAGATGAAAATATGGGTGCATGGCCGAGAATGTTCTTCATTGAACCAACACAATCAATAGGGTAGCACATCAACCTCGAAGTTCTGGTGTTGGAAAAGTTGTATAAGTTTATTTGGAATATCTATGAGGGAAAGAACCCACTGTGCGTGTGCATGCCACTCCACTTCAGAAATAGCTGTGTGGTAGTGTACATGGGGGGACATGTATAAATGAATCCCATTTTCCATTTAGGGATGTAAATTTGATTGATAATTTGGAATGTTGTAGGAAGTTTCTTCTTCCAGCTAAACTTGATGGAAGTGCTGAACAAGATCTGGAGGGTAGATGAATTCAACTTTAATAAATTTACTCTACCAATGGGAGTTTTCATCGATGATGGAAGTGGAACATAAGAGAAATATTCATATATCCTAGAATTTTGAGGTAGTGTACTGGTAGCGCGGGTGGATTGAGAGACAATCTACGAACTATACACCCCTCACCAGTTCGCGAGTCAGTTCAGATGACTTCAAAGACTGACCTCGAATGTGTATCTGGGAATACGTCATGAAAATTTCATGCTCTTGATGAGGCAGATTTGTATCATGTTAACATGAGAAGGAAAGAGGATGCAGAATGAGATGCCTCCACCCACCACCACCGATGGTCTAGTTAAGGCATACACATAGAGCTGAAATGCGACCTACCCAGGAAAAATGTTGAAACAACAGACTGTTCGATCTGGAAAGGGATTGGCCCTTCCAACTTGAGGTTGAGGCTGAATAGTTATGAGATTACATTGTGGCAGTAAGGAAGATTCAGATTATGGTGGAGGAGTTACAATAGTAGAGATAATAGTTACAAGGCATGCACCATAAATAATTCATAGATGAGAAACAATATCAGGCCCAATGGTCCCAGTTGGTAAAACATAGGATGAGGGTGGACTATCAAGAGGGTTCTAAAGAGAACCTACCCAAGCTCCCAAGAAGTGGTTGCATTGCGTGGATATACCTGAGGATACAGTCTACTATAAGGTTTGGGAAGCTTGGGATGCCAACAAGAAATGCCTCAATTATTTCCAAATGTGGGACCATCTTAACTTTTTTGGGATGGATCTTCTAGGCTTTGGTCATGAAGAAGCTAGCTTCCTTGCATCCTAGGCAGAGTGGAAGTAGTATGTGGGTGAACCGGAGAACTTAGTGCACCCTCAAGGCACTTCACATCCAATGGAGAATTATGTGAAAGTATTATTAGATCTAACATACCCACCACAAATGTTAGCTACTGAGATGGTGGTGTGATTTCCCCTACCCAAGGATTCATGTGGATCGTGGGGGAAGATACTAATGGAGGGTGTCCCCTACAAGAAGGTGAGGTTGTGACCTCAAAGGAGGCTTATCTGGGAGAATTTTCTAAAGCTCTCGAAGTAAGTTCAAACTCATTCCCTCGTGAAACTACCTATCCCATGTTTATCCTCAATTGAAATCAGTTCCGTACAGTAGAACCTTGAACAAGATACCCCTACTCTTTGGGACCTAGGTGTAGTGATAGACATGAATAACCAAACACTAGGACCCATAACCGGAGCAATAATGAATGTAGGGTCCAACAGGGATAGGGAGACAAGTTTGGGCTCTCTAGAATCATTGTAACCCACAATAATATATGGGGGGCCACATCATGGTACTCCAACGATTACATGACAAAGTAAAGATCATGAGAATCCATATCTTGACCACTATATGTTTCTTGAATCAAAAGTTATACTTGTTGTTAATCAATTAGATGGACTGATACTATCCTTGTCTGAATAGTCCTCTGAGTGGTGGGTGCTCTGCTGGTGAGAATAGTCAGAGAACCCTGAGCCCCTTTCCTGAGAGGAGTGATGATTCATATGGAGACAAGTGTCTAAGCTGACCAGGCCATGACCTCTAGTGATCGGTTGATCATTGCCTCTGATGGTGCTACCAGAAAGGCTGATAGGGACGACCTTATTGAGGTAGGATCAAGTGATGAATATCAAACTCATGATATAGAGCCCGATCTAACTGACATGATTCCAATGGAAAAACCTACCACTGAATTCCTGGCCACATTCCTAGAGTATGAACATATAGACCTAGAAGAGATGTATGAGTCTGATTCTCATATGATCGAGGACAATCGGGATACCCAACATCAATCATGGAAGTTGGTCAAGAATTTCATCGAAAAAACTCTAGAACCTAATTGGATGAGCCATATAGGATCAATTCACTACCGGCTGCATGACCTATGCATTGGAGGGGAGGATGCTCGAGATTTTCATGTGCTCATATAGGAATACCTCACTAAGAAGTTCTTAGAAATAATTCTGCATTTGTGTGCTACCTGGTGCTAGGAAAAATTTGGAAACATTCAGAAGCATTAATAGGTCAAACTGGAGATCCATCACTAAGATAATAAGATAGTTGAGTGTGTCTATTTTGTCAATGATCAATTATAACTCATCATACGACTAGAGGTATAGCTGGAGGAGGCCCAAAATCAATTTAGGAAGGTGATCTATCAAGTGGAAGACCATCGAGATGAACATGATCAGGCACAAATCATGGCTGATGAGCTCTGTTCTGTGAAAAATTAAGAAGAAAGGGAGCTCAGGTGATGAGAATGGATCCTGGAGGCCACACACTATAGGCTAGAAGAGTTGAAATGCTCAATTGATGGGTAAAATCTATAAGGGCCATGTTTTTCCAAACTTATGAAACATATTTTCTCACTTTCTTTCTTGTTTTAAACTACATGTATAGACAAAATTCTTTCTTATTTCAAATACCGCATATCGATCATATTTGTGAAGCAACTAATGATCAATCCCTATTGTCACATGGGTCATGCCCTGTCTGAGAAACAAGGGATGAATACATAATTATCCACTTTTTCATTAGAATTCCATCTAGTCATAAAATACTTGGGGTCTTCTACTATTGATTGAGCACCTAGAGTGTTCAGGTTGAGATAGGTTGTGACTATAGAATAGGGATCTTGGTGTAGCCAACACGCCTTTCCCAACATGCTCTAGTACAAAAGTTGGATAATGCCAGGGGCATTGAAATCAATCCAAAAAAAGAGAGCATGAGATGTGTGAATCATGATGCCCATAAATCAAGAACAAATTGGGCATGGAATCACGATATAGGATAACTGCTGACCATGTTTGAAACCAAAAAATTTGTTTCCCTTGGCCTAAAATGGGGACAAACAAACAAGGGTCAAATTCAGATCGTGATCAAAACACCCGACTTATCTTGAAATTTAATCCAATTTCTTCTGGAACATTAACCTTGGATGGTAGGTGAGCCGATCCCAAGAACCATTCCATTATGGGGTCCCTTTATAAGTGAAAGAGGATAAGGATCCAAATAAGGGGTACACAAAGTGTGGGAGTAGAGTGATGTAATGTTTGAATAGATTCCAACACTATTGAAACTATGCTTCTGTGATGATGGCACATTGGTGTGAGCGTATTGTTCTGAACCAAGATCAAAACTATTTTATAGAAAGGACTACTCTAGTGAGGACTTGGTATGCCTTACAGTTTCACATCATAAAAATGTGGACGATAGACACATATTTTATCATCATATGGTGAGGACGATGTATGGAATAACTTAATTTCGTGTGACCAGGACATGTCACACAATTTAATGTCATATGACCGGTATATTTCACATAGTTTAAGGTCATAATTCATGGAACCTAGACAATAGTTTAATGTCATGTTACACATACAATGATTTCTATAACAAGAATGTTTAAATTTCATGGAGGAGATGAACCCAATGTGAATGAGCTAAAGGAGGCTTGTTCATCATACAAATACCAAGGAACATAGGGGAATGATTCATATGTGATGAAGTGAGAGAAAAAACCTGACCTAAATGAAGGACAAGGAGGCCCACTATCACACCAAATATTTTTGTTAGGTTCCTGGTTTATGTTCACAGAGTTTGGACCATGGAGGGAGAGTGCTCCAAGAGTAATATACACGATGAGGTGGCATAACAAACCTGATGTGAATGAAAACTATAAAATCCCCCACATATCACAAACACATTCTTGAGGAAGCTTGTATAATGTTTAAATTCATGTAGATTAGAACATGATCGGGGAAAAAGGTCCAAAGGTTTAAGAGAGTTTGTGGATGAGCCCTTTCCCTAGCATCACTACGTATCCTGTAAGGATAGGAATGAATCGATATATAGTTCTTGAATTACATATAGTAAGGATGATGATAAGGCGTTCCAAGAGAGATGTATGGGTCATGGATTCTAAAAACCCAACATAAGTAGGGACCAAAGAATTCCACATCAAAACACACACTCCAGAGAAGACCATGAAAAGGACTCTTAGTTTAAGGTTGTAGTGTTTGGACCATAGGGTTTCACAAATTTTTCTATATGGGTTTGACCCTTTCCAAGACTCGTAATCCCATGTGATCCATGCTCATTGCGGGATAAAAGGAGAGAGGTTAGGCTTCTACCATCATATGTAGAAGCATACAACATGATAATTTCCTATTTGACATTCACAGATACACTGAGGGGAAACACTATGGGTGTTATAGTTCCCCTAGAACATAGGGGAGTTGAAAAAATGTAAATAAAAACATTCAAGGTCGGGATTATGGAAGGGGTGACTGATAGGAAGGACCACTATTGACCATGTTTGAAACACAGGGTTGACCAATTCACCAGGAAAGGTTGGGGTATACAAATGTAGAATCAACTATTGACCATGTTTGAAACACAAGATTCAACATTTTTCATTGGAAATCCATTAAGGTGTTTGCCTAAGATGAGAGGTGAGACAAAGAAGAATGGGACCATCACTATTAGGGGGGTCCTTATATATATGAATGATTGTGTAAATATGAAATCATAATGAATCAATATTTTCAAAAGGGTCGAGGAGATATCCTCATTGAAATCAACACTTTCGGTCTCACACCCTATAAGATTAGGGATTGTTAATGTTGAGACCCAACTACACCTATAACAAAAGACCATGGCATCACTAATAGTTTAAGGGTGTATTTTTTGGACCAAGGTTCCCAGTTTAACATCATAATCATGGGAAGTATCCATGTGGTTTAGCATCATGCGTTAATGATGAAGGGTTTATGATTCTACGGTTGGACCCGAAGACAAAATGTCTAGGCTTCACTATGTATCCCATAAGGATGGGAATCAAGCCACACAAAGTTCTTGAAGATGGTATGGATGATGTATAGTGCCAAAAAAGTGAAAAGGGAGATATCATCTCAAATGAGAATACCATGGTTGTTACACGATTATTATCATGTTCCTAGGACAATAGAATTTATAGTTTATGGTCATAGAATTTGGACAGGCTAAAGAGGATATGTGCAGTGAGGCATCATGAGGCAACCCAAAATGAATGAGGATAAAAAATATCAGCACCACACTGCACATTCTTAAATGATGCTTAGACAAAGGGCCAAGAAGGGGCAATGTCTTCTCAGGTGAAGTCATCTTAGCACTGTGTAGTTTAACATCATATAGCCAGGATGCAGAATTCATTGTTTAACACCATACAATAAGGAAAAATTTTATTATTCAGTTTATCATCATGCAATAAGGATGATATAGGTCTTATTTTATATTCATAGAGATTGGACCAAAGGTTGAGGCTTCTGAAATAGAAATACACATTGTAGCTCAATAAGGAAACTTGATGTGAATGAGGGGCCAAGGTGGTCTCAACACCACATGGTAAATTCTGAATAAGATCTCATGCATAGTTTAATGTCATGGGGTATGAGAAAAATGGTTTGGGAGAGTTAATGGTTGGGCCCAAAGACAAAGTGTATGGGCATAAATACATATCCAATAAGGATTATAATCAATCCAATCGTAGTTCTAAAACACAACATGGTATATGTACAACACTAGAAGGGAAACCCTCTCTAATGAGGAAGTGGAAGCATCCCACAATTATCATGGGCATCCTGGACTGGTTCAGGGTAGGATCAAAAATTAATGTCATAAAGAGGACATCATATATTTAGCTTAAGGTTATATAGTTTGGACCATGGGGATGATATTTTCCAAGAGGAAATATGTAGTTCAACATCATGAAGCTACATGATGTGAATGAGAACCAAAGAGGCCCACGTCATACGACACATCTTCAAGGAAAACATGCACACAGTTTAAAGTAATAAGTCTTGGACTATAAAGGAAGTGGGTATCCAATAGAAAATATATCTATGGAATTAAAAGAACAACCCCACATGAATGAGGGCCAAAGATACCCTTTCTACACAACAAGTTCTCAAGGAAAAAATCCACACACAGTTTAAATTCATAAGGCTTGGACTTCAGTTCCCAGATTAACATCATGTTTCTGGTATGTAAAATCCAAGTTTAAGGTCACAGAGTTTGGAATAAGGGGTTTGTGCATCTCATTCATGTGGGTAAAAAGACTACCCAGACTCCTAAGCCTACATGATACATTCTCAATGTAGAAAAAAAGGAGTAGATAGGATTTACATAACACATGGAAGCACACGATAGGGGAATAGAGAAGTTGGGTAAAATATGTCCCAACAACATTGATCATCCTACTAAACACATAATGGTACATGGAGGGGTAATACTAAGGGTGTTGAAGTTATCTTTGAACATAAGGTTCTGTAAAAAATTAATTACAATGTTTTATATTTGGGACTCAATGAGGGTGTCATGACGATAGAGGATAACTGCTGACCTTATTCGAAACAAATCATCTATATCGTACTACCAAAGATGAGTATATAAAACTAAAGGTCGACCACTGAACATGTTAGAAACATGGTACATGTCTCAAAATGTCATCCAAAATATTCTGGGGTGTTGGACCAGGATGGTAGGTGAGCTGAATCTTGGAACCATGCCATTATGGGGTCCCTTCAGATTTGAAAGATGATAAAGATCCAAATAAAGGGACATGAAAAGTAGTGAAATGGAATGAGATAATGTCCATGGAGATTCCAATTCTCTAGGTCCTATGCTATAGTGCATCTAAGTGTATTAATAGGGAATATTAGTGGGATTTATAAAAAGTTTAATGAACCTATAGTTGGACCCAAAGACAAAATGTTCGGGCATTTCTACGTATCCCATAAGGATGTGAATCAAGATACACGTAGTTTTGAAATTCCATACAGTTTAACGTCATACAGAAAGGATTATAGTGTAATGTAGTTTATTGTTAAATTTCTAGGAGGTGAAAGGGGATTACCTTTAAAGGAGTACATATAATGCCTTCACTGTGACCCAACGTGAATGAGGAACATAATAATTCCATGTCGCACCATATGTATCCAAGGGTGATTTTCAAATGGATATACATTGAATGGTGAGGTAAGGAACCCAACATTAATGAGGACCAAGGGGACCTATCTCTATACCACATATTTTTAATGATACATGAATACAGTTTAGAGTTTTGATTCTTGAAATTGAACTCCTAGTTTAATTTCATAGAGTTTGGATCATAGTAAAGTCCAAAGGGACAAAAAATTTTGGGAACCTGGGGCTGGACCTGAAGAAAAAATGCCTAAGTATTCCTACATATCCCATAAGGATGGGAATCAAGACAGACGTAGTTCTTATATTCCATACAGTATAACATCATGCGATATAGATGAAGTCTATGAGGAGTGTTCTCAAGGGATTTACATGTTGAAAATCTTATAACCTGATGTGAATGAAGAGAAAGGAGGTCTCAACCACACCACATACACCCAAGAGAAACTCAGGATGAGGGGCCAAATACATGAGGGAATTCATGGATGGACCATAGATGGAATGTCTACGAATTCCTACGTATCCCTTGAGAATGGGAATCAATCCAAACATAGATCTAGTATTATACGAAGTTTAATGTCATGTGGTAAGAATGATGTATCAGAGTTTAATGTCATTTTACTGGGACATATGTAGATTGTTTAGTGTCATGTGGCTCAGATCGGAGGATGAATCTCTAAATGTAGATATGTGTAGTGTGGTTTCATGAAGCAACAAAATGTGAATGAGGACCAAGGAGGTATCAACACTATACCAGATAGAAAAAATTAGTCCATGAGGCCTAAAATCTGAATTTGTGGCTAGGCACAAAGATGAAATGTCTGGGTGTTCCTACATATCCCATAAGAATGGGAATCAAGACAAACATAGTTCATGGATTCTATATAGTTTAACATCATGTGGTGAGGATGTTGTCTGCTACATAGTTTAACGTCATGAAACTAGGATGAGGGTGTTGGATTGTTTTATGTCATGAAACTTAGACAATGGGCTTGTATTAAAAGTAATACATAAGGAACTTGACATTGGTTAGAGGAGTGATGCACTCCCCATCCATGCTTACCAATGGGTATGCACCATTAGGGTAAATCTTATTAATTATGTAAGGTCCTTCCCATTGGGGATCCAACTTTGGTGGCTTCCTACTGAGTATCATTGAAATCCATAGAGGCATCACTATGTCACTCTAAAGAAAGGATTAGAAATGAAATTTCTTATAGAAAGATCTAGCTATCTTATTCTTGTGCCTCTCTAGAGAATGCAAGGACCGAAGCCTATTCTCATTGAGGGATTCCAGTTCAGCTAAATAGACTTATTCTATCTTGTCTAACATCTACTAGTCATAGAAATCTATACAGAGCAATGAAAACTGAATCTTGATGGGAAATTATACCTTTGTTCTATACAACAAGGAATATGAGGTCACTTGAGTGGAAATACGAGTCGTCATCCGATAAGCCCATAGAGCATTGGGGAGCTCGTCAGGACAAATTTTCTTGTTCTTACCGACTATATTTTTCAGAATAATGGAGATATTTTTGTCGAATTCTTCAATCTATCCATTTTCTTGTGTGTGATAAAGAGAAGTATGGTTGGACGAGATTTTGTACTTGGTGTTCAATTTATTTAGCTTAGCTGCATGGAAATTGATGCTGTTATTAGTGGGAACAACACGAGGGACTCTGAATCAATGGATGTTGTTGGAGATCAAAAATTCAATGATAGAACGGGCCTTGACTTCCTCAAGTGGAATCAATTCTTCCCTCTTGGAAATGAAATCTATTGCAGTTAGAATGAACCTGCACAAGCGAGATTTCGCTGGTGGATATGGTCCCATGATATCGAGTCCCCATATCAGAAAGGGCCAATAGTACTTGGTATTTTGGAGGGTATCCAATGGTCAATGTGCAAAGTTGGAATATATATAACATGGGTGGAACACCTTAGATAACTCAATACAAATATGGACCATGGTGGGTTAGAAATATCCCATCCTTCAAATCTTGTGGGAGAGCTTTAACCCCGCCTGATGAAATCCATAGGAACTGGCATGAAATTCTTGCACAACCCAGGGAATCTCATCACCTTGAATGAAATGAAGGGGAATCCCATAAAAACCATTCTTTTAGAGTATCTTATCAAGATAGGGATCACTCTGGAAGGTTAACTGTGTTGCACACAGACATATTTGATAATATTCAGATCTTTCTGTAAGGAGGTTGTCTTGTTGGAGGTACTCAACGAAAAGAGTTATCCAATATAAGGTCTCTTCAACCACAGTAGGGTCACCTTAAGGTCATGATGTGGAATCCCTGACAGTGTGATGGCATACCTGCTGTCTTCCACTATTATTTGGAGTGATGGGAGCTATGACCCTCTGATGAACCACATGGATGATCAAGACATCCTGATAAGGTTCTGTGAGAGATGCAGATAGACTAACTAAGACATTAGATTGACCATTATATTACTGAGTAATCGGAGTGACCTCCGACAGAGAATGTAACTGGGCCATTAGCTGGTGAGTACACTCTAACAGAGTCATGATCTCCGGTTTCCGGAAGACATAGTCACCATTGATCTTCTTGATGACTAGCTCAGAGTCCCCCTTCACATATAGTTGGGGAATATAAATCTTGAGATCCAAATCGAGACTAGTAAGGAGAGCTTGATCCTCCACCTCATTGTTAGTACAACCTTCTGACAATAAAAATGAAATGGTAAAGAAAACATGTATAGGCATGAGGAAGATGATACCCAGGCCTACCCTGTTGAGCCTCGGATCATTGATCATTTTACCGGTTAGGCTCTGTAAGGTTCCATTAAAGTGAATCTTCCAACATGGATTATCTTGATCTTCTGAGAGGATGGTTTCACCTGGAATGTCAAGATCTGGTGACTCCTTTATGGGGGCTAGGTGGTTGGCTATAAAATATAATAGCGCTTGACCCTTGATAGCTTCCCACGGAATGAAACTAATGTCAAACTACTTAGGATCACTACACACTGAGCTAGATGACCTGTCAACATGGGGGGGTTTATAATATACTTTAGTGGGTCCATCTAGGACACCAGATATATGTTTTGATGCTGCAAATAGTGCAGAAACTTCTATATAGCAAAAAAAGTGAAATTCATCTCTTCTCAATAAAGGAATATCTGGTCTCTGTGTCGAGGAGCATGCAAATGAGATAGTACAAACTGTTATTTGTCGCCTCATTATTCTTCTGTATGAGTAGGGAACTGAGGGATCATTCTATGGTGGTCACATAAAGGACCATAGACTTCCCAATGATGGGTGGCATGAGAATTGAAAGTTGTAATATATACTACATTATTCCATTAAAAGTTATCTATAATTATTCATCCCACTGATATAAAACACTTTTATTCGTGAGTCTAGAAGAGGTGTTACACTTTTTGGCCATATTTACGATGAATTGGCGTGTGTAGGATAAGTGGACTTGAAAACCTTGAAGCTCTCTATGATTTCTTAGAGGAGGAATGTGACTAATATCTTTGATCTTATCTGGGTCAATCTCAATTCCTCTGTATCTAATGATGAGGCCAAGGAACCTTACATAGGTAACCCCAAAGGCACACATCAAGGGGATTATCTTCAGATGGTGGGAATAGAGGAAGCTGAACACTTTCTAATTATCTTTTATATGGTCAAAGCGCTGGTGGTATTTGAACACCAAATTATCCATGTATAATTCCACCAACGTCTCAAGAATTGGTTTGAATATATAGTTCATTACACGCTGATATGTGGCTTCTAAATTCATCATACCAAAAGGAATTATTTGATAAAAAATGTACCTTGCATTGATCTAAAGGCGATGTACTTCTCATCTTTAGATTCAATTCATATTTGGTTATACCAAGAATACCCATCCATGAAGAAGACATCCTAGAACCCAGTGGTGGCATCAATTAATAGCTCAATCCTATAAAGGGGAAAATCTTCCTAAAGACAGTGGTGATTGAGATCTTGAAATTTGATGCAGACACTAATTTGTTCTTTCTTATTCCTAAATAAAATGATGTTTGATAAACATTTAGGGTACTAGACTTCCTTGATGAATTTGGATTTGATGAGATTATTAACTTAAGCCTCCACCATGGAACAATGAGAGGGGTTCATCTTTATCGGAGGCTATTTGAACCCATGATGACTTACCAGGAGACAAAGATGGTGGATGAAAAACTAAGGATCTAATCCTGGAATCTCATCATAACTTTAGGAAAATATATCTTGATGTTTCTTCTAGAAATTAACATAGTACTATTGTTCCTTAGTAGGAATAGACGCACTGATGAGTGTTGGCCTTGGCTCTACCTTGGTGTTGAGATTCACTTGTACTAACTCATTAATAATGGTACAGATGCCTTCCTCGAATGCGGGAGGAGCATATTTCAAATTCTATTCATCATTTTAGGTGAGAGGGTCATCCACAAGAGACAATTCTTCAGAGTTTTCTAACCCTAGAATAATGTTTATGCCAGCTTGAGTAGTGGTGGAATCTTATACAGAAGAATCCAGTACATTTGAAACCATGGAAAAAATGGCTGTCGACTTGATTCCATTAGTACTTCAACCAATGGGGCCATATTTGATAATATTAATGTAGTAGTGGCATGTTGACCTGTGTTAGTTCATCCTGGATTAGAAGAACAGTTAGGTATAGTGCATATGTGTTTCCATGGGGCGAACATTCCAATATCTCATAGGGGTAAGGGCCTCTGGTGTTAGTTGAGCCTGATTTGTGTTGGAGTACAAAGTGATCTCATGACGTTCCCAATAACTGAAAATGAACTTCCCCCTCTTTTTAGAAACAGAAAAGAAGTGTCCAATGTCTAAGGTTGTGGCCTCCAACTGGTGAATCGGGAGGAGGAAAGCATTGTCCAAGTCCATCAATGGGTTGGTCATAGCGGTAGTATGCTCAAACTCATTGGTTGGAACATTATTGTCCATACTCCTGTAATATTAGGCATCCAAGTAGCAGGCTTTACAAGATGAAAATGGAGTTACATCACTTTGGAGCATGCCCAATCTTCTGTTGAGGGAGTATATAATGAATTGGTGATATGAGGAGGGAAATACTGCATGCAAATCAAGTCAGGTTCTACCCATTAGTGTGTTGTAGGTATTATTATGTGAGATAAACATGAACTCAGTGCTTTCCACTAGGCCAATTAACTTAGTCTTGAGGTGGATTTTCCAATGTGAACTTTTCTCTTTCCTGTCATAACCTTGAATCTCCAGTTCAAAGGGACTCTGATCTTCTTCAATCAGTCCTAGCATGTGGAGTGTCTAGGTTAGTATAAAATTGATCATAGAACCTGTGTCAACCAGAAAATGATGGAATTCCATGCCGTTGAACTGGTCAGTGATTTACATTGGGTATATGTGACCTTGTATAGGATAAAATTTATCTTCTCTTAAGAACAATATAATATCTTGGCATTCTACACAGTCAACTTCCTCAGAATGGAAGGCGTCTGTGACTGATACCACTATCTCAAATCGGAGAGGGATCTTCAAATCCTATGTGAGGAATTATTTCATATCTTCTAATAGGTGTATAACATCAAAAATTGATAGATTTATAGGTATGCTAGCTAGGTTCTTAAGTACATCATACATCTATACTAGGAACACATTTCTACCGGTACGAGGCTTCTCTTTGGCAAGAGGTATGGCAGGTGTTGTAGGTCAAACCAAAGGATTATGAATGGTGATGGGAATATCCCATTTCTCACTAGTTGAACTATGAAAAATTATTACTAGACAATTGTTGGATGATTAAGTTCTGACCACAACTAGACACAGTTGATCGTGATGAAGTAGTGGTGGTTCTGCCTAGTTGAGTAGTATGAACGATGGTGATAGGAAATCTGGCATGATGGGATGAGAGGACTATGCATGATGCACTCTGCACTAAACCTACTATGTGGTCTTAGTGGAATGCATATCATGGGTAAAATCACTAATCAATGCATCCCAAATATTCACATAGCCATGAACTCATCGACGATGGTGTCGACTAAGAACATTAGGAGGACCTTCCGGACACTCATCATCACCAAGAACCATGTAAGGGTCCACTAGTTTGATGATATTCATTGAGGAATAATCCTGATAATCATCTGAGGAATCCTCCAATGTAGGGTGAATTCAAGGTTTGATTCCCATTTTTGGGGGCATTAAGTCACAAGGAGTGCATAACTACCTTGGCACTGATGGGGGGATTTTTTCCCTTGTGTTATTGGCGTATTCTATTATAAGAGGTAAAAGGATAATATGTGTATGCAAGAGTGATAACCAGAGGAGGTGTGGTGACTTCGAAAGGCTCGGGATGATTCAAACAGGCACAAAAGATACCATTTCCTTGTGAAACTTCTCTATAAGACAACCAGTTCTCATACTTATGAGTGCTGAGGCTAGAGGTAGTTGTCATTCACATTTGTTGTCACTGTCCAGATATATAGAGATGCATTCCATCTATGCTAGTGTAGGAAAAAATATGACCACATTGTTGTCTATATAGTTATAGAGCTAGTCCTTGAACACATAGCATCATTTGATGGTATGTCCAATGATCCCATGATAGGGGTAGTAGTTGGGGCGATCAGTGAGATCAACCTCTTAAGACTTTCTATATTTCAGAAACTTTAAAATCACTTGATCTGAGGCACTTATGAAATAACTAGGAACCCTAGCTTCATCAAATGAGTTGGTTAGTTTCCTCCTATCCAAGAATGAAACTCTGGTATCCTAGCCCTGACGAGGGGATGGATCCTAGTTAGGGGATAGAATTGGATTATCCCACCTAGGAAGTAGTGGTGCATTATGCAGTTGCACATACCTATTCTGTGCTAGGAGATGTTGAGCCTGAGGATGTTTCCATCATTTATTCTACAAATTAGGCTTTAGGGACAACAACAATAATGGGTTGGTGGCCTCTATATGTGTATCCTCAATAGTCTCTACCTTAATAGCTCTTCTTGATGGAGCTGAAGGAGGTAATTGGAAAACCTTCTTATGTTGCTGCAATGATTCATCTAGGTGCTGAGCCTTGTTAGAAAAATCCTGAAATCTTCCTGGGAAATTATGAGTGATGAGGGATGGTACCAAATCATTCTTAACATTCCACAAACACATCATTAGTAGTTGATCTTGAGTCAGCGACATGTTAAGTGAATATTTGAGACCATTCCACCTAATGAAAAAGTCTGCAACTTGCTCATCTGGCCATTGTATTCACTTGAAGAGGTACAAAATACTGTTCTTGTGGGTGGTAGATATAAAATGATAGAGAAAATACCTATGAAGATCTTCACAACCAGTGATATACCCAGTGGGTAGCTGAATATACCATACAAATGCAAGTCCCACCAATTTTTGCACAGAACATCATAGCTTGGAGACTTTATACTATTCTGGGATTCCCTGCATGGGCCCACGCTTTGATATAAAGTTTTATATATGTTTTAGTGGACCAACCATCTCATTTAAAGGGATATATGTGGGGTTACCAAAATTTGGGGGTGCCTGCATGTCATCCACCCATTTTAGATACATATTTCCGTCAGGTGGGATTTCCACTTGTCAGGTCTCAAGAGACTCCAGATGAGAAATGAGAGTAGCTAATGGGTCTTTATGGTGAAGATTCTGATCATGATGAGGATATATAACCACTAATGCATTAATAGGATATTCCAAATGATAGAATGGATCAGTGGTTCAGGGACCAGTTGGTGGAACTATTGGAGGAACAACCTAAGGAATGACCTGATGAACAACCTGAGGAGTTGCTGGAGGAATGACCTATGGATTAAGAGGAGGAACATTTTGGGTTGGGTATTGAGGAAGATTCTCACACAATATAGGATGATTTGATGATACATACCATAATGTATTTCCATAATCTATGATATTCACCCTATCGGGATGCAATATATTATTGAGATCAATGGGAGGAATCTGAATATGGAGGTCATGTGGATGCCCCCACCACCCTAGTGGAGGAGGGATAATATTTTATTGGTGATAACTATAGTTTGGATGTTGTTTTTTGAGGTGATCTGCAAGGATTTTGTCAATGATTTTTTTTTGATCTGAAAGCTATTGGAGTAGGGTGACCATATCTGGATTGAACTCATCTTTCTGTATGGAATTGGATGGGTTATATAGTTTGGAAACACCAATATATCCCTTATTCTTGTTGGAGTTTTGACTGAGGGGTATCAATGTAAAGTGATCTCCATGTCCAAGTAACTGCCTTTGCTGATGAGTGTGAACATATAAGGGGCCTACTAGATGTGATTAAAGTGGAGGGTTATCTCAATCATAACCTATTTAGGTGACCATTTCTGGGTATATCTTAGGGACAACCATGTTTACCACAATAGTACCTAGGGGAATATCCTCGATGTCATCGGGCTAGTCCGGCTATCGCAGGATGGGACTTAAGTAGAGAGCTGTATTTTTCCCCAATTACTGATCTAAATGTGTGGGATCACCACTTCAATAATTTTATGGGGCATAGTGAATCTTTGAATGTATCTGTGGTAAAGGTTCCAGTGATAACTAGGTGATGCAGGGTGATGATCCATGGGAATCACTAGTAACTAAACCATGCGACACTGCTGGCATATTTCATTGTAATGATCTTGGATCGTCAGATATGCCAAATGATGATTAATAAGGTGAAAATGTGGCATCGATATGGTCTAGAGAAAACCCATGACCTCATCCTGGGTAAGAGACTCCAGAATGTCGAAGTCTGGAGTAGCGTCTGACTACATCATCTCGGACAATTGGTCCTTCATGAGAGTGTCCCACATTATTCTCTACTAAGAAGTGGGATCAAGATCTCAGTTTCCCCATTATTCAACTAGTGGTGGTTGAGGAAATAACAATGACACTGAGGTGTATGGTTGTGGATGTGGACTGGAAGGTGGAGAAAACATTGTGTGAGCTAACATGACGTTGTTTACTGGGTATTCTCTCAAGGATGGTATCGACCACATCATCATTCCCATATAGGATGGGGTGGACCACTGCTTCATGGATGAATGAGGAATCTATTGATGGAGTATCTAGCTAGTTCTCATCATCTACCAGTCCCTATAATAACTCTATGTGATCTCTTGTTGAGGTAGACATTAATCCTAGTGAAGATATGGAGGACTACACAGCAAGACCCTGGAAGGCTTCCAAATCTTCCTCCTCTTTCATGTACATGTGAAGGGTTTCGGGGATCTTGTACATTTCATGTTATAGGAAAATGAAACTCAAACCTTGGCTTCCTACCCCAGACTATGATGTATAAGATCAAGGTGCAGGCTCCATACTTGGGTTACATTCTGCTTCAAAATTTGAAAAGTATACTGGATTTACAACAAGTTTTCACATCTCAGAGTTCTTCACTTGGTGGCGAAGGTTCACCCTTATTCTATGGGGAGACACTTTAGGGTAGGGTAAATCATCAAAATAGGGAGGACCTATGTGTGATTTGGTGTTGGATAGGGGAGGAACTTTTCTTGAGATAGACATGATATGGGGAGGGTGTCCGCATCTATTGTTATCGGAGTAGGAAGAACCTTCGCTGGTACTACTATGAGAGTGGGGATGACATCCCCTCTTAGATATGGTGAGAACATAGGGAAAACTTCCATATTGGGTATGATATTTTTTATTACCTTCTCTTTAGTGAGATGATGTGCGAGGATCACTTGGGAAAATATTGAACGGGACACGGGGAGGACCTCCATGTTGGTGATATTGGGTATAGGGAGGACCTCTACACTAGTTTCTGGATGTACGAGGAGGACCTATGTGATTGTGAATGATAGAGTGGGAAGGAACTATGCTAGAACCATTGAGGACATAGAGAGGACATCCATGTCGGACCCCTATGGCATAGGGAGGACCTCTGTGCTGGTTTACAATGGTAACACAAGGAGGACCTTCATACCGATCAAACCACACATGGAGAGGACCTTTGTGTTGAGTGTTGATGAATCCAGGAGGACCTCTGCTTTGATGGTAACTGAAGTAGGGAGGGCCTCTACTTGAGATGGGCATAGAATGAGGAGGAACTTTATATTGATGATCCATGATGTGGGGAGGACCTCCTTATCCGGAATCATGGGCATGGAAATTACCATCATGATAGATTTTGACAAGATGGTGAGTATCTCCACTTGGTATAATGCTATATGGATTGGAAGGACCCCCATAGTAATGAGTTTTGGAGAAGGGAGGACCTCCACTCTAGCTGGTGATGGTATGAGGAGGGCCTCCATACCGGATCTCATCAGCATGCGTCAACCAGTGATGATTACTGGATGTGACAAAAATGGAAAGAGTCAACCTAGTCTTCTCTTGTGGTGGTTGAGGTATCGATTCCTATTGGACACTAGTAAATCCCTGATTCACATTGTAAGGAACCTAGTATAATGTATTTTGGGAAGAATGGGCCACTGGATCTGTATAAGCTGATTCCCACTAATAGGTATCTTCATGAGCTTCTGTCCTACAATGGCATCAGGTCAGCCAGACTAGGCCCTATGGAGCAGGGGTGTAGACCACCTATTCTTTGTCCTGAGGGACTAGATGGTGGAATTTACATATCCTAGCGGGAGACCTCCTTGGTGAATCCTAGGAAGTTTTCATGGACAGGATGAATCATATACCCTTACCTCATTGGTATTGGGGAGTGAGTCATAGGAAAATTCTGGGGAAAGGCCTCTAAAGTGATTGGATGTTGGAGTGGGGAGCAGGGGATCCTTATGCATCCCTTTGGGGTGACAGTGAAGGTGAGGCAAAGAAGCCTCCATATCATGGCGGGCCATGATCGTCATGGGGATGACCCCCTCCTATTCATATCATCATATGAGAGTGTTTATCACCCTCCTCTAAACAATTTTTGAGGGTGATATGGGGCGTAGGCACCCAATAGCTATGGTCGTGGTTGATGTATTGGAAGAGGTGGAGTCATGTGGGAATTCCTCATAGACATTTCTCTTACCCCTACATCTGTGGGCGGGGGGTGACTGGTTTTCTGTATCTTGAGTTCTGCAAAGAAAGAAGATTCAACTATTAGTATGGATAAAAAAAAAATCCCCAATTCCCTAGTGCATTTCAGTCTTCCATGGTTGGAAAGAGAGATCCACACTCATGATGTCATAGACCAGAATTCCCAACAATTAACTAACCCAAATTAGGATGAGTTCCATGCCAGGACCACTATTTTCTTGGTGGGACTTGGAACAAGATATATGGATATGGTGTCATGCATAGATGATGAGGTATTAAACACTAATAATCCCCACATTAAGGATAAGAGTTTCATGTTGAGTTTACCATTTTTTTCAATGATTTTTGTCAGGGAATGTCCACCTCACTATGCTCTCGTCACTCCCTGATGGACTATGTTGTTGCCCCATATTATCGCTTTCTGAATGCGGGAGACATTCATCACTTCTTAAGATATATCTTCTCCTTCATCAAAATGGGATTATGTGATCTTGGTCTCTGCTTCCATGGATTCCTCCATAGAATTCATCACATAGTCTGGGTCTCCCTTATAGATTAAGATGTTGTTCATGCAACTCCTTCCCAGTGCCATATTTTTGTGGATACTGGTAAACTACAATTCTTTTGTCTGTACAATTCAAAGGGTCATGTTAGGGTAGAAACCTTTGGTTAGGAGAGTAGTAATGTTAAGCATCGCTGTCATATTTGGATGCTGGAACATTTGTACACCTAAATTGTCCCTTATAAGAAGGGCTTCTCAAGGTTATGGAAACCTGAGGCATCCCACATAAATTGTGATGTATTTTATGATAGAGGAATTTATTTATAGGCTTTCCTCATAATCCCATGTTTAACACTGGTTAGTCCATGAATTTAATGTCTAGATGAGATGAATTAGATAGATCATAACACTTGTGAAGGTTGATCAGATGGGTATATCCCTAGGAGGAAGCACCTAGAAATTTTACTGGATGGATGGACTGGAACACCCAATGGGGATGAATCCAGGATTTCGTGTCCCATAAAGGGAAGATCAAGCACCATGAAAGGGAATGTCCCTTGTATGGAGTCACCAATATTGATGATTCAAGATTTACAATGAGGGAGGACCCGGGATGGAAAGTCCCATAAAAGGATGGTTTTACACCATGAAGACCGATCTGGACACCACCAAGGGAAGATCAAGGAGGTATACCTTAATGAGGGGGAAAACAAGGTTTACCTTTGGCTGGGATTGAACCTTGAGGAGGATTCCTATATACCCAGTTTAGATGACAGGGATAAAAAATCACATAGTTCTATGGATGAAGTGGGGCTTACACACTAAGACTACCCATCATAGGAGGATTTCTCTTGGATGGATTGTGTGGGGAATACACACTGAGGCTACCTAGATGCTTCTAGAAATAGTGATGCGATATATGGGGCTTACGAAAATGAGATGGCCCAGTGGATGGCATGATCACATCGAGATGTGGTGGCACAGGTAAGAATCAAGATTGATGTGAATGAAGTGGTAGAAATGGATAAAATGGATGGGTTGTCGAGGGTGTTTGAATTTAACCTCAGAGAGGCTTCCTACATATCCCAGTGGCTAGGAAAAAAATTCCACATAGTTCTAGGGGGATGATGAGTCACCTAATTAGGCAGATCGTGAGAATGGAGTGCATGGATAAGGACTTAAAAGAAGTGGAACCTATGGGTTTGGACATGATCCTCTTGAGACATAGTTGCTTAAAATAAATAGTACGATGAAAGTGGGTTATGGGCTTGAAAATAAAGGGGGTTTCTATGTATCCTAGTGACTAGGAATCAATGTCCATGTAGGTTGGGTATCCCATGCAGTTTAATGTCATACGATAAGAACAATAGTGAATCGACGTGAATATAATTGTATCAGGATTGAACCTCATGGATATTTCATACGTATTAAAGTGTCAAGGAATTAGATTCCACATATTCATAAAGTTAGGAGTTGGGGATTATACCTTAGGAGTTTTCCCAAGCATGTGGTGTGGGGATTATGAATTAAAGCTGCTCAAATGCTACTGCGAGCGATGAAGGGGTGAAAGGGGCTTATGTGCTCAGACGACTCATATGAGTGATGATATGGACACCAATGAGGGTGGATCAGTGAGGTTAACCCCTAGGGGGGACTATAGTTTACCTTTGGTTTTTATTGAACCTCATGGAGGCATCTTACATACCCTCTTTAAAAGACAGGGATCAAAACTCGCATAGTTCGGAAATGAGGTGCATGGGGCTTACACACCGAGGTGACCCTTGTGAGTGATAATATGGACACCAATGAGGGTGGATAATGGAGGATAACCCCTAGGAGGGGAACCAGAGTTTACCTTTTGTTATGATTTAACCTCATGGAGGCATCTTATGTACCCTATTTATAATATAGGGATAAAAAACCACGCAGTTCAGCAATAAGGGGCACATGGCTTACACACTGAGGCGACCCAGAGGGAGTCATGGTCACTATTAATAACTAATCCCACATGAGTTATTATTAGCGTGAGAAACAATAGGTAGTAGTAGACCTGAAAATCATGTCATGAAAGTTGTGGCCACGAGATGTGACATGGGGCTTATGCTCTGAGACGACATAAAGAGATAGATATTGGGGCTTTCTCGAGGAGGGATTCCCAAAGAGGATATGATTCCTTTCCATAAAGGAAAAGTGGATTTCACTACTGTGGAGATGACTGGGTGTGAATAATTCCCATGATGTGACACCCCATGTGCATTTCATGGCTTGAGACTACAATTTAATGACGTGTTTTGAGGATTATGGGGCTTGGCAGTTTAATGTCCTACAACTCAAATGGCGAGGACTCACTCTTCAACCATAAGAATTACATAACTTATTCCCACAAACACTTTGTGAAGGGAAGGAACCATTAATTATAGGGTATAATAGGGTGGAGGTGTGTTAAATTTTTGGGTCCACATTAATGTAGCTATGCGAAGAAAAAATAGCTAATAGTGTACCTATGCGAAGAATCATTAGGTAGAGAAACACAATAAGGAACACCACATGAGGGACCAAGAAATCCCCACGTACAAGCCCAGAGGGCTGTATGATGCTAGGTATCATAAAGCATGGGTCCTCAATTATAGGTAATTTATGAAGCTCTAGTGCTTCATGGTGGTCAGGAGCTTCATGAAGATAGGATCTTCACAAAGAAGGGTGACCGTGCATTGGCATAGAGGCATGAGTTGTAAGAGGAGTGCTTCAAGAAGGCTTAATTCTTAGAAAAGCCTCAAGTATCCTAGAGGTACTTCATGCTTCAAAAGGGGTGTATAACTTTATGAAAATCATCCATATCATAGGTAGGGGTAAATCGGAACAAGGGAAATAGGGTTTCATGATGCTCTAGTACCATTGGGAATTCATTTTTCTCTCAGGTTCACGGTGCTCGGGAGCTTCACGAAATTGGATCTCGGAAGGTGAAAAGTTGGGTTAACAATGTGTACTAGGGGAGGGGGTGGTGAGCTAGATATTTATAGGAAAAGGGGCCACACAATGCTCAGAGGCATGCCACAAAGAAAAATGATATCTATGAAGAGGCATGGGGCTTAGCGGACCCACAAATCCTACTGACAACTTATCTTGTGGCGATTGTAGGTCTCGTTAGACTCATGGAACCTTCCGTCAATGACACACGATTTTTCGAGGATTGGGGGGGGGGGTCTGTGGGAAATTACTTTACGAGGCAGACCTCTTTGATGATATTTGGGCAGTTTGAGCTTCGATTTTATCTCAATCGGCCATGATCTTCCTGGATTTATCTCAGGAAACATATTTCAATACCAATGTCTATTTACATTCAAATTCAACCAATGAGTATACCCACTCATTTAAACAAAAAAATATCAACCATTTAATCAATTCATCAACGCATATCATGTTAACATATGTAAAGGGAGTTAAACCATATCATGATCAAGAAATTCAATTTAATTCAATTTTAATTGGGCTTCCTCTTACTATAAAATCCCTAAAACAAACCCCTTGGGTTGTTAAATGATAGAAAAATCAATGAAATTACAATACACTCAACATTGGTGACCTTGGTTGGGGTAAAAACCTCCAAATAGAACTTGATGATGCTAAAGGGAATCCCTAACATATTCTATTTCCTTTAATTCAATTAAAAAAAAATTCATTTTTGGGGTTATGCTAGAAGGTCCAATAGGAGGTACATTGGTGACAAGCTTATTAAATCACCAAACCACGTACCATAGGTCCGTAGTAGAGTGATTGTCTAGTATCTCTTCATGATTTGAATTAGATTTGAGGAAAAATGAAGAATGTATAAAGAAAATGGTTGCACTTAAATAGAACAACTGATACCAAGATTAATGAGGAATGAAACAAAAGGAATTGAGAAATCATCGATGCAGATCCAATGAGACCATTGATGGTCAATTCTGATATCATACATAGAAGGTGGATAAAAAGATATAATTTATCTCAAAACAGATCTCTCCAAGTCAATCGATTGTCCACAAGAGATGAAACAGATGTAGGATTAACATATAAGGTTTTTAAGGGAGATTTTCAAATTTCATCCAAAATTACTAGGCCACATGGTTGAAAAAATTGGGCGCCAACCATGTGCCCTTCATTACAGGGAGGTTCACCCAACATGGTTTGGTTAACTATTTGAAAACCATATCTCAGTCCACTGTTAAAAATTGCATACATTCCCACACGGATGCGCACCCCAAATCGCACAGTTTTTCTAACTATGCGGCCTGTAGGAATCCACTATCCAGCCTCACATGGTTAGAAGTAACCATGGAACATTCCCTGGAAAGTTTCTAATAACTATGCACCAAGCCTTATTAAACTCAAATGTTGTGTTCTGGTCTCTAAACAAGCACCAGACACCCCCAAAACACCCGTCATAAAAAAGGGTACTCACATTAGGTTGTAATAAATCATTTTAACCAAAAACAAAAGGATATGTACCTTGTATGAAAACCCAGGTTCTTATAATCTTTCCCTAGTAAATCAATTCATACCCAAATTTCCCTCTCAAGGGTGCTCAAGATTATCATAATAATAACTATGACCAGTGATCACAAACATCAACCTCCGTCACCCAAGCCTCATCCTGTAAACACTCGTGCGACCATAACACCTATACTAGAGGAATTGATCATCCTTGAAGAACCTTTGTTATCCTATCAATGATATGAATAAAATAATTCTTAAAGGATGCATCAGTATATAACTAAAAATCCTCAAGATGGAAAGCGTGAGATGAGTTCGAATGATAATGGCACAATTGAGATATATGGAAGACATCATGCATGTCTCGGTACCTTTGAGGTAAATGAAACTGACAGGCTACCATCATGACTCTCTGTAAAATATTTAATGGACCGACATATCATGGAGAAATTTTACCCTTTTATATGATTCACATGTGTCCCATCCTCCGTGAAACACCTAAAAAGACATGATCTCCAACTTCAAACTCTAGAGGTATTCTGCAGCGATCAACATAAGATTTTTATTGAGACTGTGTAGTATCCATCCATTTCTAAATCAATTGGACCTTCTTAGAATTCTCTGACATGAGATATGGTCCTGGTAAAGATGCCTCACCAACCTATAACAGGTACTGGGATGATCAGCATGGACTATCATATAAAGCCTCATAAATTTCCATTTGTATCATCACCTGATAACTATTATTGTAGTAAAACTCAACCAAGGTAATGTGCCTCTCCCAAGAGCCCTCAAAATACAGAATGCCTACTCACATCTTTTCCTGAAGCACCTATATCATAATCTTTGACTAGCCATCAGTCTAAGGGTGGTATGTTTTGCTCAGAAACACCTGTGTACCATGTTCCCTCTGTAAAATCTTCTAGAAATGAGACATAAACTAGGTATCCCTGTTTGAAATGATACTTCAAATAACCACATGAATTCATACTATCTCATGGATATAAAACCTACCAATATCATATACACTGAAGGTATCCTTGATTAGTAGGAAATAAGAAACCTTCACGATCCTTCCAACAACAACCCACAAAATATCTTTACCTTGATGTGATCTCAATAAATCAGTCATGAAATCCTTCATGACATCATCCCATTTCCACTTGGGAATCAGTAACTCCTATAAAAGCCCAGCTAGTCGCTAATGTTCTGCCTTCACCTATAGACATGTGGAACACCTTGTAATAAAACTAGTTGCCTATCACTTCATACCTATCCACTAATACTATTGGTGTAAGTCACAATACATATTGGGAAAACCGAGATTCACTACCCAAGGAGAGGAATGAAACTCCCGCATAATCTCCTCATGTATGTCCAATGGAACCTAAAAATGACCATGGATATGAAGAATCTCATCATCAACTATGGTCTAACTAGGAGGAGTGTCCTCACCCACCATGCTCCCATAGAACATGTCCCTCTATATCTGACAACTAACTCATCCACACTATATCAATTACGGTAGAACTCATAGATATATATTCAAGAAAATCCTACCACTGATTATCCTACAGCTCCAAGTGTATCTTAGATAAAAATTCTATAAGATTCCACTAGAAAATGACTTCTCAAAATTCCTATATCTGAGTCCTCCTGCTCAGTTCATTGGCCACAACATTTCCATTTCTATGCATGTATGAAAGAAAAATGTCAAAAGACTCTAGGTACTCAAGCCACCATTACTACCTTAGATTAAAATCACACTATGTAAATATGTACATGATAATTTTGTGGTTCATGTACACCAAAAAATTCTCTCCCAGCAAGTAATGTCTCCAATAACACAGTTCATGAACAACTGTAGCTAACTCAAGATCGTGTGTTATCTAGTTCCTCTCATGTGGCTTCAGCTATCGAGAATTGTATTCTATGACTCTATCTACCTTCATTATCACAACTACAAGCCTGATACCTGACGTGTCGTAATACACAGTTTATCTCCATCCTCACTCTCATAGTATCAGGACTAGTGATGAAGTCAATCTCTCTTTCAACTCCTAAAAGGTTGTATCATAGGTATCTGAACATATGAACTTCACACCCTTCTTAGTCAATCCCCACAATGGTACTACTAAATTTGAGAAGTTCTATATTAATTGACTATAATATCTAGCTAGCCCCAAGAAACTCCATATATCAAAGATGTTCCTGGGATACTACCATAAAACTAAAACTCTCCCCTTATATAAGTCTACTGATACTCTTGTCTCAGAGATAATATGACTCAGGGAGTAAATCTTATCCACAAAAAAGTGGCGTATTGTGAGCTTAACATATAACTAATTCTCTATCAATGTATCCAAAATGATCTCAATAGGTTTGGAATGGTCAAGTTGATTGTGATAATACCCTAAGATATCATCCATGAAAACTACCACAAATGAATCCAAATAAGGGTGGAAAACTTGTCTCATCAACACCATAAAAACCACTGGTGCATTTGTAATACTGAACGATATAACCAAATATTCATATAGATCATACCTACTTTAAAAGGTTGTACGAGATATGTCTATAATTAGAACAAGAATATGATGGTATCCAGATCTCAAATCAATTTTTGAGAATTCATAATCTCTTCGATGTTGATCAAATAACTCATCTATCTATGGAAAGGGATAAAAATTCTTAACCATCTACTAGTTCAATTTACAATAATCCATACATAGCCTTAGGGTACCATCTGACTTTTTCTTAAAAAGGAACAGAAAACCCCATAGAGAAGTACTGGGTCGATTAAACCCATTTTCCTTCAAATCCACCTGTTTCCTCTTGATCTCCTACAACTCTGTCATATCCATCCTATAAGGAGTAATGGATACTATTGCAGATTTTGGAAATATATTGATAGAGAACTCCACCTCTCTCTCAGAAGGTAAAATAGAAAAGTAATCCGAAAAAACATACCTAAAATGATCAACCACTGGGGGAAAGTCGACCTGACATGATCCTAGATCATCCATATAAAAACTAGTAATCTCAGATGCCATTCTTCACATCCCATGATGCTATAGTCTAGATCATCTCACATGGGCATCCCATTAACCCTGGTGAATATAAACTACACCCTCAGGTGATGTGAAATTCACTCTCCGGTGATAGTAGTCAACATAGGCTTGATAAACCACTTTCCATTCCATCCTAAGTATGATTCCAAACCCGTTCATCTCGAGGAAAAATAGATTCCAAATAAAGTGAAACCCAATAAACTCAAGGGGAGTAGTCCCTATACTAATATACATCCTCTTTTCTAATCCCCAATAGAGTTTTAGCATCATTACACCCTCATAATGTAGTATAATGATCCCAAGGATTTTCACCATAGGTGTAGATGTAAAACTATGTGATGTACCTATATCAAAAAAGAGCATATACAAGATTTAAAGAAACTAAGATTGTACCTCTCACCATAGATAGCTAGACACCATTCTCTTTAGGTGTAGGTTACATAAGAAAGATCTGTCCCGAACCATGTCCTAGTGACACAACCTCTTTGCGCAAAATAGGCACACTCTGATGTCTCGGTGTAACTGGCGACTCACTACATCCACCGTGATCACCACCACCTTGACATGATTGACCGGTACTGCTCCATCTCCCTACCTCATGTGGAGATGAGAAACCTACCCCTGAACCTGGTTTTAAACCTAACCCCATACCAATCACTGTTGGAGGAAATGTCTTGTAGAAATGTTTCATGTGGCACATCCTGCAAAAATATCGACACACAACAATGTTGTGATCACTCTAATTCTTTATGTGGCCATGTCTACCACACCAATGACATAAAACCAAGCTACCAGTACTCACATCCCAACTAGTACTCATATCACGAGAATCCTCAAAATGACACTTCATTCCTGAAGATGCTAAACCACTGGGTCAAGAGACTACGCATCTCTACTATGCACCCCAACACCCCTTAGGTTTCACTTTGTAATCAACACATGATTTACAATTTCCTTAATAGAGGTCAATATGAACATGTTGACCTGAGATCAAACGACATGTTAGAGACCTTCCTTGAAGTGTCTCACCCTTGATAACTCATCAACGAGGCATGTCAGTGCAAAATGTTGAAAATCCATAAAGCATGTCGAATACACCATAACCATCATAGAACAATCCTATAGACACATGAAATTACTAAAATTATCTTACCATAGAGTCTTATGGTATACTTAGTCATATAATCAAGGTTAGAAATCAGTCCAAACCATATCTCATAGCTTGTCATCCTGGTTCAGTACATCCCACCTACTCTTTGCTGTTCCTTAAAGTATATAAGTCATGGGATCCAATATCCTCTTAATAGGTGTCTCCAGTTGCTCAAATATCGATAGCATAGTCTCAAAAACACAATTCAACATCCTATGGACATACATCCCTAAAAAATGTTGGAGAATGGTATTGTTGGAATCCACTCATTGCCTCAGCCATAGAAAAGGTAGGCTACAATGCTCCCAAAAAAGACTGCATGGAGTAATAAAACCCCTTGCAGAACTATTCCTCCACACCTATTTCTAGAACAATAGATGGTGCCATAGCTAGAACTAAAGGAGGATCCATCTATATCCCATGTACCACCTCCTCCAAAGCATGGTCATCGCCACCCTCCTAGATTATAATTAGAGGTCGTCATGGTGGAATGCCTCTATAATGCCAAACACACACCTAAGAAAAGAATGATATCAATGTTCATAGATCAAAAGTATAGGACTAGTCAAAACCATCTTATAACCAGGTCATACCACAAAACCTAATCCTAATGCCTGTACTATAAAAGAAAGAGTCACAAAATTCATTAGAGATGCTGCCTCCTTCCCACTCAAAATGAAGGTCTAGGTCGTGTTCTCTATTTTTCATCTCAAATTTCCATTTGAATTTAATATTCATTTTACATTTCATTTAAATGGTTGAACCAAATAGTGCATCAATTTCCAATCCATAAGGTCCTATAATCCTTATGAACCAAAATATGGCATGCATCTAATCCACACCATAACATGTTCCAATCCATCAGACTCATGGTACATGATTCATCATTCCATAATTGGCTACTCAGGATGTCTGTTGTATTCTAATCAAGAAAACACTTCTTAGGTTAAAACAGGTACTCTGAGTACCATCCATGTTTCTCAAATCCATACATATAATTATATCACAACAGAAAGTATATCTATCACAAAAACTATCACAACACCATACAAACAAGAAATGGATCCTATATGTCATGGAATAATGTATAGAATGTGATTTATAAGAAGTGACTAAAATGATGAAAGAGATGTAATAACCTCATCTAATCGGGTTTCAAAATTATAGAACCCATGATCATATCAATAGAAACATCACAACTCAAGTGCATCACCCACCGGTGGAACGAAATAAACTGAAATAGTCAAAATCTAGAAACCGTCAATTTCCATTTGTGAAAATTTGGATTTTTCCTGTATGTGGGTAAGTTATTCCCCGACAAAACTCATTGCCAAATTCTAATTTCTTCCAATACCCATCTATTTTCACAAAATAATAAACCAAAAAAATAAAATGCTCTGATACCACTTTGTAATATCTTTGGTCTAGATGCCACTCAAAAGTGCCCTAAGCCTGGTTGGCCACATGGAATCAAGCACATTTCCCCAATATCTAGAGGCTTTTGACTTGCAGTGAAGGCCTCGAGTGTGTATATGGGGAGACTATTCCCTCCTTATCAAAGTTTAACACAACTTAATATCAATAATAGTCAATAGAAAAAGTAGATACAAATCCAGACAAAGATAATTAAAAAATATAAGAAGATATATATAACAATGCCAAAAGATTCTCTTACACAAGGATGATGATACATGTCTCTACAAATCATAAAAAAAGGGTACAAAATAGTACAAAAGAATAAATGTATCAAAATAAAAAATGATAAAAATCACTATCTCCCAATTGCATCGTGAGCCTCATCTTGGTCCCGTGCTCCCATGCTCCTAAGCATGGCACAAAATTAAGCATTGAACTGTGGGAGATTTCCCCGATCCCTACCTGTATCCATAATGTCTATATGGGTACCCAATAATGGCCTAGAAAAGGTGTGAGATAAAATCCTAGTAGGTAACCACACAAAGGTCTATAGTAATCTTGGATATATAATATAAGCTATGCACTATGAAAATAAATCATTTAGTAGTATGCAAGTAAAGTTAACATGGAATTTATGTACAAAGAAATTGATAATGAATAAACACGTATTACTCCCTCAAAAACAAGTTCAAGGCTCCTATCACAAGGCAGTAGTAAAGAAAAAGAAACCGCCATGACCTCACCGCACATCCAGACATAAAATGCCAACCATGACCTTTCTATACAATCAGAAGTGTCAGAATATTCAAGACCAAGCCATATAATCACACATTCCACATTTACCATGAACGTTCCATATAATCATAGTGTTAGACCACAAAGGGAAAGATCCAAGGTGTAGAATACCAAGTTATCCTCATCGTGTTCTAGGATCATCTCGATGTAAACTTGGTTAGACTTAAATTGGGGTCCAATGAGCATGTCTACTGACCATGTCCACTACGATCCCAAGACAAACTAGATCTAAGGGGTAGAAAGGCCCAAATATCCCATGAAATCAAGAACTGGGGATCAATATCTATCCAAGGCATCCAATATCATGTTCAAGACCCATGGGAGAAATAATCATAGATTCTAAGTTAATCATTCATCATTTAATCCATTTATTATTTCATACCATATGTGTTCACCAACTCATATAGCCATTCACATCCAAACACAACCAATGAGTATACCCACTCATTTAACCATTTACATTCAAATTCAACCAATTAGTATACCCACACATTTAAACCAAACTATATGAAACACTTAATCAATTCATCAAGTCATGTTATATTAACATATGGAATGGGAGGAAAACCATATCCTAATCAAGAAATTCAATTCAATTCAATTGTAATTGGGCTTTATCTAACTAGAAAAGCTCTAAAACACACCCCTTGGGTGACAAAGGGAAACTCAAGGAAATAACAAGGAATGCCCCATGGGTGACCTTGGTTGGGGAAATAACCTCCAATACAACACAAGGAAGCTAAATGGAATCTATAACATGTTTCATTTCCTTCAATTCAATTAACTAATTCATTTTTAGGGCCGAAATAGAAAATTAAATTGGTGGAACATTGGAAAATACCTTATTAAAGCAAAAAACAAGATGGTAAAAGTATAGATGAACCACCATAGGTTCTTAGTAGAGTGATCATCCAGTATCATCTCCTAATTTGGATCAGATCAGAAGAAAAATGAAGAACAGAAGAATAACCTAAAATTAGGGAATATTAGCTTCCACTTAAATATCATAGATGGTACCAAGAAGAATGTGGAATTAAATAAAAGGAATTGATAACTTACTAATATAGATCTAACGAGACTAACGATGCTCAATTTTGATATTAGATGGATCATATAGATTAAATGATACAATTTAGCTCAAAATAGTGCTCTTAAAGGCAAGAGAGTGTCCACGAAAGAAGCAATTGATTTAGGTTTATGTTATAATGTTTTTAAGGGTGATTTTTTAATTTCATAAGAATGTATATTAGAGAAAAAATTTATCTGATAAAAATTTCCCTGCTCTTTCAAATTCCACAAGACCCATATCCTCCTATCCCTCAATAATAATCTCAATGAAGTGATCCTGAAATTCCAGCTATGTATCTATGAGAATTTCATGGTGAAATTTGGGAATCTCCCTCTCTTTTTCAATTTATTCTTCAGATTCATCTTCAAATACATACAAAGATACTTCCCTACTCCATTTATCCTTATAAATTGAGTTTATTTCTTGTGAAATCAGATGCATCATTTTCTTGGCTTTGATTAATAATTATTCATTAGGAATTTTATCCCACTACCCACATATACAATCTTGAAATTCTATTATTAAACTACTAATTACTTTCACCAATGAGTAGACTAATAATGAATCTAATTTAAAATAAATAGTGCCAATCACTGTTTCTATAAATAAATAAATGAAAAATAAAAAACCAATAAGAAAAACTTACCTCTTTGGTAATGACACCATTTTTTTCTAGTGCTTTGTTTGAACTGTAAAAGACACATTTATATTCTCCCAAGATATAGCACATTGGATAACATTGGGGTCATCTTAAAGAGTTAGTGCATTTTACTTGGTATTCATATAAAATATTATTATTATTTTTTTATCAATTTTTAAAGTAGTAAAATAACATGAAAATAGTAGATAATAAATGAGATGAAAACAACAAACAAAGAAATATAACAACAAGGAAGTGGAAAAAAGGTTAACAAGAATTAAAAGAAGCTCCAGGAAGATGTAATGACCCCAACTCTAGTGACCAAGAGATAGTGTCTACATTAGTACATTAACATTGATCCAAGGGATCTAATTTTAAAGGTTTAATCAGTTTAGTAGTCTTAAATAACCAGATACATAAATGATTCACATATTAAATTAAAAATATAAAGTACATATCATAAAAAACATTCTTGAATCCTTGATATTATTCATTATATCCTTATTCATATCCTTGGTAAATGAAAACAAATAAAATAGTGAGCTCAGATACATAGTAAGGATAATCAATATGGAAAGGTAAATAACTAAAAAGACATACCATTTAATTAATAACTTGGAAAGAAAATGTATCCATAGATAATATCAATTTATTAATATCATATATAATAATAACCAAATTATCAAGGAAGTAAATGATTAATATTTTATATCATGATCTCAGACATCATGATAACTCTACCTTCAAATCCTTTTTCCCAAGATAGTTTAAAACTATGGGTAGGTATACACCAGAAACCCATTTAATGCTAGCTTACTGATTTTCTCTTGAGACCTATAGATTAATCAAAGAGATACATAATTATGTGCTCTACCTATTACTTTATTTCCAATTTATTTATCATATATTTAATGATCAATTCATTTCATAAATAATATTCATTATAAATAAATATTTGTATTGAGTAAAGAATATATATTTATTAACATTTCTCCAGTCAATCAAATAACCATATACAAAAATGGTATATGGTTTAGGAAATAATCATATAAATGATACAACTAATACGTATATTTGATAGAAATATAATTTCCAATTATTATAAGAAAGTTAATGTTTCAAGGGACGGTTAATCTCTACAAAATGAATCAAGAGATGAGACATGACTGTCAGAAAAGTAGATTTGGTAGTAAAATAAATTCTTTTAAAGAATAAAATATAATGGAAATGAAACATTTAAAATAATTTTTCATAAAGTGTATTCTTTTTAAAACTATTTAAGTCGTATATAAGAAGCTAAATTGTGGAAAATAATTATAGCGGCAGGAAAGGTCATTAACACTGTATACGTTAAAAAGAAAATATTCCTTTTGAATTTTAATAAAAAAGGTTAAAATTAAAACTTTCGAGGGAAAAATTATAAATATTAATTTAAAACCGTGTAAAAAGTCATGTATAACATAAAATCTCCTTAATAAATTATTTGATTAATAAAAATGAATTTTATAAAATTATGTTGAGAAATTTTCATATTGAAGAAAAATATGCCCGATCAAAAATAGAAATATTATTAGATTTTCTTTTAAAAATTCCCTTTGAAAGTGTAAAATGAATTGAATCATGAATAAAGAGATATTCATGTTAATTTCCCAATAGGGATAGTATATACACCACATTAAAAAACTTGGGGCATAATATTAAAATATGTCCCAATGAAATGAAATTGAGACATAATCCCATACCTAGCGTTCAACTTGTCTTGTGAGTTATTTTGATCCCATGTATAATAAATTTATATTTTATATACTTTTATACCATAAAATTATTCATATATATAATATCATATATGATCCATTTATAATATTTTATCACCTGTTTGTTAACAATCTTTTATTATTATCATTATTTTGGGTGTTAACTGCTTTGTTTTTTAAGTATGTTTTGATTTGGTAGTCTCAGTCCTTGCTTCTTTCTCATGGTTCTATCATCACCAGAATTTTATTCAAGATATAAATATTATATAAATTCAATATTTATATATATATAGAGTGATTCTTAAGATATATTTATAGAAAAATGATTTACAGCATTCATGGAGACGATAGGCCGTACGTACACATGAACACTATTTCAACTTTTTGACTAATGGAATGAAAGAAAATAAAATAACATTTAAACTTTAAAAAATCATTATTATATCATTTATAGCATATATATTTATTTAATCTAGCCTTATTACCATCCATGTAATTTTTATATGGAAAACGAATCACATCACTTTGTGGAGGTGGTAGTCCACACGCACGCACGAGCGATAATATCATTTTATAACATATTAGAAAGTATGAAGTTATATATGATATTAAAATTACTGAAGTCTATTTATTTCATAAATATCAAATGCATTCATTACATCCATTTTATAACAATCCAAGTAAATTGGTGATGAAAAACGAATTACACTACTACATGGAGACGATAAACTGTACATATGCACGAGTGATGTTTTTACTTTTTATAGGATGGAAAGGAGATATAATATGGTTTTACCATAATCATAATCACATATAATTAGATTGATAATACTATATTTATTTTCTTATTATGTGTAAAACATTTTAATGGGAATTAGAATAAAAATAGACTTAAAGGACATAATAAATATGATCACCTCTTCTTTTGTAGACTTCTTTTAGATATCTTCTTAAGGGAATTAGGGTAAGTATTTTGGAATGGAGAGAACCTCTATAACTTGGATAAGGCTGTTTAGGATAAACATTTTAAGGTTTTTTTGAGATATATGGCTCAAAGTGGTTTGAAGAATTGAGATAAGGGGTGTCCTTTTATAATTGAGGGGAGGAGCATTCTTGGAATCTCTTAAATTATTAAATTAATATAAATTAATTTTCAATTCTAAAATGGATCCAAGTTGATAATATTTAAATATAATATTATGATGATTCAAAATCATATCATAAAATAAAATTTATACAAGTTTATACTATGTTTTTACCCTTATCCTTTGGTTTTAACCTCCCTTAACCCTTTTCACACTTACTGCGATAATAAGGTTTTTTGATCTTTAAGGGTCAAAGATAATTACTATAAATTTAAAAAAAACCCATAAATGGGCGTTTATTGATATTTTCAATCATATAATAATCAATTTTCTAAATATTAAATTTTAAGGAATTTTAAATCATTTAGTAAAATATTATTTATTATAAAATCTCATTAATGTCAATTTTGTAACTATTCATTTAATTTAACATTTAAAACTACAATAAAACTAGAGAAATAAAATATAATTAATTAAAAACTATTTAATATTTCATTTTAATTTAAAAAAATAATGGAATACAATAATTATTTAAAATAATATTACATTTAATATTTTTAAAATAATTTATTTTAATTTTCTATTAATTGAATAAATATTATGTTGGGGTTTTACAGTTTCTATCAGAGAATGTTTTGTAGAAACATTGGGAAATATATTTTAAATAAACATAGATAACATGATAATTATGATAATCCTATATAATATTTGAGAACTTTTACCATTAAATTTATTTTATTCTATGGATCTATATTCTTGGTTATAATGAGCTAACTCAACATGTGAAATTATTTAGTGATGGCACCTAACAGAAGAAGTCAAAATCCATTTAGAGTTTAGGGATATCTATAATGAGAAATTAAATATAGATAGTGTTACAACTAACTATATCCTAGATATATTAGGATAATTGACTCAGGTTAGGAAAAATAATTATTCCCATATAGAAAAACATGTTGTTCCACAAAATAATTCTCCTATGTTGGATTGCTCAATGAAATAAAATCCTCCATCTTTTAGTGGAACTAATAATCTATTGGCAGCTAAGAAATTAATTAAATTTCTTAAAAATATATTTCTATATTTGGTATGTAATGAAAGTGAAAAGGTTATTGTATTAGTTTATTATTTGAAAGGTGATGTCGTTCAATGGTAATCATTGATCCAAAACACTAAAGTGGCTGAATAAATAGAATGTACAGAGTGTATAAAATTTAATGTTATATTAGTCAAGAAATAATTTCATCTTGATCCACCATATGATATGTATAGATAATTCTCCAATATAATACATAAGTAATAGGAAAGTGTTACTGAGTATGAGGAAAAATTTAAATATTAATAAGGCCTGCTACGAAATACGTATGTAATCTAGAAATTAATAATAATAATTAATTTGATGGAATTAATCCAAGCTTTAAAAGGGCACTAGTTTCTCCATTATGATGGAGAAATAATTCTCTAATTCATGTATTTTAAAGGAAATCAAGAGAATAAAAGGATAACCTAGAATTAATGATAAATAAATGAGGTGATTGAAAAAAGGAAAGGATAGAACTTACCATATGGGATAATTATTAAAAGAAACACCCTGGTACTTTTTTGAAGGAGGAGGATTATGGATGATTCTATTATTCTTGATAAAACTAGTATATGTTCTTAAAAGAATCTATGGAAATAAATTTTTTTCATAACAATTCATATGTATCTCTAAAATGATAAAAGTTGGAATATATAGTGCTAGGGTTTAATATTTGATAATTGCACATAATCCCTTCATCATTTAATAAACCTAAATATTCCCCATGCCTATAATAATAATAATAATAATAATAATAATAATAATAATAATAATAATAATAATAATATTTCACGGAATCCTGTAACCCACAAAATTTTAAATAACATTTTATTAAATAAATAATTTCATATTTATTTAAATGACATCTAATGATTATATCATTCTTGTCATTGGGTTCTTCACTTGACCAAATTATCTTCACTAGTATTTATCGAATCTCAAATAAAAAAATATTATTCATTTCAGAACTAAATAAATATAATATTAACGTTATAATGAAAAAAATATTTATTTTAATATTCACATAAATAAATGAAAATTTAATAAATAAATATTATTTATTATCTTGTGAATAAAATAAGTGACTAATAAATATTCTACTTGGTGGTCTTATGAATAAATATTTATTTTAATATTCAACTCAAATATATATTCTAATTTGAATATAATTAGTGGACGAATATTTATAATAAAAAAATCCAAAATAAATATTATTCCTTGGTCTTAATAATATTATTTATTACAACCACTAAACTCAAATATATTTTAATTTAGATCTTGAGTACACTTGGTGTGTGAGCCTCTAGGACTATTTCTTAGTGGAATTAGGTAGGCTTACCTAAAGTCTAAGATTAGTTTCTAACAACATTTCAAGACACCCAGAGTGAAAATGTTAATATGGCAATGACAACTGAAATACCCTAATATTTTATGAAATATTTTTTTCAAATAAATTTATTTTCTTTGATAGATTGCGATACATGAAACCCACAATCTAAATAAACCGTAATATAGTTTATCGTTATCACGTGGCTATTAAATTTTAAGGTATGAATAGGAAAAAATAATTTATGAAACATATATGGTTAAAAATGTAAAAAATAAATTCATTGTTTATTAATTGATTACAAATGAAAATAAAAATCAATTAAAAGTAAAAGAAATGTTTTTCTAAAAACTATTTGTATTTGTGCAATGTGTTTTTAGCTTGATAAATTAAATTAATCTCTATTTATGAATTATTTTAATGGAATTAATATGTTAGATTCAATCGAATGTGTTATCATTCATCTAATGTCTTTCTATCCATGAGATTGGAATAATTGAGTTTTATGTTTAAAAACTGTATTTTTCTAAAAAGTGGTTTTCTAGCGTTCTGCACACTTATTTTAAAATTATATTTTTCTAATTCTAGAAAATTTATTTTAAAACATAAAAATAATTTTTAAAATAAAAATTTCAAAACTACCTTGAAATAAAATTTGGACAATTTTATGGAATGATTAATTTTTCAATGAATAGTGAGAAATAGTGATATTTATTATAAAATGCCTCTTCGTTTAAATCATTTAAAAAGATATATTTTATTTTAAAATAATTTTAAAATTAAAATTAGATCAAAAATATTATTATTAATCCAATTTATGCCACTGTAATCAATTTTATGTTAAATTTTTATATATAAAACTTTTATACTTATGAAAAAATTTCCTTAGAAAACTGTTTTTCCTTGCATTTATGAGTGTAATTTTAAATTAATTTTTTCCACTTATGTGAATTGAATTTGTTAAAATGGGTTACATATTTTGAATAATAATAATTCATATTATTTAATAAGTTTAACATAATTTTTTTCATAAATAATAGGAAAAAGGAGTAAAAATTAATAAACATTGTTTGGGTTAAAATGAGTTTGCCATGCGGGGGGGGGGGGGGGGGGTTAAACCAAATGATAAGGTTACGTTTTCTAATTGAAATTGTATAAATACTATTGTATGGATATATTTATATCTTATATTATCACAAATTAAAATATAACAACATTTGGAATCATTTATCTTGGTAATGACTTTATCATTTTATATTCTTTTAGGAAATTTTCAGGTGGTTTCAAAGTGGGTCCTCTCCCCCACGTATAAAAGGAGATATCATATCCTATCCTATAAAGTCTTAAATGTCATTTTGGTTAGAAAAATACCTTCCCAAAAATCTTCCTTACATCCTTCCCTACTACCCATATCCCCTGCTTTGATCAGAAAACCATCCTAGAAAGGCTTTAGGTATTAACCTAAAGAGGTTGACCCAAAGGAGGTATAATTCTTAAACATGCATTTTCATTTTATTTCTTATTATATCTATTTAGAATATCCTTAAAATATTTTCAAATAATAATAAAAGTATATTCTATATTTTCAGATGTTTTTATGTTAATGGAATAACCTATATCCATCTCTTCTTCTATCAAAAGGGAAACGAAACCGTCTACCGTGTGTATAACGAACTACCGCCACATGAACCAGTATAATCTTGTTACATCACCACCTCTTATAGATGGATATAATGATGAATTTAATGTTTTATATAATATTTATTACATAATTATACTTCTATAATTATAATATCATATCTACCTTTTCACCTTCCAATCCATTGGAAAATGATATTCTTTGTTAGTGCGTAGGTGTGGACTACCACCTCCAAGAAGCGATGTGAGTCATTTTTCATTTTATTTTTACATAGATGGTAATAATGATATATTTTATGAATATATATTATATATATAATATAATAATAATTCTTTAACGGTGAATTATTAATTATCTTTCTTTCATTCCATCCCTAAAAAAATGAAAACAACGTTCATGCATACGTACAACCTACCATCTCCATGAACGATGTAATTCATTTTTATATCTCTAAATTTTATGGATTTTTATAAATAAATATATAATGAATATATAAAATATTTATATAATGATTAAAATTCTATATATTATGGAACCATGATCTAAGTACAAAGGTAAAAACTACTGAACCCAAATATACATGAAAAAAAAACAATTATTACCCGAAGGAGTGATTTTAGAAAATAATTATTTATAAACATGTGATAAAAGGTTATAAGTAAATAATATAAGTTATTATACATATGATTATTATTCTATAATATATTTATAATAAACCTATATCTATTATACATTAGGTTCTATTATGCACAAAGAAAGTCAAGACTTAAGGAAAGGGATTTTCGTCTCGCTTTTATTTTCAAGGGACACATTCCATATTCACAACTTACTTATTTTATGTGGTGTATATACTGACCGTTAATATATTTTATGATTATTATTATTAATTTTATTGGTATTTACATATCAATATATTTTTCCTTCCTTAATGGGACTTACAATTCAAAAGTTTCCATAGTGGTAAGATTTTTATGTTACCATCTCATTATTTATCAAGATTGTTTATGATTAAGTTTTTAATGATGAAATATTATGATATACCTATCAATAAACTCATGAATTTTCTTATCCCATGGTTATTTATTGATAATAAATATTTTCATTTAATTTTATTCTCTTTATGAACTCAAGAGACAGAAATAATATTTTTACTAAAATCTATCTTTATTAATTTATATAGTCAAAAATCCTTTTTCTTTCGATCCATGTTTTCTAAAAAATGTTTTCAAGAATATTTTTAATATTTTTATATTATTTTTTAAATTAATTTTACCAATTATTTTTTTACAAAATGACTTAAAAGTAATATTATTTCATTTTTCAAATAAGATACTTTTTGACTTTTTACCAAAGTGTGAAAGGAATGTTTTCCTTTAACTTGTATGACATGAACAAAATTTTCCAGAATCATGACCAATGGATGTTTTAAATATTCATTTATAAGTTTCAAGGTTTATTTTAAAATAAAAATATTTTACCATTATTTTTTGAATTTCTTGTTTTTAGAAGGTGATTTTCAAAGTGGAAAGGTTAATTTATTCAAGATTGTATTAATGATATTTTAATGGTATTTCTATTAATAAACGACACAAACCTTGATTTACTTATGATATATTGGGGATATGATCTGAGGATAATATCCATATTCTTGCCCTATATGGTTTATGATTATAGAGAAAATAGGTTTATGAAACCTATTCATTTTTCAGTTGTTCTCATATGATGATTTGGTGAAATGACTATAAGACCCATTTCTTTTCCATGGGTTATGCTATGATGAAATGTTTATGAAAACCATTTTATTTCGGAGGTTATGATATGATGAATTATTTATGATCTTATAGTGCAAATATGTATGATTTTCATTATTTTATGGGGGTTACCTGAATTATATATCCCTTAAATGCATAGGGAAAAGATGGATAACTCATGTAGTAAGTATGTTATGTGTAAACCTAATTTCATGTTTACAATTTCATGTATATACCTAGATTTCATTTATATAATATTAAACATATCCCAAGTCTTAATTTTCATAATTTTATGTGTGGACACAACTTTCATGTCTATAATATTACACATAGACATGGTTTTTATGTCCATAAGTTTATGCGAAGGCCTGATTTCACTTCCACAACTCCTGAACTGGTTTAAATTGAATATTTTTTATACTTTAGAGGAGTAGGAATCTATCTCACATTCCCGTAGTGATTTTAATAAGGTCTTGGTATTCATTTCATTCAATATTGAACACTCTCTAAGGATTAGTACAAAAATTGACATTAGTGATCTATCTTGAAATTAGATTGTGGTTCCCCTTAGCAGCTTCTAGTTTACTTGTCTTGGGGCCGGTGACCCTCTTATCCTGGTGTTTTTTCTCATGTTTTTTGGTTTGGTGGGTTTTTGGTGTTATTTTTGTCTGGGTTCTCACTTTTTACCTTAATAGTTTTCATTATTTCTAAAAATAAAATAAAAATGGAATTGGATGGACAATTTTATGTTTTTCCACATTCCTATGTCTATGTTATGCTCTCATAGATCATGATCATTGATTTCTTTATGAATCATATCTTATGAACTTCTAAGATTTATTTCATGACTTAGGATTATAATTAATTTAATGTAGTTTATGGTTTTAAAATGTTAATCTTATGTTATCATGCCCTTATGCTCATGTTATACCTAAGTGATCATTGATATCACCCATATTTACCCGTATTGGGAATCTAAGCTCAACCTTTATTTTGTTTAATTTCCATAAGTAATGAATAAGGTTTCTTGTAGGGTATGTATAAGAAGTCTAACATGTGGAAATATATTTATGAGAGAATTTGAAGATATTTTCTGAAATAAGAATATTTTTTATCTAGTCTCCAAAGACACTAAACCTTTATAATCCTCATGTGTGTTTTTATATAATAAAAAAATATTCATATGATTAAGATGTAATATATAAGTATGAAAATTGTGGGTCACTATAGTTTATATCATAGGAAAGGTTTTGTTAACATTTGGACACTGGGATGAGAAAACATTATTAGGAACCCTTAGGATAATCCTAAGTATAATAGAAGATACTAAGTTACCGTAAAGAAAGGAACATTATTTTCTTAGAAAAATACCCCTACCTAGATACTACAAGTGGATGTGGTTTTAGAATAGATTCATATAGGGGTACTAATGAAAAATGGTCCTATATCCCATGTAATTCATGGATATGAGGTGGATACATGGTGGGGTGGGCCTAAAAATTTTGACTATTAAGAGCACATGCCAATGCGGGTTGAGCCCATGTGGGTACAGACCATGGTGGGTTTTGCCCATATGGGTACAGGCTAACCCGTGGGCCTGATTTAAAAGAAATATTATTATTACAATATATGATTCTTTAAATTTTAATTTTTTTTAATAAAAAATCATGACCATGACATATAATTTATCATCATAATGGTCGTATTAATTTTCCATTCATTCACATGTGAATTTTAAAGAGGTATATAATTATTATTTTACTATGATATTATAAAATTTATATATTAATTATAGACCTTATTCACATGGTGTTTCATACCAACTCTTGAAAAATGGAACCCATCTCCCTTACACATGGTTTCAAATTTATAAGAGTTATTATAATCATAATTTTTTTGGTTGATTTATTATAGTTATTATTTAATTTTTTTTGTTACCAGTAAAATAGGAAAGGACCTCATGGGAACTATAACAACCTCTTATGAAACTGATTATCACCTTGGGAGTCATTCTTCATTCATAGGTCTGACTATTCACGTCATCACTCATCCAAAATCATCATTCATCATCCATCACTGTTCACACACATACTTTTTATCACAATGGTTCACCACCGCATCAACATTTTCGAATGCCACCATTAAGCCATCAAAAATGTTTCATAACATATCTTAAATCTCTAGCTATTGTCAATCCATAATCCTCCCCAAAACTACCCTTATGAATGAGAAAAAAAATAAAATATTTAAATGATTATAAATAGTATATTTTTTAAAAGTGGGAAAGCCCGCATGCTTATGCAAGGTGGGGTGGGCATGAAATTTTTTGTTCGCGTTCTATACGGGATTTTGCGGAAAAACCCACATGGGCTAAAAACCGCATGGGCTTGGTCCACTCGCCCTAACTCACCCATCTCATATTATTATCTAGGAGAAATTACCCTAAAAAGAGTTGTTCGAGTATATCATATTAATCATTATGGTTCATAGTGAGTGTTCCCTTATTACACACTTGGTTTGGAACTCCCGAGGGATACACTTGGGATAATTTAAATTTTATTTGCAAAAAATTATAAAGGATTAGAATAGATGATGACCATGAATTCCCTAGGTTAAACCCAAGGTTTCATATATTGAAAAGAAGGTGTTATGATTTAGACATCCTATAAATGATTGATCAATCTGATCAAAGATACCCGATAATCAGGCTTATCATTTTGGTTTTACTATGATATTAAAGATATAATGATAAATTTGGGGTGTTTATAGGTATTGAAAAATATTTAAGTACCTTATTTGATATTATTCATATGAATTACTATATATCATAAAAATTCTGTAGGAATATTAATTCCCATCATCAATGATTAGATGTTTAATTAGTAGTGAAAACCCCTAATGGTATGGTGATCGCATCTAAAGTCTATTATTCTTCTTTCAATGAAGTTAGTGGGAATGTGATTTCTAAAAATCTTATTATCCCCCAATGGTTGAATTTGGTGTTATATTTGGTATGTATTGACTTTATCTACATAAATCACACATCAATTACTATAGAAGTAAAGTAATGTTTGATATTATGATGAAACCTATGATCGTCTATCAGTGCGATGAAAAATATGAACTTCCTATGGTGATATCATCTATTATATGGGTTTTGATTCATATTCAAAAGTGGTTTTTTATCGTTTATGGTTATGTAGATACTCAAAATCGATGATATGACTATTTTGTGTGATTTTTTAATGTATTTCCAGAAAAGTTTCTATGTCTTCCACCTAGTCATGAGGCTGTGTTATCAATAGAATTCATAATTGGTGAAACACATATTTCAAATACTCCCCATAGAATAGCCGGAATTAAGTTATAGGAATTTAAGAAGAAACTCTAGGGGAATCATAAAAATGGATTTATTTGGCCATGTGCATCACCTTGGGGTACACATTTTCGTTTTTTAAGAAGAATATTGGTTAAATGAATCTATGAATTATTTATTAAGAACTTAAAAAGATAAAAATAAAAAATAGGTATCCTCTTCCCCATATTTATGACATGTTTGATAAACATTATGAAGCTCAATACTTTTCTAAGATTGGACTTTGTTATAGATTTCATCTATTGACAGTTAAGTAGGAGGATATACCCAAGAAAACATTTAGTACAAGGTATTGACAATATAAATATATAGTGATCCCATTTGGTCTTACTAATCCCCCTGTTATCTTCAGGGATTTAATGAATAAAGTATTTAGAGATTACCCTGATTAGTTTGTGGTAGTCTTTATAAATGACATAATTAAATATTCAAAGATAAATCAAGAACATGAAGACCATTTGAGGATTATACTAAAGACCCTAAGGAAGAAGAGGTTGTTTCAAAAATTTACTAAGTGTGAATTTTGGCTATAGAAAGTCTCATTTTTTGGTAATATAATCTCAAGTGAGGGTATATCGATGGATACATAAATGAAAGAAGCTATTGAAATTTGGCCAAGACTAACAATAGTGACTGATATATTTAGTTTTCTAGGTTTGTAGGGGTATTATTGATGCTTTGTGGAGAATTTATCATGGATTTATAATCCACTTACCATGTTAACTCAGAAGGGATTTATGTTCCTTTGAACATATGAATGTGAGGAAAATTTCAAGACACTAAAGAGAAGGGTTGTTAGTGAACATATCCTTACATTATCACGTAGTGGAGAAAGATTTGTAATCAATAATTATGAATAGGTACTCGGATACGTCCTCATGAAAAATGATATGGTTAGAGCTTATTCCTCATGAAAATTTATGGGCCATGATAAAAATTTCCCAACTCATGATTTGGAGTTAGCTATAGTAATTTTTTTCATTTATGATATAGAGACAATATAATTATGGGGGAAAGGAGTTATATATGTAATGAATATAAAACATTAAAGTATATATTCACTTATAAATATTTGAATATGTGCTGTAGAAGATGGTTGGAACTGATTAAATATTATAACTACTGAATACATTATCACCCTGGGAAAGAGAACCGAGTGACTAATTCTTGGAGACTAAAGGATCATACTAGATTATCTATGATGAAGATAAAAATACAATATTTCTGAATTTATAAATGATGGATATTCAAAATAATTAGGGAATGAGAGAAATCTTATCTTTCTCAAATGAGTGTTAAACATCTATCAAAGTAAAGATTAATGAGGTAGAGAAGGAACATGAAGAGCTGCCGAAGATGGTTAGAATTTTTTATAAGTTAAACCTTGATTGTGATGGAATTATAAGGTTAAAAATCAATGTATGTGTTTCACCCATACCATATTTGAATAGGGATTTGATAAAGGAGGCTCATAGTTCTTCATTAACTATTCACCCTAAAAGTAAAAATATGTATAGATATTTTAAAGAGTATTTATGGTGGGACAACATGAAGAGAGATATTGTAGAATATGTATCTCATTTCTTGGTATGTCAGTAAGTTAAGGCTGAGATAAAAAAGTCTATGGAGATGTTACAACCATTACCCATACCATAATGGAAACGGGAAAACATCACCCTGGATTTTTTCATCACACTCTCTAAAACATATAAAGGAAATAATACTATATGGGTTATAGTTTATATCATTAAAAAGATAGAAAAATTCATCACTATAAGAGAATATTTATCTATAGATCATTTTTTCATAATATACATTAAGGAAGTGGTATGGTTGTATAGAGTGCCACATTCTATTATATGTGATCATGATCTAAGGTTTACCTTGATGTTACGAAAATGTCTTTAGTAGGATATGATTATAGAGTTATGTTTCAACAATACTTATCCCCACTAGACAAATTTCTAGTCTTACTGGACCATTAAAACCATAGAGGATATGTTTAGATATTGTTATATATATTTCAAAGGTGGTTGGTACCAACACCTTCCTCTAGTTGAGTTCTCTTATAATAATAGCTTTCACTCAAGTATTTAGATCGATCCTTACATATAACTATATAGAAATAAGTGAAGAATTCTAACATGATGGAATGAAGTTGGAGAAATAAACTTATTAGGACTTGACCTAGCCAAGGAAATGGAATAGAATGTTAGATTCATTTAGCAGAACATCAAGGAAGCTCAGAGTTGATAGAAACTTTACACTCACAATCATCAGCATGATCTAGAATGTGAATTTGGTGAGAAGTGTTTTTGGTTAATTTCTGCATTGAATAAGGTTATGAGATTTAGGAATGAAGTAAATATGATCTCTAAGTATATTGGACCCTTTTAGATTATTAATCAAGTTTGGATGGTAACTTATTGCTTGGAGCTTCTGTCAAACCTCTCTCAGGTTTATGATGTGTTCCATGTATCTCTACTGAGGTAATACATACCGAATACTTCACATGTAATAAACTCAGAGGTAATACTACTAGACAATGATCTTTACTATGAAGAGAAAGTAGTATAAATCTTGGATCATAGAGATAAAGTTATATGGAATAAGACTACTCATCTGGTTAAAGTTTTCTAGATGAATTAGAAATTTGAAGAAGTTATGTTGGATGATGAGGATGTGATGAAGATAAAGTATCCTACTTTCTTGTATCAATGTGATATAATTTAAGGGTAAAAATTATTTTTAATGGTGTTATAATGTGACACCAAGACATTTTATGATTTTTTTCAAATAAACTTAATTTCTTTGATAGCTTGAGATACATGCAACCCCGAGTCCAAAGGAACTGTAATATAGTATAACTTTATCACCTAACCATTAAATTGGTGGGTTGGAATAGAACAAAATAAATTATGAAAATTATATGGTTTACACATGTATAAAATAAATTTATTGCTTATAAATTAATTAGAAGTGAAAATAAAAATCATTCGAAAGTAAAAGAAATGCTTTTCTAAAGAACGGTTTTTATGTGTGCAATCTGTTTTTATATTAACAAATTAAATTATTAACTACTGGTGAATGATTTTAATTAAATTTATATATTATATTTAATCCAATGTTTTATCATTCATCAAATATTTTTCTCAACATGGGATAAGAATAAATCTAGCTTTATGCTTAAAAACTCTATTTTTCTAAAAAGTTGTTTCGTTACGTTCTATGAACTTATTTTAAAATTAATTTCTAAAAATTGTATAAAATTTATTTTAAAAATTTAAATTTATTTTTAAAATAAAAATTTTAAAAATAAATTATAGTTAATTTTGGATAATTTTATGAGAAGATAAATTTTTCGACGAATAGTGAAAAATACCGTTTTTATTAAAAACAGCCTTTTCATTCAAAGAATTTACAAAGATTAATTTTATTTTAAAATTATTTTAAAAGTAAAATTAGTTCATTTATATTATTTTTATTACAATTTAGTTAATTTTAATCAATTATATGTTCAATTTGGATATATTTTTTTTATATGTATGCAAATATTTTCTTTGGAAAACCACTTTTATATCACACCTGCGAGTTTATTTTTAAGTTAAATTATAACACCTAAATTTCTTAAAATTGATTCCATATTTTGAATAATAATAATTAATAATAGATAATAAGTTAATTTTTTTTCATAATTAATAGTAAAAATAGTCAAAATTAATTACTGTAGTTAGGGAAAAATGGGGTTTTTCGGGGGTTAGACCGAAAGATAAGTGTAAGTTTCCCTATTGATTGAAAATTCACTTTTTTTTAATTTTTGAAAAACACTTTATGGTTATGAGAGAACCCACCAGAGAAAAATAACTTTGAGGAAAAGTGAGAACTAGCATGCCACCACAAGGATCCATTGGAAGGCTGGGCAAAGAACCCTGTCTAGGACCAGAACCACCTAAAAAGAACCATAAAACAACCCCAAAACAGTAGCCAAACACCAAAAAACAAAGAATATTCTGAGCAAGGAATAATGACCAAGACTAACCCACCCAAGACCACCAGCACACATCATGTCACAATATCCCTCGCCACCCTTCACATCAAACCTTGGGATGCATCACCACCACCACACCAAGGACTACTTATCCCAAATATCTATTTAGCAGCAAACCATACCATACTTGGGAAAATAGTAGGGTACACTATACCAACCCCAACATCAACATCCACAAACCAAAACCAAACATCAACCAAGGAAAAAACCCCAAATCGAACCAACATTACTGAAGACACCCACACCACCCAAATCGCTAAGGGTGGCATCAAATGAGACTAGGATGGAGTCTTACATGAATGATTTAGGAGAAATGGTAGAGGTGATAAGAGAATATCAAAAAAGAGTTGGGGAGACACCAGGGGCTGACTGAAACCCCAAAACATCCACATATCCATCTCTCCCAGTACTATAAATGTAAGGAAAACACAATAGAACCAATAGGAAAAGCAATGATAGTAGCCATCAACACATCTAAACATGAAAAATGATACCTTTACAGAACCGTCAGGGGGAGATTGAACAAAGACAAGCGATTCGTTGCTAGAGATACGAAACATGGAATTATAAGACTGATGATGAAAGTAATCCCATGATAGACAACAACCAGCAATTTAGAGGAAGACACCATTGACGATGAGCCTAAAGAAGGTGAGGCTGCCACATGGGGAAAGAATTTTGAAATGAATTCTTTGGACTAGTTTGAGAGACTATTAATCTATAGAGATCTATAGGCCTTTCCAGTTCATGAAACTGTGGGATGGTCGAACCCACACCTTGCTGAAACCACAAATCCCGACCCTCGACCACACCATGGCCGAGAATAGAAGGTGCATGGAGGAAGGGAGTAGAAATATGGTAGATACACCCTAAACACCAAGATAAGGGTGGAAGAGAAACCCTAGATCGTCAAGGAATCTCCCACTTATGGTCCACCCCTTATTGGCCCATTGGTATGTTTTCTTATTAAAATTGTCTAAATACTATTTTATAGACATATTTTTAACTTATACTATCCAAAATTATAATATTAGTTCATTTGGGATAATTTTTCTAGGGAATGAATTTATCATTTTGTATTATTTTAGGAAATTCTTAAGTGGTTTCTGGGCATGTCCTCTCTCCCACTTATAAAAGAAAATCTCATCTCCTATACTATCCACAATTAATGATCATTTTGTTTCAAAAAACACCTAAAAAAAACCATTACTTACATACCTACCCAATTTATAGATCCCTCAGTTTAATAATAAAACCATCCTAGGAAAGATTTAGCTATAAACCTAAAGGGGTTTTCGGAAGAAGTGTTATAGTTATTAACCATGAATTTTCAATTTATTTCTTATTCTACACTCTTAAAATATAATTAAACTATGATTAAATATTAACATTAGTATATTACATATATTGATATTTTATTATGTTAATTTCATAACCTCTATCGACCCCATCTTCTATCAAATTGGAAATGGAACCATCGATCGTGTGTACATCGGACTACTGCCCCACGAATAAATGTTATTCATTTTCTATCCCCTACTCTCATAGATTCATATAATGATGTATTTAATGTTTATATGTTATATTTATATAATAATTTTACTTCTATAATTATAATATCACATAATCCTTTTCCACTTACAATTTTTTGGAAAATAATAACGTCGTTTGTGCGTATGTGTGGACTACCGTCACGACGAAGCGATGCGAATAATTTTTCATTTTATTTTTACAGGGATAGTAATATGGATGGATTTTTTTTAAAATAAGTTATATATATTAGATAATAATTATTTTTTAATGTAAATTTTTTATTTACCTTTCTTTCATTCCATGCATAGAAAAATGAAAACAACATTTATGCATATTTACGACCAACCGTCTCTATGAATGATGTAATTCATTTTTCTATCTATAACTTTTATGGATTCTTATAAATAAATATGTAATGAAAATATATTATATTTCTATAATTTTTAACATTATGGATATGATGGAACTATGATCTAATTATGAGGAAAAAAATATCGAACCAAAACATACATGAAAAACAAAACAGTTATTACCCGAAATAGTGGTTTTAAAAAATAATTATTAATAAATGGGTGATAAAAGATTATAATTAAATAACATATGGTATGATAAATATAATTAATATTATATAATATATGTATAATTAACATATATTTATTATATAGTAGGTTCAAACATATTTGAAGAAAGTTGAGACTTGAGGTAAGAGATTTTTGTCTCACATTAATTTCCTCGGGACAAGGGTCATATTAACTACTTAATTATTTTATGTGGTGTATATAGTTCCCATGAATATATTTTATTATTATTATTATTATTAAATTTATGCAGATTTACAAATCCATCTAATGTTCTTTCCTACATGGGGCTTACGATTCAAAAGATACAAAAGTGGTATGGGTTTTATGTTACAATACAACCATTTATCAGGGTTATTTAAGATTATGTTTTTGATGATAAAATATTATGATTTACATATCAATAAACTCATAAATTTTATTATAATATGGTTATTTATTTATAATCCAGATTTTTCATTTATTTTACACTCTTTATGAACTCAATATTCCAAAAGAAGTTTTTTAAGGAAATCTGAATTTATTTCTTTCTTTGGTCAAAAATATTTTTTCTTCCATATCTACATTTAAAAAAAATATTTTCAAGAATGTTTTTAATATTATTATATGATTTTTAAAGAAATTTTTACCCATTATTTACTTTTTTTACAAAATGTTTTAAAAGTAATATTCTTATCATTTTACAAATGATAAACTTTGTGAATTTTTACCAAAGTGTGAAAGGAATGTTTTTTAACTTGTATATCATGAATGGAATTTTACAACATCATGGACACTCAATGTTTTAAATATTAATTTATAAGTTTCAAAGGTTATTTTTAAAGAAAATTATTTTCACAATATTTCATATTCTTATATTTTTTAATATGTTAATTTAAAATTGGTAAGGTTATTTTCCTCACAAATGTTATAATGATATTTTGATGACATTTCTATCCATCGACAACAAAAACACTTGATTTTACATTTTATTTACTAGGGATATGATCCAAGGATACCATAATTCTTATTTATCTGGATGATTTATGATTATGATGAACATATGTTTATAAAATAATTTCCTTTTCCATGGGTTATGCTCTGATGAATTGATGAAATGATTATGAAACTCATTTCTTTTCAATGGGTTTTGCTATGATGAAATATTTTTGAAAACCATTTCCCTTTCATGGGTTATGATATGATTAATGTTTTTTGATCTTGTGTTATACATCTATATGATTTTCATTATGTTATGGGTGGGAACAGAATTATATATCCCTCCAATTCATTGGATAAAGATTATATAATCCATGAGATAAATATGTTATTCATGAACCTGATTTCATGTTCACAATTTCATATATAGACTTAGATTTCATATCCATTATATTAAGAATAGGCCTGGTATTCATGTTCATAAGTTTATGTGTAGACCTAGATTTCATGTTCATAATATTATGCATAGAATTTCTTTCCATGTTCATATGTTTATATGATGGCCTAATTTCATGTCCATAACTTAATGAGTGAACATGTTTCAATTTATACATTTTAAAAATGTCATGATATTATGTTATCATGCATTCCTATGTATATGTCATGATCTCATGGATCATGATCATTTATTTCCTTTATGAATCATGTCTTATATACTAACAAGATTTATTCTATGATTCAATATTATGATCTATGTAATGGAGGGTATGGTTTTAAAATTTCAAGCTCATGTTATCATAACCTTATAATAATTCAATAAACAAGTGATCATTTATATCACCATTATTTACCATTGTTTAGCATATAATCATATGTTCCCTTTCCCAAAGTTATAAACTAGGTTTTAAGTAGGATATGCCTAAGAAGATTACTATATGGGAATATCTTTATGGGAGATGTCAAGATCTTTCAGTAAATAATAAAATTTTGTATCTAGTATCCAAAGACACTAAACATTTACATTCCTCATGCATCTTTCATATAATGAAATTAATATTCATATATTAAGATATAATATCTATGTATAAAAAATGTGGGTTTCTATAACAACAATGATACATTAACACTCACTATATAATATAATCCTATTGACTTGATATCTCTTAATCAAGCAGTTTTCGTACTCACGTCATCAACCTATGTGCATAATTTATCTTTCCATAAAAATATAAAATGAAAATTTCAATATAATATGTCCATACATATAGTTCAATAGTTCTATTATAATCAATGTTCCTGAGGTATCAACTTCATTAAACTAATAAGGACAAATACTATATTGAATTATTCATTAATTCTATATCACTCATGATGCACCCAATGTATCCTACCAATCTATGAGCATAGGTCATTATAGTTTTCAACAATACATAAAAGTACATGACTCATGATATGTATTAATAATAAACTCAAGTGTAATGATAATTATACATATTTGTAGACATGAATATCAAATGACATGTTATAGGTGGAATTTCTATAGGCAGGTTTTTCCTTATAATATTTCAACTTAGAGATTACCAAGCATGAACTTCATGAGATGATTTCTCATCCACTTACATGTATCTAGAACATGATAGTAAATATACTTTGTGTCCCATCATATAATGTTATCTTGATCATAGAACCATATTTAGTAATATTTCATAGCACTTCAAGTATCTCATCATAGTAGGAAACTACTATGTTCTTTAGATGCGTCAAATACAACAAGAACACTATAAAATTAATGTATTGTAAAAGAACAATATTCATTTGATAATATATTTCATTAATCCTCACATCTTTGAATGTATATATATATACATGTAATCTAAAGTAAAAAGTAGTTGGTTCTAGGGAACCAACTCCAATAGACTCCCACTTGCACTTGATCAAACTATTAATGACCTTCGGTCCACAATCTCTCACATGGTAGTCATGATTACGTTGAGATAAGAATTTGGAAAATGGGTATTCCATGTTTTCCTCCATGTATACTCTACTCACTACAAACTCACCTCTCTAAGAAAAACCCCTCAAGAGATGATACTTCTATAGTATATTATTTTCCATTTTATGTGAACTTAGATCGTTAGAAAGAAAAACATCTAACGTATTATCACAATACACTATGATATCATCCTTAATTATAGGTACAACATCAAGAACATGGACAAAATTACATATCTAAACTAATTTTTTACCTATATCATAAGATGTAATATACTTATACTCTGCTGTAGAATCCACAATCAAAGGATTATTCAAACTCTTCCATCTCAAAACTTCTATATCGAGGCATAAAACACCTCCCAATTGTGATTTTATATCATATTAAACTATCTAGAAATTGGATTTTTTTATCCCATGATGGCTAGTTCCTAATATCCTCCAAACACCTAGAATATATCATTATTATACCTCGGGTGCTTTAGGATATTCCTGACCACCATCCAATTGTGGTCTTATGAGTATACTTGATATCCACCCACCATGATCAAAATGTAGTTAACATTAAGCCTGGTAAATATAATGGAGTACATGAAAGATCCTATCACATGAGTGTATGGGTATGACAACCCAAATTTTTTATTCAATTTCTTTCATGATTTATTACATAAAGATATACATGATTCAATCCCAAAAGATTGAGAGGCCTAATGTCTTTGGGTAATTAGGTATATATAATAAAAACATGAAATAGAGATACAACACAATTATTTAAAATCTAAATAACATTACTGTATAACCCTACAAATTTATCATATTTTCCATTAGAATAAATTTATTTTTATTGATAGCTTCCAAAAAATGGAATATTGAGTTAGTTTGCACTACACTCAACACCTGAATAAAACAAAACACTATTAAGTTTCATTTTTCACAATCAACTAAATTATAATACTTTTAGAGAATATATATAGTAAATTTATATGTTATATAACCAATAAAAAATTATTACATTCATCCAATATATTTTATAGACATAAGATAAGAACAAACACAATATTACACTTAAAAACCCATATTTTTATTAAAGAAATTTTACCACCTTTTAATGGAACACCTATATTAAATTTGAATTTTGAAATTTTTATAAACTTTATATAGAAATATAAAATTGATTTTTTAAATCATAATATCCAAATTAGTTTAGGGTTATATTTTTGTTTTTCACTGTGAAATTTCCTTTTTTAATTAATACAGAAAAATATTGAATTTTAATTCAAAAATGTTTTTTCATATAATTTATTTATAAGGATAAATTTAATTTTTGATTGGTTTTAAGTCTGAATTATATTAATTTTAAATATATAAATCCAATTTAGGTAATGGGAACCAATTTCAATTTGAAATTGGATATAAAGACTTATCAAACTTTTTAAATGTTTTTACTTTAAAACCCCGCATTGTCATCCCATCTGTGGAATTAATTTTAAATTAATTTATAGAACTTCTATGATTGGAATTTTAAAAATTTGATTAGTTATTAGGAATAATAATTATTTTTAGTTTCTGAAAAGTTAAAATTTGTTTTTGACAAAAAATATTAGTGAAAGTGATTAAAATTAATCACAGTGATTAAGAGAAAAATTTTATTAACAAAGAACTAGACCTTAAAATTAAGGGAAAAAATGAGTTATTCAATTGTCAAATATCCATTGTTTGTTCATATTTTACCCATATCCTCTATTTAATCTACCTTTTACCATTATTGGATCCACTTTACATAGGAAAAACACTGGTGGAATTGAATCTTTAAAACTGTCAAAGATCTATGGATTGTTTCATATTGCTTCATGAGTGTAATGGTATATACTACTATTTTCAATACAAGGATTGTTTTATTAGTGGATTACGCGATTAATTCAAACCATACCAAGGATATATATATTCTTATTAAACAATGAACCTTGTAAATATCTATGTTCCTATGGATGTGTTATTGCTTATGCTTTCTCAGTAGGGAATTGAATCTTTAACAGGAGGAAAATGTTTTTCTCAACTGAAAGTATATTCAAAAGGAAAAAGAGTAACATTGATTCACCCCCTCTTAGTGATACATTACATTGACTGGGTTCTTACATGTGATATTAGAGGGAGGTTTCCATTTCTTTTCTTTGTTGATGGAGAACTTGAACTATGTGAATAGTAAATGCATTGTGGTATTTGATGGAATGAACTATCATATCTGGAAGGATATAATGCTACCATATCTTATGTCTACCAGTTATAAAGATCTTGAAGCTGCAAAAATTGGGTTTCCCCACATTTCTGATAATGTTCCACTTACACCTATTGACAAGAAGTTTCTTGAGAATGATGGAAGGGCCAATAATGATATATTATCTTCACATTGTGAAAGTGAATTATTGAGAGTAAAAGGTGTGGCCATAGGAAAAGGTTTATGGTTCAAACTGAAAAGAATATACAAAGGAAATAAAAAAGTATAGAAGGAATAAAATAAAATCTGTAGATTGAATTATGAAGATTTGAAGATGGGTGAGAATGAATCTGTTGGGGATTTATTTACCAAGGTGAATGACATTGTCAGTACTATTAGATTTATTGGTGAAAAACTAGATGAATCTATAGTTTTTGACAAGCTATTGATAATTATACCTAAAAAATTTGATACAAAGGTTTCTTCATTAGAAGGAATAGATCAAGAGACACTATCTCTTGACTATTTTCATAGCACCTTTATCACATATGAAATGATAAGGGAAAATGCTATGAAGAAAAAGACAAAGGTTGATAGAGAATTTTATTTCAAGGCTATGAAGAAGGAGAACTATAAAAAGTTTCTAATTTAAGAACAAGATGGTGACTCTGACTTTAAAAGAGAGTTTTGAAAAAATCTTAATTAAATTTTATCCTTGTTTTTAAAAATATAAAAATAGGTATAAGGAAATACAAGGGGAAGCTTCCATTAAAGTGTCCTGAATGTAGAGTCATTGGTCACTTTGCAGCTAATTGTCCTCAAAAGAAAAATGAAGAAGATAGTGATGATGAAAGAAAGAAAGAAAATATAGTTATGAAAGAAGCATGGGGATAAAGTAAGGTCAGGGAAAGAGAAAAAATTATTCAAATATAAAAGAAGAAGTTTTCTATCAAAAAATGAAGAAGAAGAAGGAAGTGATGTTGAATCCAAAAAATTAGTTGAGTATGGTGTTGAAAATAATTTCATTGCAACATTGATCAATTAAGAACATGAAAGTAGAAACTCTAAAGAAGAAGAAACTCTACTTGAAATTCATCTGAAAGAAGAGTTAAAATAATGTTTAATAAAGATCAGAAGGATTGGAAAGATGAAAAAAAATTGGAAGATCAATGTTCATCATCATGAAATCAAGAAGATGTTAAATAAAGGCTTGGGAAATAATTTGAATACATAAAGAAGTCCCTTGAAGATGAGAAAAATAAAAACGAGCATATGAATGTAAATATGAAGGTGAACGATGAAAAATTGGGTCTTGTTCAACAAAAACTCTTAGAATATGAACTAAGAAACATAAGTTTCCAAATCTCTAATAATGATGCTAGTGAGTGTTCCTGATAAGAAAATTATAAGAAGTTTCAAAAGATAAGTAAAGTGCTACCTACAATGAAGAATACTGTGAAAGTTGTTTATGTGGCCAAGACCAATATTACTGGAAATTATGGAGCCTCAGGGAAATCTAAGTCTGAAACTAGTGTGAAACAATCTAGATCCAAGAAGGCAGAATCCGAGAACAATAACCTTTTTGACAAAAGAAATGTTGGTGGCTCATGAAAAGTGGTGGCTGAGAGATATCAGTAGAGAATCATTAGAGGAAAATACTCATTCTATGGGTACTATTGGTATTGTGGTGGATTCCTTCATACAACAAGCATGTGTTGGTTCAACCAAAAAACATTACTCTCATCCCCCATGTTATGAAAGGCATAAATTGAGGGGGAGTCAATATCCTCAAAGAAAGAAATTTGAGAAGGTTACCTTGATGAAATCTAGAAAGAATGAAGTTAATATAGAAAACAGGTTCCAGCCTCTGGAAACTATCTATGAAAGGTGTGAACAAACTAGAAATCTTGAAAAGGGATGTCTTGATTTTTTTCCAGCTCAACAAATGATTCGTAATTCTCAAAAGACGAAGGTGAAGAAGAAATTAAATAAGAAAAAGATCTTTTTGTTGAAACTATTTTAAAAGTCACAAAGGGAGAATGACCTTGGACACTTGATAGTGGGTGTTCCTCACATATGACAGGAGATTTGAAGTTGTATATTGATGTGAAAAAAGTTTAGAGAAGGAACTGTGACATTTGGAAATGATAAAACATTAAAAATCAAAGGTGTTGGATCATCTATCATTGGGAAATAAAAGTTAAAATCCAATAAAACCTTGTATGTTTATGGACCGAATCAATATCTTCTAAGTGTTTCATGATTTTGAGATGAAGGTAAAAAAGGTATCTTCAAGAAATATGGATTCATTATGAACAGTGAAGAAGATGAGAAGGTTGTTACAAGAGACCAATGTACAAAAGGGAATCTGTTTCAGGTTAGTTATACACGAAACTCTTGTTACATGATCTTGTTAGAGGAGAATCCATTATGGAATAAAATACTTGGGAAAATGTGTCATAGAAACATGATAAAGTTATCTAAAAGTGACAGTGTCTAAGATATCTAAGATTTTCCACAAAGAAGAGATTGGTGCTACATCATCTGTCAGAAAGGAATGATTACAAATTTTGTTCATAAGAAGGTTGACATTTGTTCAAAACAACCCCTGGAGCTAATACACTCCGATATATATGGTCCAATTAGAAAACAATAAAAAAATAGAGATAATTACTTCATCATATTGATTGATGACTTTAATCACATTACACGTGTAATGTATATGAAACACAAGTACGATACTTTAAAAATGTTTAAAATTTTTAGATGGAAATCTGAGAAAGAATGTGAGTATTCTATGAAGAAGTTGAGAACTGATAATGGTGGTGAGTACATAAGTGAATATTTTGATGATTATCTTGAGAATCATGAAATTCATCATGAATTTAGTTCCTTATATACACCTCAGCAAAATGGGGTTGATGAAAGGAAGAACAGAAGCTTGGTGGAAATGGGAAGAGCCATGTTGCTCGAAACAAATGTTTCTACATGACTCAATCAAACAATACTCCATATAAATTGATTTATGGAAATACTCCTTGTCTGAAGCATGTTAGAGTTTTTGGGAGTCCATGCATCATAAGGAAGAAAGGAGGAAATTATGGAATATTTGAGAAGAAAGGAAAAGAAGGAATCATTCATGGTTATAATCTAGAAAGAAGAGGATACAAATGCTTCAATAGATAAATAATAAGGATTGGTGATACGATTGATGTAAAAGTAATTGAAAATTATGAGATAGATAAACATGCCTGGGAAGACAAGGAATATGAGAAAGATGAAGTAGATAAATCTGATAAGGATACAATCAATTGTAAACCTAATCAAGGTGAAGAATCGGATTCAACCATGTCAAGTGATGAGGAAGTCATTCAAAAATCTTATCCAAGGCTGAGTAAACAGGTGAATGATTAGAATATAATTAGTGATCAACATCAACAGGTTTAAACAAGAAGAACAACCAATTCCATTACCCATACTTCCTTGTATTCAAAAGCATGACCAAATGATGTTAAATAAGCTTTTGAGCATTCATAATGGGTTCAATCCATGAATGAAGAGTTGGATCAGATAGAAAAGAACAACACATGGGAACTCATACCCAATCCTGAAAATGATACATTATTAGAAAAAAATGTGATTTTCGATACAAACGGAATGAAGAAGGTAAAGTTATTAGGAACAAAGCAAGATTGGTTTGAAAAGGGTATTCTCAAATTGAAGGAATTGATTTCAAAGAAACTGTTTATCCAGTGTCCTGATTAGAAACTATACAGATCTTTCTTGTTATTGATACACAACGAGGCTAATTTTTTTAGATGGATGTTAAATCCACATTATTGAATGGTGATCTTAAAGAAGAAGTTTACATTGAACAAACTTGTGGATTTTTGTTGGGAAATATGAATGTTATGTATGTAGATTGAAGAAAACCTTGTACTGTCTAAAATAATGTCCAAGGCAATGGTAATCCAAATTGGATACATGCTTGAAAAAGATGATCTTTAAGAAAGGAAGAGTGGATAACAACCTGCATATCATGGAATTTTAAGATTTTTCCCTCGTTTTAATAGTTTATGTTGATGATATTATCTTTGCTAGGAATTATGAAAGATGTTTTGAGATATTTTCTGAATAGATGGAGAAGATTTTTGAAATGTCCATGTTGGGGGAAATGAAATACTTTCTTGGGTAACAAATCATTGAAAAGAAAGAATATATTTTTATTTCCCAAGAAAAGTATGCTGAGGAACTTCTCAAGAAGTTTATAATGGAAAACTCATAACCTATCTCAACCCCAATTTTAGTGGGAACAAAGCTCAGTAAAGATGATGAAGTAAAGGAAGTTGATTAGAAAGAGTATCAGAAGCTGATAGGAAGTTTGTTGTATTTGACTACCTCGAGACCTGATATTTTTTTGTAGTAACTCTATGTGAAATATTTTGGAGTGCTCTTAAAGAATCGCATATCTTTACTAAAAAAGAATTCTTAGATACATCAAAGGAATAGAAAGATTAGGAATTAGTTATAGTGAAAAAAATAACTTGTTTTCCTATTCAGATGTAGACTGGGTAGGAAATGTTGATGACAAAAGATCCACATCTTGTGGGGTGATCTTCATGAGAAATAGTTGTGTTGGTTGGTATTAAAAGAAAAAAAAATCAGTAACTCTTAGTACATCTAAATATAAGTATGTTGCCGCCACTCAAGATTCTACTCAACTAATGTGGACGAAGACATAGTTGGTAGATTTTCTTTTCAAAGTAATGATTCCCTTGATCTTGGGATGTGATAATCAGAGCACAATTAACCTTACCAAGATTCTAGTTCAACATTCTCGTTCAAAGAATATTCATATTAAATACCATTTCATCAAAGAGCATGTGGATAAGAATAAACTTAAGCTTGAATATGTTTCAACATCAGAACAAGTTGCTGACATTTTCATGAAACCTTTTCGGAAGGAATCATTCTAAAGATTGAGGTTGAATATGGGTGTCCAACCTCTTTCTCTTCAAGTATAAGGTATGATGTATTGTCCCCTATCTCTTCTTACCTTTGGATTGTTTTTTCAAGGGGGATAATTTTATGTTTCATAAATATATTGGTTAAAATAGTGAGTTGTGGGTAATCTTTGAATTCAGCATGTTTGTGTGTGAACTATTGTAATTGATGTTGGAGTGGTTATAGGAATGTTTTTTTCAGGAAGAATGAAGAAATTTGGAGCAGAGAGAATGATTGAAGATTTCATAATCACTTATAATGGGAAATATAGTTTTTCTATCAAGGATTCTTGTTTCCTACAACAAGTTAGCTCATGTATTCTTTGAATTTTTGATAATTAATTCGTTTCTTGATGTTACAATGTTCGGTGATTTATGAAAACTCAGTTGACAACAAAATCAAAAGGGGGAGATTATTAGGATCAAGATGATGAGAACAATGGTGGTTTGTTTGTTGTATTTTGTTGTCTTATAATGTTTAGAGAAAGGAAATCACCTCTCTTTAAAGAAATATGAACCATGTAGTTGAAGAAATAAAATCTTAGATGTTAATGAAATGGGATCATGGAAGATGAAGAAATGGGATCCTGGAAGACAAAGAAATCAGATCCTAGAAGTTGTAGAAATCGGAAGCTGATTTTTTGAAAAAATTGGACGCTGGTCCTTGAAGAAATCAGAAACTATTTTTTAAAGAACTCGAAACATGTCCTTTGACAACGTTAGAGCCTGATTTATGATTCAATGAGAGTCTAGATGATAGGAGAATTGGAGTCTGGATTTTAGGTGAATCAGAAACTAATTTTCAGAGAAATTGGAGTCATTATGAGTTCATTGTTTTATTTGTGACAATGCTTTTTTGATATGTATTTCTCATAGATCATGAGTTTATGAAAATACTCATGTTGTAAGAAATTTAGAAGATCAGAGGAGTAAAGAAAATTATGCCGAGCAAATTGAAGCGGTGAAGCCGATAGCTAAAGGGAAAAAGAGTTTGATGAAAGAGAAATACCGAAGGGAAAGCTATGATGATAAGGTTAAATGTGGTACCGATACCCAAAGAAGATTAGTGCCGATTTTTGACGAAATGTGGTTCCAATTATTAAAGAAATGTGGTACCGTTTTTTGAAGAAATGTGGAGTCAATGAATGAAGTAAATTGATGTCAATTATTAAAGAATAATGGAACCTATGACTGATGGAAAGTGGTTCTGATAAATAAATAAGAGTGATGCCGATGTAGAAAGAATAGTGTATCTAAGAAAGCTCATGCCGATGAAGAAGTGATACAGAGAACGATTTCCCAACATTAGAGATACTGGAGCTATAAATGACTCATGACCATGTTGGACTTCATTTGTTTATATCCAATGGGTAAAGAAAGAAACGTGTTAATGAATGTGGGTTAAGAGAAGTGTGAGATGAAGAATATATGGAGATTGCCGACTGTCCTGTTAGGTGGGAGCTAAAATTTCTGGTGAATCAGTTTGGAAAAATCAGAATGTGAAAATCGTAATCTACTTTTCAAATCCATGTGTTCCTTCTTCAACTCTCAGCAATCGAAGTCTGAATAAGAAGTGATGATGGTTGAATATTATTCGAGATTAATCGAGAAGTGTTGATAAATTCATAATTGCTTTGAGATTTTAGGGTAAATTGATATTTGGGTGAATTTAAGTGAGCGGGAAAGTGCTTTGGGATTTCCAGCTAAACTCATTTTGGGTCACCAATAGAAGAGAGAAAATTACATTTCATGTATGGGTGTCTGACAACAGAGTACTATTCATTGCTGAGGAGAGAGAAGCTCTGGATTTTAATAGAGAGAAAGTGAGACCAGTGATCTTACATTGAATATACATTGCGAGAATGAAAGATGTGTTCGGTTGGCTGAAGTTCATTACTGGTCTCATTAGAATGAGACTTATGTACTGGCTTTCACCGTACTGGGTTTCTCGAGCTAAGAAGGAATCATAACCTGATTGTCAGACGAGGTTGAGCTAATCAGAATGGGAATTCTATATTGTCTTTCACCATACTATGTTTTCTCGAATTGAGGAATAACCCAAACAATGTTTTATTTAAGTGGTGGCGATCAAGCTGTATCAGAAAGAATCGGAATCAAAAAACCAGAATTGGGAAATCGGACTCATAATGATTTATCTAAAGTTAATGAAGTCATTGACTTTATTCTAGGTAAAGAAGTAATGATTTGTGCTATACTTTATCATACTTGTTAAATTGAAAGGAAGCATAGGTAACATGAGTTGTTACAAGAAAAGTTATATTTACCCATTGTTCTAAGAGGGTGAACATGCACTGGAGGGATTGTTTCATAGTTCTTCCTGATATCCAAGGATTTTTTTCTTAGTGGATTGTATGGTACTGGATTACTTCCAACCATACCAAGGAAATAAATATTCATATTAAATAGTGAACAATTTAATTTTTTATCATGTGGATATGTTCTTGCTTATGTTTTCTCAGTAGGGAATTGAATCTTTAACAAGAGTCAAAGGTTGTTCTCAATTGAAAGTGAACTTAAAAGAAAAAGAGTATCATTGATTCACCCACACCTCAATGATACATTACTTTGAATTGGTCCTTACAAAATCTATCCCCACATTTATCAATATATAAAAACTACAACCCATTTTGAGTTTTCATGGTTAGTGGGATTGATAATCATGAGAAGTTTCTCACAAATAAATGATAGTACATATATAATCCAGGGAAACTACAAATCTCTATCATTGATATTGGTCTAGTACATCCTTCAATTGCCTTTGTCTTCAAATGTTCCACAATTATCCCTTTTCTGGTGATAACATGGCCGATTAATATTAATTTCTCTTTTTAAAACTCACATTTATTAAACTTCACATATATATTTCCCTTTGGAAAGATATTCTGTAAAACATTAAAAAACTCATCATGTTTCTCCTTAATTTTGGTGTAAATAAGAATATCATCTATAAATACTATTGTAAATTCATTAAGGTAATTTATAAAAACTATTAATTAATACCATAAAAATAGATAGAGCATTAGTGAGTCCAAATAGAATAACAATGAACTTATATTGCATGTACCTTGTATGAAAAACAGTCTTGGAAAAACCCCCCTTCTTTACAATTACTTTATATTATCATAAAGAGTGATCATCCTTAGAGAAGTACTAGGATCAACCTAGATTATCAAATAAGTCATCAATCCATGGTAGAGGATAATTGTTCTTCATCATGATCTTATTAGGTTCACCATAATTAACACAGATACACATTGAACCATCATTTTTCTTGATGAAAAGTACCAGTGCACCCAAAGGTGAAGCACTTGGGTGTAAAAACCCTTTATCAAGATTGTCTTATAGTTTGTTCCTTAACTCTTCTTGTTTAATAGTGGATATTCTGTATAGAGTCTTGGATATTATAAATGATCCCTATATAAGTACAATTGAGATCCCGACCTCATGATAGGGAGGAAGACCATACAATTATTCATGAAACACATCGACTTATTCTCTCACAATGGGAATGTCATTAATGATGATCTTTTCCTTAGTTTCATTCATTTGATCTATACACACTAACTCACAAAGAAATAATTTCCAGGATTGAGACAATCATTCCAAGGGAGATTTTATTGGAGTTGGTTCCCATCACACTCTTCCGCTATACCCAGAACCTCTAGATTAATCCTCATCCATACACTTATATTGAATCAGAGGGTGATTTTGGATACGAAGGGTGATTTACTTCTCCCAAAAAATTATATTTTATTTATACAAGGAAATCGAATCCATACCTAGAATAACATCAATTTTATATAAAGGGACTATGAAATAATCATTGGGAAATTCATCCTAGAAATATTGATTGAGGAGAATTTATATTATTGGAATGTAATAAATGACCCAAATTATATATTCACTAATAACTCAACTTTCATACTGTGTGGTGGTATTTGAATAGTTATACTACACATTATTGTTATGAAAGAATGAATATAACTTGAATTAAATAGTATGTTTTTGATTCTTGAATGAATAACTAGAGTACCTATCACCAATTCATTATTAGGATCCACCTTAGCAGTTTTGACAGCATATGTTCGACCTTTTTATCTTGGACTTAGAAGTATCTTTCATCAGTTATATTTGAATACCCTTTTCTAGGTGCATTGGTTTGCATAGTGTTCTAATTCCTTACAGTTGAAACATTAGACAATAAGTTGAGGGTTGACTAGAACTTTTATTTCTTCCATCACATCAGTGGGTTTCTCCCTTCATTATTCGCTACCCAAGTACCCCTTCTCACCTAACCTAAATCATTTCCTTGTCCCCTTCATGTAATTTTTTGGATTTTCTTATAATTTTGATAAGTAGGATGTTGGACTTTCTTACCCCTGTGAGATTTCTATATCACTCCTCTATAATTAAACTCCATTAGCCACTTTTTATCTCCAATCCCATGAGATCCTTTAGATTCACCAATCTCTGTTTTAAATTTGAGGGCACATCTAACAATTTCTTCATAGTTTTCAAATTCTCAAATAAATAAATATTTTCATATATTCAACTTTAGCCCACTAAAAAAGTAGGCAAATTTACATTCAAGCTCAATACAAAGATAGAGGTGTATCATGAAAGTATTTTTATGTTTTCCTGAAACACAAAAATAGATTCATACTCTTTTTTCTTTAGTCCAAGTAACTCTCTATCCATTTCAATAAGAATATTGTGCAGAAAAAATTTATCAAAAAACATTTTCCTAAATTATTTCCGGTCTATCTATTTGATTTATTTCTCATGTTTTCTATTACTGATCAACGTACCCCATTGATCAAATTTTCCCTCTATGAGATAAACAAAAAACAATACCTTCTCTTGCTTAGATAATTAAGGAAAAAAATAAGCTATTTTCATTGTAATTGATCTATTGTTCTGTGATTAAGAGATATGAAGAACTACTTAAAGTAGGAGGAATTTTTTAATAAAGTTCCAAATTGTAACATGCTATTTCTTAGGGGGATGAATTTGCTCCTCCCAATTAAATTTCTATTCAAAACTTGAGTTGATTAATAAATTATTTTCATAAATTTATCAACTCCTACTACCATTGGTTTGAGCATCTCATTTGGGTAGTCATCACAATAGCCATCACATTGGCTATTGACTCGGTTCCTCCTATTTACAACCATGAACTAAAATAAATTCAAATTAGGGATGATAATTTTTAGGATATTAATAATATAAAAGAGAAACTATAAACATTTCAAGGATAATACATAAATGAAATGTATTTCTTAACCTATGAATTTTTAGGTTTCAATCTAAGTTAACCATGTTCTATTTCCAAACAATCAATTTCATAGAAATCATTATTCCCTTCACAATGGGTTTTAAAAAGAAAATTATTAAAAAAATAATACCACCCATAGTATCCGACTAGGTGTGTAGTATTAGGAATATTTGTCATGCATCTGGTATAGGTCATGTTAATACCCAATGATCCCTTTTAGAGTTATTAACCCTAGATACATTCTCTCCATATCAGCATCCACTTTTTAGTATCTAGATAGGGATATATTTTCTTTAAAAATAAAGAAATATATACTTCACCAAAATTTAGTGATGTTTTCATATGTTTAGTCTTATCTATAAGTATTTCAATAATGTTTTATAATCATAATCCCAAAAATACTTAGGATTTTCTCTGATACCAACTATGAAAAATCATGTCTTTTATACACTTTATTTCATGATTTATTTCATAAAGATATACATAATATAATCCCAAAAAATCAAGAGGAATAGTGTTTTTGGGTTATTATATATATATATATATTATAATAACTTGAATCAAGAATACAATGACATTATTTGAAATCTCCATAACATGCCCTTAAATTCCATTGAACTTCAAATACTACATAGGATAATTTAGAGATGTACATAAGAAAGGGTTGTGATATAAATCCCAATAAGGGAATAATCAATGAATAACATAAAGTAGAGTAGTACATGTCTTTCAATAGGCATAACATAATGACATAGAATGGTGATAATCATAATAACTAATATTGAAGCATGATATAAGATGATACCATCATAGGAATTTGGAAACAACATAAAACATGACATCATAATCACAAACAACGGATAACCATTGAGACATCATAACATAGTTTTATTAGTCTATCCACCCATGAAATATAAATGGAATATCACGAGATAAAAAAATCCCAATGAATTATAAAGGTATATAATTCTATGTCATCCCACAACATTCATATCATGTACATGAATTTGTGTGGCACATAGATTATACAACATAAGAACATATTACATAACTTTTAATCCCATTACTAAGAATTATTTATTACATACATATATGTCATAAATCAATGAAGGACAGTAACATTTATTTTAATACTATTGAGTGGAAATGGATATGGGTATTATCAAGATAAAATTTTGGCATAGAGAATTATGGGATAATTTTGACAAAATAATGGGTGTACATAAGGGTTCATAGAAGGGTTTAATGAGAGTTAAATGTGGTATATAATTAATTGGTAATCATAATTATAGTAAATAGATGTGTAAAATCACATTAAAAACGAATAATTGAAAATAAAAATACTTAATACAAAGAAAATACATGAATAAGAATGAAGAGGAAGGGAATCCATTACTTGAGAGGATGCTTCTAAAAGATAGTGAGGAGATTATTAAGAGATTGAGAACACTGTGGGAGAGATTTTGAGAGGTAAACGGAGATTAAATTCATTTTAAATGTGTTTTGAGTGATGATTAATGGGAGCTTGGGTAGGTATATTTAGAAAAATAGAGGGGAATTCTCTATTAATTTCTAAACATAGATTTTAAACTCTATGTGATAAAATAATAAAATCTAGAAACCTTCCCTTAGTTTTCCCATGGTTTCTACTGAAGATAATTGTATTCTAATATTTTATTTGGATGATAAACTAAATAATTAAAATAATACTATTCATGAAGTGGAATTGATTCAGGTAAATAAAAGAATGTTTTTAAAATCTTAAAATAAAATATAGGTTTTAAAGGATTCATTATTGGTTTATAAAATGAATAAAATATCTTTAAAATACATTACTTTAAAGAGAAAATCCATTATTTTCATGTATTAATTTTATTGTATTTACTACTTCACTTTTGGGCTATTATAATGTAATAATATATACAGTATATTTACACCATATTAATTTTGACCGAAAAAATCAACTATCTCCAAAAAATATGAAAAATCCACTATTAAATAATTTTTACATTATGATTTAAAAAATATAATTTATCTTTAAAAAATTATTTTCTAAATATGAGAATTGATGCTCTTAAATAAAAATTATTATTTACTTGAAAATTTTAAATTTTACAAAACTAAAAACTTTTCGACCCTTATTAAAATTATATCACACTCAATTAAATTATTTTATCATTTATATTTAAATAAATATTATTAAATAAGAATATTTCATGAAAATAACATATATTTAAAAATTCTTGAATTTATCAAAAAGTGTGTTTTAATTGAAACTATATATTTCTCAAAAATACAATTTTGGTTTCATCATATCAAAATATGATTTTTATCAAACTCATATATAATAATGCATATAAAAAAAGTAATAATGAAATTGTATAAATATAATAATTAATAAAAATTAAATATAAAAATTCAAACTACTAGGGTCTATATATATATCCCATTATTACACTAGTGTATTCCCTAAGGGTAAGGTGTGTGATAATAGTAATTTCTTGGGTTGGTTTGGCATATTAGATTGGGTGGTGATCTTATTAAATATTTTAATTATACCATAAAATGTTTTTTTTTTCATTTTTAGTTATTAAATTTAAACTTTTGATTGGCCAATGGAAAATCCCAGTGATTCCATCTCCCTCCGAAACTCTGATAAATAGGCTTCATAGGCTACGATCCTACAGGTCGAGGCTATCACTTCTTTATTATATTTTAATTAGACTTTATCATAACCCTTAATATAGACTAATCTTAAAAATAAATATAGAACAATTATATTATCAATGGTTATGATTCTTAATGGTCTTTTAAGTTATCATACAATTATAACAATATTTTTAGCAGTCCAAAATAACAAATGAAATATAGTGCATGTGTTTTATAAAAATATATTACTTAATAAAAAATTTATTCTTTCATAAGGGGATTTTGTTTATAAAATTTTGGCTGGCTACAATGAGGTTCTAAACATCATTTTTCTCTCCTCATGTTTTAAGGTCATTTTTTCTTAGATAGATATATGACTTATAACATGGGAAAAAATAACCTCTTGTATTATTCCATACTGAATATAAATAGTTCATTGTCAATATATATATCTGGTCTTATCCTAATAATCCTCTTAGATTTATCATGATACTTTTTAATCCTCCTAATATAGGCTTCTTGAACTAAGTCGTCTATGGAAAAAAATTTATCTAACCATGTCTTAATTGTTTATAAGATTGGTATCTCATTTCCCATAATTAATATACCATCAACATTTACTATTAGAAAAACAATCAAACTCCCACTAAACCTCCATAGATACAGGGGTCACATTCATTCTTTATGAAACCAAATTCTTATGTGGATTCATCATAGTGAATTTTCCATGATAATGATACTTTCTTCAACCCATAAATAAATATTTACATTTTACATACCTTATTGACATCCTTTGGTGTCATTGAACCTTCAGTTTGTATTATATATACATCTTCCTAAATGTTCCAAATATGAAAATATATTTTGAAATCCATCTATCAAATATCATGGTCATGGTAAGCTATCATGTCTTTTATAATTCTGATTTATTTTACTATTGAAACCAATGTAAAGGTTTCATCATAATCAACACATTGATGTTTTTTAAACACTTTAGAAACTAGTTTTACCTTATTGGTACTAATTTTCTACTATTTTTCATATTATTTTTTAATATCCATTTTTACCCAACATGATTTTTATCCATAGGAGGATCTACCAAAATCAAAAATTGGTTTTGGTATATGTAATCCATATAATAATTCATATCCTATTTCTACCATACAGGTTTTGAGCTACTTACTATCTTCATGCAGGAGATAGGTTTATTACTATCAACTAGTAATGTATCACCTTCCTCAATAGCTAGAAAAAATATCTCTTAGGTTCTCTAACCTAATTGGATCTCATATATAATAATTGTGTATCTCAAACATCCTCTTCCATGGGGCTTTATGGAATATATTCCTATACCAACTCTTGGGTATCTTAAGCTTCTACTGCATTGAAGTATATATTACTCACATTATCTCTTTTTGAGATGTTCTCCCTTTCAAGGAACATGCCATTTTTTCCACTATGATGACGACTGTGTTCCGCCGCATTCATGTTGGATGTGTTTTCTCTGGCGAATATTTTCAAAGGCTTGATGGTGTCGATGCAGGGTTCAAGAGACCCGAGGGTAGGGCTCCCCGGTGGTGCTTTGCCGGCGAACTGTCTTAGTGGGTTACAAGGATCGAGGTGGCGGTACGTCTGAGGCGCGTGGTATGGCGTGCAACGTCTGTCAGAGATTTGGTATGATGATGTTGGGACTTGTTTTTTTGGATATAAATTTTGAATGTGATCTTTGGATTTTATAGGAACCAGACACCCAAAAACCAGCTATTTGAAAATAGAAAAAATGGTTTGCAGCAACACTTTTATCTGAGGGGTTATATAATTTATATACCCTTGTTTATTTGGGGTAACCAATAAAGATACAACATGGGCCCCAAGGTGCAATATTATCTCAAGGTATGGATTTAACAAATTATTTACATCCCCACTCATGAAAATTTGACAAAATTTATTTCCTCCAACAATATAATTCAAATAGGATTCTATTTTCTACCATAGTTGGCCCTTGGTTTACTATGTGCAGTATTATCTATAGTCCATATCCCTAAAATGATAATAGAATAATTTCATGAATCATTTACTATATTATAATATCAAATAAGGATTGGTTCCTCCATTCAATCACACCATTACATTAAGGTTTATAAGGAATAATGAGTTGGTATAAAATATCACGCTCTCATAGATAATTGACAAAATATTGGTTAAGATACTCTCGAAAATGGTCCAAGAATATTTTCTTTATCTTTCTACCAATTTTATTCTCAAAATAATTCTTGTATTCTATATACTTCTTAAAGAAATATAAATTATACCTCATTATATAGATATATAAAAATCTACACAAGTATTTGGTAATAGTTTTGAAGTGTTATTATCCACCCCTTACTTGAATATGAAATAGTCCACACACATCTGTATGAATCAATTATAGAAGCTCTGTGTCCCATTCAAACTTTCCACTAAATGGATCTCTAATAATTTTACCTTGAAAAAAAGTGTGAAAAATATAATGTGGTTTTAGATTAAAAGAATCTAAATTTCCATCTTGATATAGTTTTTTCAAAATCATTTAATTTGTATAACCTAGACTGGGATTCTAAAGTTTGGTGTGATATGAGTCATATGAAATAGATTCTCTATTGATTTCCAACACTTTATTTTCATATTTCAACACATAAATACCTTTACTAATATGTTTCATACCATAATTTATTCAATATTTGTAAAAGTAGTAACTTTTATTATGAAATTTTAAAATAAAACAATTAATATCAAGATTGGATATAGATATAATGTTTTTGGTAATTCATGGAACAAAAAATAGTTATTTAAAACTAATATAAATACTATTGTAAAAATGATGTGTTAGTCCCCAGTATCCATTACAAAATGTCTTGATCCAATGGAAGATCATAGATCAACCTGACCTTGGGAAAATCTTCTGATTCTAATTGGTTCATGTAATTGGATACAAATGTGATCACTAAAAACTATATCTAATACCCAATTTGTATAAATATAAATATTTCACATGATAATGAATGAAACAAAATATTTCCCTTTCTTATTTATCATGTTTTCATTCTTCTTCTAATGGGCCTTATTTCCAATTGAAAAATAGATAATATCATGACCTTTTTCTTTCCTCTTGATATTTTTATTCTTTGATGGGAGGTGTAGAGATGATTTAAACTTGGTGTTAGTCTTGGATATCTTAACCCTAGATTTCCTTTTATTCAAAATAAGTTTAATAATTTCCATACTTTATATAATTTTTATCCAGGTGAATAAGGTTAAGGATATCTGGGTGATACTTTTTTATATTATTCATATTTAAATTCACAATAAATTTAGAGAATATTTGAGGTAGTGAGGAAAATATAAGATTATTCCACATCTACTTGGGTATATTGATTCCCATGATATAAAAAAACTAAATATTTCCAGTCATCCTAACTACATGAGGTCTCTCTTGTGCACCCTATCTAAGCTTTCACCTAATTAGTTCCTTGGAAATGTCATATCTCTCTTATCAAGATCTCTCCTAATAAAGATCATGGGGATGGGATAACATATCCTATGTATTCATGTTTTTGTGTATCTTCTGAAGATCACTATATATGGATGATAACATTAAACATTGGACTTATAAATCTTCATCTTTATTCTTGTAAAATAGATTAGTCTCATCCAATCTAGCTTCCTTAACAGGCTTAGTAGTAATTAGGGTCTCCAACATGTATAACTTCCTTTCTTGGAATAGTATAATGTGAAAGATCTTGTATGCCTCTTGGATGTTTTTTATAGTTAAGAGATTACCTTTATATAAAATTGATCATAGTTATATCCTGGTTTATAAACTTTTACTTTTCTACAACAAAAAAAATCATGTTTTAAGTACTTTATATTTGATTACCAAAAGTGAGACATAATAAATTTTATTATCTTATCAGTATACCACTATTTTATCAAGTCCCAATATCCATCACCATTTGAATTAAAATATACTATAATTTGTAAATTCTAGTTTCAAAGATACATATTTCATTTATCATAACCCATATAAAGGTATGGTAAATTAATCAAAGGTATTTTGGTAGGTAGTCTTTCAAACTGCTAACTTTTGACTCCATGATCTGTTGAGTGGACTCCCAAATATTGAAACCCTGACTTAGATTTACTGAACACTTTCCTCCAATATACATATATTCTATTAAGGGTTTCTCCTCTTGATGTCAACTTGGTTAATTTAACCCAAAACTCTCATCAAAACTCCCTTATAAAAGCAAGTGTCTTCACAAGGGTCGAACCAACCCTTAATTATATGTTTGTATTCTTAATCATGTAAGGTATTTTAATTTAATTTATGAATAATTTTATTTATTATCTCCTTTATATATCTTTTTAATATCTTGTTTATTTTTCATAAATAATAAACCATGTATTGATAAAATATTTACACATAATCCATTTATTATATTTCATATTTCATGTAAATTATCTTATTTATTTAATGTTATCATGTTTCAAGCATCATACAAACAAATAAATAAATAAATTTTTCACTAGAAAAAATAAAATAAATAAATGGAATTTGATTATGACATTGTTAATGATCAATTTGTCGAGTAAATGATAAATAAATCTTTTGACCATAGGGAAAAAATCCTTGATCTAGTCTTGGATTGAGTTGTAGAATTACAACATTGAACCTTTTATCTTCTTTATTGGTTTCACCTTAACTCAGGTTCTGAACCACCTCCTCTCCTTGTATCTCCATGCTTTAAATGTTTTAACTCATACATAGGTGTGGGAATAAAGGGGCATGTGATATATAAAATAAACCATGGACACACATGAACAATATAATAAAGGTGTGAGGGATGTCTCACAAAGCAACATATTTAATTTAATAAAATTTTATCAAATTATAAAACCCATGAAATAATATTAAATTAAATAGATATATAAAATATACATTGGTCGATCAAGCTCATGATTAGTCACATGCATCCAAATACAACACATTCATATAAGATAAAATTAATTTTAAATATATATTTTAATTAAGATAAGTTTCTCTTGAAAAATAATTAATAGTATCATTAATTAATTAATTAATTATCTTAATTATTAATATAAGTTCTCTTTAAGATACATAAGATTCCCATCCTATATAATTTTAAATAAATTATTTTTTATTAATATTACTTATGTACACAAAGTGTATAGGATGAAACACAACGTGTACCATTCTAAACTACTAGCGCCTTGTATGGTCCATGTGATATACAATATACTTACATGACATGTAGAGTACATGAAATATCATGATATTACATGATGTGTAGTTCTGTGTGTCAAACCAATTAGTTAGTTCAATGTGTATGACAAATGAAATGTGTTAATATACAATGCGTGTATTGATTTCAATGCCTGTATAGAGTACACAATATGTACAATGACCATACATAATGTGTAGTGCTGAATTTAACATTAAAATTAATTAGGCATTTAATTCACTAAAAACACTATCACATAGCATGTAAACTAGCTGCAAACCATGTTATTGGTTTTAATTCTGTAATTAAGTTTATGTGGTGTACAACCCGGATTAATGGGTTCTCCACATAAATGGGTAAGAGTTACATGGTATGTAAATTAATTACAAGGCATGTTACTCTTTATGGTAATTCTATGTTACATCCCTAGGAACTCGATATCTAATCTTGGTGGGATAAAAACTTGTTACACAATGTGCACCCCAACTATAAACCATGTGATCAAAATTCTCCCATGTTTCTGGGTTGACAATCAACACATGATGTGTGTATTAATACACACCATGGCGATTGATGACACAACTATCACATCATGTTGTGTTATATGATATGGGTAATAGTTATATTCCATGTAACCCTATAAATTGTGTGCTACCATGATAATCAATACACAATGTAATTATTGTGTAATTTGATTCCATGTAATGATCTCACACATGGAAATCCATGATTTGAAAAACCATGTTGGTGTGTGATTGAATGAGATTATAGAAAATGTAATCCAGTTACATAGTGTGAAATTTGGTGGTTTACCCAGAATCCTTGATACCTCATGATGGGATCTCCATGTATTTTAATCATTTTATTGGTCATATGATTGATAATGAACATGTTATCTAAAACTTAGGGATTAAAAATGATAAACTGAAATAAAAAACTAACAAAAAAATTATGATAACGATCAAAAAAGAATTAACAAAAATATAAATTTAAATATGACTAATTTGATAGCACTTGGAGGTTCCAAGCATGGAATAAGCCCGCTAGGTCCATTCCCAATGATTTTTTCAATTAATCCAATGAATAAAACCTTAGAACATGATGAATAATGGCATTTATTATGATTATATCCAATTAAACATAAGAAAATAACCCCATAACCAAAGAGAGGATCATTCATGTTAAGTTTATAATATATATAATAATAAGAAAAATCCCTCTATCGATTTTTTTCTCTAATTAAGATGATGATTATTTGGATGTAATTTGAGTTATAACACCATTATGGAATTAGGATCCAAAATAGGATCCCTATTGAAATGATTTATACATGATCCACAGTCTATAAATGTAGAAAGCATATCTCATGGTTCTAGCGTAGATGTACCGATTGCATTACATTGTTCATATTGAAAACAAAAAGTGATCCATTAGCATTTAAGATCACGTATCTTGATCTATTGATCATGAGAGGGAAGATAAGGATTAACACCTCTCTCATTATTGATAAAACCTAGATATGTTCAAGATAGAATCTCTAGAAATAAATATTGCACCAAAATATTCATATGTATCTCTAAAATGGTATATGTTGGAATATATCAAGCTAGGGTTTACTATTTGATAATTGCACATAATCCATTCATCAAATAATAAAACTAACATATTCTATATTCCAATAATAATAATAATAATAATATTTCATGGCATGCGCTAACCCTTGAAATATTAAATATCATTTTATTAGAACAACAATTTAATATTTATTTAAATGATATCAAAAACTTTTATCATTCTAATAACCAGCCACTTGACACATCCCAATTATACTCGTCAAAATTTATCGAAACATGAATAATAAATTAATTTTATTCATTCAACAAATAAATGAATATTATATTCATCACCTTGTGAAAAATATTAATTTTAATATTCATATAAGTAAATGAATATTCAAGAAATAAATATTATTTATTACCTTGAAAATAAAACAAGAGATAAATAAATATTCTATTTGATAATATTGTAAATAAATATTTATTTTAATATTCATGTCACATATATATTCTAATTTGAATATAATTAGTGACTGGATATTTTCAGTTAGTAAAATCTTGAATAAATATGATTCCTTATATTTGTTAATATTATTTTTTGAAATTGTTAAACTCAAATAGAATTTAACTAAGATCATGGATACACATTGTGTGTGACCCTATGGACCACTTTCTTAGTGGAATTAGGTGGGCTTTCCTAAATACCAATATTAGTATCTAAAAAAATGTGAATTAATCCACAGTGTAAAAAATTAATAACGAAATGAAAAAAACCACACATGAACACATACTATGTAATATAATCCATTTTTATGTGTATCTCTAAATAAACAATCTTTCATACTCACATCATTAACCTTTATGCTTGATTTCTATTTCTTTGAATATCTATAATGAACCCATTAATTAAACATGGCTATGGATTTAGTTTGACGATTCTATTCCATTAAAATTTCTTGAGATATAAACTTCATTAAACTATAAGGAAAAAATCCTATATTTTATTATTCATTAATGTAATACCACTAATGAATCATCCAACATATCCTACCTCACAATGAAAATTTTTTTTCATGGTTTTCATTAATGAATCAAAACACATGACTCAAGATATGCCTTAATAATAATATAAAATCTAAGGATCAATACAAAAATTCACAGACATGAATATCCAATGACATGTTACATTTGAAATTTCTACAGATGGGTCTATGATCATAATCTCCCATCTTGGATATTACCAAGTGTAAACTTCATGAGATGAATCCCCATCCAATTATGAGTATCAAGAACCTGATAATCAACATACTATGTGTCCCATAATATAATGTTATCTTAATAGTAGAACTATATTATGGAATAGTATATATCACTTTAAGGATCTCATCACAGTGATGAATTTCTATATTCCTTTGATGCAATAAATACCCCAAGGACATTATCACATTAATGAAACATAGAAGAACAATTATTATGTGATAATATATTTCATTAATATTCATGGATTTGAATATATATATATATATAATGTACAAAATTAGTTGGTTCTAAGTAAATAACTCCTAAAATTACCACACACTACACTTCAACCACACATCACTAGCTTATCATTATAGGGTAATGTTAACATGAAGGAAAAACCCCCTTCCATCCTCCTACCATGCACATCCACCACCATATATTGTCATCAAAACCACATAACCAAGTCAAAAAATATATTACATACTAAAACTTAATCCATTAAAACTTTTATGACTATACCTACCATGATCTATCACAACCTGTACTACACCCAGGAGGGAGCGTTGGGAAAAGGGAGTATCCATCAATACATTCCCTCACCAACCTATATGTTGGGGAAAACACATAGAGTCCAAAACTATGTGGGAATCAGTAATGATATTTCAATCGGGTGGTGGTGTGTAAGACATTAAAATAAAGTACAATGAATATAATAGTCACACACAATCCTAGCCTAAGGGTAAACTTACCAATTACCATAATATCCCACAACACCACTTAGATTCTACCACTGTATAATGATAATTTCTTCCACAACCACAAGATAACTAAGTCTATATATCCATATAAACAACTGCAACAATGTTCTTAACATCCCATTTCATCACTTCATTCATTAAATTCAATAATTTCCATTTACCATCCTCATTACAATTACTATTGTAACCCCCCTATGATTTTAGCATGAATTATCCTTTAAAAAAATATTATGATTATTTAACACAAAACACAAAATTAAATAAACTGTGATAAATTTTATTATGATAAAATATTATAATTAAATTTAAACATCAATACATTATGAGAATATAATATGAAACATAATTATGGAAAGCATAAGAGAAATAAATCCATAAGTAAATAAAAAGACTACAGACATAAAATCTTTATCCTCATGGTTCATCATGAAGATCACACCCCCAATTATAACTAGATAAATAAGGAAAAAACATTATAAAAACAACGAACACATTGAGAGAAATTAAATGAATAAAATGAATGATTTTAGTGAGGAATGTAAGGAAATATATATGAATGAAATATGAATATTATATAAATATAGTCATTGGACAAATTTCCATCAGAAATATGGTCATTGTAAATTTGGTTGTTGGATATATGGGATTTCGGTATTCATGTATCCAATACGAATATTAAATTTCTAAATTTTTTCACAAAAAATTGAAAATATTATAATTCATAAATTATAAATAATTAAACAAAAATGACCATATTTAATTTAAATATTTTATTATACATTTTTATGCAGTACTTATTATGAATATTATTATTAAAGAATGATTTGATGTATTTATAAAATTCATTTTTTAATATTAATGATCTATAAAATTATATTTTTTAAAAAATAATTAATTTTAAATAGATATGATTAAAACCATTTAATGTTAAAACATCGATATTTTTAAAAGAAATATTTTTTATATTTTGGGTTTTTTATATTAATAAATTAAATTTATCAATTTTAAATAATGAAAATGATTTAATGTTTCGATGTATAAAAAATGAATTAATACTCATTTACCTAGTAATTGATGTGAAATAAGGTTAAGAACACTGAAAGTTCATAAAATCATTTTTCTATAAAAAGAATTTTTTATATAAATTTTATGTTTAAATGTAAAAGTTAAATTTATCATATTTATAAATTTAATTAGATTAAATAGAGTCCAAATTTTAATCATATCATAAAAATTAATCAAGTATTTCAATTTAATTTTTTGTCATAAATAGGAGTTACCGAGGTAAAAATTGAGTTACCACTATAAAGGTAAACTTAGATGAAAGGGTTTAACTAGGTGGAAAATACATAAAATATCTATAAAATTATCTCCAAATTATGTGTATGTGGCTATTCAAAACCCATATCCATTTTTACAAGTATTATCCATGTTCCATGATAAAATGACACCCTTACGCCTTAGGGAATGAGTATTTGTGGAAATGCCACTCAAAAATCACTTATAAAAGTACCTATCCAACACCCATTTTGAACCACTATTTTCCTTTAAAAATATCTTGAATTCCTAAAAATTTTTAATCTACTAAATTTTTATTATATTTTTTAGCCTCGGGTTCCATGGAGGAAGCCTAGATACTTCATTCTGAAGGAACACATATAAAGAAGGATAAAATCCCTCCATGTTCTTATTTGGGTTGGTTCAACCACCTACATCAATGAAACTATACTATCAGCACCATTTACATCATGAATGAGTATCATGAAATTAATAATAGTAATATATGATATTAATTATTAATTTATGTTATAAATGTATTTATATAAGGGTGACATGAAAATGAATGATCAATATAAAGTAACTTGTTGTTTTCAATTAATTACCCAAAACATGCTTGTCATGTATTCCATTCTCACGAACCATACCCACACATTCAAAAAATTGAAAATGGTACTACATAAATAATTAAAACTAAATTATTATGCTACATTGAACAATCATGTAATTATGAACATGGTATCAACGAATGAGGGACAATATCTCCATTGTGAAACTTATATGAAACAATCAAAATTACTAACATCTGATGATGAAAATAATAAAAAACTAACTAATGTATGTGTAATGAAGGAATATAAATAAATAGTAAAAAGGATAATGGATATGAATAAGGATCTAAAATAATTTATTTATGTATTTATTTTTATTATACATGAGGTTAAATCACTTTCATTGATGTTTGATGTAAAGGTAAGGGTTTATTTTCAAATATCACTTTGAAATCATGGTTGTTTATGTTTAAACATAAATTGAGATTAATTGTATGTTATTTCACTATAAAAACCCATAAATGTTTATTAACCTATAGTTATTTTGGGGTTTACATATATTATTACCATTTTTTCTCCATTTTATTTATAATTTTATCAAAAGGATATTTGTAATAGAAATGACCTTATCTCTTATTTTTTATGAGGAATCTTTCTCCTACATGTTCCCATTATTTATATTGTATTTATGGATGTTATTATATACAATTAAATTATTCCTTAATTTAATTTTATATTATCTTTGAATTTACATACAAAATTTTTGAAAGGAATATTTTTAATCTTTTCACATGAGTCATTTCTATCAAAAATATAACTCTTTGCAAAAAGTGTGAAAAGTGTCTTCATTTTTAATTCTTTCCACCTAATTTTTTCCCACCATTATATCCGATTTTATTTATGATGAATACTTTTCAAGATTTTATAGTTTTCCAAAGTAATTTCTATTCCCTATATTTTGTAAATTATTTGGATTTAAAATGAATTTTATCAAAAGTAAAGGATATTTCTTCTTATTTTTCAAATTAATTATCAAATTATATTTATAAAATTATTTTTCATATATGTCGGCATTATTTTATATATCTTATGTTTCACTAGGTATAATCTTTAAATATACCATCCACCTTCTTTCTCTGGATGGATTATGTGTGGAAATCTTCATGGAAACCATTTATCTCTTACATGTTAACTAAGTTATAATGATATAATGCATGTTTTCATGTTCATATGTCACAGATGTGTACGATTTATCTTTATGTTATAGTTGGGATATATTATATCCCTCCATTGTATTAGGTAAAGAATTATGTTATGAGATGACTATGAATTTGGAGAAAACCCAAACCCCTAAGGGGCTATATTCACTATGTGTCAGGTGGGAACCATTATAGCCCTCCAATTAATTGCGTAAAGCCTTTTAAATCATGAGTTTTAATATTAGGAATTAGGGAGAAAACCCAATACATTAAATTAATCTATCCACTATGTAATGGTTGTGTTTTTAGTGAGACTCAACATAGGAAATTATTTTCCCTACTAATGTATATAAGACATTCTTATGTTATATTTTTGTGCTATGATACATTCCTATGTTATGTTTTCATGGTACATGATTGTTGAATCATGTTTATACACTTCTATGATTCGTGTATTATGTTATTCGAAAATCATAATGTCAAGAAACATGATTTATAATATATGTATTATTGGGTATGATTCTCTTATTTTATGCTTATTCACTTTCGTTATGTTCTCAAACCCATATGTGTATCTTATTCTCACTATTGATCTCTGATTGAGATATCTTATATTTTCCCTTATTAAGCATTTGAGATCACTTTTTCTTATGTTTCCAATTCCCAGTTTTTGATGTAGAGTAATATGTGTGATGTGTCTGAAAGGGTGTCATATGAGAAGAATCTTTACGGGGGATGTTGAAAATGTTGTAAAGTAAGTTATTTATGTATCTAATCTCTAAAGAAAGTAAACCTATAAGTTTTGGGGTTTTAATTATTATGATATATAATGAATATTCATGTAAAATGATGTAATATGTATGCATATTAGGCTCATGTATCCTTATTTGGTAGTAGAGTGAGGTTTAGTTGTTTTTTGAAGATAAAGATATGAAGAATGAGAGGATATAACCTATAAAAACCTATGATGAACCAAAAATGACATAGGATAAACCTAAAGTGTCATAGGTTGAATTGAAGGTTTTATAATTTTAACATCTTAGGTATTTTTTGTAAGATCTCGGATTTTTATATGAGGTTTAATTACTTTTGAGTCGTTCTTCATTCTTTTTTGTATCAATAGAGTTATTTAGTTTAAAGATAATATGCTCTAATTTTAATTTCATCATCTGTTCTATGTTTTTCTTCTAATATGAGTCGAATTAGAAGTTGATACTGGATGATAACTGAACTACAAACCTATAGTTGGTGATTTATAATTTTCCTGAATGGTTTGGTATTTTATAGAGCTAGTTTCCATTATTCCGCCCATCATAATTTCTAGAGGCACCCTAAAAATTAACTGTATAATTGAATTGAATAAAATGGAAAATGTCAAGGATTGCATTTAGATAATTTGTGATTCATTTGTGTTTGTTTCCCTAACCATGGACATCCATGGGGTGTACCTTCTGAAATGCTTTTATCTTTTTCCATTGTTAAACCACCCATGGGGAGAGTTAGTGATTGACTTATAGAGACCTAGTTTTTTCCTTATATGTCTTTGATATATTTCTATACATATTTCGGGATCTAGGAATTGAGATAACATGTGATCCCAAGCCCCGATGTTCCTGGAATTAGTTTTATAAATATATTAAATATATTTTACATTGTGTGCACATGGGTTCTTAAAAAATAGGATAAATCTTAAAATAAAGCTCGGATCATAAATATGAGATCATAATTAAGGCCAAAAAAGTGTTTTACCCTAGGAGTGACCTAAAATACATCAGTGTGATTCATTCAGACACCTCATAATTGGAGGTTCATTCAGTGGATTAATTAATTAATTAATTAATTCATTCATTCATTCATTTTAAGGCAATGAAATGTCTATATCTATATTTCTATATTGAATTTTCCAGGGTTAGATGCATAAACCCTAGGATAATTATAGATCTTATTATTAATATTTTTTTTGAATCACCTTATACAACGATTAAATGTCTAATTAGAGCATATTAGAGAAAAATGAATACTAGAAAATCCTTAAATCATTGGTGAGTACATTCTTCGATGAAGAACGATCCAATCACCAGGTAGGACTCACCAATTTTTCTTTTACTCCCTCTTTGATTAAATTTTTTTATAATATGATCCCTTATATTGATATATAGCAATTTCTTCCCAAGCATGCACCTATGTACTGGAATATTTTGATTATTTTCATTTTTCTCTAACCCTGATGCCCTATTCTTGTTCATTGGGAAAGAACTCTTGAAAAAAAATTATTTTAAAAAATTATTTCTATTATTTTGGCCCTCTATTATTTTCATTCATCACCGGTTGGACCCTGTGGCCCCTATTTGACATTTTTGGGTAGTACCAAGCCTGATTAGACCCCCATAATCATAATGGTTTCACAAAGGAGAGATGAATCAATGAATTATGGGAATATTTGAGTTGTTTTCAGGTTTTTTAAAATCTTTTCAATGATTGGAGGATGGATATTCAATGTAGAAAAGTTTGGGGACATTTATAACCTGTGAAGAAAACTCTATGGGTCGCCGAAATCTGATTCCTAGTGAAATATGTGTGAAAATGATAGAACCGGACAAGGTACAATGATTTTGAGTGGAAATGAGGAGGGATCTATGAAAAATTTGATAGATTCAATTGTTAGATCACGGATATTATATTCTATTAAAAACCCAACTACACCCTTTTATAGGCATGAACACACGATGTGTAGCCCCTTAGCTACGGTGGATAGGGTTTCAAGAAATCATAAGGATGGCCTGAAGTGTATCCCTCCTACATTTCGTGTACCTCATCCCTAGGTGGATGAGCCTTGTGATCAGTCACATAGGAAGGACTCCATGTGGGAGTACATGGATAGACACATGGATGTGTACCGAAGTGCACAAACATGACCAGAGTACATGGGGGGACACCCCATGTGAGAGTATATGGAGAAACACACACCCATGTACCAGAGTACACAAACATGGAATAGGTACACGAGAAGGGACCCAGAGTACTAGGACACACTATGAAGACTCCCTACATTTCATATTGCCCTAGATGGTGTGGGGGTTGTGTGCTAGCCAGGGATGCTACAAGGTGGTGGAACAGGACCACATGCCATGTGGGTCCCCTCACATGTCATGTACCCCTTGGTTCCTTCTAAGAAAACTTCATGGTTACATATCTCCTTTGTTTGAACTTATATTTTGGAACATGAGTATCCTATCCTGAGTGTTTTTTCATATAGAATGTGATGGTGTCATCCTTTGTCACTTTCAAGATATGATATATAACTTTTTGGGTACATAAATTATTTAGTTTATGTTAGATGATAGAGGTGATCAAGAAGAATAAGTAGAGGCTTATTATATAGTAGAACCCCCTAGCAGTATGGGTGTGGATCCTCTATAGCTACCTTCCGAGTGAACCCTCTATCAGATAAGGTGTAGGTCCTCGATGACTAGAGTAGAACCCCCTGTTAGAATAGGGCACGTGTTATTGACTTCTGAGTGTGACCACCCTATCAAATAGGGTTAGAGTCATCAATGAATAGAGTGGAACCCCCTGTCAAACCAGGGCATAGGTCCTCAACATATAGAGTGGACCCCCCTCCCCCATCAAACTGGGAGCGGGTCCTCTACCTACAGAGTGGAACCCCTTATCAGCATAGGGTATGGGTCTTTGTGACACTAGAGTGTAACACCCCATTATCATGTGAACATGTCCTATATATATACTTATTGAGTGCATCCCCCCTAACTCACTAGGGAACATGTCCTCTAAATTATAATTATGAACTCTTGACCATGCGACACAGTGAAGAGGCATGGTATGATTGGATTGATTAATTCTAGGCAGACTCATGAGATTCTGGGAATCATTGATGGAATTTTAAAACTATTGGGGACTGTTCTTCTTTGGATGAGCTATGAGTTGAAGATCCCCTCAATCACTCATTTGGTCTCCTTTTTACTAATCATATATATTTATACTTCTACATCCATACCTATGGATTTGGTTACTCTCTTTCCAAGAGATGCGAAGACGTGTGGTGTATGCCATGTGATTTTTCTATTTTACTTCTCATGGTTGGATGAGACTATTATCCTATTAGGGGTGGAAAAGACTTGAAATGTAGTTCATCTACTCACTGTGTTAGTCCCCATGTGATGAGATGAGGTTACTCTTTCTCTTTCATTGGGTTTAGCTGCACTTGTGTACTGTCTACAGACTTTTTATTCTTATTGTATCACTTACTTACCCCCTTTATCTGTTGGGGTGTACTACTGGGTATGTATATACTCACCACTTTATAGAATTTACCAAAACTTTTCATGTCTTATGATGATAATGGATAGGTCGATAATGTATTTAGAGGATCTCAAGGATACTTGGTACTTTGAAATATGTACGGTGGTCGCAGCTTGGAGATCAGGAGTTGGGATCTCTCAACAGTTTACTTTTCCAGTTTTTTCCGGTTGGGACATATTTATGGTTTGGCATGTATTTTACCCTTTAATTTTAGTTTTCACTATCATACTCTTGTACATCCTAGAGGTTATTCATGCTTGGTTTAGTTTCTAGTTTTTTAAACTTTTTATTATTATTCTTTTACACTTATACATTGATATGTTTGTGTGTGTATGTATAGGTACATAGGAAAAGGTTTCCCATTTAGGATATGCCTATTGATTCTTGTTACCACCACTGGACTATGGAGGCAGGCTTGGGGTAGCTACAGATCATGCCCCTGTTTGGTTAGGGTCATGAAATCTCTTAGTAGGAAGTACCTGGCTCACTTCGTGCAGGAGGATTTAGATCATTTTTCCTCCCTAAAGCTTACCCTATTAGAGCAGGAGGGTATATCTTTTCTACAGTCGATGGTGTTTACTTCTAACCTTCTTGAGTGTATGAGAGATTCCCAACTAGGAAACATCAATTGTGAGGTCTTATATTAATATATATCCATGAGAGACTCACCATATGAATACTCTGGATTGAATCACAACATCTTTTTTCGGGGATGGACAGTGGCTCTATTCACATTACAGGAGGAGGTGATGAGGGAGTTACACACTTCTCACCTGTCTGTATATCCGATGTGGGGAAGATGTAGAGTGACCTTTAGTTGAAGTTTTAGTGGTCTATCATGAGACATATCATAGCTGAGTTCTTCTCTCACTGCCTCACTTTTCAGTTGGTGAAAGCTGAGTACTATATTCTCACAGTTTTTTTACAGTCACTTGAGATCCAGGAGTTGAAATGAGATGGTATATCCATGTAATTCATCATAGGTATTCTAAACACAACAAAGAGACATGATTCCATTTTGGTTATAGTTGACCTACTCATGAAGTCCGAACCATTCTTAACTATTAGGGAAGAGAGTTTATTTTAGAGTTTGAGGAAATTGTTCATACAGGATATATATCGGCTTCATGGGGTACCCTCGATGATTATCTCTAATCGTGACATATGGTTTACATCATGATTATAGAGAGGCCTTCAAGAGGCATTCTGGACCCAAATAAATATGAGTACATCCTTTAACCCCAAGACCGAGGGTTAGAATGAACACACTGTCTAGGTTTTAGAGGATATGTTGAGGGTGTGCATGTTAGACTTCATCCAAAGTAGAGAGGATCACCTCCCTTTATAGAGTTTTCATAAAACAATAGTTGTTACTCTTACATCAACATGAAACCACTGAGTCCTAGTATGGGAGACCCCGTATGATACCCTTGTTCTTGATAGATATCTGTGAACCATCTCTTATGGGCCCATAGATGGTGCAGGTGACAATAGAGAAGGTCTATTTCATATGTGAGAAGATGAGGGTGGCCCAGAGTAAACAAAAATATTATGCATATCACTGCTGTAGGCCATTGGATTTTGAGTATGGAGACCATGTTTTCCTGATATGTTCCCCATGATGAGGATTATAGTGGTTTGGATGATAAGGAAAGCTATAACCAAGGTTCATCATGCAATTCAATATCAAAAATAGGGTTATCAAGGTTTCTTACCACCTCACCATACCCCCACAACTGGAGTGGGGACACAATATCTTCTTCATGCTGCAGGTGAGGAGATACATGCATAACCCTATGAATGTTATCGACTGGGGTGATTTGGAGATCGAGGATGGAGCCACCTTTTTAGATCACCAGATGATAATCAAGTATTGATATGAGAGGACCCAGTATGGATGGACCATCCCCTTGGTTCACATGTTGTGGAAGCACGAGAACATGCATGAGAGTTCTTGGGAGGAATAGATCCAAGTGCGGGAAAAGTATCCTAAGTTTTTTTTAGTTATTCTTTTTTAGGATGAAAATATTAAAAGAGGGTAATTATGTAGAGAACTAGTTTTTTTACAAGACCGTTAAATATTTATATATATATTACTAGAGCTAGTCACTAAGACAATATGTGATTCTAAGGCTCGGTGTGCCTGAAATTAATTTTATAAACATATTAAATATATTTTATTTTTTCATGTGTAGTTTCATAAATAGAATAGAATAACTATTAAATAAAAGCATGAATTAGAATTTTAAGACCATAGATGAGTTAAGAATGCATTTTTTACCCTAAGAGTGACCTAAAATAATTCTGCATAGGGTTTTTAGACACCTCAACCATTGGCAATATGTTCATTGGATTAATTAATTAAATCATTTATTTTAATGCAATTAAATGACTATATATATACTTCCATGGATAATTATCTAGGTTTAGTCACATAAACCCTAGTATAATTTTAGAACTTCTCCTTCATCCTTCATTGGTGAATCAGCTCAGACAATGATGAACCGCCAGATCAGAGTACATCAGAGTGCAATGAACACAACAAACATACTTTAATAATTGGAAAGTAGGTTCTTATATAGTGACTGATCCAATATCTAGGAAATAATCATCATTTTTTATTTTACACCCTACATTGTTAAATTAATTGAGAAGACCGATCCCTTCTATAAATATATGCCAATCATGGCCTAATCATACACCTATGTACCAGATTAATTTAATTATTTTCATTAGTTTCTATCCTTGGATGCCCCATTCCTTATCATTGTAAAATAATGATTAGAAATGACCATTTTAAAAAATTATTGGGATTTTCCCCCTCGATTATTTTCATTAATCACTGGTTGGATCCTATGGTCCCGGTTTGATATTTCGAGGCTGTACTGAGCCCGATCAGACCCTCAAAATTGCAATGGTTTCTTGAATGAGGGACAAATAAATAAAGTATGGGCATATATGAGATGTCTATGAGTTGTGTATGATCATTTAATTGTTATGAGAATGGATCTTTAATGGCGTAAGGTTTTAGGATATTTGGAACTCAAAACAAAACCCCTATAAGTCACTAGAATCAAATTCCTGGTGAATGATGGCTGAAAACAACAAATATGGACTAGATTTGATGATTTCAGGTGGAAACGAGGTGGGATATATAGATAAATTGATAGATTCAATGTGACGAGTATGGATCTGATATTCTATGAAATATCCAACAACATTTCATGTATAGGGATGAACACATGGCGTGTAGCCCCTTGGTTGCGGAAGCTTGGGTTTTGGGAAATCATAAGGATTGTATGACATGTAAACCTCTTACACACCATGTATCTCATCCCTAGGTTGATGAGCCATGTGATGGGTCACAGTGGTAGGAATCCATGTGGGAGTAAATGACTAGGAACACATCCATGTAATGAAGTACACATACATGACTAGAGAAAACAAGCGACATCCTGTGTGAGAGTACATGGCCAAACACATGACCATTTTCCAGAGTACACAGACATGACCAATGTGGATGGGCAGGGGCCCTGAGTACTAAGACATGCTATGTAGACTCTCTACACACTGTGTATCCCTACATGGGGTGGGTGCTATGTACTATCTAGGGACACAAATATATGGTGGAGTATGACCACGCACCACATCAGTCCCCTCTCATGTTGTGTACCCCTGATTCCTTTTTTAGGAAACTTCATGGTTCTGTTTCTCCTTTATTTGAACTCAAAATTTTTCCTAGAAGTAGTATATCCTTAGTGTTTTTCTATGTAAAATTTTGTGGTTCAATTTGTTGTGTATTTTGAGATATGATTTGGAATGTTTTGGGAATGACACTTATTTAGGTGATGCTTGATAATTAAAATGATTAGGATAAGTAACCAGAGGATTGTTATAAAGTAGAACCCCCATCAGCATGGGTGTAGATTCTCTACAACTACCATCTGCATGGAACACCCTATCATATAGGGTGTGGGTCTTCTATGACTAGTGTGGAACCCCATGTCACACCAAGTAGTGGGTCCTTGACTTCCGAGTGAAACCTCTCTATTAGATAGGGAGTGGGTCCTCTATGAATAGAGTGGAATTCCCTATCACACTAGAGTTTGGGTCCTCAACCTATAGAGTGGAACCCCTCATTAGTTGGGGTGTAGTTCCTCTACCTAATAAGTGAAAACCCCTATCATCATAGGGAATGGGTCCTTGTAACACTAGTGTGGATCCCCCCATCATCATGGGAGTGGGTCCTATAGGGATACTTACATAGTGAAAACCCCCTAACACACTAGGGTGTGGGTCCTCTACTTAGATATTGTGACCCCTCGAATATGAGGTATAGTGATAAGGCATGGTTTGACTAGAACATTTACTTATGGGAATACACTTGTGATGTTGGGCATCATTGATGGACTTTTGGAACTATTGGTGACTCTTCTTCCTAGGTTGAGCTGTGATATGGAGATCCCCTTACTCTTTCATTTGGGATTCTTTTGAATGAGTGTATATATATATATATACTTCTGTATCAATACCTATGTATTTGGTTACTCTCTTTCCATGAGATTCAAAGATGGGTGGGTTATGCCTTGTGCTTTTTGTGTTTTGCTTCTTATGGTTGGATGAGTCTACTATCACGCTAGGGGTGGGAAAGACTCAATGTTTTGTTTATCTACAAAATGTGTTGATCCCCTTGTGTTGTGATGAGGTTACTCCTTCTCTTGATTTAGATTGAGATAAACTTTTGTACTATCTAAAATATTTCTATTGATGTTATATCTCTTACTTCTCAGCCTTCTACTTTCTGGGAGTCATAATGGGTATTTATATACTAAACCCTGCATGGGATTTTACCACATGTGACGTGTCTTATGAAAATGATAGATAGGTCAGTGGTGGATTTAGTGGATATTAGGGATATCAAGTACTTGGGACCATGTATGATGGTTTTATTTTGAAGATTAGGAGCTAGGATCTCTCAGTAGTTTACTTATTTTAGTTTTGTTAGGTTGGGAAATATTTCAGGTTGAACCTATATTTCCCCCCTTACATTTCAATTTTCACTCCCATAATCTTATACACCATTAAAGTTATGTATGCTTGGTTTACATTCTATAAATTTCATCTTTTTATTATTATTCCAATACACTTATGCATTAATATTTTCATATGTGTGTGTATAGGTAATTAGGATAAGGCCTCCCATTTAGGATATTCCTTTTAGTGCTTGTATTTACCCTTAGTCTATGGAGGTGGTATTGGGGTAGTTGAGGCCAATCCCTGACATGGGTTAGTTCATGACATGCCTAGTTAGAGGAATCCTGTTTAAGAATGAATTGAATGAATAAATGGTTTTGGAGAGGGTATGCCTCTTTTTCTATGCATGACATGATACGAAATATTTAATTGATTGAATGGGTTTTATACCAATTAATGTAATGACCCGACCCCAGAGACCTGAATATGCTGCATTATTTTAATACATTGGTCTGATTATTAGTAATCAAGTCCCTAAGGACCGATCAGTTTAGTAGTCTTGGAAAATATATTACAACATGAACTTTACATTACAATTTCAAACATAAAATAAAACATATATAATACTTTGAGAACAAAATTATTATCCTATATTAACCTTACATAAAAATCATAATACACTTCTTGGCATCCTGGGAAAATAAAACATAAGAAAGGGGTGAGCTCATATGCTCAGTAAGGATAAACAATATAGAAGAAACTATCATAAAAATTCCTAAACATTTAATTCAAGGTAAAATATCGAAATAGAATACTTTTAAAACATTATCTTTAGCATAAAATGTCAAGGATAAATCAAATAATTCCATTTATACATTCTCATGGATATTCTACTACTAGTATAATCACAAGGAATATCAATAACTAATCTCATAATGAGGGAATAAAAAAATGTCGGACATCATAACCACTACATCAAGGCCTCGTTCCAAGGCCGTACACAAATATTCTGTCAAGGGCTTATTCCAAGACACTAGTTTGTCTCATGATAGCTGCTGATGCATCGACATACTATAGCAGGACCCACCCTACATCTACTAAGTCCAATTCATTCTTCATATGAAAGGGTGAAACATAACATAGACATTTGTATTAAAACTATCATACAAAATGTTAATACTTTGACCATAAACCATGAATGGTATAGAAATAGCACATCCATTGTCAAACATATCATAAAACCTTCAATACAATATGGAAGATTGTATCATAATAAATCAACTTCAATCAATCATAAAATCAAACAAAAGATGTTGACATAGATGAAAATTATCATTAAAACTCTTTGAGAGAAATATCCCTTTTTCTTTGAAATCATTTATTCAAAAGCCACATACTTATAAAAGAATTCATTTAAAAATAAATTTTTGAATCACAGTGTCCCATAAAACATTGAATCTTTTGAATGGAATTATTATTTTAAAACATTCATATAAAATAATCCCTAAAACCATTTTTGAAAACATGGACATGGATATAAAGTTCTCCCAGAAGATACATACTTATAAAAAACATCAGATACTATTGAGATTCAGAATTTAATCCTTATATAAAACCTTTAACAGATTACTTTTTGAAAACATTTAAATAAAAATTAAAATATAAATCATATTCCATTTATAATCTTTTATATTTAAATAATTTTTTATGTAAATTAATACCAAGAATATTGAAATAGAGAAAGGATTAATTCTTTAAACATTCAAAGTGTCCCATACCAGATTGAACATTTAAATCATAGATCTGATATCTTCAAAAGAATCTTTAAATAACATGAAGATAAATTTATTCATGATATTAAATACAATATAGGCATTAAATATACCACATGCAAAAAATAGGTGGTGAACATGGCTTATATCCCACGAATATTAATGTGAGACGAAATTCCCTTACCTTAGGTCTGATACTTTCTGTACATGTCCGAAACTCCTATATAATGGTTTTGAACAAATTTTTAACATTTAATAGAATCATAATAATATTTATTATATAATATATGATTCATTTATGACTTTATATTACTTTTTTATTAACAATTCCAAGTTAATTAAACGTTTAAGTTAAAAATCGATTTGTTTATCGTTATGTGTTTTGACTTGTTTTTCTTAATCATATTACATAGATCATGATTCAATTTCTTCCATAATATAAAACATGATTTATATATTATATATATTATGAATATAAATATGTATATTATATTTATATATGAAATGGAAAACATAGTTCATGAAGATGGTAGGCCGTACATACACATGAATGTTGTTTCGTTTTCTTATCGTATTAAATTGAAGTAAGTGGATGAAATATGTACATATATATATATATATATTATAGAAGAATTATTATGTCTTATATTTTATAATTATTGATAATATATATTTTTTCATAATCATTCTTGAATGGATAATATGGATAACGAGTCTTATTGCACCGTGGAGATGGTAAGCCCTACGTACGCACGAGCGAAAGTATCATTTCCATGATAGTTAAATGGTGTGGAATTGGATGAAAAATATAAATTATACAGAATAATTATCATGTAATATTCATTATTTATATCCATTATACTCATCATTATACCCATCTAAATAAATTATATTGGAATAACAAATTACTCCATGGCATGGAGACGCTAGGTCATACGTACACACAAATGGTGATATTGTTATTTATAGGATGGATAAAATAAGTAATATGGTTGTACCATAATTATAATAACATATAATCATGTATAAGTTATGGTATTTATTATTTTAGAATGAAAAAACTAGAGAAATAGGATGTAGAAGAACAAAATAAGTTTGAAATAAGTGATAAAACGATTACCTCTTATTGAGTTATCTCCTTTTGATTTGCACAAAAGAACTCCTTAGGATGGCTTTCTACCCAAAGTGTGTCCTATAGGATAAAATGAGGGATGTTGGGAGAGGAATTGGGCTGGATTTGGAAAATAAAAATGGATTTGGAGGAAATAAATGAAGAGATGGAGAAGTACCCTTTGATAAGAGGGGTGATGGGCACTTTAGAAATGTCTTGAAATATTAATTTATTGTAATTTCAATTTCAATATAAAAGTGGTAAAAAACTCATTTAATTAAAATATAATATGATGATAGTTTGAAATAATCTCATCCAATAGGGTTTATACATGTTTAGGTCACAAAAATAACCTTATATTTTAGATTTAACCCTTGGTAAAACAATTTATCTCTTATCATGTCTTCTTTTTATTTTCATACTTTTTGGTAAATATAGCTACTATAAAATGCCAATCAAACCAAAATATGATCATTAATGAAATTTTAGACATAATATAAGTATTTTGGCATAATGTTATATTTTTTTATTATTATATCATTTAATAAAATAATATTGGTTTTAAAAAATCATTTATGTCAATTTTGACACAATTCATATCATGATTTTTTTAAAATCCAAAAAAATGATTCTTTCTTAAAATATTCATTAATTAAAATCTAACATGTCATAGTCATCCATAAAATTCATGTTTGTAATCATAAATTTAAAAATAATTTTATTTTAATATTTATAATACCATTTATTTAAATCATTCATTAATAAGGTAATAAATGCGTCATCATTGTATCATTAATAAATTTATTTATTTAATGTCTAAAAATTATAAATAAAATACCATGATTTAGGAAATAGTTTTATATTTCCAATTAATTTTTATATTCGAATTTATCTCATGTATAACCCCATATTAATTTTTTTTATTAAGAAGATGCTTGTTTATGTTATATTTCCCTTAACTTTAAATTAAAAATAATTAAATGTCATTTTGACACACAAGTAGCTCCCAAATTCCATAAGTTCAGTCTAAGGTTTGATTCCATCATTAATGAATCATCCAATGGTATTAGGAATGTACTATGGTAATTTTGTCATTATTATATTATTTTTTCCATTATTTACCTAATTCACCCTTTAACTACGATAAATTAAAATAATTACTGAAGATACTATTCAAAATGCCCAAAACTAAAAGGGGCATATTTACATAATTTTGACCCATGGATTAAAAATATGGAATCCATTTTTGAAAATTCAAAACACAGAATTGGAAGAATTTAATTTAAATTAATTTCCGTTTCCAAAATAAGAAAACAGGTTTTAAGAAATACAAACTATCAAAAGATTAACAAATGTTTATGTCCATTTTTAAACTTAAATTAAAAACAATAATGAAAATTTTATTAAATTATAAAAAATAATCCAATTACACTTTAAAATCAAATAAAAATATTACATAACCATATAAATAAATTAGATGAAAAGGCACTTTTGACTTAAAATGCAGTATTTTTAACTATTCATTAAAAAAGGAACTGTATCATAAGAACAAAAAAAAAATAATCCAAAGTAAATTTTGATGTCCCACATAAAAATAAGAATGTTATTTTTTTAAATAGAACATATAAAGGTGTCAAAAACTAAATTTAAAATAGGGTCTCCGTCAAAAGGCAGTAATACTTTATTTTTAGAAAAATACTTCTTTTATTCGAAAAATTGAATTTGTTCTTATATAATATCTATAAAATACATAAGATAAATTTTAAACATCATATTGGAATAATATTTCATTGATATAATTCAAAAAGGGTGATTTTTAAATATTTTATAAACACAATTATTCACATTTAAAACGTTTTTCATAAAAAGCCATCCATTTTATTCGAATGCTTTTTATTTTCATTTCATGTTAATTTGGTATCCAATGAGTCATTATATAAAAAATTTTAAACCATATTTTCATAATTCAGTTATCACTATTCATATAACTATATTTAGTGAATATATTTTAAATATATTATTTAAATAATTATAATACTAGAGTGTTGTTTTGCAGAAACTCACTCTTGCATATATCACAAGACAAGTCGGTGTTGCGTGTAATAAAAGATATCGAATATTTAAAAATAAGTGTACCGTGGAAGATTGGGGTGTTACAATTGATATATGACTGGGTAAACTCATGGAATGGAATTGAATGTGAATAATTACATGAGTTGGTAAACTCATAGAATGTGAATTGTTGAATTGTTAATTGAATTGATTGATAAATGTTTACATAGGACACCATGGTTTTTCCACACCATGGGCCATGATAGTGATAGATAATTTCTCAGACCAATATGCTCCTTGGATTCTGTTTCTCTAGGATTTCTTGGGCCTTTCTATCCCTTGGATCTGCTTTTTTAGATCGTACTGGACGTGGTCAATAGACATGCTTCTTGGACCCCTATTCAAGAATAACTGAGTTTCCATCAAGATTCTTATGATACTTGAAGAGTATTCCATGGTCCACTATACCACGGATTCATCCATAAGGGGTCTGAAAATTTTGATTATATGGAAAAGCCGTGGTTGATATGGCACTTCTGATTATATGTCTCTACAGCGGTAAATGTGACATACTTGATTATACAGCTTGACTGTGGTTTATATTAGATACATGTTATGTGGTGTGGCTATGGTGATATGAGATAATGTGTATACGACATGGTCATTATGTTTAATTCCTCTTTATATACTACGACCGAGTTATATGATCTTGACACTAGCTTTTTATTGATCCTTGTTTGGCTTGACAATATTGGTTTATAACTTTACATTTTTCCTGAGATTTTACATTTATTACAAACATATCTATTATGTACCTTGCACTCTTCTTAGCTTATATTACACAAACAATATTTGTTATAGAAACCTTGGTTGGTGACCTACTGGGATTGTATCTCATACCCTGTTTAGGTTATCATTGAGTACCCATACATACTTTTTGGATTCAGGTTGGGATTGGGGAAAGCGCCCATATTTTGATGATTGAATTTGTGCCATTCTAAGGAGAAAGGGATCTCGAGACCGAGATGAGGATCATGATGCTATCTGGGGATAGTGTTTTTTTGGTTTTTTCAGAATTTGGATACATTTATTTTACAGATTTAAGTATAACTATTTTGGATTCTTTGTAGATACATGACATGATAATTTTTATATATAAGATTACTTGGGGAATTGTTTATATATTACTCTCTCAGATATTTATCTATTGCATGATTGGTTTACTATATCTCTTATTTATTTTATGACTTATACCACTATGATAAACTCTGATAAGAGGGAATAGTCTCCCCACAGACACACCCTAGGACCTATGTACTAGTCAGTTTCCTCTTAAATTTGAGGAGATTCCCTTGAGTCCATGTTGCAAACTAGGCTAAGGGAACTGTTTAATGGAATTTTGGTTAGAGATATTACAAAGTGGTATCATAGGTTTATTTCTGGATTTTTTTACTATTTTAGAGATAATAGACATGGATAGTAAGGTTATGTAATTTTCTAATGAGTTATGCACGGGCATAGCTAACCCACATACAGGGGAAAACCAAATTTCCTCTAATGGACATTGTTATTTACTGAATTTTTAATATTATAATTAATTTTATTCCACTATTGGTCGATTCAATTGAATTATTATGTTATAATTGATATGATTGTGGGTTATATTTTGTTGCAACATCAAGAGATGAGGGTATTCCATCTCATTCATCATTTAGGAACTTTATAGGTTTCACATACCATGCATTATGACATCCCATATAAGATGCATTGAATATTTACATGATGTTGTGATAGGTGTAGTGATAGATATGATTGATATTGTAATTTAATTGTTGTGTTGGGAAATGGAAAAAATATTTGGTACTTATATTTACTACCATAAAAAAGTAGTGTTTTCCTGATTAGGTGACAACAGACACTCTATGTAGCCTGTTGAGGCATGTTGAGTTGTGGACCATTAGTCGCATAGACTGGAACATGTTATGATGTGGATTAGGTGGGCACTATATTTCGATGCATGAGGAGTATGGTACCTTATGGGTTGGAATTTGGTGAACCATTTTGTTCAATTATTTAAAATGAAATGCGAAATGGACATGAAATCAATTGAAAATTTACATTGGTAAATAGAGAACATTACATGGACCTGACTTTTGAGTGGGTAGTTGGCAGTTACTCTAGTGAAATTTGTGACTGTTTCTTTTACCACTCCTAGATTTTGGAGTAGGATAAGTGCTTAAGACTTGGTTATAGGAAGGTTCTCACATATCTAAGGCTTTTAGCTTTGAACGTTGATATCATTCCTTTCTAAGGCGTGCATTTGGAATTGTATAGACATGCCACCACAAAGAACTCCATTAATACACCAAAAATCATGGCGAGAACTACACTCTAGAGGCAGTGGGACATGGGATACTAGTGTATCCTCCTATAGTTTCAGTTGCAGCACCAGTATTTTTGTTGGAAAAAGGTGCTGATGCATGGTTTCATGAGGGGTCTTTCCACTTCTTGTTGACTTTTAGAGGAGCACTGTTTCCTTCCCTGTCTATGACTGAGCTGAGGTATGTGTTCCAGCAGCAGAATCTTACAACATTGGGGGGGGGGGGGGGTGGAGGTCCATAAGATGATGATATATGGCTTGACAATGCTTTTTTGATCTTCAAGCATTCATAAACACCTCTTAAGAGGAGATTGAAGTTCACAACTTATATGCTTTGAGGAGCAGAAAAGCACTGGTGGGATGTTTTTAAACATGATGATTGGTTGTAAGATATGGTTTTGGTTGATTTCAAAACCATTTTATACAAATATTTATACCCCGAAACTCTGAGGGATGATAGGGCTAGTGAGTTTATTCATCTAGAGTAGGGTGAAATGATGGTTATGGAGTACTTGACACACTTTACAGAGATGTAATGTTTTTCAACGACGTACCTTGCTAATGAATTATTCAAGGAAAGTCACTTCAAGGAAGGTCTACAACATTTCATTTGATATTAGGTCAATGTGTTCAAATTGTCCTCTATTTCTAAAATTGTGAATCAAGTTATAAATATAGATAAAAAAGGGAATTGGGGGGGGTGAAAAGTAGAGAACTGCAATCTCTTGACCCATTGGATGAGAATATTTAAACAGGATGTGTCATTTTGATGCTTCATGTGAGATGAGTACCAACTAGGATGGGAGTTATGGTGGTGAAGTTTTCTATCATTAGTGTAGAGGATGGGGACACATGTGGAATCAATGTGATCTCAGCCTATTCATGTGTTAATCTAGCGACAAGATGGGCCAAATGTAGTATTTTTACAAGACCATCCCTCTAGAAGTAAGTGATAAGGAGTCAACTCTGACGCAAGGATTATGAGTGTGTTTCATAGCTCCACATAAAGAAAGGATATGGGTAAGTACAGGTTATTCAGGTTGAAGTGGTGGTGGTCATGGCTGAGGAATATAGGCACAGGTTGTACAAAGACAACAGAGCGTGCCTTCATCAGGTAGTGAGGTTTTTTCATAGGGCCAATATTCAGGTAAAATATATTTTTTATAGCCTACAAATGAGGATTAGGGAACCAAACCATCTTTGGTGAGAGTTACGATCTTAGTAGCCTCTACTCTTGTATCTACTCTTTTTGATATAGGTGCATCACATAGTTTCATATCTATACCTATGGTAGAAATCCTTAGGCTTTTGGTTTCTTTTTATGAGGGCATTATGATGCTTAAAATTCCATTAGGGGTCAATATGAAGGATTTACATTAGTTAAAGGAGTTCCCCCTTGAGGTTAGTGAGTGTCACTTCGTTAGAAATCTATTTTTCCTTGAGATGACTGGGTTTGACGTCATACTTGGAATGTAATTACTAGTGGGTTATTGATCCTATGTTGATTTCTATAATTATAGGGTGAATTTTATATCACCATATGGTTCAGATTTTATTCACAAGGGTGAATGGGATATCTAGGTGATCCGAGATGGACTACAACATCAGAGACCAGGTAGGATGATAGCACAAATTGCTAGTTTGTATTTGGATGATCAGGGAGAGCGTTAGGATAACTTTACTCCAGTGGTTGATCATTTCATGGAAATTTTCATAGATTAATTTTATAGTTTACCTCTTGAGAGGGAATTTTATTTCTCCATCAATCTAGTTCTAGGAGCTTCAACAATATTAATTCCTCCATATAGGATGTCTACAATGGAGTTTCAGGATCTCAAGAGGCAGATAGAGGATTTGGAGGCAAATGGGTTTATATGACCCTATACTTCACTTTGTGGTTCACCAATCATTTTTTGATAAAGTATGATGTTACCATTAGGATATTCATGGGTTTTCAGAAATTGAACTGGATGATAGTTAACAACTAGTATCCTTTTCCTTGGATAGATGATATTTTCAACTAGTTTGAGGAGCTTTGGTGTTCTTGAAAATTTATTAGATATATAGATATCATCAAGTTCATGTTATAACTGTTGACATACCTAATATAACTTTTCATCATAGGTATGGTCTATAAAAGTATCTAGTTATGTCATTCAGTCTTACTAATGTGCTAATGTTCCTCATGGAATAGATGAACCAAGTTTTTCATCCTTATTTGGATTAGTTTGTTGTGTTTTTTGAGGATGATATATTGGTTTATTCTTCCAATTGAAATTACCATGACAAACATCTTGAGATCATTTGGATACACCGAGATAGCATCAGTTGTATGTTAATCTCACAAAATGACACTTTTGAATGGATAATATCCACTCCTTAGTTCACATTATCTTAGACACAAGAGTGTCAGTTGACACAGAGAAAGTGAGAGCTTTGTTTTATTGGAAATATACCTAGAATGTATTTGATATAAAAAGTTTATTTAAGCTATTTTTGTATTAAAGGTTATAAATATCGAAAATATCATGATTAGAAGCACATTTGATAGTCTTTACTAAGAATAGGGTGAATTTTTTATCAACAGATACATGTGAGATATACTTTTAGGAGTTGAAAGAGATGTTGACTTTATCACAGGTCCTGATTCTTCCAGAGTAGGGAAAAAGATACACTATGTATTGTGATGCATTAGGTATTGGGCTAGGAGTAGTGCTAATGCATGGAGATAGAGTCATGGCATACAAGTCTCGAAATCTAAAGACACACAATAGAAATTACCCGACACACTATCTCGAGATAGATATAGTTTTTCATGACTTGTGCTATTGATACATTACTTACCAGGAGAGATTTTTATGGTGTAAACATGCCAAAAAATACTCAAGTACATATTTACACAACATTATCTGAATCTAAGGTAGTGAAGGTGGGTTGAATTATTATATTCTTTCGAATTTCAGTTTTCTTACATGCCTGTAAAGAGAAATGCAGTTGTCGATGCACTGAGCTGGAGGAATTAGATATAGGGTGTTTAACAGGCCAGTAGTAAGTGGAAGCTTATGGATTTGATCTCTAATATTCACATGGAGGTGAAGGACAGTTAGGGATAAAATTTTCATCCATCTATAATCATGACCACTACAATACTAGTTAGAGTGAGGATAAGGAAGCTATCAAATTCTTAGGGCCTAGTTTTATAGGGGATTGTGGTAGGTGCAGACACACCTCCTAGTTTTACCATAGGCAAGGTTGAGTTCTTGTGTATCCATGGACACATTTTAGTTCCAGTGTACATACAAGAGGATCTGATGTTGGAGTATCATCCTCGATTTTGGAAGATCATCTTGGTGTCACTAAGGTGTACTGTGACTTATGCTATTAGTACTGGTGGTTGGGTATAGAATGTAAGGTAGCTGGTTTTGTTACGAGATGTTCCTCCTATCAGTAGACGAAGGAAGAACATCAATGAAAAGCTAGACTTTTACAATAGTTACCTATTCCCCTATGGAAATGAGAAGATGTCTTGATTGATTTCAAGACTGGTTTCTCGAGGTCATGTTGAGGTATTGATGTTGTTTGGGTTGGTTTTGACAGGCTCACAAAAGATACTCATTTCTTGCTGATTAGATAGATATTCAGTGTATATGAGATTGGGATGTTGCATATCCATGAGATAGTATGAATTCATGGGGTCCCACATACTATCATTTCATATTGTGAGTCCCAGTTTATGTCTTGTTTCTAGAAAATTATATTGAGGGAGATGGTTACAAAAGTGATTTTAAGAACAATATACCACCCTTAGACTGATGTCCAATTAGAGCACACAATACAGGTGCTTGAGGACATGCTGTGAGCATGTGTTCTGGATTTTGGTGGCTCTTGGGAGAGACATATACCAATGTTTGAGTTCAAATACAATAATAGCTATTAGACGACTATAAATATGTAACTTTATGAGGAATTTTATTTAAGTCCTTTTTGTTCACCCATGTGATGGTTAGAGGAAGGTGAGGTAGCTTTACTGGAACTGCATCTCATGTAGGAGGCTTCTAATTAGGTCTAGTAGATCAAAAAGCTGAAGGATACAACACAATCTATATATAAATATTCCATATATCATCGTTGATGACCTATAGAGTTAAAGGTCGAGGGTTTGACCTTTTTGCGTATCTCATTGAGGATGGGACACAAATAGATGATGAGATAGGGTAAGATTTCACCCAATATGTTGGGTCATTCAAGTTTTTGGTGAGAGTTGATCTGGCATCCTATCAGTTGTAGTTACCTCAAAGGTGTTAGACTATGCATGAAATATTCATTGTATCTCAGATGTAGCATTATAATTTAGACTTGTCACACATTATGCATCCCAGGGAGGTTGAGTTACAAGTAGATGCTCCCTTTGAGAATAATTTGATTCATATCATTGATAGGAGCATAAATGTTCTCTGAGGCCGTCCAATTCTTCTACCATCAGTACTATGGTAGCAAAAATGTTTACAGGGCGATACTTGTGAGTGGGAGGCCGACGTATGTGCCTAGTGTTTGGAGTTATTTTCTGGTGATTCTTGACCACCCTTGAGAGGGAAATTCAAGGATGAATTTCACTAAGGGGTAATATTATAAGATCCTTAGTTTTTAAAAGATGTAAGGATCCTTTTGTTTTTATTTTAAATTCTTTTTTACATCCTAATGTGAATAACATTTTAGGTCTTAGGGGTTTTAGGGGGTGTCCATTACTTGTTTGGATCCCAAAGCCTGTTCTTTAATAAAATTTTCATAGGAGACACGTTTAGTAGAAAACTTGTTGTGTATTTCACATAATTACTACTAAACATGCAAGGATAGGTAGTGGGTAGGCCACATAGTTAGAGGGAACCTTATGGATATAGGAGAACACTCTTGTGAGGGTCTCTATAGTTTTTAATAGTGGTTGTAGGCATGGTTTGTGCATGGTTAGTCAAAATGTGCACATAATCAATGTGAGGTGCCCCTCCTTATAGTGAAGGGAGAATGGTTGGCACATAGTTTTTCTAACCATGAAACCTAACCATGCAACATAGATTTGGGGGTAAAATGTCCAATTTGACCTTAAAAATATATTTAACCTAAAACCTATTTTCATTTCTTATTCATTATAAAACATCACCCATTTGATCCCTCCTTAATGCCAAATTTTAGCATTTTCTCCAATTCATCCATATGATCTCAAAATTATTCATCATTAGTCTCACTGGATTTGATCCAGTGAGTACTCAATTCCTTTTGAGTTGTTCTCCATTCTTTTTAGTATCGATAGAGTTATTTAGGTACGATCTAATATGCCTTAATTCTAGGTTCTCAACCATTGCTTTCTTTTCTTTTGAACTAAGTTGAATCTAATGTTGATACTAGATGAGATCTCTAATATGGATCGATAGTAGGTGGTCAATACTTTTCTCGAATTGTTTGGTGCTTTATTGTGTTGGATTGCCATTGTGCCACCTGGTGGACTTTATGGAACCAGCCCAAAAATGAATTTAATATATGAATTTAATAAAATGGAACATGTTAGGGATATAATTTAGTTATTTGGTGTTTTTTGGAGGTTTTTCCACAACCAAGGACACCCATGGGGTGTGTCTTGTGAATATCCTTTGCCTTTTCCATTTTTAAACCACCAATGGGGAAAGTTAGTGTTTTCCTTGTTAGAGGAAGCCTGTTTATGAATTAATTAAGTTGAATTAATTATTTTGGAGATGGTATGACTCCTTTTACATCTGTGACATGATATGAAATTTTAAATTAACTGAATGGATTTTTTAGAAATTGATATATGTGTGGCTAAACTCATGGAATGGAATTGAATGTGAATTGTGATTTGAGTGGGTAAAATCATTGAATGAGAATAATTGAATTTTTAATTGAATTGGTTGATGAATGTTTAAAAAGGACTCCATGGGTGTGCTAAAAATGGTTCATGATAGTGGTAGAGAATTCTATAGACCTATATACTCCTTGGATTCTAACTTTTTGGGATTCCTTAGGGCATGCTACCCCATAATACTAGTTTTTTCGGGCTCGTAGTGATAGACATGAACCTTGGACCCTATTTTAAACCTATATAAGTTTCCATCAAGATTATCCTGGGACTTGAAGAGGAATCATGGGTTTAATATACCTCAGATCTATCTTATAGGGGTCTGACACTTTTTATTATATGGTAAGGCCATGATTGATATGACAGTTCTAATTATATGTCTCGACCCTGGTAAATGTGACATGCCTGATTATACAGCTCAACCATGTTTGATATGAGATACATTTAAATGGAATGGATGTGGTGACATGAGATACTATGTATATGACATGGTCACGGTGGTTACTTCATTTTTCTATACTGATTCCTTATTATAGAATATTGACACTTATTTTTTAGGGAGCCGTGTATGTCTTGACGATATCAATTTACAACTTTACTTTCTCCATGGGAATCTTACTTGTATTACCATCATAACTGTTATATAAAATACACTATTATTAAATTAGATTTCACAATCCGGATTTGTTATAGAATCATTGGGTTGTGATCAACTAGGATTGTATCTCACACCCTATTTGGGCCACCGTTTGGTACCCGAAAAAACTTTGTGGATGCACATAAGGACAAGGGAAAGAGTTTAAAACCCCATTATTGTCAAACATATACATTACATAACATTTGAAGAATAATTAATACATTATACAAATAATCACCCAAAGACTGTACCAGTCTAGTGCCTTTGGAAACATTGAAACATAAACAATGGTACATAAAGGAGATACGTCATCACAAACTAGGTTCTTCTTGACTATCAACCTTCTTAGAAATATCAAACATAATACATATATTTGTAATTTGTGGAAGGAAACATAAAAATGGGTGATCTTAGATGATCAGTATGGGTAAACAAGGGAGATATGTAAGCATAATCATGAGCATAAAGTTATGAGAACATGACCATGAACATAGAAGATCATACCCTACATATCAAAGATCATACACAAGAATCATGGCATAAAACATGGAAAATTGTAAGACTTAAATTATAAATAAATAAAGTACATAATCTATGAAAGTATAAAATAGGAATAAAACATGGAATTATGGAAAAAACATAAGCATATAATGATTTCCATAGTAGTAAAGGCATCACTTCCAAGACCATCTTAGTGGAAAAAGTCCTTTACTGAATTGAGTTGACCCCCATTCCAATCCAGTATAATTGTATGTAATTTAATCCTCATTCCATCCCTATAATACAAAACTAAGTTCATTTCTAGTTCCATCCATTTCCATCTCATGAGATATAAATCTTTACCCAATGCATTGGATGGAGATTTAGGTCCCACTAATCTCATAATTAAATCATACATACATGTTCCATAAGATCATAGATAATTATATCATAACCCATGGAATGAAATGTGTGTTATAAACATGTAATCATATCATAACCTATGAAAAAGACAGTTTTCATAATCATTTCATCATAAACATAACCCGTGATTAGAAGCTGGTTTCAAAAACTTATAACCCATGAAAGAGAAAAATGTTTCATGAACATCATTCCATCCAAACATAACCCATTTATAGAATTAATATGAATTTTAGAATTGAATCATTTCCCTAATAATGCATGAGTAACACCAATGGATGTCATCTTAGATAGGAAATATTTTTGAATGATTTTTTAAAAACATTTCTTGAGGAAAATTTCATTCTTCATTGAAAAATGATTTTTAAAACATAGAACCTATTGAAAACTATTTTCTTGTTTGGAAAAAATCCCTCAAGGCATCATTGAATTATTTTTGAGGTGATTGTGTTTGTTGACAAAGTGGACATCTGTGTTGTGATTGTTGACAAAGCAAAACAATGACATACAAATTTGTTGACAAAGAGGATTTCATGATGGAATGCCAAGTTCAAGAGCTGAGGTCAACGATCTGTGTTTGATTCAAGAATGTTAATAAAAGGAATGGATGATCTGGAGGCGGTACAAAAGAACAGATACAAGGTGGCGCCGTTTTCTAGTGTTTGCCAAATTTTTGGGCCTGAAAATCGACAAATGAAGAAAAGTGTTTTTGGAAAAGGGACTTGTGTGCCAAGGACTTGGAGTATAAGAAACTTGAACTCCATATGTTTTTCAAGATTAGAAGATCAGAATATGGAAAAGGAAACAGGTTCACGCAAGTTTGGGAGTTGGTCACGCAAGTGTCTAAGAGGACATAAGACTTGCGCTCCAAGACTAGGTCGCGTAGGTGAATTGCGTGCCGTCACACAAGGTGGTCAATTTGCCTATAAATACTGGACCACCCCTCTTCATTCTCAATCAGAGTTCAACACTTTGAGAAATCAGAGCTCCCGTCGTGCAAGTGTAGTGGTTTCACAGGTGGTGTGTGGTCGCGCAGGTGGAGTTGTGCGCCAGTGTGAGGAGTTGGGTGCCAGTGGGAGAAGTTGCGCACCGGTTGGCAGTTTCACGCCAATGTTGGTTTGGGCGTAAAAGGAAGTGTGTCGTGCAAGTTTGGAGTTGAGGAAGATTGTGTCACGCAAGTGTCTAAGGTGGACTTGCGCACCCATTCTGACTTGCACGCCGATTCTTGCACACCAGATTTGACTTGCGCGCCAAGTAAGGTTGAGTTCCCGGCAGTATTTTCGGGCTACGTGGAAGCTGGAAGTCTTCCCGATACCTTCGGTGCAAAGAGATATTCATATACGGGTGAAAGTTGTACTTCAACAGAGCATCTACATAAAGAGGAAGATACATTCTTTCATGAAAATGAAGAGACCCATAGGTCTATAAACTATGAGTGGATTCCTTCCAAGAGCAGTGAGCAAAGGAAGAGAAAGAATGTGATCCTCTCCACCGGCAGTGAGCCAGAGAGAGAGAAATAGGGGGTGACACTTGGGGAAGTAGTGAGATGACCCTAAACTTTGTAAAGGTAGTGAGCCTGGGCATAGAAGTGATCTAGCCCGAACATTGTAATCCACATCTAGTGATGTTTAGTGGAATTGGTATGATTGGAAACTTGTTGGCGTATGCTCCTTGGACGTATCCCTTTGCGGTGAACCAAGTAAAATTGTTGTGTCCTATGCATGGTTTACTTTCTATTTACTTTGTGCAACAGGAAAGAGAGAGAAGAGTGTTTTTCTTAACAGCGAAACAAGATCAGAATGGGTGTTAATTTTAAATTAATCATACCCTGATTCACCCCCCTCTTAGGGTATTCATCCTTATGGACCCAACATTTCTTTATAAATATTCTTGAGAAAATATAAAGTTATCTTTACAATTTTTTTAAATCCTTTCCCCTTGAAATCTTATAGAGGATATTGGAAAACATTTGAAAAATATTTTTTCCTTGAATACATAAAAAAATATTGAAAATGATTTTAAAAACATTTCTTTGAAATTATATTTCAAAAATATCTTCTAAAAAAATAAACTTTTGAACATGAAAAACATATTTAAAGAAATTATTTTCGGTAAATCCCTACATGTCGTATGAGGTAAAAAGAATAATCTTTTTTCATAGTAAAAAATTTAGAAAAGTGCCTTAACCGGAAAATAATATGAATATTCCTTTAAAAAATTTTGTTTAAAAGTTAAAAAAAGGGTAAAAACATCCTTTGAAGATAATAGGATAATATTAGAATATTCTTGGAAACCTTTTTATAAAAAATGTTTTGAAGGAACACAAATTTTTGACTGAAGAGAGAGGTAAGTTCATATAGTCTTAAAAAAATTTTATTAATTATATTAAGTACCAAAGAGTCAAAAAATGGTAATAATATATGAATAAATATATAATAACTATAGGATAAGAATCATAATTAGTGTTATTGAAATATGGATCATATTATTTTTTAATGGAAATGTAATAATAAACCATCCTGATAAATGATGAGGTTGTTTCAATAAACTCATACCATATGGTAACTTTTAATCATACTCCACATGTAGAAAAATGATATTACATGGAGATTTAAAATATCATGAGAATGAATATATTCGTGTTATAACATGTCAAATACATTTTATAAGACTTATATAAAAATATATGTGTATAACATGGCATGTGTCTCAAAGAAGTTAAATTGCGACAAAATTGATTTACCGATTTGGTATCTTTTGAAAGTTAAACACCATGAAAGAAAGATAATAAAATTAATATGTAAATACCCATAAATTTTAGTATAATAGGCATAGAATAAATTCATGGGTAGTATATATAGCATACAATAGTAGTGAGTAGTGAATATGACATGTATCTTACAGAAACAAAGAGTGAGATGAAATTCCCTTACCTTGTGTCTTGACTCTCATTGTACTAATTCAGAACACCTATTTTTTAAATAAAAATTTATTATAAATATTTTACATAACAATATTTTATATCTCATACCATATATTGTTTTATTTTTAATTTATATTACCCAATTTTTAACCATCCTTTTTGAAAGTTTCACTTCGGATAATATTCACTTTGTTCTTCGCATGTGTCTTAATTTGTTATATATTTGGTCCTTATACTTATACCATAATTAAAAAATCTAAACCATGATATAAATATCATTTATATACATTATATTTACATTAATAATCCATATAATATATAATTATTAAACAAAATACAATGTTTATGGAGACAACAAGTCGTACGTATGCATGAATGCTATTTACGTTTAATTGTCGTGTTGAAGGAATGAAACTAAAAGAAATATATATGTATAAATATGTATATATATATATATATATTTTAAAGTATATTTATTATATCATATATAACATATATATTCACTAAATACATCCTTAATATATTTCATTTAGTGTATGAATGAATCACATTGCTTTAAGGGGTTGGTAGTCCGCAATTCTTCAAACGAAATTATCGTATTAAAAAAATGTAAAGTATAAAAATGTGTGTTTTTAAAATAATTATAGAATCTTAAATACATAATAAATATTATATATAACATATATAAATAGAGTTTACATCATAATTTCCACCATAAGAGGCAGTAAAGGAAAAATGAACAATCATTGTTTAGTGAGGCGGTAGTCCGCCATACACATAAACAGTATGCTCTTTACCCATTAGATGGAAGCATGTTTAAGTTATGTTGAAAACCTTATAATAAAAAAATACATTTTTATTTAAGTTAATTTTTTTTATAAAATCATAGAAGAAGAATTTTTTAGTGAGTGGAGAAACAAAATAAAAGGAAAGTGTTTGAGGGAGGGTGTTACCTCTTAATCAGGTAACTCATTTTGGTTTGCACTAAAGGGTTTCCTTGGAAGGAATTATTCCCATGGGAGGATTCAAGGAGGAAAATAGGTATATTGGGGAGCTATATGGTCAGTGTTTAGGTCTATCCAAATTTTATTTAGATGTGTGAGTGTGTGGAAGGAGAGGATGCCTTTTATAATGGAGGAGGGGTGCCACTCTTGTAATATTTGAAGTGAAAGGAACCCCACCAACTTTTTTTCTGTTAAAAGTGGATAAATAATGGTTTAATGTCTATAAAAGAGAGTATAGGGTATAATTATGTCCAATAAATGGATTTTTACAAGTTTATAGGTTGTTTTGGAGCTTAAGGTTATGGTTTAGTCCCTTATTAACCTCAATTTAGCATTAATCATTGTAATCAATTTTAATTACTTCAATAATAATTCTAGTGAAAAACTAATTTGAACTTATTAAACATTATAATTTATCATAATCTAAAATATGGAATACATTTTTCCTAATTCTAAACTCATAATTGGTAGAAATTAATTTTAATTTGATCTCAAATTGGGTCGACAATGTGGGGTTTGTAAGTATAAGCGTTCAAAAGTTTGCTCCATTTTATTGTGAATTTTAAAATGAAAAAGATTTCAGTGACCTAAATTAGATTTATTGAAAAAAATATTATATAATTAAACTTTTAAACCAGGTTAATATATAATTTAACCTTTTAAATAAATTAGATGAAAAAAAGTTTTGTTTAAAATACATTATTTTTAACTATTCAATAAAAATGAAACCTTAGAGAAATTTTGAAAAAATTTATCCTAACATAATTTTTATGTTTCTATTTAAAATATGAAGTTTATTTTGGAATATTAAATATATAAAAGTTACAAAAATTTCATTTAAAATAGGTTCCCCATTAAAAGGAAGAAAAACTACCTTTATAAAAATATAGGTTTTTAAGCACAAAACTGGGTTTGTTCTTATATTATGTCTATCAAATATATTGGATGATTATAAAAAATATTTTATTGAATATATAACATATATATTGAAAAAATATCACTTAATAATTTTAATTAATTTAATTTATTATTATTAAAAAAACTTTGTGAGAATAATAATAATTTTCTATAAAAATACTCCCATTATATTCAATTTGGTTCTTATATTCATTTCTAAATAATTAATTGAATTTATATTTTTTGAAAATAATATATTTACATAATTTAGTTAAAAATATTCATAAAATATAATATAATGTCTAGGTTATATTATTTTAAACATATTCTAATAATATAATATTATTCGGTAACACTCGGTCTTGCGCATTACCCAAACCATCAAGGGAAGTCAGTATGAGATGCAATCTTACCTCAGTTTTCTGTATAGAGGAAGGTAAAATTTATATTTCTTGCAACACATGATTGACTTGTCATTGTGTATGACACAATCATAAATTAATTCGTTAATATATATATATATAATAACTATTTCCAGTGTTGTGTGAAATGAAAAATATCAAAAAGAGTAAATTAATTTGAAAAAAATTAAAAAATATTGAGTTATTACATTATACCCCCCTTTAAATGAATTTCACCCTTGAAAGTCATCTGGGTTATTAATGGCTTAATACATGAGATTTAATTTCACAGAAACCCATACTGTAAAAATGAATACTAAAACTTCCCTTAAAAAGGAAATTTTGGAATCATAACAGTTACCCAATGTGACATATATCTAGGTTTTCACATAGGAGAACAAAGTTTGGGAGGGAATATTGTACATGTAGGAAAAGTGTAAATATTTATAGGGTGTGATTGAGGTTATCAATCACAAACAAGTGAATTATTAACTAAAATTTTAGGGCCTAAAAGTCCTAAACCAGTAATGATTTCAATGGCAATCGGTTCAAAAAAATTAGGTATTAGGACAACATTTTTTTTATCAATTACAGAACATTGAGTAATTCCTATTATATTTGAACAAACAAAAATTGTTACATTTTTTGTGCTTTGATCAATTTCCAATACATCCATTACCTCAAGTAATGAATATCTATAAATTAACTTTGATTCATAAAGAAATGAAATACCCTTTTTAAGGATCATAGGGTCCATAATGGAATGAAAAGTATAACTATTTGTCTCTTTAAAATCAATATGACTTACTCTATAAACATAAAAAATAACATTAATAATTCCTAATAAATATTTTGTCATAAAAATAATTATAAATTAACCTGGATATTTTGTAGGCTAGTGGTAGACTTTAAACCCTTATCATCCTTCAATCATCAGTTCAATACCCCCAGCCTTTCAGGACTTGATTGGTTGTGACCTGACATATATGATGTCCTTTTCTAAAATCACACTAATATAATTTCTAAAATAAATATTATGGACATATTTGAAATAAGTTTAATCACTAAATGTCCTTTTAAACAACATTTTCAATACAACATTAATACATAAATACTTTATCCAAATTTTTAACTTGAAATTTTTATGAATGATTAACCTTAAACCCTTATGAAAGATGAAAATCCAATATAGTATAAATAAGGTCACGAAATTAGCTTAACATTGATACCCCATGTATCGAAAAATATCTCTTGGATGTCACATTCCAAAGATGTGAATACCCTCATCGTATATTCTCCTAGAACATCATAATAACCCGAATTTCCATAAATACTTTTACAAAAAATGCATTCTTCCTTATTCTAGAGTATATTGGATCTATTCCTTACATCTGAAAATGTTGTAAACTTCATCAATGATAACATATACTACTTTTTCAATAGATCTTTTATCAGTTTCTTGGTAATCAATACCGTCCAATTTACATGTTCACATCCATAATATCTTCATACCAACAAAATAATATTAACATAAAGAACATATTATGACTTATCATCCCTTTGTAAAAATTTCACTTTTCATTAAATCACTTCAACATTCCATCGAAAACATTTAACATAAACTTTTAAATACTGAGCGGAAAAAATAAGTAGAACAATCCTTGTATATCTCATAATTTATATAACATAATTTTTTGATTCCAAACATATATATTTTTTGATAATTCCACTCCATCCTTATTCCATTAACAAGGATACACAATTTCTCTTTCCTTTCACATTTAATAAGTAGTCTCTTCATCATAAAAAATGTAACCATTACTCACACCACCTTGTTGGTTCCCACTAGGATATTTCATATTGAAACATTGTGTTTCATAATGAATGTTTACTCCACACTTAAAATACTTAAACCTTGATGATGTATTAGGGAGTCCAATATTCTCATCCATTTCGTTAACTAAACTCTTCATTTTTACTTTACAGTCTATTTTTTCCCTTCATTTCCATAGTAAAACCATCTGCTTATTCCTATAAGACATTCAATTTGGTGATTCTTTCAACATTATTGACACAAAAGAAACCTAATATTATTTCCTCCATGATCTCTATTACCCAAAATCTCAGTTAACTTCTTTATTTTCCTTGGGGGGGGGGGGTCTGAGAGTTGGTTAAAGGACATGGTGTTAATCATGTTACATGAAAACATGTTAGGGATGATCACAAAATCTTTCACTCTAGTTATCACCCCACTTGACTTCTCATCAGAAAATCATCCATCACATTCATCGTTAATCTACTTTATTCTGTTTCTTACCATCCAATAAAACTAGAATCATAGTGTGAGCATTACTTATCATAGTAGAAAACCACATTGTCCTGAAAAGAATTATTTATAAGATGTCAAAATCATGAAACCTTCCTTAATCTACGACACCCTCGGTTCATCCTAGGTTATTCATATCCAACATATATTTAAATCCTTTATGATGGTTTGTGAAGTGTTTGTGAATTTATAATGTATATCCCACAGGAGTGTCAAACTAGGTGTGAAACAAGGCCTATTGTCATGTACGAGATTACCCTGAGTCAGGCTCGAAACATCTTGTCAGAGTTGTTACTCCTAGGTATATCTGTTCCAGAGAAGCCTCTACTTGTAGTATCCATACATGGAGGTATTTCCATAAAACCACTCACTCTATACTTTACCAAAATTTTTAGGACATTTTCCTAAATATTTTATCATCTATATAATTATCCTTAGATATATCCATAGGCATATCCTTATAAATATACATTGGTATCACACTAAAGATTTCTCATCCAAGTTTCCAACAGTTAACTCAAAGTTCACTCTAATACCAACTATAAAAACCTAGTCTTGACATACATAGACATTACATAACATTTTCACAATACGTAACACAGTATACAAAAAAACACCCAAACACCATACTAGTCTAGTGCCATTAGAAACATTGAAACATATACATTTGTACATAAAGGAGCTAAATCATCTTCCACTAGATTTTTCTTGACTATCACAATTCTTAGAAATATCAAACATAATACATATCTTTATAAGTTGTGGAATGAAACATAAAAAGGGGTGATCTTAGATGATCAGTAAGAGTAAACAAGGGATATATGTAAGCATAATCATGCACATAAGGGTATGAGAACATGATCATGAAAATAGATGATCATAACCTGCATATCAAAGATCATACACATGAAACATGGCATAAAACATGGCAGTTCATAAGACATGAATTATAAGGAAATAAAGGACATAATTCATGAAAGCATAACATTGGAATAAAACATGGAATTATAGAAAACATATAATCATATAATGATTTCTATAGTTGTCAAGGAATTTCAACTAAGACCATGTTAGTGGAAATAATCATTTACTAAACTGAGTTCACCCCCATTCAATCCCAATATTACTGAACTGAGTTTACTCCTCATTCCATCAATATAATACTGGACCGAGTTCATATCACATTCCATCTCTATAATACTGAACCGTGTTCCTTTCCTATTCCATCCATGTCTATATCATGAGATATAAATATTTACCCAATTCATTGGAGGGAGATATAGGTCCCACCCATCTCATAATGAAATCAGTCATACATGTTCTATAAGATCATAAATAATCATATCATAAAACATGAAATAAAAAGGGTATTATAAACATGTAATTATATAACAAACTATTTAAAAATACATTTTCATAATCATTTCATCATAAACATAACTCAGGAAAAGAAGAGAGGTTCAAAAGCATATAACGCATGAAAGATAAATATGTTTCAAAAAAATCATGCAATAAAAAACCCATTCAAAGAAAGAATATAAATTGTAGCATTGAATGATTTACCTAGTAAGACATGGGTAACACCAATGGATTTCATCTGGAAATAATTTTTAAAGATATTTTAAAAACATTTCTTGAAGAAAATATCCTTCTTCTTTGAAAATTGATTTTTAAAACCTAAAACCTTTTTAAAAATATGTTCTTTTTAAATATACTTTATAATTAATAATTTAATCTTGAAGATATTTTGACAACCTTTTTCTTTGAATACTTATAGAGGATCTTGAAAACATTTGAGACCCATTTTTTCTTGAATACATATACAATAATTTAAAAAAAATTGAAAACCATTTCTTTGAATATATATTTAAAAAATATATTCTAAAAAATTTCACCTTTTTAACAGGCAAAGTAATATTTAGTGAAATGATGATAGGGAAATCTATACATGTCATATTAGTTAAAAAAATATTCCATTTTCACGAAAAAAGTTTAAAAAAGTTCCTCGACCAGAAAATGATACAAATATTTATTTTAAAGAAAATGTTTCAAATGTAAAACAAGGGTAAAAATATCTTTTGAATATCATAGTATAATATTATAATATTATTTGAATTGTTTTTAAAAAACACGGATTTGAAGGAACACAAATTTTTGACTGAAGAGTGAGGCAATGCCATATTTTTATAAAATCATTTTCTTAATTGTCTTATGTACCATAGTGTGGAAAAAATATTACAATACATTAATAAATCAATACTAAACAGAGGAAAATAAAATTGATTGGTGTTATTAAAGTATGGATCATAAAATATCATTAATGAAAATGTGATCATAAACAATATCGATAAATGGTTAGATTGTTTCAATAAACACATACCATATGGTAACATTGAATCATATTACCCTTGTCAAAAAATGAAATTACATAGAGCTTTTAAAATATAATGAGAATAAATAGATTCAAGTAATAACATGTTAAAGGTATTTTATACACCTTATAAAAAAATACTGGTGTATAACATGGCATGTGTCCCAAAGAAAGCAAATTGGGACAAATTTTAATTTACCGATATGGTAAATTTGGAAACTTAAACCCCATTAAAGAAAGATACTAAAATTGATTTTTAAATACCCATAAATTTAAGTATAAGAGTTAAATAATAATTTTTTTTAGTATATAAACAACACAAAATAACTGAGCGATGAATAAGGCATGTTTCTCATGGAAATAAAGAGTGAGATGAAATTCCCTTAGACTGTGTCTTGACTGTCATCATACTCATTCAAACCACATGTAAAATAAATATAAATTTATAATAAATATTTCCAATAGACATAGTATTATATCTTATACCATATATGGTTTGATTACAACCTTATATTTCTCTCTTGTCAACGATCCCATGTCATGATTTCACCTTGGATAATATTTGCTTTGTTCTTCGCATGTGTCTTAATTTGTTATATCGTTGGACCATATAATTATATCTTGATTTCAGAATGAAAACCATGATATAAACATCATTTATATCCAGTATATTTTTATTATAATAATCCATATAATATTGAAATATGAAACTAAATACACCGTTCATTGAGACGAGAAGCCGTAGGTACGCGTGAACACTATTTCCGTTTAATTGTCGTACTGAAGGAAAGAATGTAAAATACATATATATGTATATATATTTATATATAAATCATTATTATATTAGATTTATTATATCATATATATCATATATATTCATTAAATCCATCCTTAATACATTCCATGTAGTGTATTAATGAATCACATCGCTTTGAGGGGGCGGTAGTCTGCACTTCCTCGAACAAAATTATCATATTAACACAAAATAGAAAGTATAAATAAGTGTGTTTGTAAATAATTAAATAATCTTAAAGAAATATTAAATATTTTATATAAAATATTTAAATATAGTGTCCATCATAATGTCCATCATGAGAGGTGGTAGAGAAAATATAAACAATCATCAATTAGTAGGGTGGTAGTCAACAGTACATGTCAATAGTATGTTCATTACCCATTAAATGGAATTATGTGTATGTTTAGGTTGAAATATATAATAATAATATCCCAAGTATATTTATTATACTTTTTTTTATAAAAATATGTAATAATAAGTTTTTAGGGAGTGTAGAAAGAAAATAAAAGGAAGGAGTTTGAGGGAGTGGGTTGCCTCATAATCAGGTAACTCCTTTTGGTTTGCACCAAAAGATTTACTTGGAAGGCTTTTTAACCCATTGGAGGCTTCAAGGAGGAAAGGAGGGATGATGGGGATATATTTAGATAGAGTTTTGATCGATCCAAAGTGGCTTGATATGTGTGAGGAAATGGAAGGAGATGAGTCCTTTTATAATGGAGGTTGGGTGGAACTCTTGTAATATTTTAAGGGAAAGGAACCCCACCATGATTTTTTATTGAAAGTGGCTCAATAATGGTTTAAAGTCTAGAAAATAATTTATAGGGTCTAATTATGTCCAAAAAAATGCCATTGTACAAGTGTATAGGTCATTTTGGAGCTTATGGTTATGGTTTAGTCCCTTATTAAGCTTAATTTAACATTAGTTGTTGAAATTAATTTTAATTATTTCACTATTAACTTTGGGAAAAAAATAATTTTAAATAATTGGACTTTATATATTATTATGATTATAAATATTTAATCCATTTTTCAAAATTCCAAACCTAGAATTGGAAGAAATTTATTTAAATTAAATCTCACGTTTGGGTCGAAAATGTGGGTTTTTAAAGTAAAAACGTTCAAAAGTTTGCTTGGTTTTTAAATTCAATTTTAAAATTAAATTGTACTAAATGACCTACATTTTATTTATTTATATTAATATTTTCTAATTAAACTTTTAAACAAATTTAAAATAAAATTTAACCTTATAAATAAATTGGAGGAAAATAAGTCTTGAATTAAAGTCTAGTATTTATAACTATTAAATAAGAAGTGAAAGCTTACCAAAATTTACCAAATATTTTTTCTAAAATAATTTTTATGTTTCAAAAACAAATATTAATTTTATTTTGGAATATTACATATATAAAAGTTGAAAAAATTGGATTTAAATTATGTTCCCTATTAAAAGGCAGCAAAACTATCTTTATAAAAATATTGGTTTTTAAGAAAAAAATTGTGTTTGTTCTTATATTATATCCATTAAAACTATTATATGATTATCAAAAATAATTAATTGAATATATAAAAAATATATAAAAATAATATATCTTACTGATTTTAATTAATTTAATTTATTAGGATTAAAAACACTTTGTGAGCATAATAATAGTTTTTTTTATAAAAACACCGCCTTTATATTCAATTTGGTTCTTATATTCATTTATAATGAATTCATTTTAGATTTTGTGAGAACCATATATTTACATAACTTATTTATTAATATTCATAAAATCTAATTTAGCATCTAGGTTCTATATTATTATACATATTTTAATAATATAATATTGTTCAGTAACACTCGTTCTTGCAAGTTAAGCAAGCCATTGAGGGAAATTGGTATGACATGTAAGCTTACCTTAGGGTTATGTATAGAGGTATGTAACCATTATATTTCATGTAGTTCATGAATACATCAACATTTCATATAACACATGACAAATATAGTGTTTTAATATATATAAAATAACAATTTTCAGTGTTGTGTGAAGTGAAATATATCAAAAAGATTAAATTAATTTGAATAAAAAAAATTCGAAAAATCACAAGGTGTTACAAAGTGACCATAGTTCGATGATTTAAATTGTGATACACATAAGATAAGGGGAGCATGGGACCCATTTGAGCTTCATGATGCTTTCCGGGGATAGTTATGTTTTTATATTTTTTGTATTTTGATACATGTATTATACTGATGCATGTATACATATTTTGGATGCTTTGTAGGTACACAACATGGTCATAATCTTATATACAATTACTACTAGAAATGATTATATATTATTGTATTGGATGTTTATCTATTGTCTGGTTGGTTTACTGCTTCTGTTATTGATTTTTATGGTTGTTACTGCTATGTTACATGAAGTTCCCAGTCAAGATCCAAGTATCACTAAGAGGGGGAGTGTGTGAGTCAGTGAAATATTTTTCTTTTTATGTTTCTATATTTTTTAAACAACTTTCGCCTCCTATTAAAGAGTTTATTCCCTGATGAACACACACAACCACATGAACACAATATTTACAAGGTTCACTACTCAACAAGAGCAGCTACATCCTTAGTATGGTACAAAAACAATCCAGTACCACAAAATCCACTTGAAAACAATCCTTTCATGTGGAATACAATGAGTAGGATATACCCTTACAATCGTGTAGCACTTGGAAAACAATAATCAAGTGTGTGTGCACCCTCTCAACACAAATAGGGAATTACAGTATTTAAGTGCTTATTTACAATTGAACAGTTGTATTCTCTGAAGTACAAATCTTCACTTTCTTACCCAGAAGTTGGTAAGAACTGTCTTACGCACAACCGAATACGTGCAAAGATCTCAAAATTTTCTCACAACATTTAGGGTACCTTTATGCATAATTCAAATGGATTGCACATAAAAATTCCCTTTTGGTGCGGAAAACTTTTTTTCACAACATTCCTTTTTTGTGCAACTTTTCACTTTTCGCGCAACTTCTCACTTTTTTGTGAAGCTTTCCTCTTTTCACGCAAACCTCTTTCTTTTCGTGAAACTCACATAGCATATAATTTTATACACATCAGAGTTCAAGATTTTCTCTAAGTGTCGAGCCTTTACAAATGAGAGGGGTTCACCTCGAATTTATAGGCCTTTTTAACCCTGTGTGAAAAACACTAATCCACGCGTAAAACCCTCTTCATGTGTATAAAAATTATTTCATGCAACATCATATTTCATGCAATGATCCAATTTTTCACGCACCTCATGCATTTTTCAATTTTTGAGCTTCTGATCTCGAAACACCTCTTGCGCGAAAAACTTTATTCCTCTATTTCATGCACCACACTAATATTTTCGCGCAACCTTTATTTTTTCGCACACCATACAAATATTTTGTGCACCACTTTCCTTTTTCGCACACCACGCAAATATTTCGCGCACCACCTTTACTTTTTTGCGCACCTCCAGATTGTCCATTTATTTGTCATTTCTCTCTTCACTGCTTCCCCCAACCATTCTTTATCTTTCATCATGAACTCCACTATCGTGATATATATCCTTTGTAAGACTAGATTTAGCAACACCAAAGTTACAATGGGAAGTACTGAAACTTGCCTCTATTCCAGCAGCATCATTCCTTCCAATCAAAACTGTATATGACTGGCGCCATCATTTCTTCCCCTTTCCTTCATAAGGCTTTCATTCCAAGTTCTCCTAACTTATGATATTTGTGAAATAAATATCAGAAAAGCATCTTCTAGTTTCCATGTACTTTACAATGTGTTTTTATTTATCTTCTTTGACAAAAAAGACAACAATCTTTAACATCAAACTCTTCTTTATTTATTCTCCATACAAATTGGTCCCAACATTACACTCTAATAATAGGGATTAGTCTCCCAAAAGACTCACCATAGACCCTCAATTCTAGTCAGACACCTTTTGTATTTGAGGAGACGCGCTTGAGGCCATATGGACAACTGGGCTCGGGCCACCGTACAGTTGCATCTAGGTCAAGGAGATTATATGGTTTTCCTTAACACATGATTACTAACTTCAATTACTATTGTTTGATACTCACACTTGAATTTTTGGTTTTATTCAATGGTAGGAACCAACAGTAATCAAATTAACAATGAGTTTGATGGACAATATAACGATGATTTTAATAAGAAACCAAACAAGATGGGAGATTGAATAAAAAATATAATGGTTATACTCACCTGATTCTCCCAAATTATGGACAATAACATGAATCATTTGAAACTCCCAAATTCACTATGGAAGGAACCACACATCACTAAGTCCTTCATGAGGAAATTTCCACCCTCCTTTAATGGAAATTTTGATCTACTAATTTCCAACTAGTAGAACAACACAATAGAAAAGATATTTTATATTATCTAGTACTCATATCATGAAAAGGTTGTTTTAGATATATATCATTTTTAAGGTGAAACATATCAATGGTGGTCTCTCACCAAGAATATTATGCGAGAGGAAGAAATCGATTTCCTTGAATGGGATGATTTTAAGAAGGTATTTTTTAATAAATATTTTCTCTAAAATATTCAAACTAAAATAGAGATATAATTCCTTTATCTAAAAAGGAGGATGAATCCACTAGTACCTATGAAGAAAAATTCATGATACTTAAAAGGTATGGTTCATATTTTATCATTGGCCATGGAAACAAAATCAATCCTTTCGTTAGTGTCTTAAAACTAATTCCCCAAAAATGGTTACCTATAAGGGAATTTGGTAGCTATAAAGAGATTTTTCAATGTGATATAATAGTGGAAAGTCAAACTAAAAATTTTCAGTGGTGATTGCATCCAATGTATACAACTCTTATTCAATATAAATCCATGGGAATAAACATAGTTTAAATCTTCTTATTCTATGTTTAATAGAATTTTATGTGATTTTCAGCATGGATTTCATCTCTCTACATAGATCTCATATTAATTATTTAGATATGTAATTAAAATTTAATATCCCAAATCAACCCATGATCATTTATCATTTCATGGCCAACTATGAACTCCCTATGGAAATTACTTCAATAACATTAATCTTGATACCCAAACTCAAGGGGAATTTAACTCAAACGGTTAGGGAAAAGCCTAAAATTTCATCCATTATTTAAGAATATGTTGATGAATTTATAAAATAGTTGCATGGTCTTCCCATAAATCATGTGGATGAGTTTTTGTTAGAAATCATACCTAGATCACTACATATATCAAATAATACTTATAAAATCCCCCCAATTAAATTTGAGGAATTAAATAATCAACTCTAAGAGAATATGGATAAGGATTTTATGTGCCCAAATTCTTTACCAAGGGGTGTAACATTCCTATTTGTTAAGAATAAAGATGGTTCAATACCTCTATGAATTGATTATGATGAACTTAACAAGATCACAATCAAGAATAAGTATCCTCTACCCCATATTGATGACCCGTTCAATTGACTATGAGGGGATCAATACTTATCAAAGATTTACCAATAAATTGGATATCATAAATTAAGGGTGAAAAGATAGTATATACCCATGGAAACCTTTCGAACTAGATACATACACTATGAATTAATAGCGATTCCATTAGTAGTTACAAATTCCCCAGATATATTCATAGATATGATTAATAGAGTCTTCAAATATTACCTTAATAAATTTTCAATAGTCATTATAGATGTTATTATTATATTTTCCATGAGAAAGTAATAATACGAATATAATCTGGGGATTGTTCTAAAGACCTTGAAAAATGATAAACTATATACCAAGTTTAGCATGTGTGACTTCTGGATACAGATGACATTGTTTTCAAGTCATTTAATCATAAGAGAGGGTATATATATGGATTCTTAAATGATAGAGGTGATTTTGGAGTGGCCAACACCGACCAATATAATAGAGATCTATATTTTTCTTGGATTGGTAGGATATTATTTATAATTTATTAAAAATTTATTATGAATGTCAAAATCACTAAACAAATTAACTCAAAAGGGAGTTAAGTTCCCCTGGATAGGTGAATATGAAGAAAATTTCAAGAATCTCAAGGGAAGGTTGTTCACTGAACATGTAATCAAATTAACCTATAGTGTAGAATGGTTTTTCTTATATAGTGATGCATCAAAGAAGGGATTGGAATGTGTTGATTTACAAAATGAAGTGGTGTTAACCTGTGACACAGATTAATTAAATTTCCATTAGAAAAATAACCCACAAATGATTTATAGCTTACTACTATGATATTTTCATTAATTATATGGAGGTAGTATCTCTATGGTGAAATGTGTGAAATATATATCGATTATAAGATAGTGAATTATATATTCACTTATAAGGAGTTGATCATAGTCTAAATGGTATGGTTTGAATTTATTAAAGACTACTAATTCTCAATACATTACTATACTAGGAAGGAAAATAAGGTGGATGATACTATGAGTAGGAAGGTTCATGCTACCTGATCAATGAAAAGGATTGAAAGAGACCCAATACTCATGGATTTACAAAGGATGACCCTTGAAATCACAAAGGGAGGTGATAAATCCAATATTTCCCAAATGACTTCTCAACTATACATTAATTTGAAAATCAAGGAGGTACAAAAGGAGGATATTTATATATAGATAAATAAAATGAATAATATAGAGTTAAAATTTGATAATAAAGAAATTATAAGCTTTAAGAAATGAATATGTGTTCCATAAATACTATATTTTAATGAGGAAATATTGGATGATGCACATAGATCATCATTCTCTATCCGTCATGGAACCACACAGAAGTTAAGGATGAATGAAATAAGTCTAAGGGTGTAGATAGACCATTTCCCATACCAGTATGGGAATAGGATAATGACCTCAACCAAACAAGTCTTTAGGTGCGGAGTGAAAAATTAGAATTTTTGTGTTCCATTATGGACCAACTACTAGGTAGTTAAGGGCAGTCTGGGTCAATCCCATGAGGAAAGATAAATGGAATTGGACATTGCACACCATTGAGCCTTGGATGATTATCCAGACACAAAAAGGGTGAAAGTAACTAATTAAAAAAAATTGAAAATAGTTTGTAAGAAAAATACTTAAAACAGAGGAAACAATAGAACAATCAGGAAAACACACATGTCGGGGTTGCAATTTAATTAAGGTTTACCGAAGTTATCATTTCTTAGTATTGAAATTATTAACTAAAATTCATTTTACACAGTGATTCAAATAAACCGAGGTTTCTTGATCTGAAAACATTAAAATACATATTGAAATATTAACTCCTTGGTCTATTAATTAAATGTTGAAAGATTAACTCCTTGGTCCGTGTATTCCCTTTTACCATAAATTACATGATTTGTACTCTGGTCAAAGTGCGTTGGCCTTTTTTTCTCCACTGGTTGGTGAGCTACCGCGCCGCCCATGAATTGAACCATGATTCCACTTGGTTGGTGGGGATACATGGCATGTAACTCCTCCCTACAAGGTGTGTAGTTCCAACTTCAAGATCCAATCACTTCTATAAGGGCATACACGGTGTGTTCAATAAGTAAAATAGTGTGTAATCACTTTCTGGAACATGATCATGTACTCAGCATGGCCAACCCTTGTCTGGATGATGAAACCCAGTGTGTTATAGAAATTACACGCCGTGTGTACATGAATTTTTGTTATGAACATCCTCGATTTGTGACTTTAGCATGAAAAAACCTGAAAATCATCATGATCACTGAATTAAATCATTTTTTCTTCAAAATAACCTATATATTATGAAAAAATGTTTTAATTCTCGGTAATATGTATGAAAATATATACAAAAATTTGGCACATCCAACTCCCCCACACTTACTTATTTTCTTTCCCTTAAGAAAAATCTCAACATCAAATCAACATAATCCATAATCTAAGAAGGAAACATCCAACTATTTATACTTATGAATAGTAAAACCATAGTAGAGGATTTTAAAATGTGAAAAACATAATTCAATTCCAAAGATATTCTACTCATTCCTCCTATATAATTCAATTAAATATTTGTGTCCTCTTTCATATAAATTGTTCAACTTGCCATGAATTAACACACCACTTGATCATGCACCTCACCAAAAAGTACCACACTCATTACTCACGATATTTTAATCAGAGTTATGCTCAATATTAAGTATATGAACTCTATCCATAGGCTTTCAAGTGTTCTCATTCTTCCCTTTAGAAGTCAAATCACAAAAATCATTAGGGCCTTCATTAAGGTTCTAATGTTGCTATGGCTAAGGGTTGGTAGGTAATGATTTGAAAAATAATATTAGAGGCTTGAAAAGGGAGGATTAATCCTTAAACAATAATTCATGATAAATAGAGCTCAATGAAAGTCCATCCCCAATCAAGATCTCTCAAAAGTGTATCATCACTGTAATATGCCATTATAATCATGGGTCCATAAACCATCAATAAGTTGTAATGAATGAATCTGGTACCTCTTTTTTATTTTTTCACATATATATATATTTTTAAATGTATAGAGACCATCAAGAATACAATTAATAGTATATTTGGAACTCTTTCTTCACAAATAAAAAATGAAAATTTCCCCCATATGTAATTTCTTAGTTGGTGGCCAAAATATACCATGAATAACCAAATTCACTCTTTTCAAAACTCAAATGAATAATCATGAAAAATTATAAAATAATTTGGATAGGAAGGGAAAATAGGCATGTAATGTGGCTTCCTAACAAGGCAATTCATGGTTTCTATGGGTTTTATGAAGATCAGATGTAGGGTATGCCAAAAGGTCAAAAAGGGACTGAAAAATAATCAAATGCCTCAATAATATTAATGTGATAAAAAAATATTCATTTTTTGAAAAGAAATACTAGAAAGTTATGGTAGTAATGAATATCCCGAGAATCTCTCAAGAAAAAAGGTATAAGAAAGAATATGTCAAAAAGGCCTAGAATACCTCTCATGGATGGGAAAAAGTAACAGGGTCAATCAAGCCATGACATGAGTAAAAATGATTAGTCTAATAAATGTAAATGTTTAATAATTTAAATCAGGAATCAAAATATATCAGCATTTATTTTAAATTACATTGAAAATTTAAATAAGCATATAACTTTTAAAATTACCTTTTATGTCTTTAATTATTTATAATTATAATTAATCAAAACTTTTTAAAATTTTAAAAGATGTTAACTATTAATGATGTCTCCTAGATTAGTTTAAGGGAAAATAATTACTATAGTAAGAAACTCTCCCCTAAACTTAACAACTAATATGGTCCCTTAAGTGCAATACCAAGGTATTGGAGAGGACATGGGGACACGGGATGGTGAGGGAGAGGGGAAAAATTATATAAGTAAATCAAAAAAAAATGAAAAAGAAACCCTAAAAAATACTCCCCTCATGGTAGGTAGTGAAAGATATGAAGTATTTGAACAAGAGATGGTGAAGTCACCCTTGAGAACCTGTAACAGTCAAGGGAATGGGAAAAGAAGATCTGCAGGCATATAATATCACATCCCAAGCATAACCCAAAAGATATATAGTAAATGGTAAAAAATGTGCCAAAAACCAGTCACTGGGTCACCTTAGAAGAGGCATCATCTGTAACAAGAGGAGCCGCCAATAGAGAAGTAGCTGCAACTGAAATTGGTAGCACGAGATCAGAACTCTAAGGTGGAGGCACAATAGACACCATGGGAAGAATAGAGGAGGTAGTAGCATGGACAAAAACATATAGCAACATGGAGTCTTTCCCCAGAACTATTAGTAGTGGATGTTTGGCCGAAGGCAGTGCAACAGAAGGAGGAGAAAGTGATGGTGGTAGAGGAATGCCGTGATACTGAAGCAGAACCCCCAAAATCTGCTCAAGCCGATCAATACAACATTCCATTATGTCTAGGAGGATGGTTATGTGGATATCAACTGAGGGTGCGGCTGCAGATGAGTCTATGGAAGGGAGAGAAGAATAAGGAACAGTGGCAGGAGAAGGAAGGTCGGTTGGTGGAGGGGTCATACTTGATCAATAACACTAGAGGGGGAAGGTGGGTCCTATCTCACTCCAGCGAGAGCTAGGGAATCTTGAACGAGCACAAATTCTCCCCCCTAGTGCATGACCATCCTCATGCGAATATACATGATGAAGTCCATGCGCTGAGGACTGCCTAAGGGATCATGAGGAAGAGAGGGTTCAAGCAAACACATGTAGTGTGCCAACCTAATATCAAAGAAGCCGTCATTCAGGTTTCACTAATGGTTATGGATCATGGAGTGAAAATAGGAGGCAACATAGTGGGGTAGGATCGGGTAGTTCTGTCGAGCTATGCTAGTAAATAGGGCCATGTCCTGGCTCGATACGACACCCATATCCTCATGGAGAGGTAAAATTATGGCACCAAATCACCTATGGATAAAATAGGGTGGTGGAGAAATAATGAGCGTGATCTTCTAGGAAGTGGGGGAGTACTTATGGTCTGGACCAGCAAGCTCCACCGACATGTCAACAAGGTTAGTGCAATCAGGGCGGGTTTGGGTGGAAATAGGAGGTGGCATGGCTAGAAGGTAATAGAAACCACACCCTCGGCCAAACTCGGCCATAATCAGTGAAAAATAGCGGTCGCCCAGCAGAAATCTAACTAGAGTCACCGTGTTGCTAGCCCGTCGATAGTAGGCTGGCCCATCAAACTCAAAGGTGGCAGAAAACTCTAAAAATAATATCTGTAGGTTGGAGTGCACACCTGGAGGGTCTCCAAATGATGGGTGTGGACGAGAAGCTCATCGATCTCCTTCAAGACACCGAGATGCTTAGGAACACCGGTGTCTAAGAAAAATCCACTCACCTGAATGGTGCAACTAGAAATACACCACAATCGATCTGCCATAGGATGCCCCTCAGGAAAGATTAGACAATGATGCGGCTGGGGGCGGGCAGCGGTAGGGGATGGCGGAGGTGGGGCAGCTGCTGCTGAGGAGGAATTCTCCACGGTGCCATCAGGAAGTGGAGAAGACGGGTTCGGGGCATTTTATGTGGTCTTTACATATATATATAGTATTTTGGGCACAATGGGATCAACACTAGCAGAAGGGAATGGACTAGGGCCCATGGTAGTAGAAGAGGAAGGCGTGACCATATCGGACGGGAAGGCACCAACAATAGGTGAGGAAGTGGCTACTGTAGATGGTGGAATGATGGAAACCAGATCGATGGATGTTGATGAAGGGGAGCCCAGTGGTCTTAGAGGTAGAAAGGCCAAGGTTGGCGGCTGCGTCATAGGTAAATTGAACTCTGAACTTTTGGAATTCCTGAGGAGAAGCCAACGTGCGGGAGGCCTACTAACAGAAGCGGTTGCGGGTTTCTTCCCACTCATACCATCCTAATCTACCATAGTTGAGAAATAAAAAAAACCAAATAAAATAAAATAGAAAATAAATAATAAAAGTGAGAAATTAAAAATTCAAACTACATGATGTGTAAATCAAGGGACACAACATATACTGTGAATCATGCTGGAATCCGTGTATCCTGGATAAACACTCCAAGTGGGAGTGTGTTTTGGAAAAGTCCAGTACACTATGTGTAGTGGAGTGGAAAAGCTGTGTGTTTGCACATGGGGAGAAGCCCGTGTGAGGTCCCATACACAGACAGGGTGAGGAGAGGTGTCAATTATCATAGTACTCGCCGTGTAATACGAAGACACAATGTGTTTGTAAACATGGTGTCCAAAGCGTGTCACCCTTCCACATGAAATAAGCTGAATGAACATGCTACACCATGTGTGCCAAACATACATGCGTATGTGAATACATGGGGTTCTATCCATGTGCCCCTAGAACATGGGTTTCTCCAAAGGTTAGTCATAGATACATTACACGACATGTACAAAACGTACACACCATGTTTTTTTTTGAATTTCCAAAAGTCGAGTGTGTGGCCACGACTATAAAGTACACGACGTGTGTTCTCCGTTTATCACATGTATGGAACGGGGAACCTGAATGGTCACTTGATCCAAATCCACTCCAAATGAATATAAAAACTAGGAAATAAAGGGAATGGGATGGTCTACCTGGTCCGAGGATCAAAATGAAGGAGAAATCTTGGTGAAAAATGACCTTTAACATGAGATTTAGGAGGGGGGCGTAGGGAATTTGGGAGAAGCCACAGAGGGGGACGGGAAGAAGGGGGAGGCTCAACACGGGGTCAGGCTGGGTAGGGCACCTGACTTTTATAGCCAGAGTACACGAAGTGTCTAAAAGTATACATGCCGTGTATGTGTGATTTTTTTCAAGATGGGATTTTTTTAATGTAATTATTATAGTAAACTATATAATAATTAATATTAAATAATATATATATATATATATTATTTACTAAAATTAAATCTACACACGTAATGTATTGGAGATATACCCACCGTGTGTTCTAAAATTGGGAAAAGAGATACATCCTTCAGTCCGGTGCTTGGGACGAGATTCAAACCGGCGATCGGCCATTCCGGACATAATCCCTCAACCACTGGAGCAAAGGTTGTAGTGCTGTACATGTTCATGAACTTTGAATATATAAATTATAGGTGAAGATATACAGAAGATGGAAGAAATTCATGGCGTGTGGTTTTAATTATTGAATTATTGGGATGAAGTGGCCAGAGTAGCCGAGTTTGAACCTGGGTCTTTTGAATCTAGGGATAACACTATGCCAATCAACCAACTTCACCCACATGTAATTCCTTATTTTTGAAACTATTTATGTTTATTAATAAAAACATGTCACACACAACATATATCAAAATGCATGCCATGTGGTTTTATTAATATGAAAAATGATTGGATTGGGACAGTTGTCAGGATTCGAACCTGGCTCTTTTGGATTTGTGTTTAACGACCCTATCCAGCCGGTCCATCCCCATCATGAGTTTTCTTTTATTTAGGAAAACATATATTCTATTTAGAAGTATCACACACACCATTTACCTATACATGGGTTAAAAATGATGAATCATGTACCGAAGGAAGGTATGTAGTGATTCGAATTAGCGACAACCTGAATACATTCTAGTGACCTTACCATTAGCACTGGTATCATCCCTATGTATTAACTTAGTTAATAGTTACATATAGAAACACATTTTATAAAATTTATACTTTAAAAATAAAGTACAGACCATTTTAAAAGTAGTACTTAGTGTGTGTGACCATTTTTATTTTATTTGAAACAGTGGACAAAGAAAGGAGTACACATTGTGTAGTGGAAGTACACGCTGTGCTTTTATTAAAAAAAAGTGAGAAAGAGAGGATGAGTGGGTTTCTTCCCAGTAAGTTCCATTGTTTTGGGTCTTTGGATCGACCTGAGTTATAGGTACATACCCGTAATATAAAGGCGGATGTGTCTTTTGCGACATGGACCACCACATGTGTCTGGTTCCCTTAGCATTGAACCATGATGCATGAACTTCGGGTGGTCTGGGTGGCAGCTTATAGTAGCCCTGCTATGTGGAAAGTATATGTCAAAGGTGTAATTTCTTCATGTGATCAGGAACATCCTCCACCTCATGAGGGTCTTGCTCTAAAATGCTAAAAACCTGAAAATAATGAAAGTTATCTTTTGAAACAAGCTAATAATCAAATGAGGGTTCTAAAATAAATGGGAAATTGAAATCAGAATTAACAGTATATGATGTGTTCCCATATTCAAATTTTGAGTTTTGAAAATCAATTTCTGAAATTGTTAATGTTTTACTTGTAGGTACCACACCATAACTTGTTTCCTTAGTTGAAATAAAAGTAGAACACTCCTCCTCAAACTCAACCAGAGGATCCATATTATAAATTATCTCATAAATTTTCACTACCATATCTCCAAGTTGGCATAAACATCCAGTTTGGTCCAACTAGCGTGTGCTAAAGTCCTCCATCATCAATAAAAATTGTTCGGTGTTACCTGAAGATGGTTCTGGAGGAGAATAATATAATGGTAGGATGAAGGATGTACATGGTTATTCCTCATATTGGAACCCATCATCCATATATGGATATTATTTTTCTGGGTAGGGGTACAAAATCATGAGATCATATGGATAAAAATCCTCTCTAGGTGAATTGTACCACTCCCCAGATGGATAAAAATCCATGGGATATGGGGTTGAGGTACCCAAGAAAAAGAATGAAGAAAAAGAAGAAGAAAAATTATGGGTAAACTACCCTTGAATCGGACGCACACTGATACTATCTCACCGATTCCCTAGCAACGGTGCCAAAATTTGACTTCTCCCGAACCTGTCATGAGGCACAGGGTGGAAAATTAGAATTTTTGTGTTCCCATCTAGACCAACTACTAGGTAGTTAGTGGCAGTCATGGATGATCCCATGGGGAAAGAGAGATGCAATTGGACAGTTTACGCCATTGAGCCTTCGATTATTATCCAAAAATGAAAATCGTGAAGGAAACTAATTACTAAAATTGAAAATAGTTTGCAAGAAAATGACATAAAATAGATAAAACAGTAGAACAATCCGAAAAACACACACATCGGGGTTGCAATTCAATTAAGGTATATCGATGTTATCATTTATTAGTATTTCAATTATTAATTAACATTAATTTTCCACAGGGATTAAAATAAACTGAAGTATCTTGATTTGAAAACATTCAGTTACATGTTGAAAGATTAACTCATTGGTATGGTAATTAATAACTTAAAACATGATAAAGATCTTTTACCCCAAAATTAGTGGTAGGGGATTCCCTCAAAGGTCATGGGTTCATCTGCTGAAATTCCTTCAGTTCTTTCCATTGCTGTTGTTCTTGGTTTGATACAACATCAATGGTTAATTTTTGAAAATACAATCATTAGAGGAATTGAAATACAAACATCATAACAAAAGTAATCTTCAAAATATAAAAAACAATAAGCCAAAATTTTATTACAACCCCAACGTGAGGAGAATTATCCCCTTATGACCATGGCCAAGGTTTACATATTGAGTCGACACTTAATCCCTACCATGGACATGAGAGGAAAAGGGGGAAAGGGAAGAATTAAACAGATACAGAAATGAAAACAGAAAAGAAAACAGTATAGTGGATCTGGGAGAGGTCTGAACAGTAGAGCGACAACACCTCCCCTTGGGTATCCAACCATGAACATGGAGGGGATTCCCTCATATGTATAGAATTTAGAAGTAAACAAAATGTATGATAAATTACACGATGTATAATTTGGTCAAATGGAGTTGGCCTCTTTTTCTCCACCGTTGGGTGAGCTACCACGCTGCGCTTGACTTGGACCACAACGCCGCCTAGTTTGTGGGGATACACGGCATGTAACTCCACCCTAAATGGCATGCAGTTTTCAATATAGGAACTAATCTCTTCTATAATGGCATACACCAAGTGTTAAATAACTGACATGGAATGTAATAACTTTTTGGAACAACGGCATGTACTCGACATGGCCAACCTGTGTCTGGATAATGAACACAACGTGTTATAGAATGTATACACTGTGCATATATGAATTTTTGTTCTGAACATCCTCTATTTGTGACTTTGGAATGAGAGCACTTGAAAATATTCATTATCAATGAATTAAATCATTTTAACTTCAAAATGACATATATCCGATGAAAACATGTTTTAATGACCAATAATATGTATGAAAAGATATGCACAAATTAGGAATATCAGATAACATCACCATGGATTTCATTATGGGTCATCCTAAGACTTCCAAATGCCATAATTCCATTTGGTTTGTAGTTGATTGGATTAAAAAGTCACCATATTCCATTTATATTCAATATTATGTTTCTCTTGATGAAATTGACAATATATACATAAAGGAAGTGGTAAGGCTACAAGGTTTACCAATTTCCATTATATTTGACCAGAATTTGAGGTTTACCTTGATGTTCTGTATATTTATTCAATAATAATTTGATACAAAGTTGTGCTTCAACAAATATTATCATCCTCATACTGATATTTAATAAAAAAGGACAATTCAAAACCTGAAAGATATGGTGATAACCTATGAAATGGATTTTAAAGGAGTTTGGTATCAACAGCTTCCCAAGCTAGAGTTATAATATAATAATAGTTTTTATTATAGAATTCAAATGGTACTATATAAGGATATATATGGGAAAAGTTTGAGAAATAAAACATGTTGGGATGAAGTTTGAGAGTTTGAGTTGTTGGGATTAAACCTTTCTCAAGAAATGTCAAAGAAGATTCAAACCATTCAACATAACATTAAAACTGTAGAAGTTTGATAGAAGATCTACTTTAATTGTCATTGATGATAATTAATGTTTGAAGTTGGAGACAAGATATTCCTTCTAATATCACTGTGGAAGAGGGTTATGAGATCTATGAAAAGTGGTAATTTTATCCCCAAATACATTGGCCCTTTTAAAATCCTTTATCATGTGGGGATGATAACATATAATAATAAACTTCCATCAAACCAATCATAAATTCATGATGTATACCAAGTATCACTTTTTAGGAAGTACATAACTGATCATTTACATATAATGAACTCAAAGTTTGTTCATCTATATCAGGATCTATCTTATTAGAAAAAAATGGTATAAATCTTGGACCATAGAGATAAGGTATTAAAAAACAAATCTACTAACTTAGTTAAAATTCTATGAAGGAATCATAAGTTCGATGAAGCAACATGGGAACCCAAAGTTATAACTAGTAAGAAGTAACCACATTTTATTCTATTAGAGTAATGAAATTTAGAGGGTGAAATTCAATTAAGGTTGGTGGAATATAACACCTTGAGATTTTATTTCATATTCACGTTTAAATAAATACTTTATTAAATTACTTATTTCGTATGCAACACATAATTAAAACAAACCAAGATACATATTATTGATATAAAATATTACAATGCAAGATAAACCTTAATGCATATAATAATACAATGTAAAACAACATTTATAAATTACAAGAGGAAGAAATCAACAAGTTAATAAAAAGACCATGAATATGAAATATTTATCCTTATAGTTCTCCATGAAGATCATAACCCCGATTATATCTATGAAAATAATTAAAAACATTACAAATATAAAAAAAATGTTTAGAGAAAATTAATTGAATAGGATGAATTATTTTAGTGATTAATGTAAAGCAATATATAGGAATGAAATATGACAATTATATATATATAGTTGTTGGACATATGACCAATGAAAATATGGTCATTTGAAATATGGTTGTTTGGTATATGGTATTTTAGTATGAATATATCCAATAGGTATATTAAAGATGTATAATTTTTAATAAAAAATTTAAAATAATATAATTCACAAATAATAAACAATTAAACAAAAAGATATTTAATTAAAATATTTAATTATATATTTTTATGTGTTAATTATTATTATTATTATAAAATAATTATTTGAAGTATTTATAAAATGAAAGAAATATTTTAATATCAATGATTAATAAAATTAAATTGTAATATGATAAATAATTAATTATAATGGTATATGGTTAAAATCATTTAATATTAATAGGGATATTTTGGAAAGAACTATTTTTTAAGTGTTGTTTTTTTTATCATAATTAATTAAATTTATCACTCTTAAATGATTAAAATAATATAGTTTTTAAATTTATAAAAAATTGATTAACACTAATTTAATTAGTAATTTATATGTAATAAGATTAAGAACAATTAATGTTCAAAAATTTATTTTTCTATAAAAATAGTTATATATATATATTTTATGTTTTCATTGAAAAGTTAAATTCATAATATTTGGAAATTAAATTAGATTAAATAGAGTCCAAATTTTTAATTAGTAGATCAAAATTATGTAAGTAGGAAAATTTAATTTTTGGTAATAAAAACAAGTTATCGAGATAAAAATTGAGTTACCACGATAAAGGTAAAACAAGGTAAAAGGGTTTAAATAAGTGTTAAGGTTTAAAATATTTATAAAATTATCATTAAATTTTTTGGATGAGGTGATTTATGAACCATATCCACTATTATAAACTTTTTATCCACTTTCAATGATAAATCTACAACCTTACACCTTAGGGAATGAGTATTTGTGAACATTTCACTCAAAACTCACCTGTAAAAGGACCCATGCTCTATCCCTTCCAAATAAAATTATTTCTTAGAAATTCACTTGAAGTCCCGCCCATTTTGCCTCTCAAAAACCCTTCTAAGATGTTTTGTATCCACTATGTGATGTCCTCTAACTAAAGACCACTAACTAGTGTCTCAGTTGGTGGTGCCACATGACATCAGGTATGCCACTATATATATTAGAGGCTGATAACTAGATATAATGTTCTATGGTGGTGCTATGAGGAGATTATACCCTCATATTATAGTGAAATAACATCAATAATAATATCAAATAGATAATAATCCATATTAATTAGTAAATAAACATCCAGAAAATTTCCAACAATAAATGTAACCCATGCTATATCAAAATGAGTAATATACATTATAGGAAAGTCATAAATCAAAAATAGATCATATACACCAATATTTCAAAAATAGAACAAATGAAAAAAACTGTGAAGCTCCACCAAAAAATGGACCTGATTCCTATCCCAGTCCCAATAATCCATTATCCATCCTCGTCATCCAAATAAACCATCAATCGTAGGGTGTTTTCCCTTATCTTATCTTGTAACTATGAAGTTTTCTTAGATACCAAATGGCATCCCGGGTAGGGTGTGAGTATGAGTCCATAGGCTACCACCAACGATGTCTAAAAATATCTTGTATGAGTATATAGTGCATGATTGTGTGCATAATAAATAAAGGAAAGTATAATAAATAAACCATGTCTATCCCTATGTTCTAAGGTGACACCCATGATCGACCATACTTTCTTCTTCCTAAGAGGGATGTCTCTGATAATAGTAATAATTGGAGGCATAAAATAATTCAAGGAGTGAGTATGAGGAATTCCATATCAATAATCATCATCTAAATCCTTGGAGAATATCCAAGGCTTTCCAACTATTAGTCAATATGGATCCAAGGAGTGTGTCTAAGTTATTCTAAACTGATAGTCATAATTTGAATCCAAGGAGCTTGTATGAAGAATTAAAAACTAATACTCAATATACTTATTGTCTCATTTAATTCAATTATTCCAAGGATCATAATTTAAACATGAGAACCAAATCCTAGAGCAAATCCTATGAGTCCCAAACACCCACACGATTAAATACTTAATCCACGGAACCCCTTGGCTCACCCATTTAATAACCCATTTAATTTCAAAAGTAAAGAACACCTTATTTGTAGATAAAATCATTGTCTACACTCAACAAAATCTAATAGTGTCATAAGGATAGGTTTAATTTCATTATTTAGTGTTATGAAACATTTAATTATAATTTAGGTCAAGTGCATGGTGTGTACGCATGACCGCACATCATAAGCACAAAGAAAATAATTTTAATTTTTGGTCATATATTTAATACCACCTAATTTAAGTGTTTATATATCCACACATCCAATATCAATCACGCGTTTAGGATAAAATGGATGAAAATGTAAAATTAGATAAAAACCCTAAAATAGAGCATAATTGATGAAACCTGCATGAGACCACTTGAAAACAAAAGGGACTAATAAATGAATATATAATAATAATAGACCCACCTATATATTCATAACATAATGAAAAGTGTCTAATTCCACCAATGAATGAAGGATAATGCCACTTGGAAGGGGAAGAAACCCAAAGAGATGTGTGAAATGGGTCACACACTGGACAAGAGGGGAATATCTTTTCTATTTCAAATACCAACATGAATAATTAATTAATTGATCAAAAATTAAAAAGTTGTCCAGGTATGGTTCATGGTGTGACCATTGTCGAGGTAAAAATACCCCCCTACTTGCTCGATATTTTCATTGTGTGAATATCACCTTCATGTCATCAATCATGTATCCCCAAGAACTTATTTCCTGATTCCTAAGTGTCACATCATGAATTATTGTAGTCTATAGTTTTTCAACATGAAAACTTATTGATCTTTTCGAAACCTCCCTTGAGTCATTGTTGAAACCCCAATCACCAATAATAATAAAAAATAGTTAGGGTTCAAAAAAATAAATGAATTCATGCCTTGAAAAATTTCTACGTCTTAAAATATCTCCATTATATAGTAATTTTTCCTTGAGCTGAACTCCCATTCATCACCCGGACATGTCGAAAAACAACCCTAACCACTGAGTGTGTATGTCTAACTCATGCTTCCAGGTCTCTTCCTAGTTATGGTCATGATTCCACCAAACCCATTATAGAGGAGTTATATTCCTAAATAGATCCTTCTCACTTGGATCCACTATATAAAATGGAAACTCTTGAAAGTACATGTCATCCTCAAGCTCAATATCATTGTTATAAATCATGTGAGATAGACATATATAATACCATTGAAGCTATGATATGTGGAACAAAAATTTTATAGAACTAAAATTTTTCAGGATAGCTAATCAGTATGCCGTGTAATCTACCCTCCCCACTATCTTGAATAGACCCACATACCTCAGTGACAACTTTATCTACCTCTAAATATGACAATTCCTTACTCTTGGATATACCCATAAGGACACCCGGTCACCAAACTCAAACTCAATAGGCCGGTTTCATCGATCTTAATTATATATTTTCCTTCTCTGAGTGGAAACCAACTACTTCCAGGTCAACTACATGGGCTTCAACATCTCCTATACAATACTTGACCTGACCGCCTCTAACACACCAACCTCCTGTTAACACAGTGGAAACAAAACAATCTACCACAAAGAACCTTGTATGGTTCTATATATATAGATTCAATCTAAATTTTATTGTTGGTGAAATCCACTAAATCCGATTGAATGTCCTAGGAATAGCCAAAATCCTGGATTCATGATCTGAATATTTCCCCCTTGATTTAAATTGTCTTGCTAGACTATCCATAGGGTTTCTAATGATGGACATTGCTCAAATGCACTTGCGTACCAAGCACCTTCTACAATAATTTCCAAAACAATGGCATAAAGTGAGTATCTCAATATGAAACAGTATTATGAGGAATCCCATGTAAGTTCACTATTTCTCAAACATATATCTTACCCATCTCATCCAATGAAAAATTCTCCAAAATTGGTAGAAAATGAGCCACCTTTATCATTATATCCACGATTACCCAAAATACATCACTAACTTGGGGAGTCCTTGATAAAACTATCATGAAATCCATTATGACTTTAATATATTTAAAATCAATAATGGGTAACATCTTTAGGAGACTAGTGGGATACTAGTTTATGGACCTCAACTGCCGATAGGTGGAGAACTTTGTAAAATGCCCCATTATATCCTTCTTCATTATGAAGGTTCTGGGCACAATGGAAACACGGGATGGGTTGTGCCCAACTTTTAATTTTCCCATGATCGATGATTAATTAAATATATTACACAAAATTTAATTTTGTGATCAATGGAATTTAATCAAATAAATTGACAATGGATAGAACACCCAAACTAGGGAGAAGATCATCACATATTATTTATAATTAAATAAATTAATTAAGAATTACCTTGATGGAATTATTTATTTATTGATGAATCTAACAGTAGATATGCACTATAAGGTCATTAAATTGTAGTAATCAAAGTAGATTCCCTATAGTAGAGACCCACACAAGTTCCACAAATCACCAAACTTCAATGTAGGATTATTCGGGTGCTAGCTTGGTATATCCTATCGCTTGAGTCGTCTACCTTTGATTGGTTCAATAACTACTTCCAAAGTGTTCTCCTAGATCTTTATTGTCTTGATAGTGGGAGGGGTGGGAATATCACTCCCCATTCTTGGGAGCCTTCTTGGAGGAGGGAACTCTTTGAGGCTTAATATAATTATCTAAATCTGTTGTGCACAACCAAAACAAATGAATCGACCCTTTGAGAAAATAATATTAATGGGTTTATATATCACTAGGGTTATAAATATATAATTGAATAAATTCCCTTTATTATTTATTTAATACCTACAAAACCTCATGTTAAATTATAATAAGGGAAACCAACTTTGCGGCAGATGTGTTAGCTCGTGGGGGCAGGCCGGAGGAGACCTTAATCGTGTTTGATAGTCTTAATTCCCTCTCGTGCGAGTGTGTTCATGTGATCCGAAAGGATTCACTTGGTCTCCACTATTTTCGCCCCCCGTGATTTGTTCCCATGGGGTTCCTTTCTTGCATAATAATAAAAAATAATTTTCAGTCAGTCATTAAAGTCGTGCCACCATTTATCAAATTTTTTTATCTAGCCTTGAATAATGACTATGTATTTATTATATAAATATCACTACATTATTCTTCTATATTTAAAAAAATATTATGTCCACTTAATATGAAATAAATATATTTTAAATATTCCGCTCACATTATATTCTTTTGAATAACTGATGACATAATAAATGTGATAAAACACATGAATAATTATTAATCCACATGGGGGAATAATATTTATTCATTTAATTAAATAATAAAAAATATTATTATTATTTAACAAAGATTCTGGATACACTTTTGTGTGTGACCATCTAGGCCTCTTTCTTAGTGGCTTTAAGAGAAGAAACCTAAATTCCAAAGTTATCATCTAGAAACATGCCAAGTCACCCATTGAGAAAAAATTTAATGCTACAATAACATAATAAATAATTCTAATTATTATTATATAATATAATCCCTTTACCATGATATGTCTAATCAACCATGTTGCATGCTAGGGTCATTAACCTATGTGCTTGATGTCTCTTTCTTTGACTTCCCAAAAATTGAACTTGCCTATAGAACATCATGGACATGGATTTATTGAGGCTATATAATTTCAATAAAAGGCCTAAGATATCATATTCCATTAAAGAATATAATGGATAATTCCTTTCTTGCATTATTCATTAATGTAATATTACTCATGACTCACCCAACATATCCTACCTCGCTGCGAACCTTTGTCATCACGAATTTCATCAATACATCAATGTAAATGACTCATAATAATCATTAATAATAATCTTAATGTCTAAGGATCAATTCACATGTCCAAGGATATGAACATCCAATGACACCTATAAATGTGGATTTCTTTTTGGCGAGTCTCATTCTCATAATATATTGATGGATATAACCATGGGTGTATACCATGAGAAGGTGCCTCAAAGTCCTATGAGTCTCCACCCTTGATAGTCTGTAACATTTATATCCCTCAATTGATATCATCATACTATAGAAAATATATTTAATAATTGTTTCGTATCACTTTTGAGCTCTCATCATAGCGGGGAACTGCTATTACCTTCATGCGTGCTAGCTACTTTTAGGACATTATCACATATTATGTTATGGAGAAGAATAATAATTATTTGATATGAATTTTATAAATATTCAAAACTATGAATACATGTTTTCATAAATTAAATGAAGCTAGTTCTAGGGGACCAACTCCAATAGACTCCCACCTGCACTAGAGCCAACTCATAAAAACCTTCAGTCCACTAGCTCTCACATGATACTTAATCTTCTTCTGAGATAGGCCCCTATTCAATGAGTCCACCATATTCTCTTCTGTGGGTACTCTTCTTACTGTAACTCCACCCCTCTAATAAAAATAACTCAAGACTTGATACTTCTTAACTATGTTCATTGTCTGTTGATGGGACCTTGGATATTTTACAAGAGCCACAACTAAAGTATTATGACAATACAATGTGATAGAATATTAATTTCTAGGTACCCCATCAAACTCTTGGATAAAGTTATGAATCCAAACATCTTATTTGGTTATATCATAAGAATCTATATACTCGGAATCCACTTTAGAATCAGTGAAAGATGGTTGATTTTAACTCTTCTAACTTACAACTCCTCCACCGAGACAAAAAATATATCTTGACTATGACATTAGATCATTTTGATCTTTCTGAAAACTAGAATCATTATAACCCATGATGACCAGCTCCTCATCTCCTCCATACACCAAGAACATATACATAGTTCTTCTCAGATACTTAAGGATAACCTTAACTTCAAACCAATGATTTTATCCTAGATCATCTTGATATCTTCCTAAAATGATCAATGCGTAGGAAACATAAGGTATAGTATATAACATGGAATACATTATTGATCCTATCACTGAAGTGTATGAGTATTACTCATTATCTCTTTCTCATGTTGTGTTTGAGGACACATTTTATTATAAATATGTAAACCATGTGATACTGAAACCAATCCACCCTTGGATTGTTCCATACTAAATATCTTTAGTATCTGGTCAACATTAGTACTTTGATTTAGTCTAAGTATCCTCTTGGATCTACCATGAATGATCTTGATACCTATAATATTGGTTCCCAACCTAAGTACTTCATGGAGAGACATTTGTTTAACCAGTCCTTAACATACTATAAGACTGATATGTAATTTACAATATGTAATATTTCATCAACATACACTACTAGGATACCGACCTCATTTCCAATAAACATCTTGTAAACAAAGGACTCACATTCACTCATAATGAAACCCAATTCTTTTATGGATTCATCGAATCAAATTCTCCATTACCTGGATGCTTTCTTCAAATTATAAATATATCTTTGCAAATTTCAAAACCTTTTGGAATCACTAAGAGTCACAAACCCTTTTGTTTGTGTCATATAGACATCTTCCAAAAGCATCCCATTAAAGAATGAAATTTTGACATCCATCTCTCAAATCTCATAGTCTTGGTAAGCTTCTATAGAAAGTATAATTTGGATGTATTTAAACATGGAAACTGGGGAAAATGTTTCATTATAGTCAATTTCATTACACTGTTTAAACCCTTTAGACACTAACCTTAATTTATAGGTATTTACTTTACCTTCCACGTATAGTTTCCTTTGGCATACCCATTTGCATCTAATGGGATTTACATCAACTAGAACATTGAAAAAAATACAAACATGGTTCTAATACATGAAATCCATTTCAGAATTCATGGCTTATTGCCATATTGTTGCTTCTAATATCTCTACTACCTCCTTGTAGGAGAGCAGTTCATTACTATCAACCAATAATGACTCACCATCTTTAGTGACTAAAAAACCATATCTCGCTAGTTCTCGTACATACCTTATGATCTTATGTAGTACTTGTGTTTTGGAACTACTTATTCTATAGGGACCTATAGAATCTATTCCTACACCAACTCCTGTGTATCTTGTTCATCAAATTCATCTAAGTCAATTTTTTTTCCACTAACCATTTTGAGAATGTTCTCCCTCTCAAGAAAGATGGATTGTCTGGCGATAGTCACTTTATTGTCTAAGTGGTTTTATAGGTATTATCCCTTTGTTTCCTTTAGATACCCTAAAAATACACACTTTATGCCCCGGGGTGCTAGTTTGTTACATGATAAGGACTTAACAAACTTCTTACAACCCCATACATGAGTATGCGATAAAATGGGTTTATTTACACTCCATATATCAAAGGGGAATGAATTTATTTCTTTAGTTGGTACTTGGTTTAATGTGCTTTCCATATTTTTTAATGCATATCCCTAAAAGGATAATGGAAGATCTAACAAACTCATCATCGACAATACCATGTCTAACAAGGTACAGTTCCTCGTTTCACTAATACCATTCCACTATGGTGTGTAAGGTGGAGTGAGTTTAGATAGAATCACAAACTCCAATATAATGTTGATAAAGTCTTGGTTAGATATCCACCACCTCGATCCAATAAAAGATTATTTATTTTATTTCCAACTTGATTCTCTAATTCACTCTTGAAGTCATTTAATTTCACAAAGGTCTCAAACTTATACCTAATTATGTAGATATAGCCATATATACTCAAGTCATCAGTAAAATTTATAAAGTAAAAATATCCACCTCTATTTTCTACTAAAAATGGTCTACACACATCATTGTGTACCAATCCTAGAAGCTCTATGTCCCTTTCACCCTATCCACCAAAATAGTGGTTTGGCCATTTTTCTATGTAAACAAGCAGGACATATTTCAAGTGGTTTTATCTCAGAATATTCTAAATAAAATTCTTGAAAAATAATTGTCAAATGCTTCTCATTTTCATGACAAATATGGTGAAGAAATAGTTGTATGTTATATAAGATGTGTGAACAAGATTCGTTATCAATTTCCAACACCAGGTTTTCATAATTTAATACATAAAGGACATTATTTAAATGTGTCATTACACAAAATATATTTTCTTTATAAAATTAACAAATTTTATTTCCAAACATGAAAATAAACCCATATGCATCTATTCATGATATAGAAATTATGTTCATGGTAACCATTGGTACAAAATAAAAATATTTTAAAACCAAAATCATTCTTATTTTAAAGGAAAGGTGGTTGTCACCAATGGCTAGGGTAGCCATCCTCACATCATTAACAGCTCTCAAATCCACCTCTCTTATATAAATAATTCAAAATATACTTGGTTCCTGTACTTGGATATATATATGTGAGCACCAAAAGCTGTATCTAATACCCAATGTGTAGATATTGAATGATTATGCTTGATAGAAAATGAACCTATAGTCTCCACTTTGTTTTGGGTGTAGTTCCTCTTTCAGGGGCCTAATATTCCAAATTCAAAATATATTGTCCCGTTTTCCTGGCCATACCTCTGGATCTTCCTCTTATTGGAAGGATGGTTCTTGGGAGCTTTAGGATTGTTGTGAGTCTTGGGACCATATTTATTTTTTCCCTTTTATTCTTCACCAAAAGGAACATGGGATTATCATTCCCCATTTCCTTATCTACTTGGAGAATGAAAGTAAGATGTTCTGAAAGACTTTTCTCATTATTTATCATATTTCAAGTAACAAAAGACTAGAGATGGTCTTGGGCAGTGGTGAATGTATGGGGCTTGTTTTTAACTCATCTGAGAATTTAATCCACAATAATTCAAAGAATTCAATGTTTCCAATAAGGTTTAATACATGAGGATCAACTGTCATAGAATCTCCAAGCTTAGTTGTAAACAAATCATTAGAGATATCGTACATATCTTGTTTCACATTCTCTTGATAGTGATCTAGAAGGTGAGGCACCATGCTATATGCATCTATGTCCTCATGTTGTTTCAAAATCTCATTGGACATGGGTGATACCATGAAACATGGAACATCTGTATCATCATTCATATGATTCTTATAGAGATGTAGCTCTTCATCATTTAACTCATTACAAGGCGTATCGAGAATATGTTCTTCGAGAACATTTAATTTACTTTCATGGTGGAGGATAACATGTAAGAACATTTTACACTCAAAGAAATTTGGGTCAATTATAAGGTTATCCAAATCAATTATAGATCATAGGGATATGTTGAAATTATTTTAAATATTATTTCTACAAATAAAATTATCATAATTTTTGTAATTTATCTGATAAAATTTTGAAAAATAAATAAATAAATTGATATTATATTTATTAGTCTCCCACTATTTTATCAAAACCCAATATCCCTCACCATTGGATTTGGAATATTATATTGTATGAATATTCTAGTGGAAAAGATCCATATTCCCCTTCTCATTATCCCAAATTTGGTTGGTCAAGCCACTTGAATGGTTTTAGGTAGGCATTCCAAATCCAAATTGCATTAACTCACAACTCCTTGATCTGTTGAGTGGACTCCCTAATCCTAAAATCCTTAAATTGGATTTCTTCAACCATTGCCTCTCAGTTACACCAAGTCCTACTTTTGTAATCACCCTTTGATGTGAACTATGTTAAGTCAACCCAAAACCTCATGTTAGAATTACTCAATAATTGAAATCACACCAACTTTGGATAGTCAATAACTTTTAACTATGTTTCATTTTTAACTAATGTAGTGGATGTCTATACTAACTTAATATATATTATTGAGGGATTTTATCCATTATGAGAAAATTTCCAATTATTATCCTTATCACATTCTTGTTAATATTAATTGGAATTACTTAGGTGATTAAACATGTCTTATAAAATATTTACACAAAAAATAATTTATTTTAATTATATCTTTAATTCTCATTAATTTCATCAGTTCATGTGATTGTGACAAAAAATCCCGAATAAAACAACCATATAACTTGACAGAAATAAAATAACCAAGCAGTATGATCATGATCTTTTAATAATGGTTAGTTTTTCTAGTAGTTGATAAACTAACCATTGACATAGGGGAAAAATACATTGAACCAATTAAGGTTCATGTTAGAACTTTCCACATATCTACCTATGTATCTTTCTTGGATTGGTTTCACCTCATCTGCAAATTTGAACTGCCTCTATTATCATGGGAGCTCTATCCATTACATATGTTTTTACTCACATGAAGGTGAGGGGAAAAGTGCTTACATTAAGGAAACCATGGGCATGCATGACCTTACATAATAAGAGGAGAGAAGGAATATAGAACATCAATTTGATTTAATGATAAATTAAATGAAACCAATCACATAAAATGTTCTAGTCTATGCTCACAATCATCCAAATGCATGCAATGAATTATGAGTTTAATATAACTATCATTAAATTATTAATCGTTCATATTTTAGATAAATCACACTTGAATCAATTAATTATCCTCTTTAATTAATCAATTATTTTATCCTAATTCTCATCCAAATTTCCTTGAGATTATTATCCATTATAATTTTAAACTAATTAAATAAATTTATTTAATATTAATTATGTACATAGATGTACCTTGGAAACAACACGGTTAATACAAATCTGAATCTACCCAACATGTATTATACTCATATACTGTCTACTCTTGTGAAAAATGGAATACATGAATTATCATGTACTTTCATGATGTGTAGTACCAACTTAATGATTACATGAATTACATGATTTTTTGATCATGTGTTATGATTCAATGCATGTAGAGTAACAAATGTAATAAGACTCAAACATGATATGAATATATGTACATTACATAGATGTTAATTAAACACACACACATATATATAAACCCATCACATGACTTGTGGTCTCCAAATTACACGGTCACCAATTAGGTTTGTCCGTTATGGAAATACACGATCCGTCTGTGAATTAAAGTGACTATATGTCTTGTACTCTAATTGACTGTGTGATACCCTGTCCCAATAAACATGTGGTGTAAGTAATAAATGCACCACGATTCATCATTGTACACTATTTGAATTAATTTCTGAATTAATTACGGATGTATTGAACAAAAGTACACGATGTGTAACCTTAGTTACAGAGGGTGTACTCATATGTTATCCAGCTAGAATCCTTAGAACCTCCAGATGATATATTTGAATTTATTTCACTCATAAAATTAATAATATTGATTAAATTTAATAGAAATAAAGAAGGAAGAAGCAGATCTCACTATTCATATTAAAATGAAAATAAGAATTGAATTGAAAACTAAATCACAGATGTGTAAATAAATCAAAGATCTTTAAAAATTATAAATAAATTGTGACCACTCTGATACCACTTGAAGGTTTTAAGTGCTGTGGAAGCATGTGATGGGTTATACCCAACTTTGATTTATTCCATGATTGATGATAAATATGGGATATTACACAATGTTGAACACTGTGATAAATATATTCAAATGAAATAAATAGACAAGGGATATAATTCTACAACCGGAGGAAGGAACATAAAATATTATTTATAATTAATATAATTAATTAAGAATGAACTTGATTGAATTATTTATTTATTGATAAATATGAAAATAAATTTTCATTGTATAGTCATTTCATTATAGGAATCAATGTAGATTCCATCCAACGATGATCCACATGTCTTCCAAAAATCATTGAACATTGATGTAGGATTCTTTGTGTGAGAGAACGGAAGATCCTATCGCTTGTGTCATCCGCCTTTGATCACCACATGAACTACTTCTAAATCTCTCTCCTGGATCTATCTTGAATTGAGAGTGGGAGATGGATGAAAACCACTCTCCATTCTTGGGAGTGTCCTTGGAGAAGGGAGCTATCCAAGGCTTCAAAGAATTATCCAAATCTGTTGTAAAAAAAAAATTAATTCGATCTCCAAGGAAATAATATAATTGGGTTTATATATCGCTTGGGTTAGAAACAAATAATTAAACAAGATCCCTTTTTTATTTATTTAATCCCCGTGAAATGCCATGTAAATTAATAATACTAATAATAATATTTCTCAACATGCGCTTGACTTGAGAGTTAAATTAAATATTTCTTTAATAAAATAATATTCAATATTTATTATTTATCACCAGACCATTAAACTTGGTGTACCATTTCTCCACAATATTTATCGAGCCTTGAATAAAGTCTATTTATTTATTAAAGTAAATATCACATCATTATTCACTAATAAATAAATAAATATTTTATTCACTAAATAGAAAATAAATATCTATTAAATATTTCTATCTTATTATATTCTCTAGAATAAATGGTGATGAAATAAATTTGATTAAGAAGACATGAATAATATTAAAACATGTAAAAGAATAATATTTATTCAACTTGTTAAATAATAAATAATAATAATAATAATAATATTTAACTAATATTCTTGATACACTTACGTGTGTGACCCTCTAGGGCACATTCTTAGTGGCATTAGGCAAAGCTTCCAAAATCCAAGGTTAGTGTCTAGAAATATTCCAAGGAACCCACAGAGAAAGAAGTTAATGCTGTAATGAAATAATATATCATATGGATGCTTACTATGTAATATAATCCCTTTATCATGATACCTCTAATCAAGCAGTTTGTATGATGGTTTCATCAACCTATGTGCTTGATGTATCATTCTTTGACTTCCTAGAAATTAAACTTTACTATAGAAAACCATGTATATGGATTTATTTAGGCTATAAGATTCCCATCAAAGGGCCGATAATATCAACATCCATTAAGGAATGGAAGGGATAAGTCCTTTATCACATTATTCTTTAATGCAATATTACTCATGATGCACCCAACATATCCTACCTCACCACAAATATCTGTCATCAAAGATTTTTTCAATACATCAAAATATGTGACTCATAATACCCATTAATAGAAATCTTAAATTCTAAGGACCAATTTACATGTCTGTAGATAGGAACATCCAATGACACATATAAATGTAGATTTCATACTGGCAGGTCTCATTCTCATAATATCTTCCTGGATATTACCAAAGGAATACACTATGAGAAGGTGCCTCAAAGTCCTATGAGTCTCCACCTATGATACCCTATATCATTTGTGTCTCTCAAATGATATCATCCAGGTATAGTACATATATTTAAGAATAGTGTCGTAGCACTTATAGGTTCTCATCATAGTGGGGAACTACTATGACCATTTAGTGTAACAACTACTTATTGGACATTATCACTTACTATGTTATGATAAATAATAATCATGATGTGATAAAAAGTTCATTAATATTCAAAAATATTAACACATATTATCATAATGTATACAAAAGTTGGTTCTAGGGCACCAACTCCAACACATTCTCTGACACTAATATCGTTGATTCATTTCACAATACATCTTGAGAAAACTAGAGTGTACCACCTTCTTTGAGGCATGGGAATATAATATCATCTCTTCACACATGTTCATGGGAACCATTTCATGACCATTAACATGGATAATATTCTCATCATCAAGGGTAATTCTAGTGGTGGATCTCCACTATTTATGCTATCACTCCAGATCTGAAAGTTACCACCTCTTGATCCTACTGAGAAGTTATGGAGAAATGGATTAGGACATAAGAGTTACTCAACCCTAGTATTCCTAAACCGCCAAATGCATATCAGTAAAGAGGGACATCAACTACCAATCACCACTAGACACATAGAATACTTGTATCCGAGTCTTCCATGTCAACACATCTACAACCACATTACCCCTTCTAGTTGTGAAATACATATTGAAATCAAAATACAATATATACTCGACCAACCTACACAAATGAAGTTTCATGCTTCATTTTGTGAATATATACTTTAGGGTTTTTTGTCGATATATAAAACAAATTTATCCCCCAAATGTAATTCTTCCAATATCTTAGTGCATGTAATACTATCACATGGTATAATTGATATGTAGGGTAATTTCATTCTTGTGTCCTCATATTTCTAGATCCACATGTGACCACAGGATTTACCTGCATCAATACTTCCCATAGTCAGATTCCTGCTGCATCGAAATACATGGTTTACTCCCTAACTAGATTATTTAAGGTTGGGATTGGATCTATAGTTATCCTTCCTTTCAACTCATGCAAATAAATTTCACAAGAATTAAACAAAAAAATCACTCCCTTTTGGTCATGACCATCATCAATGTAGATAAATTGGATAATTCACGGATAAACCTTCGATAATGGCCAACTAAACCAAAAAACTATGTATATAAAAAACATATTGGGTTTATCACAATAAACTACTTCCATAACCTTCTCAAGTCTATGGAAACTTCTGAATTAAATATAACATGCCTCAAAATGTGTACCTCATTAATCCATAAGTGACACTTTGAGAGATTAGCATAAAGACAATATTTGATATGTGTGACAAATATAATCTCTAGATTTTGTGTGTGCTCCTCCATTGATTTGGATTACATGATAATGAAGTTAATTAAAATGACTATGAAGGTATCTAGATATGGGTGGAAAATTTGATTCATCATATCCGTGAATACTACTGGTGTGTTCATCATGATGACTGAAATTACCAAATAATCACATAGACCATCCCTTCACATAATGGAAGTGTGAGGTATATCTAATGGAATCACCCTAAACTGGTGATAACTTGATCACATATCGATCTTAGAGAATAACCAGGAACCATTAAGTTGATCAAAAAAGTTTTCAATATGGGGAAGTGGATGCTAGTTTTTAGCTGCCCTCTAATTCAACTTCTTATAGTCCATGATCATCTACACAGAAACATACACCTTCCAAAAAAAGGACTTTAGAACCCCAAGGATAGTTTCTTTGATATATAAATCATTTATACTCAAATTCTTCCAAATAATCCTTAAGATCCTGTAGATCCACATGTTCCATCCCATATTGATGAATTTAAAAAAGATCTCCACCAAGAAAAGGGTAAACAATAAATTAAAATTCTATATTAGGTGGAATTATCAAGAATCTACTCTAAAAAAATTTAAAAATTATTGAAAAAACATGAACAATCATCTTGATATACACCCCATTATCTAATACAAGACTGGTAGCTTGGGTTATAATTATTCCCAACTACCAGCGATCAGGTCTAAACCCCCCCAGCCCATGAATTTCCTACTCTCTAGTATAAACAAAACTAACACACTTGGGGGATATAAAAGACAAATGTTGATGGTAACATTTGATAAGGCATCAATACTATACTAACCAATCTATCTTGAGAAAAAAAAACTGAATTCGACCATCTCTAACATGAATAGTGACCTTAGAAATCAATGGAGAATAATCAAGAGAGTGAAATAATTGTAATGGTTATCTACCTCTAACAACACCCCAAGGGAGTGTTAATGGATGTAATTCAATATAGATACACTATGTCTAGCCCTGAGCCTTCAAAAAAATTATTATCAATGAACTAATGTGAAGATCTTATATCAAATAAGGCAGAAGCAAACATAGAGGCCACTAAAATGTTACATCAAACTACAGAAGGTCCAATATCCTACTCATTGGGGGTAGGAGGACTAGAATGTAGATGGTATGTAATTCAAACCCAATCCCCTGCCTGACTCCCAGAGCTGTACAACCATTTTGGCACTACTTCTCTTACCTATGAGCACCACAACTGCTACCCCGACCCAAACAAGCAGTAGAAATACAACTACCAAACTACATCGATATAATTAGTCCACCTGCAGAACCCTTAACCTGCCCAGATCCCATGACAATAGTCATATATGGATTATTTCTATAGATTCTCTACATATAACCCATCCTCCTACCATCTCAGCACTCTAGAAGTGGTTAGTCTCACTGAGAATTATAGTGTTTGAACCTACCACGCTAATGAAACCGCAATTATCTTTTATCCTAAGAAGATAAATCACAACATTGACTTCCTTGACTTCTACTACCCTGGTGGGATCTATCGAAATGATTCTTCATACTATCTGATGACTCGATACTAGTCCATACTAAAAAATCCACTCACCTGAAATCTTAGTCTCCCCTTAGGTTTCTCTTAGTAATAAAGGATTGATACACTACCTATGTACGTCTTAATTGGAGAAAACATTCCACTATACTCATATCACATACCTGATGTCCTCCTCAAAATTCCTCACCCTTGTCACCTCATCCCCTATCAACATCGGGGAAAACTATTGAAAATCTATAAAATAAGTAGCATAGTCTTTCACTAATATTCTTTCTTAATCAAGGTACAAAAACACCCTAGACTAGTCAAACCTGAGTGTCTTTAGAAAAAAATAATAATCAAAGGATCTAGTCTGAAAATACATCTAGGTCATCCCTAGGTGTTAGAATACTAGGATGAAGACATTCCACCAATTCCTTGTCGTCCATTGGAGGTTATTCATAGAGATCTTCACCTTCCTTTCTAGAGGTGTCTACAAATGTTGAAATATTGTTTTCATGTACTCTAACCACAAATAAACTTCATGGGGACCACCCTCCTCTGAAAACAAAGGTGTATGTTGTAATTGTAACACTTTGTTAAGGTCTGAAATCATTAGAGTATCTCATGGATCATATCTCTTAATCAATGGCATAATTAACAACAATATTTTTCAAATTTAAACATCCACAACCTGACTCGACACTATAGGTGGATTTGGCCAAACCAACTTTGGGGAATGATCATCACTACCAACCTAGAACTCAACCAAAGGTCTTTATGGAGGCATTTTACAACAATGCCAAACAAATTCCTCATAACATGTTAACACAATATTTCTTGATACCATAGTTTAAGGAATACACTTTTAGGAATAACACCCTGCTAATATCTATATCTTATATAATAAGAATATTATAACTCAGATGCTTTCACTAGCCCCATCCACCAATACATAGGGTCACATAATATACTCATTAGATCTATTTCTTTTAATATCACTTTTTTTGCATGTATTTTATACGTGAGGATCAATTAAATAATGTATAAATTACACGTTATAAAGGGATACACTTTATAAGTTTAATTTGGAATTATATTTAGAATATATAATAATGAAACCAAAAATAAATCTCTGTAGTTTATGTTTGTAACCAAAAGGAATATATTAAATAAGATTTCACCATCAATTTATATTGGAAAACACTATATAAGTTGATACAAACACTTTAAATGACCAACCCAACCACCATATCCAATTAATAAATCACAAGAAATTATGAAAATGACGTGAGAATCTTATGTGACTGGTATAATTCATGGGCACACACACTTTTACCATTCTGGATAAGAGATAAATTTCAAATAAATCATAAATTCTAAAATCATGTGCATCACTTAAGGTGAAATAGGTCAACATAAAAATAGAAACCTAAATATCAATCTCATCCATGGAAACATAGACTTTCCTCATACATGGGTTGACTACTCCCTGGCACGAGTTTCATACCAAGTCACAACAATAACCTGTCTCCCATATACCTCACCCAAATATTAATGAAAAGAAAAGGGCTCTAATACTAATTTATAACATTCCCCGAATAGATAATCTATAATAGTGCCTCGGCCAGTGGTTCCATGTCACGTTTTACATTCCTTCCCATATTCCAAAGGTTTTTGACAAGTAGTAAGGTTCTATGGTGGAATTTTTGGGAGATAATAATCTCATATCAGAGTCCAAAAATATTGGAAATAATATAAATAAGATAAACATAAAAATAAATAAGTAAACAAACATCCAAGAAAGTACTAATAATAAATGTAACCCCTGTTATATCAAAATGATCTATACACATGTCAGACAAGTCATACATCTAAAAATGATAACTGACACTAATATCCCAAAAAAATAGAAGAAAAAAATGGGAAACTCCACAAAAATTGTCTCATGTCATAGCTCGTCCCTAATATCCTAGGCCCTGTCCTAGTCATCTAAATCAAACATCTGTTATAGGACGCTTTCCCTAATCCCATCCCACAACCATAAAGTATTCTCGGGTACTAAATGACAGCCTAATCCGAGTTTGATTACATTATCCATTATGATTATATAATGTATTTTGATGTTAATAATACATAAAGTAAGTCATAACACATAAACCAAGTCGATCCCCATGTTTTAAGATGACACCCAAGATCGACCATACCTACTTCAGCCTAAGTTGGTCATCTATGATCACATTAACCCATTGATACACAAATGAATCCAAGGAGTATTTCAAAAATATTCCAATCTGATATTCATAATCCAAATCCAAGGAGTGTTTCCAAGGAATTCCAAACATATAGTAAATCTAAATCCAAGGAGAATGTCCAAGGCATTCCTAACTGATAGTCATAATTTGAATCCAAGGAACATGTCTAAAACAATGAAAATGAAATTCAATCCATTTATCAACTCATTTAATTCAATTATATCAATTTTTGTATGTTAAACATGGGCATGAGTTTCAAGATCACATCCTAGGCATCTTCTACAGACACACACAGTCAAATACTAATCCATGGAACCCCTAGGGTTACCCCTTTAATTACCCATTGACATCCAAAAGTCAATCACACATCATGTGTGGATAAATACCCAGTCTAAACTCACCAAAGGAATGCTATTGGCCCAAGGATAGGTTCAATTTCATGATTTAGAGCTATAAAACCTTTTATTATAATTTTGGTTGAGTGTGTAGTGTTTCGGCATGACCGTGCATTATACGCACAAAGGAAACGACAATAATTATTGGGGATAACATAAATATAACCTAACATATTCCTTTAGATTTCCACTCATCAAATATTAGTCATTCGTTTATTATAAAATAACCGAAAATGAAAATGAAGATGAAAATAGGATATAATAACCAAAACAATTATGAGACCACTTGATAGTAAGAGAGACCAAGAAAGAAATAGAACAGACATAAAAACTCACATCTATCTTACTATAGAAATGAATGATGGTCAATTATATAAATGAATGAGGTAGAAAATCACCAATAATATAAAATTTACCTTTAATATCACTAGAATAGGCATTTATCAGCACTAGAAAAGCACTGAAAACATCAGTGCAGTTAAAAGGACAAGACATTATCAGTGCTAGAAAAGCACTAATAAATGGTATATTTATCAACCCAAATAAAAGACCTGATAAAGAACACTTTTATAACCCCTTTTAAAAAAATGGACTAAAGACACTATTTATCAGTGACTTTAGTTAGTGCTGATAAATAAACCCTTTATTGGGGCTTTTAGAAGCACTGATATATATTCCTCTGTCGATGATTGTAAAATTGATGATAATGGATAGCTTTATTAGTGAATTTAATAGCACTGATAAAGGTTTAAACTACAACATGAAGTTACAAATCACTATAGCACTAGAAACAGGTGAAATGTGCTATAACAACTCCCTGCATCCCTAGAAATAGAAGAGAAATTACCAAAATAAGATAAAAATACTGAATTGAAATGAAATAAAATTTCTAACACAATTATAATAAAACAAATATTATAGAGTATTTTAGTAATTTTTTTACTAAAACTAATGTAAATTTTGAATAAAATGGTGCAGTTGAAGTCACAAAAATCACACCGTGAGTTGAATTGAAGTGTGACTGATAATTACATTCAAAAATTAAATTATGAATCATTTTCTAATATATCAAAACAATATGAATGTGTTTGATGAGTTTTGAGTATGTGAGTTGTTTTTTGATTAAAATTATTAGTGGTGTCCATGGATTGGGTTGGATCAGGTTGAGGGAAGTTTTGGACCAGACCTAAGCAAAATAGGTCGGGTCGGGTTGGGTCGGGTTAGAGATGTTTTTGTATTCAGACCCGACCTGACCCAACCTGTCTCAAATAGGGTTGGGTTGGGTCGGGTTGATCGGGTTAAGGAAAAAAATTGTTCGATATTTTGTTACGATCCCAACCCGTTGGTTGACAAGGTTACAACCAAATAAATTATTCAGTTCTTTTTTTGGATATCGCCTTGTGGGTTGATCGGGTTACGTATTCATCTGCTTCATCTTCTTCGCCACACTAGAGAACACCCACATGGAGATGGTGGTGGTGGAAGAGGCAAGGGGTACATACAAGTGTGGCCCGGTGGATACACTGGACTGGTGAGGGTGAGGGAGATGTTCAATGATCGTTTTATTAGTTAATCCTCCACCGTCGGATCTTCGAATCATTAAAATTGTTCCATGTTCCTTTGTTTTTTTGCTTGTTCTTTAGTTTTAGTATCAAAATCAAATCAAATCCAGTTATCTTCATGTTTTTGTTTCCTGATCGGAAATATTTGTTCCACTGATTTCACCTATCTCGATTCCTTTGAATTTATTCTATGTTTTTCTTAGAAATGTCCTGGAGGATTCAATCATCTATGAGATTAATGTTGTATTCATTTAATGGTGGGTGATGGTATGGAATCAATGGATGGTGTAAGAAATGAGAAAGACAATGGTGTGGGGTGAGGATGAGGGGGAATTGGTCTGAGAGGCAGGGGGAGAGGGCGAAGTCTGAAGAGGCGACTCACAGTAGTCGGGTTGGTTAGGTCGGGTTGGGTCAATGTTTTCCCAACCAGTGACCTGACCCAACCTGACCATGATATAACCCAACCCGTGGTAATTTTTTTTTAACCTGACCCAACCCGATCGGGTCGAGTCGGGTTGGTCGAGTTGGGTCGGGTCTAGACACCCCTAAAAATTATGTCAGTTTTGAATAAGAAGTGGAACCTGGAGTCATACCAGTCACACCGTGCATCATATTGAGGTGAAGTTGATTCCTAAACATAAAAATGACTTATGGATCATTTTCTAAAAGTACCAATACAATTTTAATTTGTTTTCTCAGTTTTGAGTTTGTCAGTTGTTGTTTTTTCACTAAAATTATTGTTCATTTTGAATAAAAAGATAAAGTTGGAGTCATAATAATCACACCATGCATTATATTGAGGTGTGGAACAATTCTAAATGTACCAAATGACTCATGGATTGTTTTCTCAATGTATCAAAACAATCAGAATGTTTTTCCTCTATTTTGAGTATGCCACTTGTATTTTTTAATAAAATTTCATTTTAAACTGGAAACATGCACTTTGATCCATATAGTCTAAATCGTGTGTGGGTTTTACAAGAGACTGATTCATACATTTCATAAATTAATTATTAATTGTTTTCCCAAATTTTTAAAACATTTTGAGTGCGTTTACTTGGTTTTTAGTGAGTAATACTTTTTTGTATTAAAAAGTGAATTTTAATCTGATATCGAACAATTATAGTCATACCAGTCACACCACGCATGGGATTTAGGTGTGGATAATTCCAACACATAAAAAATGAATTATGGATAATTTTCCTAAGGTACCAAAGAAATCCGAATTCGTTTACTGAATTGTGAGTATTCTAGTTTTTTCACTAAAATAAATGTCACCTTAGAATAAAAAGATGCACTTGGAGTCATTCCGGTCACACCATGAATCAGATTGAGGTATGTATGATTGATACACATCCTAAATGACTTATATATTATTGCAATAAATTATCAAAACAATCATAATGTGTTTCCTTTATTTTGAGTACACCACATGCGTTTTTTTTACTAAAATGTCATTTTAATCTGGAAACATGCACTTTGAGCCATACATGTGGCATCGTGTGTGGGTTTGATATGAGACTATTTCACACACATCAAAAACTTATTAAGAATCATTTTATAAAATTATCAAGACAATCCAAGTTTGTTTGATTGGTTTTGAGTGAGTGACACATTTTTTCATTAAAATGTCAATTTTAATCCGATAACATGCAATTGGAGTCATACCAGTCACATTGTGAATCAGATTGAGGTGAAAATGATTCCTAAATGTCACAAATGACATATGGATTTTTTTCTATAGTTACAAAACAATATTAACGTGTTTTATAAGGTTTGAGTATGTCATTTTTTTCACTAAAATTAATGTTATTTTGAATAAAAGGACACACTTGGTGTAATATCGGTCACACCATTTGTCATATTGAGATGTGGATAATTTAAGCACATCTCTAATTGCTCATGGATATTTTTTCAAAAGTATCAAAACAATTAGAATCAGTTTCCTTTGTTTTTGGTGCGCCACTTGTGTTTTTTTACTGAAATTTTAATTTAAACTGGAAACATTCACTTTGAGATATATAGGTGGCCTCATGTGTGAGATTGAAATTATACTAATTAATACATCTCAAAAATGAATTATGAATCATTTCCTCAAATTATCAATACAATCTGAATGAATTTTCTTGATTTTCTATGAGTGACACATTTTTGTAATAAAATGTAAATTTTAACTAATAACAGGCACTTGAAGTCATACCAGTCACACCATGCATCAGATTGACATGGGTCTAATTTCTACACATCACAAATTACTTATGGACTATTTTCCAAAAGTCCAAAACAATATGAATGTGTTTTCATAGTTTTGAGTATGGCAGTTATTTTTTTCACTAAAATTAATGTCAATTTTGAATAAAAAGACACAATTGGAGTCATATCGGTCACACCATGTGTTTTATTGAGGTTCGGTTGATTGATTCATGTCCAAAATGACTCATGGATAATTTTCCTAAAGTATCAAAACAATACGAATGTGTTTCATCTATTTTGAGTACGTCACTGGTGTTTTTTAAATGAAATGTCATTTTTAACTGGAAACATGCACTTTGAGCCATACAGGTGCCATATTGTGTAAGTTTTACATGATACTGATTCATAAACATCAAAGATAAATTAAGAATAATTATACTAAATAATTAAAATAAGTGGTGAAAAAATTATTTCAATAAGTCACCTAAAATACTTAGATGATGCCTCTTCTCTTAATTGACTAGTGTTGTGTGAAGTTTTGAACAATTATTCTCAAAAACAACCATGGTATGATCCTCATTATACTACATTTCCTAAAAATTTTATTGTTTGAAAGCCAACTCTTCTTATCCTCCTCTACCCCAGTCTTTTCCTCTACCTACTTCTCCAAATCAGTCTCTGACTTTGACTCTCCTTCAAATCTACCTCCACCTTCACCTCCGCCTCTTCCTATGCCTCTGCCTTCACCATCACGATTTCCCAACAATTTTATTTTTTGTAGGTCATAACTACTATATTTTTTTCCTCCATTATACTTATCCTTGAGAAAGACATCAAAAATAATATATATGCATTCCCACGCTAATGATTTACACCGCAAATATCTTTCGAAGGTCATAACTCGTAAGATATCACAAACATAATAGGTAATCACCTAAATTTTTTGTTGACATATATCATGAAAAAAGTATACTCTCACTTGTATTTAAAAAAATTGATTCCTTATTTTGAGTAACTAGGTTGTCGACAATCTTGATAGCACTGAGAAAATATAGAAAAGAAAATGACTATTAAAATATATTTTTTGAAATTGTAATTACCTTCAGAAATTACTTGTTTGGGGATGAAGGTATTTTAATGTTTTATGATTTCTCTCATAAATTTGAAATCATAATATCCAAATATGGTGTCATTATCTAGTTTCGAACAATATATAATCATTGAACAAAATAAGTAATTTTTTTAAATGTTTTGATAGTTAAATATTTCTATATATACCTTATTTTTTTCATTTTTGAAAATCCATAGTATTTCTCCCTTGAGACACCAATTTCAAGCCATGATCTAGCCCGTATTGAGCGACTGCCCTATCATAACAAAATTCTTTTTAAAACCTAGAATGAACATATAATGTGAAGTTTATCTATAAAATGTTTATTGTAGTATATTACGTACTCACAATACACATCATGTGACCTTGGTTGGTTGCATATCCATTCATTGGATTCAAAAGATAAATATTCAGGGTGTCTAAATTTACTTTTATCAGCATCTAGTGCATCTTAAAAAAATAAAAACAATTATGTAATGAAAAAAATTAAAAACATATTTTATGTGATTAGATTACAGATTTTTAACATTGCATTCGTGGTATAAAAAATTGTCTATCATTTGAGGATTTTTTGTTAAACGCTTCAAGTAACTGAACTTTTTTGCTTCTTAATATCATCCTCATCCAATTAGTTTATAGTGTAGAAATGATATAGGGATTAACGAATACAATTTTTGCCTTGCACAGTCATCCCTTTATATAGTTGTGATATAATCTTCTAAACAAAATATGAACAATTATTAACTTTAATAAACATATTAGCTCACTAATTGGAAAAACATATTATGAAAACATACCTTATGTATGTACTCACAACTGAGATTCTCATCCATTCATGATTGAGAATATCATTTATAGCCTCAAGAAGAATTCCATCTGTCAAGGAATCTCAATATATTTCTTCCTCATATTCAATATAAGACATAGTTCTATCTTTAAATGTGGTCTCTCTATGAATTTACAATGATAATAATTTTTTTTGGAACTTGTGGGGAGAAGTTACTCTAAGATTAATGTTTTGATTTCATGATCAATTCACTAGATTTTATTTATTTGGCCTTCCATTTCCCGGTTACATTATCGATATGTAATATCAAACCAAAATTCAGAACTTTTGTCATCAACTGTTACATGTTTTTGATATTATTTTTTTAAAAATGAACCATATGTATCTTTATATGATTAGATGGACATTATATGAAAGCTCTAATCGCATCTTCAACCATTGAAATATCCAGACCATTAAGTGGAACATGCAACTTAGAAGTCAACTTATAATTGACCTCAATCCCGACTCTCATGTGATCTTTTGAGAGGTCTTGATTGTGTAGCTAGTATCATGGGATATTATACACTATACCCATCACAACATGGTGGTACATGGGTGTTGATATATACAAATCACATACAACTATACCCTATATAATTGTAGTAATATCATGTTATCAGTAACTATTTGATTCACATTTAAGATAAAGTGTACTGAAAAAATTGATTACACTGGGTTAGTTATGCGGTTGGGGGGAATTACTAGCCTCAAATCTAGTGGTATCATTTGGTTCATGTGTGGATCTTTACTCCACTATTGATAGGAATGAACATCCTCAAAGACAGTGGGATCATTTGGTTCATGTGCGGATATTTTCTCCACCACTAGTTCGCTTTAATTCTTTCTAATACATTGGCCTTCCAAACCAAACTAAAAAATAATATTTTATAGTGAGTCTATTTGTGTATGAAATCATCTTATTATATAATATGTATCATCATGTGGTTTTATCTTCTTGAAATATGTTTGAGGAGAGACTCTAAAACCTAATCCTCTAATGCGACTATATTGTTCCGGCCGCTTCAAAGATACTGAGTGTAGATTTTCTTTTAGTACGTCCGTTTTCAATTATTATGTCTAAACCATATACAAAAATATGAACAAATAATAGAAATTTTTATTTAACATTGTTATAAATAATAAATAATTGAAATTATGTCATACTTACAAATGCTTCCCATACTTTTTTTGTGTTTTCATCAACAAATTTACCCTTTTTATTTACATGAGCCTCCGTCTGTAGTACATGACATGGGATGAAAGTGAATTCAAATTTGGATTCATCAATCTGTATATGAAAAAAGGTATATATGTTGTTTTATATCACATAATTAAACTTTATATATTGATTTCAAATATATACCAATTTCATCTCTAATGAAGATTGCCCCATCCTTGATTTGTGATAGGGGTATACTTGTTTTGATGAACGTTCTTTATTTTCAACAATCGTTTTCTATTTTATAAATTATCAATTTTGATACAAGTTGGATAAAATAAATAATGTCAAATAATATATTATAGGATGAAATTAATCTGAAGTGATTTCTTGTTATGACAATCGATGAAAGAAGTTCATATTTCCCACTTTATAATGTGTATCTAACTAAGTGGTTAGTGGGGCTTTATTTTCCCATCATAATCCCTAAGATGTAACTTCGTAAGAATAGTCCGGAAGCCTCTATGGGGTTTTCTAGTAGACATTAAGGAAAATTTATTATGGAAATATTCTAAAATAAATGAAGTCTACAAGGAATATTGAAAATTAAATCTAGATTTCATTATATAATTTTTACGTAAAATAGATAATGTATATTGTAACATTTTCACTATATATTTCTAAAGGATTTTCTTCTTATAAACTAGATGCAGTACCCTGAATCAATATCAATCAACACATACATCCTCTTTATGAACCCAACATAACCAATGAACATTGACTTGTTGGGTTCAATAGGTTTTTCGTGCCGATTCCAACAAACCTCAAATTTTATACCCTAAACTATTGCCTTGATAATTTTATTCAACACTATGTTGCTCCTTCATTTTTGTTTTTTTCATTAACATGTGTTGATATACTAACAATTCCACAGTTTCATCGTCAACAATCTATTGTTCGTTGAGATTTGTAACATCATTGTGTGAATAAGATATTGTCTGCATGAGTAGTCAAACATTTAATTTTTCTTGAATAAAAATAAAAAAATACACTCCGTTCATAAAAGTCCACAATTTCATGAATCTTTCATGAAAATTGTTACTATCTTGAATAGAGATAAAATACTTCAATACTACAGTACAACTAACTTTCAATACCATTATTTAATCCATCCTTAGACCCATATTTTCTTACATATCTTGATGATAGATTGGAATCCCTCTTTTAAAATATCCTTCCTCCCATCATTATGGTTCCAAATATACTTTATGACTTACCTCCCGAATAGTTATTATTTCATTTTGTTGTTTGATATTTATCTTCCATGTTTTGTGGACATCTAAATATGTTTATTGAACCACACTAACCATAACTCATCCCATGATCATTTTGGATGACTACTACTTAGAGTATTTCAAGCAACATAGAAGAGATGGGAGATGAGTATTAAAAAAAATCAATAATAACTATTTGGGAGATGAAAGTTAAGTTTCCATTGAGGTTAAAAAATAACTTAAATTAAATTTTAATTGTGAATTGTATTATATTAAATTAAAAATGAAGTAACTAACATTAAAATCCACATGAATTACACTTTTAGTAATTTACTTCCACTCACAAACATTTATTGTTTTCCACTTCCTCTAAAATGTTTCTTCTTTTGGTAGGGATTAGAGGAGACACAAACTTGTGGTGGTATTGATGTGAGGTGGATGAGAGATCTTAACAATGGGCCATTTCTCTATGCTTTGAATGGAAATTATTCTAAGGATGAATCCATAACAGGGCCAGAGAGCTATACTCATTGTGGGAGTAATACCACAAAGATTCAAATTAGATGACTCGTCATAGTAGTATTCTCATCCAAGTATGATTAACTGTGAAGTTCTAATAAGATCCAATGTGACTGCACTCAAAATAAAATTAATTTTTGATGAAGTGTTGTAAAAGTAACCAGCGATTCATATAAGAAATTTTTTATCAAGAAACCCAAAAAAACATTCATTATATTTTGATTAATTTTTTAGAATTATTTTTTATGTTTCCAGGAAGTACTAAATGAGAAGTATGAAAGGCTGAAAGAGTTGAAGAATGAGTTGGGAGATGCGGTATTCAAATCCATGGTAGTGGAATTGATAAAGTTTAATTAATAAAATCTAAGTGGGAGGCATTTCTTAAAGTAACATTGGAACTACAATGATGGGAGGAAGGCTGGTTTGAAAGAGTGATTCCAATCCATCATCAATATATGGAAGGCAATCAAGAATCTGAGGACATATTAGACAAAGGTCGTGAATGTTAGTTGTACTGCAATATTGAAGTATTATATCTCAGTTTATAATAGTGACAATTTTCATGCAAGATGCATGAAATTGTGGACTTTTACGCATGGACTGTATTGAATTGTATATCTATCTTAACAAAATTAATCCTTATTTATACAACCTTATTTATGAAACCCATGGTCTTTCTTTTATAAAAATATATTTATATTGCTCACAAATATTATGTTTTGTATGCTTCTTTCACAACCATGGATAGAGATTCAGTTTTTAGTGGTCTCATATGAAGCAGGAATGAGTTTACAGAGTAGGCGTGGCATTATGTTGGTAAGTGTAAGGGGGGGGGAGATAAGATACTCATAAATAAAATTTAAACTGATTACTCTTCAATCCATATGCTTACATATATAGAATATTTATGTTAATAACATTATGAAAATGTTATAATCTCAATCCTAGATGAAATATAAGATACTCATAAAGAAAGAATAGGAAGATTATATTTCCTAAAACCATCGAAAAGATTATAATATACTAGGATTGTACTTATCACTATAGAAAAACCCTATATAGAATCATCTATAGACTACTCAACCATAAATAATCTACCAACTATATATAATGGCCCTACCAAGAATTAATATCTCAAAAGGACCATTAGAGGTTCCCCAACTAACCACATCGATAAAAATGTTTCACATCAAAGAGGCAATAAGGATAAACGTGTCCTAGGAACATACACTAATAGAATCAATCAAAAAGTATCCAAAATTGAAGTGGAATTGGAATACATACACTCTAATAGTCATGTAGAAATGAATCTCACCCCACCTACATTCAAAATCACTTCTATCTGCTCAAGGATTCCTCACCTTCCAATTTTAGATATTTTTAATCCACCATAAGATCCCTCTAATAACTTACATCTCTTTAAAGGGTGAATTTTTCAACTTATTCTCACTATTAATCTAGAATTTCCTTACTCTTATAAATGAAATGAATATATTCAGTGAAATTCTAAATTTATTATTATGATATATCACTATAAAATCTTATAAGAACAAACTATACTATATGTTCCCATCATTGAAAATTATACCACATAAATTTAAGTAGATCTACAATTATATCCAGGACCTAAGGATCAATATAAGTTCTAGCATACAAAGTATGTTCATTGGCTCCTTCCTACAGATATCTAGGGGTCATAGTGGTGACATAGTCTATATTAACATAGAGATTCACATAATTTCCCATTGCAAAAAAAACAATTATATTACATAAATATGAACAAAATAGTCTATATTAAATGTGAACCATATACCCCTCTCTCTCATTCATTCCTTTTATAATAAGTCTTTTCAAAATTTAAATATAATTTAAAATATGTTAGAATAATTCTTTTAAATATAAGTATGAAACAACTAACTAATAGTATTGACAAATGGGGTTACTAAATAAACTCAATAAACTAATAAGTTATATAAACCTAATCATCACTAATAAGTAAATAAGAATGTGCTATTTATTTATTAATCATGTTTCTATTAATATAAATTTTTAATTAATTCTATAAAAAAATTAATCAAACACACATAAGAACATGACATTTCATATATTCTGACGATTCCTATATCTATGAACTCCTAAATAAGAGGCATGAGACTTGAGAAGAATGCTAAAGATAGAAATAAACAAAAAAACAACCTATAATTCATATGATAACTCAAGTATCCAATATAATTATTCTTTAGAGATATATTTATGGATTACTTATTATGATTGGAATATTTTTTGTTTTAGATATAATCAATACCAATATCCCTAGTTTCACTCTGATTCCATTTTCTAACATTTTTGACCTAGTATACCCAAATAGTTCCCAATTAAGGTCCTCACATCACCTAAGACACACTTCCTGATCACCAAAGGCTTGTGTCAATGATAAGGGATATAGGTAACATTACCTTTGCAGTAGTGTGTGGTATAAAACCTATTTTATTTTTCCATACAGGCCCATACATATATATTTCCACTGACCATACCATATAAAAAAATCCTTCTCTTTCTTCGAAACCATTGTTTATAGAGGAAAACGATAAAATAGAACAACTTGTTGTAATTTAGTGGTGAGGAGATGAGATATAGGGTTCTTCATGGTTAGGAACTGCAAAAAAATTCAAAATGTGAAACCTAAAAAATCAAACAATGATAGAGGAAAGTAGAAAATAACAAACATATGATTCAAGCCTTCATTCGTTAGAGGGAACGTAGAGGAGTCATGCTGACAATAGAGGAGTTCCACGAGAGCTTGAGAATCATGAGTGACTCATTCACAGTAAGGGTTCTTTTAAATATATTGGAGAAACTTTTAACAACAGTTTAATAAAAACACAGATAAAGATCGATTTTATTAGCGCTAAATTGATAACTACTAATAAAAAGAATATTTATCAGTGCTAAAAAAGCACCGATAAAAGACATTTTTATCAGCACTAATGTTTTACCAATGATAAACATTGATCTTTATCAGTGATAAAAAATCACTAATAAATAACCCTTTTACCTGCGTTAAAATTTTAGCACTGATAAAGGATTTAAAATTCTAATTATTTAAATAAATTTATTATAATTTCATAATTATTTAAATATATATAATTACTTATTTATAATTATATAAAAAGAAATTTAAATAATAATAATAATTTATTTATAATTATATAAATATTAATTAAACTAATAATAATTATTTATTTATAATAATTGTAAATATATAAATATAAAAATATATATAGTAAATATACATTTGTAAATATATTTATTTATAAATATTTTTTACAGATATATTTTGAACAATATTAGTTGATATATAATCTTAAACACATTCATTTAAAAAATTATTGAAATTGAATAATTTAAAATAAGTACATTTTAAAAATACTGAAAAATGAATATGTTTTATTAATTAAATTTAAATTATTAAAAAATATGGATATATATATATTAAAAATACTAAAACATAGTAAATAAATATATTTAATTAAATAAATTAGAATTAGAAAATTTAAAAAAAATATTAAAAATGAATACCATAATTGTAATAGTATTAAAAATAAATAATTAAAATTGACTGATTAAAAACATAATATATTATGTTACAATGAAAATTCTATAATATACTAAAATATGAATAAATTACATAAATATTATGTTTATGTGTTTCTAAATATTGCGTAAATATATTTGTGTGTGCGTTTGTATATAAAAATGCATTAATTACACATATATATGTACGTTAAATCAATGAAACGCATGATATATATGTAAAAATGAAAAATCAAAAAATATTAAAATAAATAAGCCATTAATATTTTTTAATTAACATTTTATTCATTTTATATATAATTATATTTAATATATATTATTTATTACTATTTATAATTTATATATTTTATACTTATTCATTTTTATTAATAGTTGTCTCATTAATAAATTTGTATATATTTTTTCAATTTATTAATTTATTAATTTTTTGTTTAATTATCACAATCTATTCATTATATATATATTTAATATATATTTTTTATTAATATTTATAATATATATATGTATACTACATTTTTTCGTTTTTATCCATAATTATTTAATTAATAAAATGTTTAATATTTTTATTAATTTACTAATTTTAATTTTTTATTTTTTAACTAACTCATTTTATTCATTTTATATTTCTATATATTTGGTAAATACTATTTATTAATTTTTAAAATTTATATATATGTATATTCAATTTACTCATTTTTAACAATAATTGTTTAATTAATGAAATTGTTTAATTTTTTTTATTTTTATTTTTTTACTTATTTAATTTTATTGTTGACATTTATCAGCACTTTATTAGCGTTGATAAAGGTTACCCTTTATCAGTATTAAAATAAAGCAATGATAAAGTTTCCCTTTACTCTGTTCTAAATAAAACATGTTGAGAAAGGATGCCCTTTATCAGTGCTTTTTTTTAGCTTTGATAAAGGTTTCCTTAATGAGTGCTTATTTTAGTGATGATAAATATGCACTTTATTAGCGCATTTTTCTAGTGCTTCTAAATTCCAACGCTGTTAATGCCATGTTTTGTAGTAGTGCACCTATCAGGGAGGAAACCCAAATGAGTGTGTGTAATGGGCAACATACTGGACAAGAGGGGAACTCCCTTTCCATTTCAAACACCCACTTAACTAATTAACTAATTAATCAACCAAAAAAATTGTCTGAGTTGAGCTCATGACAGGGCCATTTGGTTCACATCGTGGATTCAATGAGGAATAAATACCTCATAGTATTTTCATGGATTAAATCTCACCTTCAAAATTGGAAACCAAAATCTTTATGAATTCCAGTTGTGATGCCTAAGAGTCATGTTGTAAATTATTTTAATCTACCACTTTTTAGCTGCAGACCTGTCCAATCTCCTTGAATCCTATCCTGATTCATTTATAACACCCCAAAAACCAATAAAAAGAAAAATACATGGGGTTGAACAAAAATTTAAAAGAATTCACACCTTGAAAAATGTTTTGGTCTTACACAATGGTTCCATGAAGGAAGTCTAAATCCTTCATTTTGAGGGAACTCGTATCGAGAATGAGATAATTCATCTAAGTACCAAGTTATTCACTATCCTTTTCAATTGCATACTCATCTCCACTATTTCTAAATTTCATTCCCCACCTTTGTTTTTTTATGTTAACATCATTATGATTATGATAAAATTATATTATTGTTTTATAACTTTATACCCATACTCATTCACTAGTATAACATGTTCTTGTTTGGGTTTGTTCGACCACTTACATGAATGATTCTATAATATCATCACGATTTCTAATATGAATGAGTTTCATTCCATTAATATTGGTAATATATGATATAAAGTTATAATTTATGTTAGGAACATGTTTTTTTAATGGTGAAATGAAAATTAGTGATCAATATAATGTAGATTTTTATTGGTAAAATACCCCAAAAATGCTTGTCTTTAATCTCATTATCATGAACCATACCCATACCTGCCATCAAGTGAACATGAGACTATTGGAACCATGGTGATATAGGTTGGAAACTGATGGTGTGTTATGTTTATTTTCAATCCATTTAGGGTTGATAAATGAGTTTTAACTTTAAGGGTTCTTATTTATAGATAATGGAAACCTAGGAGTCTTTTCTTAATGGGAAAGTTCCCTAGTGTTTGATAATTTTTTAGTCTTTGAAAATTTGGGAGGTAAAGAAGTTGAAGTTGCCTAATAATTTTTCAAAATGTGAAATTCATTTTCTCAATGAAATTTAAATAGTTATACCTCAATGGAATAATTTTTCAAAAGTCATGTTCTTGGAGATTGTGAAATGGTTCTTTCACAAAGGTAAGATTTTGTGAAAGTTTGAAAAAAAAACTCATGATATTTGTAGTTTCTTTAACATGAAATAAATATTGAAGTTTCATTAACATGTAACGGGTATGGATTTCTCATGAAAATTGTATCTATTGGTGATCCATTTTGTGGGAATGATTGAGTTTCATGAGAAAATGACGTTTGCCTATAAATAGGCCATGTATCATCATTTGTGACTATTGAAGATTTATAGAGGGGATGATTTCTATATATTCACATAATACTTATATGAAAAAAATTCTTTTGAGAAATAATAATATTACATTAACTCATGTTACACACAAAGTATGTTTGATAACTAAGTGGATCATAGAGTTTTTAGTAATGGAAGTTCCACAAAATCTAAAAGTTTTAAAAAAATAGATTTTAAAAAAAGGAAAAAAGATTATGAAAATTGTTGTTTTTTGAAACCTGAAGTCATGTAAATATAGTTTTGATAACTAAGTTACACTTGGGAGTGGTTTTAAGAATTAATTAAAGCATCATATACAATCTATCATGAACCAAAACTTCATCATCATGTAATCAGATATAGAGGAAAACATCAAGTTGATAAACTAATGAAGAATTCAACAAAATAAATGAACAAGGGGGAATCAATGGAATTGATCTAAGTGAGATTGTGTGCAGTTACTAAATTATTATAAAGGCAGTGAACTTATCACTGAGTGAATGTGACCAAATCATTGTAATCCTCCAAAACTAGTGAAGCTTAGTATATTCTAGTGTGATCGAATCATCATCAGTGTATAATCCTTAGACTATTACTTAGTTATGAACCAAGTAAATTTATTTTTTAGTGTCTCATTTTCCATGTTTCTATGTTTTTTTATTACAAAACTCAATTAGATAGGTTTAATGAGTTCTTACTAACGTGGGGTCAGGACATGTTGAATTTAATGAAAAAGGTAACACCTTGATTCACCCCTACCCTCTTAGGATGTCTTGATGTTTAAAAGGGACTATATAAATCATTGAAACACAATGATTAAACTACCACGAATAATCTAAGAATGATGAAATTGGTATCGAACAATGAGGACTGGCATCTCCATTGTGAAACTTGTACAGAACAATCAAAATTATAAACATTTGATGATGAAAATAATTAATAACTAACAAACATATGTGTAATGAATGAATATAAATAAATATTACAATTTTAAATAGATATTAATAAGGTTCTAAAATAAGGGAATAATATGGTTATTCTTATTATACACGAGGATAAATCACTTCTATGGAATTTGGGAATAAAGGTAGGGGTTTAATTTACAGTTTCATTTTAAAATAGAGGTTGTTTATGTTAAAAATATCATCATGAGGAATTATATGTTTTTATCTATAAAAATATATATTTTTTCTTCTCATATGTTTATTTCTAGGTTCTACATGTATTATTTCCATTTCCCATCACTTTGGTTCTTAATTTCATTAAAATTATGTTTTTTATTGAAGGAAACCTTATTTTTTTCATTTTGGAATATTTCTCCTTGACGTTCATATTATTTATACTTTTTTCATGGATGTTATGATATATTCTTCAATGATTTATTAAGGTTATTTAATAATATATTTTACTTTACTTAAACAATTTTGAAAGGTATATTCTTTAATATTCTAAGACGAAATATTTTCTTTCAACTTTGACTCTCTTTATAAAAAGTTTGGAAAGAATATTCCTTTTAATATTTCTACATGAATTCATTTAACTGCCATTATGTCTATTTTTTTTATTGATCCACCCTTCCAATAATTCATGGTATTTCAAAGTAATTTATATTCCCTATTTTAAATTTTTTTTTCTTTTAAAATGAATTTTATCAAAATCAATTTATATTTATGTGACAGGTGGGATCTATTATTGATCTCTAATAATGTGGGTAAATAATTATATCACGAGATAACTATGAATGGAGTGTAAATTTAAACCCTTAAGGGACTCTTCCCACTATTTGATGCATGGGATTTGTTATTGACCTCCAATATATTGGGTAAATCCTTGTATCTCATGAGTTGAAAGTTATGAATTAGGGATAAAACCCAATTCATTATGGGACTCTATCTACTATGTGATGAAAATATTGGACAAGATCCTTGCTATAGGAAATTATTCTTTCTGGTTATGAATATGACACATTCTTATGATATATTTATGTTTTACCTAATATTATTATGTTATTGTTTCATGGTTTATGATAATGGACTCATTTTTCTACACTTCTATAACTCATTTTGTATGTTATTACAAAATCTATATATACTGACTCATGATTTATGATCTATGTTTTATTGGGTATGATTATCTTATGCTATTCTCATTAAACTTGATTATGCTTTCAAACCTATATGCACATTTTATGATCACTTACGATCATTTATTGATATATCATATGTTTACCCATAATTTGTATATGAAATAAAAATTTATTATGTTTCCATTCCCTAGGTTAACAAAAATAGTATTATGTATGATGTTTCTAAATGGGTTTCATGTGAGAAGATTATTTGTGGAAGGTTTTGAAGATGTTGTAAAACAAGTTTCTTATGTATCTAATCTTAAAATAAGATAAACATATATGTTCAAGAGTGTGATTTATTGTGATATGTAATGGATATTCATGTAAAATGATGTAATATATATTCATTTTATTCTTTTTTCATTTCAATTATTCCATTCATTTATCCATATTTAAAGTCAATCCATTGATTAAACCACTTACCATTTAATGAAATTCAATATTCACTGTTATACCAACCATCACTATTCATTAAATGGACCCATCCCAACCGTAATCATTATTTATTAATAATTTAAAAACCCATTTTTTTCTAATTATATCCATTTACCAATTACAAATTTCATTATTTCCAACAACATTTCATGACATTGGGTAACTATGACACAACTCACATCCTCCTCCTATTAAGCCCACATCAATCCCCACACAAACACATGGAAGAATCTACTAATTAATCTCTACCATCCCCAAAATAACAATACCATTATAAATTGAAAACCAAAATAGATTTCCACCCCTCATATAATAATATCCACATCTCCCTGTGCCAACCATAACAAACTAGCAACAACAATATGCAACTGAGATCACTCTAACTACAATAATGGTAACACAACCAATAACATCAGACCATAATAAAAACAATAATGTATCACATCAATAAATAAACCTTTAATTATTATTTTTTTATAACTTCATTATTTCCAACAACAAAAAATATCAAAATTCCATATTTCCATACAACCAATTTATTACTATCTAAAAGTGATCGTCTAATTATGAGAGGTAATTCAATCATCCCAACAACATAAAAAAGGATCTATAATGTAAGGGTTAGTCAGGAATCATTAAAATATAAGAAATAATAGATAAACTCATTAAACACATGTGAATTACCCCATACATTCAACTTATTTACGTTTAGTTCCTTATTTTTAATTAGTTTAATCCATACCATCCACCCAATGATGAATTTTTTTTGTTAAATACACAATTTTACATAAATAAAAAATGAGAAATTTTAAATACCCTATATTGATTAGAGATTCAAGGAACATCACAAAAGGATGGAATAAACCAAAGATAAAATACCTCTAATATTGAAATTATCCACCACAAGAACATTCCATGCCAAATCCTCATCAAAACGTCAACCAAACTAAAGGAACCTCAATACTATAATATCTAAATGAAGAAGAGTAAAATAAAAGGAAGGAAAATATAAAAGGGGAAGGAAGAGGGTATCTGGGATCAAGGGAGGTTAATCACCATGAATAAATAGGTTTAAATCCACAAGAGATGTTGTTAGAAGGAACTAAAGAAGGCATGATGTTGGACAGGGTTTGAGGAAGAGAAAATAGTCCAAACTAAGGGGAAAGGTTGAACCCTATTTATAGAGAAAATCTGAACAACCCCCCCCCCCCAAACAGTGCAGATAAAATCAAAATGGTCTTTATAGCCTTGTTCAAGGGGAGATATAAAAATACAATTCTTCAAAATTGAAAATCTCCCTACTCTATATCCATATTGACCATTTTAAAATCAGGTTAATGAGCACTACAACATAGAAATTATTCAAATGGTTGTAATTTACTTCGGCCTAGAAACTTGTGAAGAACACCCGTGGTGTATAGGAACTTCCCTCCCCATTTCAAAACTCACCTAATGAATTATTGTGATTAAAACCCCCCATAATCATAAAATATGTTTATTATGTATCTTATAATGGGAATTTCAACCTTACCTATTTCCAATAAATATTCCACAATATATCTTCAGGCGCCACACTCACCAAAACTATCATCACCATAGTGTAGTGATCTCATCATATAAGATTATATTCAAGAACCTGAACTTCAAGTAGGATTAATATAAAAACCATGTAATATTATCCCATATAAGATTAAATTATAAGTCACATAAGATTAAATGAAGCCCATCACAATGAAACCCATCTTTCCATTGCACAACGCCTCAAATCACACCCAAATGGGCATTATGAATCTTCTTGTTTTATATAAGAACCTCACCAAAATATCTCTAGGAACCATGTCCTTCAAAAAACTCCCGAAAAATCTAAGAAGGGCGTTTTAAATCCCAACTTACCCAAAATGACCAAACTCCCTTAAAAGAAGTATTTTACTCCATGGTTTAACCATGTATCAAAATGGATAATGCTCTATGAGTATAACCCTAAAACAATATCTACTATGGATTCTAAAATAATATTTTTGGACTTTATATATCCAAAACTCAAGCCTCTACCTTCGAACCACCTTCAAACTTCCTCTTGATGCCTCCGAAACATGGGAAAATACTAAATAAAGGTCCAGAAAACCTAGTTCGTTACATTATAAACATCTAAAATTATTGTAATTCTCAAGAATCAAAAACAAACCTAGAATGAAAAAATTACTGATAGACACAAACACACCCTAGTATACACCACTCAAATTAAAATTCTTCCATCACTAAGCACAATACAAAATAGTAATTGAGCAATCTCAATTATAACCATACTAAAGAATCATAGAATCAGTAAGAAAAACAATGATCAAAATGGATCATGATACTGAGCATTAATATGTGACTCATGTTCTTATGTACATTATTCCAAAACATCATTCCTCCATAGAATGAGAACCAAAGGAATAACACACTCATGTTATACTTTCCCTTAATAATCCTAGATCTAAACTGGCCACTCCATAAATTCCATGTCATCCTCTACATCCAAATCCCCACAATCAATGATATTGGAATTATCATGAAGATATAAACAAATATGTAAATCATGGAAAATATAATGTATCAAGTCCAACTATGGAAGGAGTGTTAACTGATACCCCACCTCACTAACATGTTTCAACACCTTGAAAAAACTGATAAACTAAGGGGAAATCTTACTCCCTTTGTTGAACCTCCACTTCCCATGATGAGGGGAACCCCTTATGAATACATGGTATCCAACCTAAAACTATAAAGGTATCCTCCTCCTATAAGTATAAGACCATATATGGTACTACATGCCTTTATCCACTCTCAAATCATTTTCAACTTATCAGTCATTCTCTGCAAAAAATTTGGTCTATGTACTTCCAACTCTCCAATTGTGGCCCATCACAATGGTGATGTGCAAAGCCTTTAGTATAACACTTCAAATGGATCCATGAAAATGGTAGAATAAATGATATTATTATAGGGTTACTCAATCAAATGTAGGTGCTTCACCCAAAGTACACCAAAATCTAGAATGCATGCACAAAACATTTTCTATATAATTTGTATAGTATACTTTATATGACCATCTATCTGAGGATGGAAAGTATAACCAAGTAATAACTAAGATCCAAAAGAACACTAAAGGCATTCATGGATCTGTGAGGTAAAATGACAATCCCAAACATAAATTAATGTCCTTAGAACTTCATGAATCATCACTATCTTATCCAAATACCACATTTACCAAAAATCTATAACACTCAACTCTTTGGTTACCAAGAAGTGAGTTGAATTAATCAACTGATCAATAACCACCAAAATAGTGGGACATCCTCCTCAAGATCGAGGTAATCCCATGGAAAAATTGATCAAAATACCTCTCCCACCACTAATACTTGGGGGCATCCAATGGATATAAAAACCCACTAATAACATGATTCTTTGACTTCACCCGCTGACAAACTAAACACTATGATAAAAAATCCACTATAGACCATTTCATCCCCTACCATAAAAAATGACTCCTTGGGGCATGATACATCTTCAATAAACTAGGATTAATTTCCAAGTGTGATCTATAAAACTCATGAATAACATCCTAATACATCACCAATAAAATAAACAACCTCCCTTGAAACAAATATCATTATTTATCATCCTCTAACCACCCTTTGAGAGCATTTTCATGAAATATATATTCCTGTAACACCTCTACATCTGAGTCACTCTACTAAGAATAATCCACCTAATATGAAACGTATGATTTGGTTATCATCTGGTATAAGAAACCTCTACCAGTAGACTTCTTCACATCAAGATTAATTTATGAAAAATCCCCCATCACTCTCTAAGCACCTCAGACTCTCAAATAAAATCTCCTTTCAATTTCTTACCCAACACATCAATGAATAATTTCCCATTCCCTAGAGGATAATAAATATTGAATTCATAATTATATAAAAAATCTATCATCATATATTGATTTATATTAAAATACCACTAAGAGGAGATATACTTCAATATCTTACAACCCATTAAGACCATAAATATTTCTTCGGTAATGTAATTCCACCACAGATTCAGAGTAAAAACCACTGCTTCCCACTAAATTTCTGGTGGAATGGTTTTTTTATAAAGATAAAACATTATAGACCCATGTGATATCATCAACATCTATTAAATTAATAATAAACCCAAATTGAGATGATAAACATCATAGAAAACATAAAACATGACTCCCTCCCCTGAAAACTAAAGAGAAAGAGAACTGATTAACTTATAATTTAGGTATTTAGAGTTTTATTAACACTAATAAGTCTGTACTAAATCTTGGATCTTCCTATCAAGGATGTCAAATGGGATAAAATCCAAAATAAATTAAACATAATTCTTTTATAATATCCCATGAGAAAAAATAAAACTAAAAACCTCCACAACATTTTTTTGGTACTTCCCATGAAACAACTATGTTGATCTTAGAAGTAATGATTTTTACTCCCTACTGAGACACCACATTACCTATAAAATGAGCCTCACACATCCAAAGATTGATTTTAGATTACTTAAAATAGAGATGATGGTTCCAAAGTAATTTTAAAATAATCTTAAGATGATTATCATTATGTTCCTCTGAAATCAAGTAAATGATAATTTCATCAATGAAAGCTACTATGAACTAACCTTGGAAATCATGAAATATAGTGTTCATGATTCCCATGAAAATTGAGGGGGTGTTCAATACACTAAATGACATTACTATGATAAAATTTTTTCCACAACACTGAAAAGTAGTCTTTGGGATACCCTACTCCTTTACCTGCCTGTAATGATACCCAGAGCATAGATCAATCTTTAAAAAATATATAGATCCCATTAAATGATCAAATAAATCATTGATACTCAATAGGGGTTAATGGTTCTTGAACATCACTTGATTGAGTCCTCATTAGTCAATGCAAAACCTCAAACTACCATCCACCTTCCTAGTGAATGAAACTGAAGCACCCCATAGGGATACTTTTGGTTGGATGAAACCCTTATTCATCACATTATCAATATTAATTCTCAACTCCCCCAACTTATAAGGTTTTATTTGATAAGGATCCATCAAATTAAAAAATAAATCAAGATAGAACTATATCCCAAAATCAATATAACATTAAGGGGGTAGAATCAAAATCTCTTTAAATAAAATACTCATAAAATCCTCGATATCTCTAGGTAACGCCACCATTTGAACCTCTATCAATCATAACATAAACTATGCCAATTGATAATATAAGAGATCAAAATTCCAATTACCTATCTAATGGTCCTTCTCACCAATGAATACTGAATTCTATCCTTCCAAATAAAATAATTCAACTATCCTCTAGAATAAATCAATTACCACTTGCACCAAATAAAACCAATCCATGAGATGGATAAAATAATCTGGTTGTATCCATGGAAAGAAGAAACTCCCCTAAAGACTCGTGTTTCCCCATCACCAGAACACAACCCCAATAAACATTATGTAAACTAGACTGACCTTTAATTTTTGAAGTTAACACTAGGGGCACTAGAAGCCCCTACACCATGAGTCACAAGGCATGGACTAAGGTGGGTGTAACAAAGGAATGTGAATACATTAAATCAAAAAAAATAAAATGAAAAGGTTTTAGATAAAGATTTTACATTGAATGATCATTGGACCACTTGGAAATATCATCTCCATGGTGTAAAACTAATCATTCCTTACTCCTCTACCTCATTGGACCTACCAAAGACCACAGCAATGGTCATGGTCAGACCTATGTACCTGGGAATGGGGGATATCAAAAAAAATTCCTCTAACTTTTCTATCTATCATTTTCTAACCAAAAGCCTATAGATCTTGATATTAATATGGACTCTAAGAAGACTATTGCTGAGGCTAGACTAAAAACAGTCCCACCAATGTTGTGTTGGACACCTAGAATGTTCTAACACTAGAATCATTGATGAACCTGAAATACATATGAAATACAATAGAATGGATCCTACAATGGACTAATGACAATTACCAACCAAATGAATTAGAATAAGACCTATGAGGCTGACTCTTTATTGATTAATACTTAGACTGTGCTGACATCCAAGATTCTCTAATAGTATCTCTACTCCTCAATAATTTTTTTATGACACACCTCTCAAGGAGATACTAACTAAAGACGTATCCTCTTGATCACCTCTAATATCTATAGTACCTCTAGTTAATTAGGTATAATAAATTGGGTTACCACATAACAAATAGATGGACATAGTGCCTCCCCAAAAAAATCGTTCTCTCGACTCCTAGTCTAAAACAAATTAAGGTAAAGGTGGAGAAGTTTCTTAATCTAAATCGTGAGATCACACATGCTAATTCACCCTTGATAAAGGGAGAGAAACTCCTACCATTGTTCCACCATCATCATCAATGAAACATACTATACATGGAACTACTTCTAGAAATTGTCCCATGAAATCATCAACTCCACATACTCTCCAAGGAAAAAAACCACAACTGACATGAAAATCCTTTCATATGACTAAAAACTAACAAGACACAATGAACCTTCCTAGAATGGATCAAACTAAAGTTGATATCCATCTCCTATTACTAGTGCATTGTCAACAAATAAAAGACACCCCATATACTTCTCCAAGAATGTATGTTAAAAATTATGCAACATCTTCTTCCAAAAATCGACCTCCTCAGTCAGTTAAACCCACCTATGATCAACCTAGTCATCTTACTGCACCTCACCAACCTAAAAAACATGTGGATGATGACCATTGTCCATCTCTACAAGCATAAAAAGGAACTCCTAAGCCTGGTAACATGGAGATCATTTAATATTATTAAATTAAATTGATTTTAATTTTCTCCAAAATCACCCCTAATTAAATTATTAGGGAAAAAAAGCATGATACATTTACCTCTCTTTGGTCACTACCCAAATCAATATCATCTCAACTAGGGTTTTCTGTAAGCTTAAGGTATTTTCATCATATCATAGAGGGGCCTAATCACCTCGTACTTCATCACACACTATATTTGAATAACATTGTTTCCCAACCAAACTCATTAAATCCTAACCAGAAAATAACTCCAAAATCCATCCTAACTCTTATACATAGATTTAATAAAACACTTTCATGATCCTTCCCCACAGAAAACCCCTTATATGCCTAAAATGTAGATAAGTGTGGCTCGTGAAGCCTTCCTCTAATAGGCCATGGGGTTATAACTTGGACTAAGGGTATAAAACACATAAATGAGAGGTATTTCCCTCATATATCTTAATAACATAAAAAACACAAATTATCTCCACAATTTAAAGTAAAAACATGATCCAAAATGAATTTAAATTTCATACATAAAAAATATCTCTAAAATAAAGTACCAAAAAGGAAATTTCTATATAAAGACTCCAATAATAACTCTAATCCCCAAGATATTAATATCCACCTCATCCACTAACACCCTTTAAGAAAAATGGAAATATATTTATATATATAGGGGTGAATATTATAGTATACTCAGTTGAATCATCTATAAAACATCTCATTCAAATGTGGAATAATTATACTAATTATCCAGTGAACAAACAACAAAACCAATATGAAATTATTCTAGGTAAACTATCACCCAACATCACCAAGTCTCACTCAACCAATATCGTATCCCTGGATAATAACATTGTTATGATAGAATATAAATCCAGAAGATACCTTATAAATACTTTCCCACTTATTTTTCACCCTCACACCCTAATGACATACGTCTCATTCTTATATCCTTTTCACATTCATTCCATCACAAATCATATCTCATATCACTACCATATACCGCATATGAAAAAAAAATTCATCATCACCACATATTCACCACCACATATCATTGAATAGACACAACCACATAATCACCACATACCACACTACAATCATACAATAAAAACTTATCATAATAGAGTAATGTGAACATGAAGGAAAACAACTTAGTTCTCTCATACTAAAATACATGTCCCCCAGCACCCATCATCATCAAAACCACATACCTAATATAGAAAATATATTGCATACTAAACCTTAATATAATTAATCACTTATACATATACCTACCATGACCCATTACAACCCATACTACACCTAGAAGGGAGAGTAGGAAAAATAGTGTATTTATCTATCCATTCCCTCACCATCTCGGATGTTGGGGAAAACACAACGAACCCAAAATAATGTGGGTTTTAGTTAAAATATCTGAATTTTGTGGTGTTTTGTAAGAAATAAAAAGAAAGTATAAAGAATATAAGTTTCACTGTAATGGACCATGGATTTTTTGATAATTATTTTTAGAGGAAATTTTGATTTTATTTTATCAGAGTTTTCTCAGGGTGAAACTTTGTTGATTGTTATGCTGTAGATGGATAATTATTCTATGAAAAGGTAAGGTCATAATTTCTAGAGGGATGGTTGAGGAGTTACATTGTGTTTAGTTAGGAACCATGTAATGAAGGAAGTGGGGCACACCATGCAAAGTGAGTGTCATGGAATAAGGGAATTTTGTGTGGGGAGGGGGTATAAAATAAATAAACTTATGTATTGGGTGTGGGAATCATGTTTTGGTTGTGGGTGTCATGTTATGAAGATGAATGTTACATTTGGGTATAAGGAATTTCATGTTTTTCCTTTTACATTTTCATAGATAAAGGTTGGTTATGTCATAACCCTTATATAACATCGTTAAGCCTTTCCATGGAGAAGAATCATGACATGTTGATGAAATACATGCCCATGGAGAGTGAGGAATAGGACGTGAGGTAGGGATGTTATTATTTTAAGGAAGGGTCCTAGGGTTTTTGGTTCTTCCTATTATAGGCATGCCACACTGTGACAAGAGGGGACATATTGTGATGGGTAGACCCTGGGGTCTAGATTTCTAGAAAGGGGTTGTGTGTCACACCATGACTAATGTTTGGTATAGGGTATTATGTTGTGGCCCATATTTTTCACCACATTATGGGGAACGTTTCCATTTTTTAAAAATAAAGGCATTCTTGTCATTTTAGGGTTGACCACCTTTTTGATTTTTGTCGAGTGAGGCATCGGTAGAGGTTAATTTCAACCAAATAAACTACTTTTATTCCCCCTTTTATTTTCCTTAGAGAGGGGAGTTTTGATATAGATTACATGGGGGTTTAAGATTTTTTATACATTATTTTACAATATCATTCTTCCCCTTCATTTTCTAGATGAGTTTTAGTGATTTTGGGCTAGGGTTTGGCATTGATTCTATATGATCATGGTAGAATCAAGTAGAGATGATGGATGTTTTTCTCGGATTGTCAATAGGACATCCTAAAAGGATGAAAACACAAGGGTTTGTGTAATTTTGGTGATTCGGTTATACCGGATGAGTTTTTAGGTGATTATTCCTCCCTGGTTTAATTTAAATAATTAATTATAAATTTTTATACTTTATTATTTGGAAATTGCGTCTTGAGATAAGATATCTAGTGGTGGTATGATATTGGGAGAAGAATTTCAGACTTGTATGAGGATGAGTGATGTATGATATGGATTTATACTCTATGTTGGAGCTAGGTATTCCATTTAATACCGAACCATATTCATTTTTATACATCATTTTTCATGCCCAAATGTTTACATGGGACCAAAAAATGGGATAGAAACCTAGAGAATTTGAGTTAAAGAGAGTGGATTTCATTGGGACTCCTCCAATTGGAATAAGTTCACCTATACACTTTTAGTGAATTGGGATCACTCATTGACTATGATTACAGGAGGAGAAGGTTCTAGTTGAGTTATGAGAGGCCTCAAATAGGTATTGGAATTCAGGATGTGATGAGGCTAGACTTGGTTGGATTCCTCATGGTATTTAAGAAGGCATGAGATGTTATGGAAATTTTGGGAGAACCAATTATGGTTGATTTTGAAAGAGGAGTAAAAGGGAGAGGAAAATGATGAATAATAACAATAATAACCAAATATTTACATCAGTTAGGAAATTTTTTTACATACATAGGTATGAGTAATAAATTCACTATATATAGGATCCAAATATAGGTAACACACACTACATCCATAAACCTTAGAGTTAAATGATCTCATAAAGAAATAAAGTGATATAATATCTCTCATTGCTACAGTTACAAAACCACAAAGTTGGTCTATTATGCTATGGTAATTGTGGAATAAAAGTTTGTAGAGCTATAATACACATCTCAATAAAGACCATTTTTCTACTGTATGATTTCAAAGTCCATATTTATATAGTACCTACTATTAGTATCACATATCATCTATGCTATAGTGCATCTGAAAAATTTGTTCTAAGGCCTTCGAATCCCAGACCCCCAACAATGTCACCATGAAGGTCCAACCATTAGAGATGTAGATTGCTTTATAATACAGTATGCTGGAAATTGTTCCAACCTCATCTAATGGATAAGGATCTACCATTCTAACATGAGTTGATTAAGTATAGTGACAATAGGTGAGATGATTGTATGTTTCATGAATTTTTTAATACACCCTCTTATGGTCGAATTGTGGTTTTGGACATTGTTATGAGTGGGATAAGTCATATGAGGTTTTTTGTGGTGTGATATAGAGGGTTTCCTCCTAATATTTGGGTTGAGATATCACTAATGGAGATGTTTCACATGAACCTATTTTTGGTCCATGGAATTTTTCAGAAGACTTAGATCGAATGCTAAGAGGTTTAGTGCAAGTTAGATCTAAATGGACCCTAGTTAGTGGGATCATGTTATAATATGAGAATTTGAATAGGAGGGGTCTAATATCTCATGGTTGGGAAATTCTAGAGCCTATGATCTAGGATAACACCACGGGGTATCAGATACAACTTGGTGCTAGTGAGAAAAAATCAACATGGGTTTAAAGGACCCTATTAGATGACCTTATGGAAGAGATGAGGATTTCAAGAGGTTTTAAAGGTTGTTTTTGGGTGATGAAAATTTTCCTGAGGATATTAGGCTATGAGGTTAAATGGGTTAAGATATGTGATTGGAGGCTTGGGGCTCGGTATTGAGTGAATACAACCTAGGTTGTAAGTGGTGTTATTATGTGATGGGATGTGTTATTTTTTATTGTTCTTAAAAATTCCAATTGTGCATATGTTGGATGTCATTAATGGATGGATGGACTATCCTTAAGTGAGAAGGAGGAATAAGGACCCTACCTAGAGTGATAAGGTAGTGGATGAATCATGATGTGTGATGTGGTAAGAGACCCTACACTGAGTGAGAAGGTAATAGTCGATATGAATGTCCTTACCAAGAGTAAGAATGTATTGAAATAGACCACCATAAGTGTGAATGTTTGTCCAAGTTTTAATGTGATAGAGATGTGGTACAATGCCCTACCTTGAGTGAGAATGTGATGGTAGGGATATTTCCCTCACATTAAATGAGAAGGTATTGTAATGTACCATGCCTTGAGTGATAAGGCAGTGGTTGGGATTTGTATGTTGGGACCTTCCTTGAGTGATAATGTAGTGGTTGAGATATGGATGTTTACCTGACCATGAGTGAGAAGGTGTTGTCATGGAATACCTTGAGTAGAATTTAGGTCCATGACATAGTTATGGGGATATACCCTGATATAGTGGGCAATGTTTTATAGTCTTATATACGACCTTTTCCTAATTATTTTGGTATGGGTTAGGATTTATAGCACGAGACAACTTCCTTCTAGTGATTTTTGAAGCAGGTATCGTAGTGGTCTGGTGAACACACCCTGACCTGATGTGCATGTTTATTTCTATTATTTATTTTTTACATGCATACCTATGTGTATTACGGAATATATTAAGTGAAATTTGATAGAACCTTTTGATATTTATTTTGAAAACACTACGTGTGAACTCTCATGCATGTGAAAACCATATGTTTGCCTTCCAATTATGAGCATAGGTTGTACAGTTGACCATGTTAGAGTAACTCAATGTGAATTTGGGAAGGAAACATAGAATTTTATTGAAGCGTGAAATATTGTATATTGAAATACTTAGGACCTTATTTGTGTCAAAACATAAAATCAATTATAAATGATCTTGGATTTATCCACAAATCTTATTTAATTTAAATAATCCTAAATAATTGGGAATGAAAAATTATATTGAAATTGTACCTCATATAATTTCGATCAAAAACATGTTTCAATCATCGTCGATGATCATCACTCAAAGAAACCTTGCCCAAAACCCTCTATATCATACACACAAATTCCTAAATCTTGATTGATCATTAATATATGTAATCTAGGTACTAGCTTAGAGATTCAGAGGAACTTTGACATCATCGCAATCACATGATATCAAACTAATGATCCTTGAACTTGGATCAAGAAAACTTTTATCTTCCCTTCACTTTATCTCTCTAGGAATTGATAGTGGGGGTTAAAGTGAGATAATTCGTGAAAACACTTATCCATATCTTTTTTGGTTATAAAAGGTATTATATACATAGATTTTAACTTCCATAAATTTCATTTATGTCTTTATAGAAGTTAACTGATGAAAAGTACCAAAAATTACACAAACAACACATAATAACTTGATAAAAATGTCACAAATGTTTTATCTAATGATTATAACACATAAAATATTTCTTGAAAAAATAATACTCATTAAGTCAACTTGAATCTCCCATAAATATTAAACGAACCTTTAATATTAAATATTTAATATCTGATTGAATTTGTTTTCACTATATTCACTGAATAGATTGTGAATATAATAAGTAGATAAATTCAATAGTTTTTATTATGAACTTGAATAATATTGAATTTAATTATTTCCTTTGTGATCATATAAACTTGGACATTACCCATGCACCACCCGGGGCCCACAATGTCCTAGGCTCCAATTCACTAGAATTGGCCAAGCTTCTGAATATGCTTTATGTGTGGCCATCTAGGCCCTTATCTCAAAAGTAGTGAATACCATTAATAGACTCAGATTGAATTATTGAAACCCATCATGGCCCCTAATTATTTATGTAATAGTCATTGTAATGACAAGCTCCTATGAACACATGTCACGTAATATTATCTCATTATCTCAGGATATCTCATAAAATAGGACACACACTTTATGTCATAATCCTTTATCTCTTTATTATTTTTTTAAACAGGTTGTGCGCTTGGAAAATTAATTTGGGTTTAATCATGGTCATGGATTTGAGGATCAATGATGATTTTTTTATTAGTTTTATTCCAGTTCTTTCTCAACTAGGTTGTGAATATTGCCTGATCATGCACTTACAATAGCCTATTGTAGGTTTAATATTGGGGGTTTATTAATGAGATTAATCCCCCCCAAGTATGTGCACCTCAGTGTGTGTACAAACCTTATAACTTCTTTGAGGTTGAGAACATGATGCATAGTGGATAGAGAAAAGTCCAAAGATTTATTTATTGATAAAACACACCCATGTGGAGCCTTAGGATTGAACTAGAAAGCCCCCCGGACACCCCATATGCCCCCTTGGACAGCCACCCCAAACCCTTGAACAGCCCCCAAACCCCCTGAATTCTGAATTGATTTCTTTAAGTACTTGATTAACTTATAAATTATGTGTTAATGGTGTACGGGTATAATTTTTGTATGGGTATACTTGGTCTAATTTTCTTATGATTTATGAGTTAATTTTGTATGGGTATACTTTCTTTAATTGGCTTATTGAGATGCTGTTTTTTTCAGGTGTTCGGGTATGATGTTGTAGATTTATCGTAGCAGCAGAGAGGGAATTTATCAGCGCTCTTTTAGCACTGATAAATCGTGCTTTTATCAGTGCTAAAAAAGAGGTGATAAACTACACCTTTATCAACGCTAAAGAAGCACTGATAAAAGATAAGTTTATTAGCGCTCACTTAGGGCTGATAAAGGGTTGTTTTATCAGCGCTTTTTTAGTGCTGATAAAGGAACCCTTTATCAGCACCGAGCTTTACAGCACCTTTTTAGCACTGTTAAAGCTCATTTTTAGCACTGTTAATGCCCGTATTTATAGTAGTGTAGTAAAATGGGTATGATACATCTCATACTTTTGAATGTGAAAAAACCTATCTTGATCATTCAATCAACTTCTCATTACCAATGATGCAACCAACACAAGCTACCTTACCATGACACAAATTCTAAGGATTTTTTTTCTGGAATAACGATATTTAATAAAATGATACACATGAATAAAAATATAAATTTGAGATTCCAATACACATGTTTACAGATAGGAATTGTAAATGAAACCCAAGACATGTGGTGTTCCTACTGGAAGGTCAGTACTCAAGATATATTTTTCTTGAGATCACCATGTGTGAACATTATAAGAAGAAGTCTTAATGATTATGAGACCCAAACACCTGATAGTCATACATCATATGTGTCCAGTCATTATGATGAGTAAACATTATCCATAACTCATTATATACATAATATGGTAATCAAAAAGGTATTTTTCAAGTTCGGTATAGGGCACAAACTTTTATAACACTCCCACTTGCATTAGACCCAACATTCTAATGACCAACTTGAAAGATCTAACATTATAAGATTATGGTTCTACTTAGTTATGGCTTTTGTGATTAGGACCACCATGTTTACTTACTGGATACTCTGTTATTTGTAACTTTTCCTCCTTGAGTAGGACTCCTCAAGAGAGGTATATCATTATGTATATTTGATTTCTTCTTTTGTGTAAACATGAAATCTAAGTTAGTACCAATATACTAAGCTTATCATAATTGTGTTAATACTATACATACAAGGTATAATTCTAAGAACTACAACCAATATTTTTAAAGTTTACACTACTTCTTTAACTACATTAGAAACTGCAATGTACTCGTTATTTGTATATATAGATTCCACCAGATTAAATGAGATTATCTTATTCATTACATAACCTAACAATAATAGTTGATGATATTGATCAAAAGAAATACTATTTTTTGTTCCACAATAGCTAATATACCTTCCTCTCCAGGTACTATGAATATATCCCTTGTACATTCTAATATAAAATTGGATAGTTCTTCCTATTTCCTATGTTGTTCTACTGGATTTAACTGATATTTTCCTACCATAATGTGTATGATATAAATATCCAGTAAATATAATGGAATTTGGGATAGATCCATCAAAAATGTTTATGGAAGTCTACTCACCATTTTAATCTCCTCTAATGTCTCATACATGTCTTCTTGGAGAGATTTATGTTAAGTGACATTAGAAACAATTCTCTCTTGAATTTCTCCAATACACTGTTAATATATGTACTTTTAATTGGTCTAATCAACCCTTAGATATTCCTCATTAGATCGTGTTCCCTTGAACTTGGGTTGTTTTTGTAAGAAAATCTTTAGAGAGTTTCCTTCAACCCAATATTAACTAACTGTAAGACTAATAACAGTTTTCCATATGTTATCAATATATTTTACTTTGGAAATATTAGAACTCTCACTAATTACCAATAAACACCTAGAATAAATTCATTAAAATTTAATATTCTATGATCAAAATGCTTGCATTAATCAATAAATCAATCTCTTTAATTTTCTTTCCTTATTGGAATTCTATGGTGTGACTGGAACTTTTTGGTTGTGTGGTATAGACACCTTCTATGAAATGTGTTCTTGATATCCAATTCCTAATATAATGATCATATGAATTTTCTTTGATAAGTGGAATTCAAATGAATTTTACCTTTATGATTTGGTACAACTAATCAATCCTTATTCTTACCATGATTTTAATATCCACATATAGTTTCTATTGAATACCCATAAAAAGATTTACATCTATTAGAGAAACTACAAAAGTACAGACTTGATTTTGGTATGTGGAATCTATTTTCTTGAATTCATATAATATTTTAAATAACTGTTGATTTATATTTAATAATTCCCTATATAATTTATTATTCTCAATGAATAATATACCACATTACATGCAGAATGTAAAACCACCACTATGGGTTTAATCTTCCTAGGTAGAATGTGTCTGTAGAATATTCCTTTTCTATAATCTCTTGGGGAACTTGTACCTATGCCAACTAATTGTGCATCTCCAGACTTAACATAAGCCAAGTAAAATTTTTTCCCACTATATCAAATAGATATTTTCACCTTTTTATATAAATATAATCTATCTCTTGACTATTACATTTATTTCTTTGTGATTTATTTAATATCCTTAGAAACCTTTTGGATAATTACTTTAGATTCTCATTATGTTATTCTTAATTCATCTTTGTTTATTAACTTATCCTTAACAAACTATTTTCATGTAAACACATGGATTATGGCATAATGGATCATATGATATCCATTTATAATAATAATTGTCATATGGTTATGGGTTAACATAACTATTTGTGAAACACGTCTTGAAAGACAATCAATGTTTTTGATATTCTTATTAAATCTAATCACTGATGCTCCTTGCACTAACATCAAGACCATGATGTGAATAAGGAAATGTTCATTTAGGAATTAATCCAGTATAAATTTTAATGATCAATATATGTATGTAAGATTCATCACTAATACTAATTTTACTAACATCGTAAATTTGATGTGTATAAGGAAATATCTGTTTAGGAATAAATCCACTCCATATTTATAATGATCAATGAATGAATATTTGAGATATTATTCATCTCATCGGCATGAATTAACTCATATCTTTTAGCTATGAATATTCATTTATTCACTTTTACATTCCTTAAAACTATTAAATTAATTTCATAAAGCACATGAATTTACCTTTAGCTTCTCCTTAGGATAGTACATGCTCTCTTAGTTGAACTAATTTTGAATGATTTTTCACTTACATTTATTTCTTAAGGTTTCCTTATCCAAAAAATGATAAGTAGTTATGTTGATAATACCGAAGTTGTTTAGATCTAAAATTTCTAAGGACCATACTTGGTATATCTTTGACAAATACTTTTAGTTTTACCATAAAAATAATCATCTTTTCACAACTAGTTATTTAAGTATTATATGTAATATTTATCAGTTATTTCCAATGATTTAGGCATTACTACACTATTAGTGGAGTATGAGGTACCACAAAAAACATTCATTCTAAAATGGAATAATGTATTCTTGTGTCCAATGGATACATGCGACAATTATTTTTGGAAATACTTAGTAAAACTTCAACCAGAATCATTAAACATGATAATTAGAAGTTTTGTACTTCTAATTGGTGACTTAGGAGTCACCCTTTCTCCACTACATGGAGAATTCAACTTACTTCTTGTTACATTTATATAATTACATGGTTTTTTTGTTTTGATAAAAATGTGTTATGAACATTCACTATCTAATATGATAAAATTAAAATAGAAAAATCACATACAATGATGAATATACACTATGTTGAAGCCTATTCTTACTTCTACTTCAAATAATTTCATTTTATATTTGATTGAATTATCTCATGAAATGAAAATAAAATATACTCTTGAATAATTATTTTATTATTTCCCTGGAATGATGATTTGAAGGTGCCTTTATTAGGCCCCTTAGCCTTGGGCCTTCGGTCTTTGTAATGGGTGTCCCTCTACCTAGACTAGAAAGAGGTCTTTACTTTATTAATAAATTGATGATTCAGCCCCAACCTTTAAAAAACGAAGGTGACTTTAGATTCATACTATCCATTGGTCTTTTCACCTTGAATTTCAACTTATTCACCATAAGAACTAAATATTAATATTTCTTTTATTTATTATCTTCTGGTTGAACCTTACCCAAAATGTAATGAATTAATTTATTTATATTGGTAATTTTATAATTCTAAACGACACTAGATTAATAGGGTGATTATGATAAAAGAATGGGATGTATTGAATTATCATGATATATCTTTTAATTTACATGGGTTAAGTGTAATCATCATCACACTCATTTATCACTTCACTTTCATGTTATAAACTTATTAGAGATGAGACAACATGTGCCACCTGTAAAATTCCTTTTAACCATTACTTCATGAGGTGGTTTAACAAGATTTGGTGACTCAAACACAATTTTTTTTTCATATCATAGTACTTTGTGAAAGCACTTGTACTACACTTAGAAATTCATGTTGGTTAGGACATTCACTTTTCCATTATAGATCCCAATGAAATTTTGGTATTACAATCCATTCATCTATAAAATAAGACTAAATCAATTTTGTAAATTATACATTATTGATTTTATTATCTTAATTATCTCCCAAAATGTTATAGATTCCTAGTATCCCAAAACTATTAGATTCAAAATACTCAATCACTTGAGTATTATAGTGGAAAGGACCCTTAAAACCTCTCCTTATAGTATAAGTTAGGGATATGCCACTAGTCAGAGAGTCTAAAGGTAGGATTTCAGCTATCCAACCACATTAACTCATAACTCCTTGATCTATTGAGTGGAGTTCCATCTCCTATAAAGAAAAAACATTAATTTCTTAATACATTACAACTAAATTTCCATCAAGATAGATATGGATATTTATTTACTTTAAAATTTAATTAAGTTTACTCATCGACCGTATAAAAACTCCACAATAGTAGTAGAAACCCTCAAATATGGAAGACGAGAACCTTTTACAATCAGTTTTTTTCAAAATTTATGCGATAGAAGGCAACACCACTACGAAAATGAGTTTATCAAGCTTAATGGATTTAACAACGCTAGCTAAAAACACTATTAAAGACCCCATTTATCAGCACTAGAAAAAGTGTTGTTAAAGGGGGTCATTAACATCGGTTTTTAGCTCTGTTAAAGGGGATCTTTAACAGTGCTAAAAAAGAACTGCTAAAGGGGGACCTTTATTAGTGTTTTTCTATAATCACTAATAGTGGGGTTATCTGCACTTTTTTAGAAGTCCTGATAATGACCCCATTTATCAGCTCTTTTTTAGTAACGCTGATTATGGTATACTTCAAAAAAATTATATTTCATTAAAAATAATATATTAATATATAAATATATTTATATTGATATAAATATAATATATATTTTTAAAACTGTGCAAATAGGAATTTACACTTAATATATATAAGATATTTTGTAAAAATGGTATATAAAATAATTAAAAAAAATATTTTTAATTAATAATTTACTTATTATTATGAGTAATAGTTAGTAAATATAAATTTGAATATAAAAAAAATCAAAAAATCAATAAAATATCGATAATAGTTTGAAAACGTAACTCGAACTTCAAACAACCATAACTTTTAATCTTGGTGTCTGTTTGGGCTCTACCATATATCAAATCAAATTCTATAATGAGCTTTACACCCTTAGTAATAGAGGTAAACTTATAACACGTTTTTCAATGCCAAAAAGGCCCATAAGTCGTCTAAATATGATTTTTTAGTCCGGGTACACACATTTTTTAACGTTCGATGGATTTTCAACCTTGTTTAAGGGGGGTATAATTGTAATTTTTTTGAAAAATGAATTTATTCTTAGGGATTACATTCATATTGATATTATGGTTTTTTAAATTTTATCATTTTTCACAACATATTTTTATTTATAATTAAATACTTGTATGTATTCTTATATTTAATTCTAATAAATCACTCATATAAATACATATATCAACATATTTAGGTAAAATGTATATTTTAATATATGTAAATCAATAAATGATCTAAAAATCTATTTATAAAAATATCTATCCATTTTTTCCATTATAAAAATTTATTTATAATATCAATATATACATATATGTGTGTATTAATAAACAGATACATATTTATATTATATTATAGTATATATAATTGAATATACTATATAATATATTTAAATTAATAATATATATATAACACACTCAAATATATAGTATAAATGTATTCAAAAATAACTATATAAATATATGAATAATATATATATATGTGTAAATATATATAGGTAAACAAAAATATCATTGAAGAGAAAAAAGACAACATGGTGTAGTGGGAAAGGCATTCCATCATCGAATAAGAGGTGTAGGGTTCAAATCGAAACTGGTGCGCATGAGTATGTAAATTCACAAAGCACTGATAAAAGGGGTGTTGGGGTGAAAATAACAGATAAAGGTGTACTGGAAGCACTGATAAAGGGGTTTGTCTCATGGACATTCAAATTTTTTTACCCCCTTTAACCATGATTCCATTATAAGTGCCAAAAAGTGTGGTTAAATCCACCCATTAATAGTGCTAGGAAAAGCAATCTTAAAAGGGCCCTTTAACAGTGTTAAAAAAGCGATGTTAAAGGCATCATTTAACAATGATTTTTTTAGCACTCTTAAGGGGGGAATTTAACAAAACTTTTTTAGCGTTGATTAAAATTTTGAGCTTTTAACCATGCTCCAATTATCAACACTTTTTTAGAGATAATAAAGGCCTATTCTAGCAGTGTTAATGTCATATTTAGTATTAGTACAATATGACTAAATATTTATTTGAGGATTTTTATTATTCATAGAGAATATAATCAATTTATATATACACTTTCTTGTTCTACGTGACCACACTCGCATCTTACCAATTCCATAAATATAAAAACATTCACCATGAAAGGTCATTTTATCAACACATGATTTCTTATTATTTTATGTTATCTAATAGAAAAATTAAACATACATAAAATAATAAACCATGTAAAATAAAATTAAACAAATTTATCATGATATGATACTAATAGTTGATCCATTGAGAAAATAATGGATCATCCTAGACCCTATTGGAAACTACTTGAGTTGCAATGCATATAAATCAAGTTGTAGTGATCACCCATACAATGCTTCGAACTCATGTCTAGTACGTCGCCAAATCATGGCACAAAATATATCACTTTTCATCCTTATCATTATACATCAATACTTGCACACTGAAAAGGGGATATTGGGAATACACAATATAGATAAATATGTCTTTAACTTTCAATACAACATAAATGGCATTTAGTGGAGGTCTTTTAGTGGTAGTTTACAAAACCACCCTGAAACCCATTTATTTTTTTACAGTGGAGACACTCCCCCCACCCAAGCTGAGCCCCTTATTCCCCCGATGTGCCTTCTCCCCCCTACCCTGTCGAGCCCCAACCCTAGGTCCGCTCCCCTCCCGTGCCACCGGTGACCTCGCCGCCCATCGACGCTAACCCCCTTCTCCCCCTGACTCCTGCGACGATGCCTTCTCCCCCCGACCCCATCAAGTTAATACCCTAGGTCGGCTCCCCTCCCCTCTGTTGGTGGTTTTCATAGTGGTAGGTATGGTTTTCCATGTTTTTTTATTCTTTGGATGTTTTTTATTAGCCTTTTCATCCAGGATATTATTTCTGATTTATCTTGTGTATGGGATATTATTTCTCATTTTAGGTCTGGATTATGTTATGGTTTGGTTTATGAGTTTTTTTATTAGTTTTATTTTTTTTATACTCTTCTTGGTTCTTTCACTGTTAAGAATACTGTTTATTTTTTTGCATGGATGTATGATATACAGATCGGTCATACCAGATTTTTAGGTGGAGTCTATAATGTGGTTATTTAAATTATGATGTAAAAACCATTCCCATTAGTTTCATTTTGATGCCCTAGAACAAGTTTCAATCCTATAGGGATTAGTAATTCCATTCAATCTTTGTTGTTAGCTTGTTCGGGTGGTGGGTTGGATCAAATTGACTTAGATCATGGAAATCACCAATTTACTCTAAATCTTCTTTTTCATTGTTATCTATTTCAGGGATATAAATATTTGAGAGTACTAATTGGTATATTTTTAGTATCCTATAAACATAAAAATATAATACCACTTATTATTACGTATAAATAAATAAATATAAAATTTATCTATGTAACTACTTCCTCCTCTAAATTTTTCTTCTTATTAGTGGTCTAATTCTACTAAATTCAGTGCTTGATATCTCTTGGTATAAACCAGATTCAATTTGAAATCATTTATTCTCTTAGTTAAGGCTTAGAAAGCTCTTGTTATTATATAATAATCCATTTTTTAATGTAATTCTAGATTCAACAAGTGAGTTTACTTCATCATGAAACTTCTAGATCAATTTTTGAAGAAAAAAAAGTGGTTTATTAACACCACTTGCTGAGTCAAGATCGTCCATGACAGGTTTTGATCATATTTTATATCAAATGAGACTTTAAATAATTATTACATCACTTATTTCATGAATTTTTTGGATTTAATCAGATCTTCCTTGCACTGAATAACATGCACTTTATTAGCACATCCACCCCATGGATCATATATCCCTCAAAATATCGGGACACTTCAAACAATTATTAGAATTATTCAATTTAATGGGAGAGGGGAACCTCCAACTTTATTAAGTTGAGTAATGTGGTTGGACTTTGTTCACTTACCCTAATCTCCAAATTTAATTCTAATCCTTTGTGGTGGTACTACTTTAGATGACACCACTTGTAAAAATTTCTTCACCAATGTTAAATTTAAACTATTATATATCCTAGTCACTGGTCTTCAACCTAGTTGTGGGAGTAATCATAATTTTTTATATTTCCTCTATTTATGAACTATGCACCATCCATGAACTCTTTGTCATGCTTATTTTTCTATTCAAGGATAATTCCACCAGTCTTATTCTCAATCTTTGTAGTTTTGTAAATGAGACCACTTAAGAATTTCTCTTACAATCCATCCTTAAATTCCATCAAGAACACTTTTTCCAGTTCAATATATGGTGAATCCAATAAATTAATTCTATTTTATTTCATAGGTGAGATATATTCCCCCATTTTCTTCATCCTCCAAATTTAATGCTCATTTAGTTTAAATTTTATTTTTCATAGGGTTTAGATTTATATTTGCATTGCTTATTATTAAGTTTCATACTAAAATTTTATAACTGGTAATCAAAGTACCTCTAACTACATCATTAATTATAGTGATAGAAAAGTTTTCATTTACATTAGACTATCTTCAATATATAGAAACCATCAATTATTTCCAAATTCCCTCAGTGGTACATTTCTTGTGTAGGAGTTATGAAAATTTAGTCCATACATATTCAATATAGGGGGTCCCAATTTAAAATCATGTATTGTGGGGATTCAAAATAACAAGACCCAAATTGTTTATTTGAATTAAAGTATGGATTAAATAAGATTCAATATGTTGAACCATCACTGATCATGAAAAAACCTTACTAAAATGTTTATTGCCTAAGAAAATTCTCACTATCTTCTTGTTTCTTCAAGTGATTTGTTATCAAATGTGTATAAGCATACACATGCATGCACATATGTACTTTTGATTTCTAGTGGGTGATTTACCATATGCATTTATATAGGAAAACCTTATGTAACATATTTATATATTTTTTCAAATAGTATATATGAATCTCTTTCGTTATTTAGTAATAGTTATGTGTTTTAATTTTTTTTAATATTGTGTAGGCACATTGTGATATACATATATAAAAGCTGGATCAAATTACTGAGAAACACACCTCAATATATTAAGGATTTGAATGAGTTTTTAGATTTTTCAATTTCCAATAGATCCGTTGAAGGGAGAATAAGATGTCCATGTCATAAATGTAAATTTAGAATATAGTTGAGGAGATATTAAGTTTATGAACATTTAATACTGAATCAATTCTCGGGTCAATATTTTTGTTGGATTTGGCACGGATAATCGAACATTACTGAAAGGTTGAGCACTGATTTCAATCCACATAATGACATCCCAACTTCGTCGACAATGGAAAATGAAATGTAAAACCTTATAAATGATGCATTCGGCACTACAAGAGACCACCATCAACATCATAACATATCAGAACAACCAGATGAGGGTTCTACAAATATAAACGAGACAAGTGATGTTTTTGAGACTGTAGGATATCCATATCAAGATTATAACATATCAGTGGATCGTCCTCTTGATTCTTTGGAGACTAATGTAAGAGATAACTTCACTAAGGAAAATATGTTTCATTATTTAGTTGATGATGGAAATCAAGAGTTGTATAGTGGATTTTTGAAATATTCAAAACTTTATTTTATGCTGAAGTTGTACCATATCAAATGTGTATGTGGAATTAAAAATAAGTCAATGTCCATGATATTGGAATTGTTGCGTGATTCATTTCCTGAAGCAAAAATCCCCAGGTCTTTTTATGATATGAAAAAAGTTGTTAACATGCTTGGTCTGAATTATACAAAAATACATGTGTGTCTTAATGATTGTATGCTTTATTGGCGAGAAGATTCAAATAGACAGGATAATAAAAAAAGAACTTCTTCAAGATGGAAGTCAATGGGTGATGTTGGAAGTCTGAATCAACATAATTTCATGAAAAAGAATAAAAGGAACACACCTACAAAGGTTTTGTGTTACTTTCATTTAAAGCCTCGATTTCAAAGATTATTCATTTCATCGAAAACTTCCGAACACATGAAGTGGAATTCTGTAGATAATAACAATGATGGTTTAATGAGACATCCACAATATACAAAATTGTAGAAGAAATTTGATTCATTACATCCATATTTCTTAGCTAATCTTAGGATTGATCTATTGGGATTTGATAATGATGGATTCAACCCATTTGGGACTTTGAGAACCAGTTATAGCATTAGGCCAGTTGTTTTGATCCCTTACAATCTGCCTCCATGGATGTGTATGCAATAAACGCCTTTTATCATTTTGATGATTATTCCTGGAAAAAAAATTCCTGGAAATGATATTTAAGTATACTTATAGCCTTTAATTGAAGAATTATAGGAGTTGTGGAGCAACGTTGTTGTGACATTTGATGCTTCTTCTAAGACAATGTTCAAAATGCATGCTGCTTTAACGTGGACAAGTAGTGACTTCCATGGGCTTGAGAATTTATCTGGTTGGAACACTTACATGGGTTTGTCTTTTCCTATTTGTAAATTTGATTTTTAGACCAAATGGCTCCCTCATAGTATAAAATGGTGCTTCTTGTGCCATCGAAGATTTCATGATGCATCTCACAGATTTCGGCTGAAAAGACCAAAATTTAATGTTTTCATTGATCGTAGACCACCACCAAAGTTGTTAACTAGTTCAAAAATATTGAAACAACTTGGAAATGTTGAAACATAATTTGGGAAGGTTCTTCATTTGAATGATAGTGGGACATGGGTTCGAAGTGCATCGCCAAGTGAAATTAGAATGCAAAAATGTAAGAAAAAAAGTATATTCTTCAAACTTCTATATTGGGAATTTAATTTGTTGCGGAATATTCTTGATTTGATGCATATTGAGAATAATTTCTTTGAAAATTTTATTTTCACATTGCTAAATGATCATGGAAATTCTAAGGATCATTTCAATGCTTGCAAATACTTACAAGTAATGAACATAAAACATGATCTCAGGCCAGATGATAATGAAAAGTATCCTTCAGAAATTTTTTCAATGAAAAATAGGGATAAAGATACATTTCTTTTAATTTTAAAGAATGTTAAGGTATCTGATGGGTATTCAAGTAACATCTCGAGGTGTTTTGACTTAAAGAATTGTAAGTTACATAGATTGAAAAGTCACGATTCACATATTTTGTTCCAAAAATTACTACCATTGGAATTTCGTACATTATTACCTGAAAAAAATTATTGTTGTTGTACTCCAATTCTGCACATTTTTCAGACAACTATGTGAGAAATCTCAACATACATTTTAGCTTGATAACCTCTAGGAGAGGTTTGTATTGAACCTTTGTGCAATGGAGATGACGTCTCCTCCATTATTTTTTACTATAATGATGCATTTAACTGTGCATTTGGATGAGGAAGCTAAATTAGGAGGCCCCATTCATTATATAGGGATATATCCAATTTATAGGTACTTTATTTTTATGTTTTTTAGTTAAGTAAACAATTTTTGGCACTTAATTAAATTCATAATTATGTTTATTTTATTTCACAGATATCTTGGGCATTTAAAATCATACGTGAGAAATAAAGCTCAACCAGAAGGATCTATTGCTGAAGCCTATTTGGATGAGTAGTGTCTTAACTTTTGTTCTAGATACTTGGATGATATTGAGAAAAGATTTAATCAAGTTGGACGTGTTGATGACAGATTGACTCAATCTTAAATACATCAGAAATAAAAAATATTTCCTGATATTGGTTGATCAATTGGGAGGACCTCAAATGTGACACTGATAGGATTGGAATTATTATAGGCACATAGATATGTGATGATGTATAGTGAAACTACAGATCCATTTATTTAAGAGTTGAAGATACAAAAAAAGATACGAATGAGAGGCCGAACATGAAATGAGAAAGATATAGCAAAAGCTGTTAATAAAGAGCTTGTAGAATAGTTTGAAAAATGTGTAAGTTCATAAATATTGTAATAAATACGAATATTAGTTTGACACATATATTTTGAAAATATAATAAAGTAATTTTTTTAGATCATGAATACTGATACTCAAGTAGAGGTGTTAGAATATTTGATGTTTCTTGCTCGAGGTCCTCTAAAACATATTAGAAAGTTTGACGCTTACAACGTGAATGAATTTAGATTTCATAAAGTTGATCGAGAAGAGGGTTTGAAAACACAAAATAGTGGTATATTTACATTTTATAAAGTGGAATAATATGGAATGATGACTGATATTATTGAATTAAACTACCACGAGAATTTTTTAGTTCTTTTAATCAAATTCAATTGGTTCGATATTATCCGTGGTGTTAAAATAGATTCCTTACAATTTACTTCTGTGAACTTCTCTTTCTTGATGGATGTTGGTGATCGTGAACTTCATGATCCATATATCTTATCATCATAAGAAAAAATGGAATAGTATGTGAATGATGTTGTGGATGAAGGGTGGAGTGTAGTTCCTCACGTAATACAAAGATATTTGTATGATATGGGTGATGAAGTGAAAGATTTGACCTCAAAAATTGAATCTCATAAAAAACAAGAAGCATAATTATTTGTCCATAATGTTATTGAAAATATTATTCTAGTAAGGATGAATGAAGTGGATGAAGTAATAGAGTAGTAAACAGACCTGATTGAAGGGGAAAAGGATTGTATGTACAATTATTTATTCATTCAGCAACCACATATTTCATTTGTATAGTCATTCATTATCATTGTTATGTATATTTTGTTTGTTAGTACTGAGCATATATTATCATTTTAAAAAAAATTTCTGCATAATTTTCTTAATATATGTTCTGAACTTAATTTTATTTGATTAAATGACAGGAATGCTAAGGAGGAAGCAATACACTGTTTCATCCACTATTGCGACAGATGACGATCCATCTGTCTCCCTCCCTATGACATCTGAGCGACCAGCTACCTACCCCCCTACACCATCTCCCCCTACACCATCTCTCACACCCTCTGTGAGTGTCCCTTTAGAATCTAAATCATTGAATCCCCCTTCAACAGCCTCATTAGTCGGGCAGTGGCGTGACACTTCTAGTTCATCACGGACATACTGGAGGGTCAGTGTTATAGGTACAAATTTTAATATAAATAAAATTATTACACTTTTTTATACTAACAATATGTTTATTAAAGATGAAAAAAATGAAACTATGGAGAAAAATATACAATTTTTAGATGGTTGGAATATGAATGGAGAGAATATAATCGTCCCATTTGATTCATATGGGGTCTCAACAGATGACGTCAGGGGATTACTTGGCCAAATTCTAGGCCAGCTGGCAGCGGAGCCCATTTCCATTCCTATTTCTTATGATGATTGGAGACATATGACTCTAAGTTGGAAAAATGAAGTTTTTGATTCCCAAATAATGGTAATTTTAACACATTATGGTGTAATTGAATGTCATGTTACTAATATGTTCAAAATTAATTTCTATATATAGATGTTTTTTCACTTTAGAGTTGATGATGTGATAGCATGAAAGTGGAAGTTGAAAAATCTTAGTATGAAATGGAAAGACTTCAAATGTACATTTTGGGGTGATGTCAACAACACTTAGTTGCCTGTCTAAAAAATGTATAAGAAACTACCCAATGGGGTACCCAAAGAATAATGGAATGTTTTTATTAATATACATCGTGACGAGAAGCAGATGGTATTAAAATATATATTTTTATATTAACCTCATTTTACATTTATACATGTATATGAATAGAATATTACATTGAATAAATTAATATTAAATTGAATTTTATTTATTTCTGGATCTCTCATGAAAGAATGCATCAAGCCGGGCTAAGCAAGTCATCCCTCACACTACGGGGTCAAAATGATTTTCTAGAAGCCGATCGACTATGGTAATATTTTCATTAGTTTAAATATTTACAATTAAATATTATATATTTAATATATTAAATTATTTATTTATCTTTTTTTAATGCAGTCATAGAGTTTAGGGCATGATGCATCCCGCACTGAAGTGTGGTTGGATGTTCACAAAAAAATCTGATGGAAGTTTTGTTAATGAGCCTACCAAAGAAGTTGGGGTATGAACTCATTTTTTTTATTATAATAACTTGTTATCAGTTTTTACTATGTTAATATATATTGATATTTTATTTATAGGTAGAAATTAAGGAACTATGGGATGATAATCCTGGGAAGTCCTACATAGTCTCCCAGGACGACCTGGTTGCTAAAGTCCTTGGGAAGGAGCATCCTGGGCAGTCCTACATCTACTCTTGTTTGTAGTCAGTCCATACCTAGATATTCTCAGAAGACATTGTTTCTCTACGAAGCACAGTTCACGAGCAGGGGGATCCGATATCCTCTTTGCAGAAAGCGTTGACTGATATACGTCAGTAGAAGAGCAGATATGCCCCTAGTGGTACTGTATTGGCTTGTAGTGAGCAGGTAAATCACAAAAATTCAAAATCATTTAGTTTTCAAACTTTTATTGGTTTTAAGTTTAAATATAAATATCTAACACTATTAAATTTTCAATATAATTTTCATATAGGTGGTAGCAGGAAGTGGAGATGGAGGAGGAGAGGGTGAAGATATGTGTTCATCATTGGACAATGATTAGTTGTATTGTTGATATGTTGGTGGTGGAGAGGGTGACGATATGTGTTCATCGTTGGTTTGTATATGTATCATGTGTGTCACAAGGTTTCCACTAAATATTTTCACGACCTAACATTTTCTTGATTTTACATGTTTCCGTTTATTTATTTTATTGATTTATGATATTTTCTTTTATGTGTTGATTTCTTGAGTGTGGTATGCACCATATATGTCAATTCTTTATAGTGATGATTCATTTTTTATGATTAATTTTTCCTAAATTTATTAGGATTTTTCGGACCTAGGTGAACAACCCACTTCAAATCATTATAGACTGGTTATGGGGATGTCGGTCCTATAATGTGGATATATAGAATGAATTTCATAGATGATAGGTGTTGTACCTCTCGAACCCCTCGTGGTTTTATTTTCATGATCACAATCACTCAATTATTTGTCTAACCTTGTTTTTAAGTGTTGTGGATGATAGGCAAAAGATTGCCAAAGGTTTGGCCCAAGAAAGCTGGCAAATGGACTGAATTGCAGTCCACCGGCCAACTGGTGTGATAGCACCGGCCAGCCGGTGGAACTGGCAGAGGCATTGCCCACTGCCAGGTTCCACCGGTCGACCGGTGGCTCTATCACCGGTCGACCGGTGGCACCCAGCCCAAACAGTGTGAGCTACTGTCTCCCCACCGGCCAGCCGGTGGCTCCTCCACCGGTCAGCCGGTGGAGCCTGGACCAAATTCTTCTCCTTTCCTCAAGCACCGGCCAGCCGGTGGAGCTGTACCGGCCAGCCGGTAGCCTAGTCAAACTAGCCGTTGGCTTTGACCAGTCAACTCCCTTTTGGCCTCCAACGGCTCCGAGGCCCTTTACAACGGCTCCGAAGCCTCCCCAAGGGTTCCATGCCTATAAATAAAGGCCAAGGAAGCCCTGGACCACTACCGGAACCATACGGAAGCCCACAGACACCTTGTTGATCATTTGGCGTACCTCCGGTGCATTCCTCCAAGGGAACCCCAAGTGCTCCATCCAATTCCACATCCAAGGAGCACCTCAAGAAGCTTGGAAGCGGCCTTCAACATCTCCTATCAATCAAAGGCGCCCAAAACTTCCTCCAATACGGTTTTTATTGTATATTTATTTTGAGCTTTAAATTTGGGTTTGTGCCTACAAACCCCAACACCTTTTCTCATCCCCCTTTCTTTTTGGGTTTCACATCACCATTAAGGTGTGAAGAGGTTTCTTCAAGCCTTTCCTTTTAAAAGGCTTGTGTCACCGGTGAGCTAGCCTTCACCCGTTAAAAAGGCTAGTGGGTTCTTGCTAAACCATCAAAAGCAAGTGGGTTCTTGCTTAACCATCAAAAGCAAGCTGTAATAGGTCCTAGTGCTACCTCAAAGCCTAGTGGGTTTCTTGCTAAAACCATTGAAAAGCAAGCGGTAGGAATCTCTCAACGGTTGAGTTGGGAGCGGAGACGTAGGCCGGGTTTTGGCCGAACTCCGTTAACAATTTCTTGTGTGATTGCCTCTTTATTTCCGCTGCACTTTCACTTTGATTTTAATTTGTTAATCATTTTTTAAAAGGCAATTCAAGAAGCTAAGGACGTCAAAAATATGCCGGTAGAGGAGCTCATCGGATCTCTCATGACTTATGAGATCACGATGAGGAGGCAAGCTCAAAAGGAGGGCACACCAATCAAGACACCAAAGAACATCGCCCTCAAGGTACAAAAAGAAGTAAGCTCCTCCTCATCATCCTCATCTTCCTCATCTTCATCATCTTCAAGCGGCGACTCGGAAATGGAGAATCTCGCCCGCCAAATGCACAAATTTATGAAGAAGCACAAGAAGAAGAAGAAATCTCGCAAGGCGCGAAAGCAAGAACCCACCGAAAAATCCGAGCCCAAGGTGAAATGCTACGGGTGCGGCGAAAAGGGCCATTACAAGCCCGATTGCCCACTCAACAAGAAACGGGCTAAGGAAAAAGGAAAGAAAAAGGTCCTCAAGGCGACATGGAGTGACACCTCCTCATCATCCTCCTCCTCCTCCTCCTCAAGCGACAACGGTAACAAATTCCTAATGGCATTTCATGAGGTAACATCTTCCGATTCCTCTTCCTCATGTTCCTCAAATTCAAATTCTTTAAATCATTTATCTTATGAAGAACTCTCACACGCTAGAGATCAATTAGAAAATGGTTTTCATGAACTTTCTTCAAAATTTGTCGCTTTGAAAAAGAATTTCAAAAAACTCTCCTCTGAAAAAGAACAAATTCTCAAAGAGAAGGAGGAGTTGACCCTTAAAATCCAAAACCTCCCGGATATTGATTCCATGGAATCAACTATCAAAGACCTTAGGGAATCCCTAGACAAGTTCACCCAAGGTGAACAAAATTTGTCCAAATTATTGGGTTCTCAACGAGTTTCTAGAACCACCAATGGACTTGGCTATACCAACCAAGCCTGCTCCTCCCATGCACCCACTGTTTTTGTAAGGGGGAGCTCTTGTTATAAATTTTGCAATTATTGTAAAAAACCCGGGCACCTCATTTATGAGTGTGATTGCAAAAATGCCCGGTACGGCCAACCCAAGTCTATTTTCTATTCCGACGAATTTTATAGGAGAAGAACCGCCATGAGACAAGTTTGGATTGAAAAATACCTTCTTGCGAGTCTCTCCGGGCCAAAATTTATTTCCTTTCCCCGGTGATTCATTGTTTTTATTTAGGGGGAGAACTTTCTAAATTGTTTTCATTTTTGATTCAAAACTCTCAAATTCAAAAATTCCATTTGGTTTCAAATTTCAATTTCCAATTCACATTTCAAATTTCAATTGGTTTTTTATTCAAAACTTTCAATTCAAACTGTTATTCAATTTTCATTTCAAAATTTTCAACATTTGGTATTATTTTCAGTTGGTTTAAAATCTTGATTTTCAATTTTTCCCTCAATCAAGTTTTATGCCCCATTCTATTTTGATAATCACAAAGGGGGAGAAATTCTTGATTGATTGGGGGAAAAATTCTTTAAAGCATGTTTTTCATTTCACTTTCTACATTGTTTGTTTTGGTGATTGTGATCATCAAAATAGGGGGAGATTGTTGTACCTCTCGAACCCCTCGTGGTTTTATTTTCATGATCACAATCACTCAATTATTTGTCTAACCTTGTTTTTAAGTGTTGTGGATGATAGGCAAAAGATTGCCAAAGGTTTGGCCCAAGAAAGCTGGCAAATGGACTGAATTGCAGTCCACCGGCCAACCGGTGTGATAGCACCGGCCAGCCGGTGGAACTGGCAGAGGCATTGCCCACTGCCAGGTTCCACCGGTCGACCGGTGGCTCTGTCACCAGTCGACCGGTGGAACCCAGCCCAAACAGTGTGAGCTACTGTCTCCCCACCGGCCAGCCGGTGGCTCCTCCACCGGTCAGCCGGTGGAGCCTGGACCAAATTCTTCTCCTTTCCTCAAGCACCAGCCAGCCGGTGGAGCTGTACCGGCCAGCCGGTAGCCCAGTCAAACTAGCCGTTGGCTTTGACCAGTCAACTCCCTTTTGGCCTCCAACGGCTCCGAGGCCCTTTACAACGGCTCCGAAGCCTCCCCAAGGGTTCCATGCCTATAAATAAAGGCCAAGGAAGCCCCGGACCACTACCGGAACCATACGGAAGCCCACGGACACCTTGTTGATCATTTGGCGTACCTCCGGTGCATTCCTCCAAGGGAACCCCAAGTGCTCCATCCAATTCCACATCCAAGGAGCACCTCAAGAAGCTTGGAAGCGGCCTTCAACATCTCCTATCAATCAAAGGCGCCCAAAACTTCCTCCAATACGGTTTTTATTGTATATTTATTTTGAGCTTTAAATTTGGGTTTGTGCCTACAAACCCCAACACCTTTTCTCATCCCCCTTTCTTTTTGGGTTTCACATCACCATTAAGGTGTGAAGAGGTTTCTTCAAGCCTTTCCTTTTAAAAGGCTTGTGTCACCGGTGAGCTAGCCTTCACCCGTTAAAAAGGCTAGTGGGTTCTTGCTAAACCATCAAAAGCAAGTGGGTTCTTGCTTAACCATCAAAAGCAAGATGTAATAGGTCCTAGTGCTACCTCAAAGCCTAGTGGGTTTCTTGCTAAAACCATTGAAAATCAAGCGGTAGGAATCTCTCAACGGTTGAGTTGGGAGCGGAGACGTAGGCCGGGTTTTGGCCGAACTCCGTTAACAATTTCTTGTGTGATTGCCTCTTTATTTCCGCTGCACTTTCACTTTGATTTTAATTTGTTAATCATTTTTTAAAAGGCAATTCACCCCCCCTCTTTCCATCATTCCCTTGATTTCTCCGCCTAACAATAGGGAGATTAGTAAAATTTTTAGACATAATGAGAGGCATTGTAATCGAACTTCCATACTAAAACTCTATGAATACTCAATGAAGAAAATTGATGTTGAATTGATTGTGTGAGGAATCAGGAAGCCCATTTCATATTTAGGACACAACATCCTACATCAGTACCCTACCAAAACATTAATAGGACCAACCATTCTTGTTCCAACAACTTTACCATAGTGAAGAATAGGGAAAAAATTAGGATATGGGAAGAGGGAAACTCACCTAAAACTATTAAGGGTTAGTCTCCCAATATCGAGGTTAAAATATAATGAAAAGGGTCCAGAGTTCCTCTTAGGGATATACTTGGGTCATCTAAGAACTGATAGAAAAGGTGGAAGAATGTAGGGGATTAAGGGTATTTTAGAATATATAGGTGGTCTAGAAAATTTAAGACCTTGGTGCAACCCCATAAACAATTCCAGATAATTAATGAAAAGGGAGGGGTCTATGGAATAATGGGAAGGACCTTTCCATAACGAGGCTGGTCAAGGTATCCTATGAGAATTGCAGTTATATCTGTGATGAAGATCTGATAAAATAATAAAAGGGGCCACGATATATTCTAGATATCTATTTCAGAGAGCAAAACTAGGTAGGGGGTCTTATGACACAATACAAATCCTTGATTCCACTACCCCAAAATTGATAAAACCCCAACCCCCCCCCCCCCCCAATAAAAACTCACCCTTAGACACTATAACACAACCAAGGTGAAAATTCCAAATCCATGACCAAAATGGAAGAATAACCCAAACTCTCCCACGAGCCCTAATGTCGTAGCCTACCAATCCACACCATAGAACTCCAAGGCCCATGCTGTGACCCTTCTCCACAACGTAGCCATGACAAAAATGGATGTATCACCAAAATCCTCTCTATGCACCCCCGCACACACACTACAACCAACCTATCCACACCTTAGTGGCACTATTTATGGTAAAAATGATCTACTCTACAGTTCAGACCCTATAAAAACATAGTTATTGCCTTAAACTTTCCCTGAAAATAAAGTAACAACTCTCAAACATTAAAAAATATAAAAAATGTAACCAGGATGTTTCAATTCTCCTCACTATAGGAGTTTTTTATCTCTGGGAAGTCATGTGGGAGAAATATGCTCTAGAATCATCATCTTGTGCATCCAGATGAAATTTAGTGAATAGTCCCATCAAGTTCCACTATTCCATGGATTCTAAAATTTCATGTGGTGGAACATTCCTAATAAGTGCATTAGTGGTGTAAATCCTCTCTTCCATAGGGTGTAAGAAATTTCAAAATTGAATGTATGAAGGTACTCTACCAACCACATCTATTTGAGATTCATGTACTTCTAAGAAAAGATATTGCTCATACTATTCTGATAAAAAATGATCATGGAAATCTCTCCAAAAGATTGTGTATGAAATACTTAAGCACATGCATATATGAAAAAATGATCAAACTCATTATAGTGGTACTTTTTATCTTGTGGATAATGTTGATGAGATTCATAGGCCACAAAAGAAGTTTGACATTTTATAAAAAGATATCGCTCACACCACGTGTCATGTTTTTATTAAATATGAATCCAAATTCCCTTGGTTGTGTTTAGTTAATAATATCTTTTCATATTGACTGTAGTATGTATTCTATTGGTCTTTTTGTATTTTTGGAATGGTTTTTTAGGGCATTGGTAGAGAATCTACAGAAACTGCTATTTTTTTTTGTAAATATGTTTTTAGTAGTGGTTTTAACTTCCATTAACCGTAACCAGAATAATTCATGGTTGTTAAAACCATCACTAAATGTCAGTATTTTTCTGTCAGCATTGGTTCTAATTGATTCTAAATGTAATCAGGATACTTAGAGGCGGTTTTAACCACTACTAAATGTCAGCATTTTTCTATTAGTGGTGGTTATAACTGACGCTAAGGTATTAAATTTTGTAGCGGTTTTAACCACTGATACAAATGCCCATCTTCCATGTGCAGTTCGCGGCCGTTATGATGTTTTTAGTGGCAGTTTGAACTGCCACTAAAAAAAGTGAGCCCCTGCCCTGGGAAAACTGCCACTAAAAAACATCATAACTGCCACGAACTGTGCAAACTACGACGGTTCCTATAAACCAATGCTAAATGGATTTAACTTCTAAAAATAGTGTCTCGACACACAATTTAGGAGTAGTTTTTGGAAACCACCGCAGAAGCATATATTGGCAGTTTAAACTGCCGCCATACCCAAAAATAACTGCCGCGAACAATCAATTTTCCTTTAGTGTTGGTACGCATACACTTATACATATATTGATGAAAAAGGTGATACACATATCATTATTTATTAAATGAATATTATAAACCATGCATTTCAATAATTAAATTGATAAATAAACAAATATAAGACGTTCATCATCTGCCTAAGGATCATGATCATTCGATAAACATTAAACTCATGTATATTAATTAAATTTGGGATTAATTCATATTGAGGGTATTTTTTAGGAATTAAATAAATTTTAATTTAATTTTAATTCATCAAAATTTTGTTGTACAGTCCCAAAATATTTAAGTAAACTTTAAATATTTTTATAATTTTTTTGGAATTTTTATCTATATTAATTCAGGATCCCATGTATTTTTAACCCCCAGTAAAGGGGTTTTAGATCATTGAAAAAGTCTTGGAAAGGTCACATGGGTTAGGTAGAGCTGGACTTGGCCTACTCGGGGTCAGGCTGACCTGGTAGGGATTCTAAGTCAGGGCATGTGTGCACCAACGAACCTGTCATGTGGGAAGGTTGTAGGGCACCCCTCATGGGGCACCACATAAAAAACAATTAATTAAATAAGTGGCTTAATCACTCTTCTTTCTTCCCTTAAGAGTGGGAATTTATTTGTCACATTTTGAGATGCCCCACATTCTTACCTTTCCCTTTTTTTTATTTTTTTTATTTTTTTTATTTTTTTAAAAACGTGGTGTGCCTATTTTTCATCTTAAAAAGGAGAAACCCCATATTTTTTCCGTTCAGTGGTTTCCACATAATTTTTCATCCCCCCATTTTTTATAAACTATTCAAAAATCATAACTAAGTCTTGAGAAAAACATTTATGTAGCATAGAACATATACCACCACCACACACCTATTGATGTCTGTGAGTGTGCGTGTTGAAATGTTTTTTTTAATAAAGTATGTATTGGTTCGGAATTCCTTGGTATTGATGCATGATTGTATGAATCCTATATAGGAAAGGATTCATCCATCACTTTCAATCTGATGTCATAAGTTATCGATTAAATAAACCCACACTGTTAATATATATATTGGACATTGGTTTCAAGCCCAAACAATTATTTTTTCAACCATCAAATTTCCATAACTAAGTCGTCCAATTTTTGACCAATGCATCATTTGTTGTAGTGAGATTTTGATGATTCCCACTTCATGAATAAATAAAAATTTAACTTTAAAATTGACTTAATTAAATACACACTTCCCTCTGATACCAATAATAGGAAACTTGATCTTTGACAGAAGCATGAAATATGGTATATTAAATTTTTTGGGGCTAGATTTGTTTCGAAACATAAAATACATTATAACTCATCCTATATTCATCAAAAAATCATGTTCAATTTTAATTAATCGTTAATAAGTGAGAACAAAAATAAAATAAAAAATTATACTTCATTCGATTCAGACCGAAAACACATTTCTCTTATCATCGGTGATCGTCGCTCGAAGAAACCAAACCTATAACCCTCCACATAATCCAAATATATTTTGAAAGATTGATCGATCATCAGAATATGAAATATGGGTGATATCATGGAGAATGGAATGATCTCCAACATTGTCTCAATCATTGGGGATCAAACTAATGATCCTTGAACTTGGATCAAGAAAACTTTGATCTTCTATTTGATTTATTACTCCAGTATACAATAGAGTGGGGAAATAGATATTATTCATGAAAACACTTACCCCTATCATTTTGTGTCTTAAAATATCATATATAATTATGTTTTAAATTCTATAAATTTCATTGAGGTCCTTATGGAAGTCAACCCATCAAAATTACCCAAACAATGACATAAATGACACTTATAACATTATACAAATGTCACAGATATTTTATTACATTCTTAAAACACATGATGTGTGTTATGTGATGAAATATAAGTCATTAACATGAATAATCTCTCCCAATACTATTAAATGAACCTTGAATATTAAATATTAAATATTCATTTGAAAAAAAATTCATTATGTTAATTGAATAACTTCTGAAAATAATAAGTAAATGAATTCTAGGATTATTATTCAACACTCAGTTAATATTAAATTTATTTATTTCCTTTGTGATCATATAAATAAGGACATTACCCAGGAACCACTGTTGGGCCCGCCATTTCCTATACTCCAATTCATCAGAATGGTACAACCTTTTGAATACGTGTTGTGTGTGACACTCAAGGCCCTTAAGTCGATAGAAGTTAATACCACTCATTGAATTAGTGTAGAGTCTTGTAACCCATAATAACCCTAAAGGAGTTATGGAATAATCATAGAAATTATAACCTCCCACAAACACATGCCATGTAATATTATCTCTTTATCTCATGATATCTCATAAAGTAGGATGCACACTTTGTGTCATCATCCTTTAATGATTTATTGTTCATTGAACTTACTAGAAAAACTTACCTTCAATAACCATAATAAATGTACTGCTGTCTTGGTCAAATGATCCTAATACATATCATCCTTTCAGAAATACAAAAACTATCTTTATCATTCAATCAAATTCAAACCATGAATAATACACCCAACACAAGATACCTCACCATGATACAAATTCCAGATTTTTTTCTTGAATAAAATTATGTAATCAAACAATACACATAGATAACAATATCAAGTCGAGAGACCAATACACGTGTTTGTGGATATGAACTACCAATGACTCCCAAAACATGTGGTGTTCGTTTTGGAAGGTTTTTCCTCATGATCTCTTCTTCTCGTGATCACCAAGTTTGAACATCATGAGTACAAGTGTCAATGCTTATGACCCCCAACACTTCATATCCAGGAATAATTTTTTCCATTCAGTATTATTTATCTAGACTCTAAGTCATTTTTTTAAGATTAATGGCATAGTATCTCATGGTTATCATTATAGCTGGGAACCGTTATAACATATTATTATGAAAAATAATATAAGGACATAATTATGTATATAGTGTAAAAAATATATCTAAAATATTATGGTATGTATACCTAATCCATAACTTATTTTATACATTATTTTGTAATAAAAAAGTATTGTTCATGTTGGGTATAGGGAACCCACTTGTAAAATAATTTGGAGACTAGGATGATGTGATGATCAGTGATATCAGTAACGCCTGTTTTGTATTTTTGTTCGTTTTTTTATTTGTATATGTTATCAGACCCATGGGATATCAGTTGGGATGTATGGTTGTTTGTATTTCATATTATACATTTAATATAAAATAAATATTATTATTGATTATTTATACTATAATCATGTGTTATGGATGTTGTATAGTTATTTTTGTTATTTTTTATGATTATGATACCAAGGTCATAGTCTACACAATGTTATCATTAGGACCTCCCCCCTAGTAAATACCCTATAGTGTATAGGGATACATGCTTGGGGTCACATTGAAGCTCTGTATTGGACACTGATGAGGGGTCTCAAGATGGGGAATCAAAAATTTGTATCAAAGTATCTTTTATTTTGTATTACTATTTTGGATATAGTAGATAGAGAATAAGGATGTGTTAGAGATTGTGATGTACCTTGGATTAGTGATACATGAATATGTTTCTAGTTGGAAATACAGGTTAATAGGGTTATTATAATGTTTTTTTGGTTTTCATTGTTATAGTGAATATGTTTATTCAAATATGGTGTGCGTATTTTAGATTATTAATTGTGGTTTTGATATTGTACTGTATTGGAAAGGGGCATGTGTACAAGCATCATATTTGGAAGTTATGATTCACATGAAATATACGTTCTTGTATGTGATTTATTTCACTAACAATGGGGGATTCAATTATTTAAAGTATTAACAAAAACTTATATAGTGTTTTCCCGTATTACATTTCGATGGAATTCTACTTAGCTGAACTATAATATATTTTTGATGGTTGGTCATGTGGATCCCATTATTGGATGTTTTTTGAAAATGGATATTTATTCCCTCCATGAAAGGGATTTATAGTGACACCCTACCCTGAGTCTTCATGTATTGGTTGGGTTGTGTGGCACATGAGAACTTCTATGTGGAAATGGCTAAAGCAAGTAGGGTTGGGTATCATGGTATCCTAATTAGCACATGATGACTCAACATGCACGATTATTTCTATTATTTATTTTTCTTATGCATACACATGGGTATAATGGATTATATTAGGGGAATTTACTGAGACCCTATTGAGATGTATTTATCATACCCTGTATAGGCACCCTCAGGTACACCTTATGGTTTCCCTTTAGGTCTGATCATAAGTTGTGAAATAGATTGGATTAGAGAAACTCATTTGGGATTTTGTGATTGGGGTGAGGTAAGGCTCAGGGGTAATAGTAGATCCTCTTCTGTATTTTGATTATTTTTTTATTTATATATGTTATTGGATGATGTTCATATGACTTCTAAATTGAACATTTATTTTAGAAAGGATATGGTTATTGATTATACTAACTCTGATTATTTGTTATGGGTTTTATTTAATTTTTTTTCTATTATTGATTATGATATCATTATAATAGTTTCCCCAATATATGTTCTATGCCCTCACCACTAGTCGATAGCCTATGGTTTATGGGGAGGAATACCTAAGATCTCATGGAAGCGTTGGTCAGTACACTGATGAGTGGTCTCAGGATGGGGAATCATTGTCACACACAAGCCTACCCGATGGGTAAAGTCACCAACTACAAAAACAACCCACAACACCACTTATATTATACCATCGTATGCCAACAATAACTGCCACAACTACAATATGAACTTCCCCATATATCCATGAAAATAGTCATAACAATGTTATTGACATCCCATTTTATCATTCAATTCATTAAATTGTAGTTTTACTATTTACAAGCCTTGTTACATTCATTGTGTAATTCATTTTCCCATATTTAATTTCAACCCATTGATTATAAAAAATTCCACTTCAATCCATCCATTATTTACTTTTATACCAACCAATAGAATTTATTAAACACACTCATCCTAATAATAATAATTGATTAGTAATCATTTAACAACCCACCATCTTCCAATTCCATACAACTACACATTAACAATTTTATTATTTCTAAACAAATTTCATGAAACTAAGAAACTAAAACACAACCTGTATCCTTTTCTTAAGAAAATATAAACCACCACACAAATACAGTATAATATCAATTAATTCATCTCTACCACCATAAAAAAACAACCATTTCATATCAAACTGATATCCATAACACTATTCCACCCCCTATACAACAATATCCATTTATAACCGTTCCTACCATGAAAAACTATTCCTAACAATCACCAACTAATAACACTCTACCAAAACAAGGGAAATACAACCAACAACACAAACCACAACAAATATAGTAGAGAATCACATAAATAAATAATTCTTTAATTATTCATTTCATATGAATTAATTATGGACAACATAGACAACATTACCAGGATTTTAGATTTCTATGAAACCAATCTATTTCCATCTTAATGTGATTAACCAATTATGAGAGGTGATTTATTCATTTTATCAACATCAAGAAAAGGATACATAACATTAAGGGTTAATCAAGAATAATTATCATATAACCAATAATAGAGAAACATTTAAAACACATGAAAATAACCCTTCCTTTAAATTTATTTATATCTAGGTCAATATATTTGATTAAGTTAATCCATATCATAAACTAAAATAATAAAAAAGAATGATAAATCCATAATTTCACATCAATGAAAAGTAGAAGTCTAAAATACTATACCTCGATTGAAACTTCATAGAACACCATAAAATGATGGAAGAAACCAATGATCAAACACCAAAAAAACTCAAAAGGATCCACCATACTACCTATCCATGTAAAATCATCATAAAAAACCAACCAAACTAAAGGAAACTCACTAATATATCCTATAATAGAAGAAGAATAAAATAGAAGGTGAAAAAAAGATAAGTCGAGATAAGTGGGTAGCTCTGATCAAGAGAGACCAAATAAGGCCTTTGGTTGACTACAGTTCATGGAAGTGAAAAAAAGTCGAAGCAACAGGAAAAGTCAAACATTATTTATAAATAAAATATGAATGACTTGAACCACAATATAGATACCTCTAAAATGTTGATTTTGGCCTCAATCAAAGGAAGATATGAATATATGGGTCTTCAAAATCGAATATACCCCTTAATTAGTTTTCATTTTTACCATTTAAAAAAATAACTAGCTCCATGACAAATTGGTCTTCAAAATGGTAGTAACGGACTTTGACCCCATCACTTACGAAGAATCCCCATGTCATAGAGGAACTTCCTTCACTGTTTCCAAACTCACCTCAACCCTGAATGAATAAAGAACCCATAAACATGGAATAAATTCAATATGACTCCTAAAACATGCATTGTCCATCCCTTGTTTACCATATTTATCCCACCATAAATCTATTGGTTATATGCTCACCAAAATTGTCATCACCATGTTATAGTAAGCTTATAATATATGATTAAATTCTGAAATATGACTTTCCCATAGTATTACTTTAGAAACCATAGAAGATTAACCCCCATCAAATTAAATTATGACCCCTATAAGACTAAACCAAACACATCACAATATAGACCATCTACCCATGATGAAACACCTTTACAACCTCCTAAACAGGCATTACACCTCTCCTTGTTTTATACAGGGACTTCAATAAAATATCTATAGGTACTATGTACTTCAAAATGACTCAACTTGAATAAAAAATGGTCTTTTAATCCATTATAACCCAAAAGATAAAAACTCCCCCAAAATGGGTGTTTTATACATTACATTCAATAAAAATAAAAATGGATAACACTTAATAATTTCAACCCTAAAAAATTCTCTACTGCAGCTTGAAAAATGGAATTTTTTGACCTTTGAGTGTAAAAAAACAATCCTTTACCTTCGAACCACCATCAAAATTCCCCGTGATACCTCAAAAACCTAGGAAAATAATGAGTAATGTTATGAGAAACTCAATATACTATAATACGGTTCCTCTTTTTAATGAATCTATATTTCTATTGGTTTCTCACTAATGACACATCAGGTTTGATTCCATATTTCTCAAAGTATTTTTCAACTTCAATGGAAGTTTATTCTATAACATTGTCCAATAATATCATTTTCATCATCATTATAGTTACATTTTTATCCCACCTTCGTTATCTTATGATAGACTCAATCATATTTTTTTTAATTTTTATATAAATTATGTATCCTATCCTATTATAATTATCTATAAATAAGATGAAATTCCCTTATCCTCTTATTGTTGTATGTTTCATGGGGCTACATACATTAGTATGATCCAAATCTATAACATGTAAAGATCTATTATTCTTTATCTTTTGTGTACCACCTTCCCTCCCATGAAATCATCACATGAATTTTCTCTATCTATGTTGAGATTAGAAATATCAATCTCATATTTAAGATTTGAAATATTTAATACACATTATTGGTTTATATACCCATGGTTTTTATGCCATAATTTTTTTTCTTTTTCCACCATGAAAAAAATAGTTCAAATTGAATTCAACTTGAAAAATAATAATAATTTTTTATTCATCCTTACATCAATATATCATCTATATTTCCTTTGATTAAGCACCACTTTCGATTGAATGTAACATTGAGTTCAAATTTTAAAAGATATCTTGTAGTCAATAGATTATAAAAATGTAGTATTTTTTTATTCCTCTATGAATATACATGTTTTATTATTGTCTTTAATATTTAAATCTCCTTTGTTTCCAATTGAATTGTTCCATCTGCATGTTTTTCATGTTTTTCATCAAACATGAATTACTCGTCATATGGGAGGAATGCCCATTGTAAAGAATCAATGTGTTTTTTTTTTACATTTTCTTTTTCTATGAAATTTTGGTTTGGATATCCTTCAACTTATTCTTTACCTTTTAATAAGTCTTTGTTGAGTTGAGACCTAAGTTTATTTATCCTCATTCATTTCAGTAATTTTAGTGATTTAATCCTCCTCCACTTCAAATGAGAAACTATAATCTATAATGGGATAGTGTTCATTTATTTTATTCTCATTATCCTTAGGCATATATTGATTTTTTTCCCATTCTCCTAAAACAAGAATAATATGTCTTCTGAAAAAATTTAGAGCAGTGAAAATAATATCTATGAAAACAATTTCTTTTTTTACATTGGATATGTTTTCATCCTCCTTTTTTGGATTCCATGTGGCTCACTTTATAGATAACTATTTAACGCATCCTAATATGGCATGATGTTATCCAAATAACCACATAATTGAAACTCATTGGTGAAAATATCTTCCCTATTTTACTCAAATCCATCATAGTATCTGAATATATTTTGGGTTTTTTGATAATCATCAATGATTGGATTTTAGAATTTCCTCAAAAAAACATTATTTACTTTTTCCATTATTTTTTCCTTTAGTATCTTGTATGATACTACCTTATATTCATATCCAATATTTATTGTTTAATTAAACATTTTATCATTCAATAAACTCTCATAATTTATTATTCCTCCTTTAATTATTTTTTGACATCTCCATTCAAGAACTTCCCAAACTATAACTTCTTTTTTCCACCACTAGATTTCAATTCAATTTTCAACTTCATATTCAATTTTAAAAAGTATCCTTTAATAAAATTTATCTTTTATCATCATTATTTAATACAATAATTAAGGAAATTTATCACCTTAGATCATTCCTCAATCTTTATCTTGAATTCAAATATTTATCCAAAATTTTCTTCTACAATAGTATGATCTTAAATAATATTCTCTAACTGAATGTTTTTTATTTTTATTTGGTTAATATACTCAAAAGATTATTTCAATGGTCTCCTAGTCTTACTATTATCCTTAGTTTGAATATCCACCTCCTCTAATTAACTTTTGAGATCAACTTTGAGTTCAAAAACACCACTCAAATTATCTTCATCCAAAGTCTTCAAATTTGTATTTTTTTTATTTTCACTATCATAACTTATTCCAAAAATTGATTTTAATTCAATTTCATCTTACTTAAGATAAAAATATTCATTTTCTTTATATTTAATCACCTGACTCTTCTAGTGAAAATTCTATCAAGATAGATATCCATATTTACATTTTCTACAGGGGAAAATTCTTTTAATCGGTTTGGGGGAAGTTAAACTCATCGTCATCACTATCATACCCTTTTGGAAACCGAACTTCTATGTGACCAAAATTACCTAACATGGAACAATTTCATGGTAGTTTACCCTAAAATATACCTTTTCCACATTTAAACATACTTTCCACAATTGAGATAAATTCCTCACTTACATTCTATTCCCCTTCCTCATGGTTGAGATAAATATTTTTAATTAAATTGAAATTCATCTCTATGGATCAACGAATTGTTAATAATTTTGGTTTGACACACATTTCATGTGCTTATATGATAATTTTAAAATTATTAAGGGAAATATTTGTAAAATTTATTTCCTCAAGTGTTGATACCTTAGGATTTTAAAAATATTATAGATGTCTTATTTACAATATCTACATCAATTATTTAATCACCAAGTCCATGAATGGATCCTAAAATCTCAATGATTTGGTTAAAGAAACCATGGATGTTTTCATTAGGATATATCTTTATATCTTTAAACTTTTTGTGAAATGCATGAGTCTTTGTCTCCATGACTTTTTTATCTTCCTAATGAATATTGGAAAACATATCACATATTGTTTTTTAATGTGGTACTCATAAACGTCATGTATATCTAATCAAATAGTTACAAGGAAAATTAATTTTATTCCTTTGAATAATTTTCAAGAAGCTTATTTTAAATTTGATTCAATAAAATCATCATGGTATGAGTAACATGATTTTCATGTATTGCAGCAACAAATATGTTCAGACCAAGAGATTGAAGATAGGATCTCATACAGTTCTTCCATATCAAATATTTGTGATCATGGAAGAGTGGAACTCCCTTTATATTAACATTGTTCTAAATTTTAGTGATTTACTTGTGATATATTTTCCTGATTAAAACCCAACTCTGATACAAATTCTTGAAACCATACTATCCCAAATAAACTTTAGGGCGGTTGAATTATTGTGATGAAATTTATTCATAAAAAAATATTGTTCTCGTATTTGTTTGAACACTCATACCCATCAATTCAAACCAAAAAAATAAACAATATCCAAATATGAAAATAATGTGCAAGGACATAAGGATTTTTTCTTGGTTCACCTATAAGGGCTATGCCTAAGAAGCATACACCGAAAATGTGTCGATGTTCAATGAAATCACTAACTCACTATTGCATGATTACAAATTTTAAGAAAAAAACATTTCCATATCTAATGTTCACTACCTTTAGCTATCTTTATTGTAAATATTTTAAGACAATTATATAAATATTACAACTCCCAATTCATTTACAATGAATTATCCAATAAGGAAGTATTATAACATTTCAGTATAGGTGTTTCTATTTAGATCTTTCTTTATGAATAGATTCAGATCTTCAATATCATGCAAGTTATTCATCCATAATACAGAAAATGATTATGAATTCCATATTGACGAATTTTATCCTTTATATTGTGTTTTATCTCAAATATATATCATAATATAAATATTTAAAATAAACCTATTTAATTTAATCACAAAAAAATCTTGAAAATGTTATTTGACCCGTGTCCTCCTAATTGGTATTCAAATTCATCTGTAATGGTTGAATTTAATCTCCCACTGATTAATAAAATCTTGTCATTTTTTAAAAATATTAAAAATTATAGAATAAATACATATAAAATAAATCACATCATAACCTATTTTTTGGTGTACTGTATTTCGACTACCATATCTCTTTGAAAATTATGGTCTGATATTTATTTCATATCCCTAAAATCATGACCTTAAAAATCTAATAAATTCACCTACTAAGAGTGTTAAGAAATAATGAAAATAATTACAGTGAAATCAATGAATCCTTGTTAAACTGGGTCCTTTATTTATATCCTAACACTGTTATAATGACCCATATCCTAGAAAACACTTTTTAAAACATTCTTCTCCACACATCACTACGTTTCATTGTAGTATGAATTATAAAAATCCAAATCATGATCTTCAATTTTTGTATGATCCTTAAAATTTAACTAATATCTTTAACAATTACCTCATTAAAACATGACATTACAGTATAATTCTTAATTCATATCCCATAGTTTTGTAACAATTCACCAAACTTCAATCTCACATTGCATAAATCACAACATCATCAAATTAATTAAAATATGATTTTTCCTTCTCTATTAAATCAACTCCAAAGATCCTCAAAACTTCTCAAAATTTATTCATGAATTTACCATATAATAATACCTATAAAAATACTTATTAACATTAAACAAAACCACATTTTAATATAATTTCATCATTATTCTACTTTATTAACCATGGTTCCAACATTTTTTTAACCTTTTTTTCCTCAAATTTGTTTCCACCCATGTATTTAATTTGTGAATAATTGGAGTTTCCTGTTATTCGTGAAACTTAAATACTTATTATAATTGATTTATTGAATTAATAACCATTTTAATATGGGTAATTTAATCTTATTATATATTTTTCCCACCCACCTCGCATTAATGATACCTGGAACCCGTGCTTCATTTTTTTCTATATATCTATCCCTCTCCCTCTATCAATCATTCTAGTGTTATCTTCTTCTTGGGTTTCCTTTAATTTTGGATTTTACCAATTATTTCTAGCTCATAATACCCAAATTATGTTTATTCCCATGCGATGATTTAGAAATCAATACAAAAAAATTGATATATAATCATGTTAGATAAATAATTTTATTTTTCTAGTCAAGAGTACGAATCTGTAATATTTTTTTTCAAAATATTTTATACTCAATCCGAGGATTTTTATATATTCCCAATTTTTTGAGTTATTTCTATCTAACTAGTAATATATTTTGTATTTATTTTATTTTAAAAGACATCCTTATTCCCAGATGCAGCAGATGAACTTTAAAAAACACATTACCATAAGATATGTAATGATAGGTTAGAACAATAAAATAAAACATGAAGAACATACCTTATACCATTATATATTAAATTAAATAATTTTTTCATAAAGATTCATTGACTGTATCTAATGTAATTCTATATCCATTGGTATCGATAGATCATTTTAATCTCTATATTCGTTTGGAAGGATTCCCTTTCTTCCATGGTTTATGTAAAATCCCTTGGAGAGATACAGACATGGAGAGAGGTGGATGACTTAGCATGTTGTTATGAATAATTGAAATGCCCTGAGTATTTTTAAGTATGTATTTATTATATTTTTAGACTTTAAATGTGTATATCCATGTATTTTAACTATGGAGGTGGTTTAACAAATGAAAAGACAATAATATGAGGGATATGAAGGATTATTGGAGCAATGTGATTTAGTATAATCCCACCAAGATTCCAGTGGGTTCCCATAAAAAATATAGTAGGTGTTACAAGAGGGGAAGTAAGACTCAAGCTTCCAACAAACCCTTGTATGAATCCATTAGGATCCTAGAGAATCACTAAGAGTCTAGTGAGAGTTCATCAATGTTCTAGTGGAATTCCACTAGGGTTTTGGTGATTTTTGACTTTTTTTTTATTTCAGTTGAATGTGGACAAATTATAATACCAGATTTGGAGAGCTAACATCTAACAAATATAGGTAAGTATACCCTAATATTTATTTCTTTTTTATATATTATGTTTGTATGATAATACGCTATATTTCATGATTTTTAAATAACTTAACATTGTGATTTGATCATAAAATATTAATATTTTCAATTAAATATTCATTCATTAAAGTACCATGCAGTTTGAAACCATTGATCGAATTCTCTTATTTTGATGAAGGATTTGATTTTTGTTTTTAAATTTATATAATCAAATCTAATTCATTTGAAAATTATTTTTGTATCCTTGATTTAATTTTGTACATTTAATTCATCTAGACAAGTGGTTATATTTTTTATTTGGAGGTTCATTTAGATCATAAAAGAAGACCCAATGGTTTTTTCATGCATCATAAACTAGCAATGAATTTTTGGTTATTTTAAAAAATACATAGTCCTATATTCCTTAAAACATTATTAGTAAAACATAATCAATTATTCCTAAATTAGGAAAAATTATCAGGGTTAAATTATTTAATTAAGTATCCCAACCAAAACATTAGTTGAAGGTCCAAGAATCTGTCAAAAGTTTGAATAACTGTCAGTGAAGGGCCCATATCTCCAACAATACAAATACAATTTTTTAATTTTGAATGGATAAACTACACATCATGAAGTATTTTTTGTTAAATATGTTTGATCACTATTCTCCCATTTTTTAGGCCATAAATTCTTTTGAATCCAAGACATTAGTGAGTTAACAACCTATAAATCCAAAACAAACCATTTTTAGTACGTTATAAATAACTATGGATATATGTGTCTAGTTGACTAGAAATTTCATGAGTAAATATTTAGTAGTTGGAGAAATAGATTTTTTATATGGAACTATTTCAAGATAGTGTGGTTTTATTGGTTAAAAATGCATTAAAAGTGAAAAGATATATTTGGTTAGTGAACTAGTGACCCCTCTTTCTTATAATTATGTGCCTCCACATTCATTCAAAGGGTTGGAACTTCATTGGAAAAGGATGATCACTTAGAATTAACACATATTGAATAAGTTTTGGAAGGGATTTCCAATACTCTATTTATTTTATTCGTACAACTTCATTCAATTATTGTTTTGATAATTACAGATATATCTTCAATTTATTTATGTTGTGATTAATTACAGACATATCATTTTATTCCCTCTAACACGAGTAAAGAAATGTATTTTAATATTTCACTACTGGTGTATGAAATAATTATTTTAGATATTTTTTATTTAATCATTCATCACATTATTTATGTTTCTTTTGAACTGGTTTTGGAGAAAAATCCGTTTTAATATGAGTTAAGGAATGACTCACAAGTTACTGTATATGATATTGTTTACAAAATTTTCTATGTGTTGAATGACACATACATCGAACAAGATTCCCTCATAAAAATTCAAAAAGATTCTAAGTGTTGAATTGAGCATATGTAAGACAAGTTTTAATTTCACTAAGTCAAAAAAATATGAGTGTCTAATGACACATACGTAGAGTGCATGACACTCACACAATGACTTGTATGTGGTTCAAATAGCGCATATTCAGTCTATAAGACTCGTATGAAGAATAAAATTTTTATAAGTTAGAAATGAATCATATTTAAAATGAAAATGACTCATATATTTACATGTAAAAAAATGATACAAAAAAGTATAAAATTTGTTTTTCAAAATCCAAAAAATGATTGTTTTGATAAATTTTTGATATATTGATTTACTAATTATTTATGTTGACTGTTTTCATTAATTTAATTTTTCATAATTAATTATTAATTTTCTTATGATATGAAAATTAATTTATGACCATTTATAATATAATTAAATTAATTTCAGGTTGGATAAATCATTTTTCATTTTCATGTTGTTGTCATTGAAATTTTAAAGACTCAAATTTTAATTATCTAAAACATGAAGATTCTATCTCGTATGTTTTTATGGGATTATTCTAAGAGATTTAATATTGGTTATTATTCAATATTTACTGTTGTATTAAAAGTTACATCAAATTTTATTTTTATTGGTATTAAGTTTTATTAATTATTGAATCTTTTTTTAACTCTGAAGTAGTTCATTGTCTTTTAGGGATAGAAATGTGTGGATACATAGTAAAAGAGAAAAATAAAATGGTTATCCATGAAATTATCATTTTTGTATATTATGGACGAAATAATTATATTCAAAGAGTTTTAAAGAACTAGTTCAACATAGAGGAAAAAAGGATCATGAATTTCATTGTACTATGTGATAATATTTTTGATCATTTCTACAACACACTCATCTGATCTTTATCACTCAGGCCTTTGTTGCTAAAGTTATCATGTTTCCTCAACACTCCAAGCTTTCATTGTTCTTCTAGTTATTGTGGTTCTTATTTTTTTCTATCTTTTCTGTGTACATACTTTGTGGTTTATACTTTTTCCACTAAAAAAGGACCTTAGTGTCAGTCTTAAACTTCTCTACTAAATGATATGTCATGAGTTGTACCACTAGGTTGATAAAGGTAGTTTCTTGGTTTTTCATTGGTTTGTTAAAAGGAAAGGGATTTTTTTATGCCTTGATTTAGATAGAGGAAACATAGTTTCTTCCCCAACATCACAAATTCGTTTCTTGGGTTGTGCCTCTAGGTGGGAAAAACGAAATATTTTTTTTATTCCTCTTGGTGTGAAAACTTAATTGTAGAATGGTTCGACTCCTTTCAAAAGTATGATCACTTTTTTAGTGGGTCTCAAACTCGCTAATTGAGAGTGTGAAGAGTATAGATGAGTTCACTTTGATCAAAACTACTATAAAATATCTATTTTCATATTTTTTATTTTCATCTACATAATTATATTAATAATGATAAAACATTAAAATTTATAAAAGGGTCAATTCACCTCCCTCTTAACAATTCGACCATTCTTCCTATTGGGAAAAACAATTGATCTCAGAGAGAGTCCTTGAAAGGATAGTTAATTATATTATTTATATATTATTTGTTTCTAACTAAATCATATACTTAACCTCCTTAGGAAAATATTTAATTAAGTTGATAGGGAGTAGTTAAAATGATTGTGTTGTTCTGCAAAGACCACAGTTTTTCAATGGTATTCATTATGACTATTATCAAGTTTTAATGGAATCATATCCAAAACAAATATTTCCATAGCTGTTGTTGATGATTTGAAATATGTTCTTACTTATAAAATCATAAAAATAATTTATTGTTCCATTAATAAAAATGTTTTTATCCATATTTCATCATGTAAAACTACACATGACTTGTGGAAAATATTGCAAACAACTCACAATGGTTCTGATAAATTAATTCAAAATAATAATGGTATGTTAAGTGAGGAATATCAAGATTTTAAAGTGGTTAAAAATGAAACTATAAATAAGATATTTCATATATTCACAAGTGTTTTTAATGGCATGAATACTTCAGGTGACACATTATATAACATTGTTTTAGATTCAATTTGTTAAGAGATCAATCAAAACAATTTCATGCTAAGAAAATAGTATTATATGAAATTTAGAATTATAAGAAATATAATCTTGATGATCTTATTGATTATTTATGAAAATATGTGTTTAAATTGAAAAATATAAACAAACAAGAAATTATTAAAAGAAAAGGAGTATCATTAAAATAAAAAATTAATGTTACTTATAACTCATTAGATTCTGGGTTACATTATAATGATAGTGATGTGTTTTCTAAAGTTACTAATATATTAAAAAAAATGAAAATTATACACTCAAGAATAAATATAAAGGATTATCCTAAGGATGGCCACAGTAGTAGAAAAATATGTAATGTAATTCCTAATGAAGTACCAGAAGTAACCTATTATGAATGCAAGAGTAAAGGGTACATTCAACCCAAATTCCCAAATAAAATAGGAATAAAAATAAGAAAATAATGTAAAAAATATCACTTGAAACTAGATGTATCTACATTGAATACTCATATTATAATCATTAATTTGGTTCTGAAAAAGAATGAGAAAATTTGTGCATGATGGATTCTTCAAATCCAGTAAGTGAATCTGATTGTAAATCCCATCAATCTATTCCTAATGAAAATATAATGGATGAATTATATAATGTGGTTAAAATGTCACATAATTATATTTTTAAGATTGAAAAAATATGCAAGGAACATAGAATAAAGTATAATAAACTTTTCAAAGAGAATATGATAACTCTTAAAGACAATGAATATTTAAGAAATTAATCTTCTAGATCAAATGGTAATTTTTTATTGATTTGGAAAATATTCAAAAAATTAAAATACTTAAGGATTATATTTCTAAAAATTATGAGGTATAAGGCCCCCACCTTAAACCTTACTTAATCTTGAGTTATTACAAGATTACACATTGAGGATCTTTTCGGGTTTAGAGTTTAGGTAATTAGATCATAAAACTTGCATTACATTCCACATATAAACCAAGTGGTTACATAAAGATAGTATCCTTTATTCCCATCAATGGAAACATATTTAAGATAAAACATGGATTCTTTCTTGACACTTCCTTGACATTATCGTCATATCATGTACCTTTCCCTTGACCTGTGAAAATCATTTCCAAAAAAACATGGGATGAGCATAAAAATCTCAGTATGGGTTATAAAAACATGGAAAGGAAACATGGGTACATATATACACAAGAATAAAATCATAATTTACCCATAAAACATAATCACTTTTACATACCTCATCAAATCATGAGTAAATCATAGAAATCATAAGACATAAAGGTAACTTGAGGCATTCATAACATTCTTACCTAGGGAGTAACCCTCTTGGTTACGTTTGGAATACCCATCATAGTATATTCCCTAAATCTCTTTGGAGAAACATTAACATTTCACTCCTTCACGTTACCCAATGCATTGGAGAGCTATATCGGGCTCAACCACCCTTAGTTTATCACGGAACCACCCGTTTTCATAATAATGCCCAAGAACCCCAACATAATCATATCACATAAAACATGCATAAAGGAAACATAACATTCCCACCTTTCAATCACAAGATATCAATACAACACATTGATATAAAAACATTATGAAAACCATTTTCGATACCAAAATAAAAGAAAATTAAAACATGGTATTTATTTTTTCTTTTAAAAGAAGGTATGGCTTGTAGAGGAAGCCGAAACTCAAATAATGGTCACGGCGGCGGATAAGTCGTTGTCGCCGCATACGTACGACAAGAAAAACATTCCCTTTTTTCGTTTAGTAAAACGCTTCGTATAAAAAAGATTCCTTTTTAATAAGTGTAAAAGTCAAAGGGGTTTATACACCATATAAAAGAAGGTTGTGTATAAAACAAAATATGCCTCAATGAATGGAGATTGAGACGAAGTCCCATACCTCGTATTCGACTTGACCCGACCGTTCTTTAATCTCCTGAATAATAAAATTGAGTAAATATCTACTTGCTTAAGAACCTTTTTCAAGTTCATTATTCCTTTTATACCATGTTATGAACATCATGTAATCATTTAAGTTAATAATGTTCATTTTGTCTGTATTTGGTTCTTAAGTCAAAAATAGACTTCTTACACTTACATGTTGTTAATTTGGTCAAAGGTTCGTTATATCCAGAATTATATTAATGATTTGGATAACATATATATCATATATATTCAGCATATACATGTATTTATAATATTACATCACATTCAGAGGTAAGAAATGAAATGCACCGTTCATGGAGACGGTAAGCCGTATGTACGCATGAACGCTACTTCCATTTCTATTTCATATTTTCTGGAATGAAATCATAATGATATAAGAGTATATTATAATTCCAGTATAATAACATATATAATATCATTAACTTTATCCTTTACACATCCCACATATGGTATTGACGAATCAAATCACTTTCAGGGGGCGGTAGTCCGCACTTCCTAAAATGAAGATATCGTGTTTACCCATAATGGAAACAATAGTGGTATGCCATAAATAAAAAATACAGAAGCTTAAGGAAAGAATAAAAATATTATATATCATATATAAAAATAGTGACATCATAATGGCCACCTTTGAAGGTGTTAGATGAGTATTGAACAATCATCATTTCGGGAGGCAGAATTTCGCCATCCACGGAAACCGTATGTTCTTTAACCATTTGATGTAGTTGTGTGAGAGTGTAGCTCGAATAAATCTTATAACAACATCCTAGTATATTGAATATACTGGTGTTGTTACAAAAGAAGTAAATAAAAAGAGTTTAGGGGGTTGGAGAAGCAAAATAAAACAAATGAACATGAGAGAAAGAATTACCTTTAAAAGTGTAACTCCTTTTGATTTGAGACTAAAGGCTTCCTTTGAAAGGATTATGCCCAAAGGGAATCCTCTAGGATGAGGAGAGGGATGTGGAGAGAGTAAATGGGCAGGGGATGGCCGAGCCAAAGGCTTGAGGAGTGTGTGAAATGAGGTAGAGGTGGGGGCCTTTTATAAGAGGAGAGGAGGGGCACTTTTGGAAAGCATGAAACGATTATTTTATTTTCAAAAGTGTTTCTAATTTCTAATGTCCCACATTGATATATTTTTAAGATAAGATGATAAGGCTTATAAATATTCCCATCTAATAGTTTTTGGACAAGTGTAGGTCTTAGATATTACATTATCTTTCTATTTTATTTAAATCGTTAAATAATGAGGTCATCGCTGCATCATCATAATGTCATAAATAATTTAATTTAATTAATGTCTAAAAATTATATAAAAATAATATGATGTAGGAAATCTTTTTATATTTCTAATGAATATTTATAGACAAAAATATGATTAGTATTACCCCTTCTAAAAATTGTTTTAGTAAAACAATTTATGTTAGTGTCATTTTCATCTTTATTTAAAAAAAAGCATTAAAGTCATTATCTCACACAAGTGGCTCCATGGGGTCCCCTAAATCGACCCATGGGTTGTCTTGGTCGGCCATGACTCACCCAATAGGTGTAGGACAAGTGTCATGGTGTTTTTAAATTTTTATAATATCATTTTTACCTTAAATTACACTAATTACCTCTAATCGCGATTAATGAAAAAAAAGTTACTATTCACCAAAAAATTATTTTCGTCCCATTGAACCACATTTTACATACTAATGACAACCATGTATGTCGGATTTTTGAAATTCAGAACACAAAAGTGGCAAAGTTTCATTTAAACGAAAAATCAGTTTCTTTAACTACCATTTAGTGGTTTCACTATTCATCAAAAATTGAAGTTTTTCAGAAAATTACCAAAAATTCACCCTAAGCTATATTTGATATTCCGAATTCAAAAATGAAGTCTATTTTACAAAATTCAAAACATATAAGTCACATTAATTAATTTAATAATTAATTCCCGCTGTTATGACAAATAGCGTGTTTTTGTGAAACAATAAGTATCAAAAGATTGACACAAGTTTAAGTCCAATTTCAAATTGAAATTGATTCCAATGACCACCATTGGATTAAATGGTAAAAATATATTCTAATTTCACTTCAAAACCAATTAAAAAGATAATCTAATCATATAAATAAATTAGATTAAAAAGCAGTTTTGATGTAAAATGCAGTTGTTTCCACTATTCATTAAAAAATGAACATTGTCAGAAAAATACCAAAAATTCACACAAAGTAAATTTTGATGTCCCAATCATAAAGAATAAGTTTATTTTGACAAACATAGTTTATAAAATTGTCAAAAGATAGATTCAAAAATGTTTTGCCATCAAAGGCAGTAAAACAATCTTTTAAAAATATTAGTGTATTCCATGCTTAAGATTGGATTTATTTTCATTTTAAGCCTCTAAAACACTATCTAATTCATTAATAGACATAGATAAAATATCTATTATTCATTACTTACTTGGGATGTTACATCCTTACCCCCTTTAGAAAATTGCGTCCCCGCAATTTATTTACTTATCGAATAAATGGGGGTACTTATCCCTCATTGCATTTTCAGATTCCCATGTTGCCTCTTCAATCATGTGGTTTTTCCACAAAACCTTTACCTGGTGAATCACCTTATTCCGTAACACTTGCTTCCTGTGGTCAAGAATCTGGACCAGTTGTTCCTCATAAGATATGTTCTCTTCCAGCTGAACTACCTCTGGACTCAAAACATGAGATAGATCTGGCATGTACTTCCTTAACATTGAAACATGAAAAACATTGTGTACCTGAGATAAACTCGGAGGTAAAGCCACTCGGTAAGCAACTGATCCAACTCTCTCCAGAATTTCATATGGTCCAATGAACCTTGGACTCAGCTTTCCTTTCTTACCAAATCGCATCACACTTTTCCATGGTGATACTTTGAGAAAAAAATGATCACCTACCTCAAAAGATAGATCCTTCCTCCTGTTGTCTGCATAACTCTTCTGCCTACTCGTAGCATATCCTCCAAGGTCTGAATTGTTCGTTCTGACTGCCCATCTGATTGAGGATGAAAAGCTGTACTAAAATTTAATTTAGTACCCATAGACTTCTAAAGGCCTTTCCAAAAGTTATAAGTAAACCTGGGATCACGATCCGATACAATGGAGAGAGGAACTCCATGTAACCTAACTATCTCTTTAAGATAAAAACGGGAAAGTTGATCAAGAGAGAAAGTATCTCGTATAGCAAGTAAATGAGCAGATTTGGTCAAGCGATCAACAATAACCGAGATTGCATTATTACCTCGAGATGTCTTCGGTAATCCCACAACAAAGTCCATGGATATATTCTCCCATTTCCACTCTGGCACTGGTAAAGGCTGAAGCATCCCTTTCAGTAACTGCCACTCTGCTTTAACCTGTTGACATGTCAAACACTTCACAGTAAAATCAGCAATATCCCTTTTCATTCCATCCCACCAGTAATACTCCCGCAGATCTCAATACATCTTAGTACTGCCCGGATGAACTGAAAACGAAGAACTATGAGCTTCACATAACAAATCTCTCTTCAACTGTGGATCAGAAGGCACACACAATCTCTTCCCAAATCTCAAAACACAATCATTATCAATATTGAATTCAGGCAACTTACCTTTCTGAACCAGCTCTACCTTTTTCTGCAACTCACTATCTTGCTTCTGTGCTTGCTTGATTCTGCCTGATAGAGAAGATCTCACTGATACCTGAAACAAAACAGAAGGACTTCCTGCACCAACAACTTCTATGCCAAAGTTCATCAAATCCTTAACCAAAGGATCACGTTCCAAACACAACATTGCTAATAAATCATTACTTTTTCGACTCAAAGCATCAGCCACTTTATTTGCTTTTCCCAGATGGTAATGAATTGTACAATCATAATCCTTGATTAATTCCAGCCATCTCCTCTGTCTCACGTTTAACTCTTTCTGAGTGAATATATACTTTAAACTTTTGTGATCGGTATATATTTCACACTTTTCTCCATACAAATGATGCCTCCAAATTTTTAAAGCGAAAACAACAACAGCTAATTCCAAATCATGTGTAGGGTAATTTACCTCATGAGTTTTCAACTGTCGTGAAGCATAAGCAATTACCTGATCATTCTGCATTAGGAAGCAACCAAGTCCTTTCAATGAAGAATCACTGTATATAACAAACTCACCATTCCTGGAAGGTAGTTCCAAAACTGGAGCATTCACCAATCTTCTTTTCAATTCCTGAAAAAAATCATCACATTCTTTTGTCCAGATAAACTTAACACCCTTCTGAGTTAGCTTAGTCATTGGACTAGATAATCGTGAAAAATTTCTAACAAACCTTCGGTAATAGCCTGCCAAACCAAGGAAGCTACGAATCTCGGTTAAATTTGTGGGTCTTGGCCATTCTTCCACAACTTTTATTTTTGCAGGATCAACAGTTATTCCATCTTTAGAAACAATATGACCAAGGAAAGAAATTTGTTACAACTAAAACTCACACTTGCTGAATTTACCATACAATTTCTTTTCTTTTAAGGTTTTCAAGATAACCCTTAAATGTCTTTCATGCTCCTCTTTACTTTTAGAAAACACCAAAATATCATCAATGAAAACCACCACAAACTTATCCAAGAACTCATGGAAAATTCTATTCATTAGCTCCATGAATACAGCAGGTGCATTGGTTAGCCCAAAAGGCATTACTACAAATTCATAATGTCCATATCTCGTACGGAACATGGTCTTAGGAATATCTGCCTCCTTTACCTTCAGTTGATGGTACCCCGATCTCAAGTCAATCTTTGAAAAAAACTGAGCTCCCTGGAGCTGATCAAACAAATCATCGATATGAGGCAAAGGATATTTGTTCTTAACAGTGATATTATTCAAGGATCTATAATCAATGCAAAGTATCATAGAACCATATTTCTTTTTAACAAATAAAACAGGAGCACCCCATGGTGATGTGATAGGTTGAATGAAACCTTTATCTAATAAATATTGCAATTGCTCCTTCAACTCTAAAAGTTCAATTTGAGCCATTCGATAAGGAGGTTTTGAAATTGGCTTAGCATCAAGAACTAAGTCAACAGTAAACTCAACTTCTCGATCTGGTATTATTCCAGGAAAATCATCAGGAAAAACATCAGGATACTCATTTACCACTGGCACATCATTAATCTGAACAGTTCCTTTATTTTCAACGATGTGTGAAAGGTAACATTCATTTCCATCTTTTACAAGTTTCTCAGCCTCTTGATAAGTTATCAACAGTAAGGGTTCATTCTTGTACACAAACTGGAAGTCTTTCTGAAAAGAAACTTCTTTAGCTCTACAGTCAATCTTAGCATGGTAAATAGAGATCACCATACCCAGGATAACATCAAACTCTACTAGAGGTAGAACAATAAGGTTTGCAAGTAGGTTCCTTCCACAGATAAGGATATGAATATTCTTATAAATTCTTTTTGCCTCAATATTTCCCCCAGGTGTTTTTACCACAAGTTCAGGAGTCATTTCTTGAGATGGTATTCCCATTTTACTAGAAAAGGTTTCAGAGATGAAAGAATGTGTAGACCCCGAATCAAACAACACACTGGCATAATCTGAAAAAACAAACAAAGTACCTGATACAACTTCATTTGATGGACCGACGTCTGCCGAAGTAGTTACAAAGGATTTCACCACCCCTTTCTGCTTGTAGTCTAACCGTTTCCCATCACTCAAGCACTTTGTCAGAAACTCATTTGCATAGTGACCCATCTCATTGCACTTATAACATTTCACTAACTGTAAATCAAATTTGGTCTTACCTTCACCTTGATCCTTTTCAGTGCAATCACGAGCCTTATGTCCCATCTTACCACATCGGTAGCACTTTCCAGAATTTAGAAGAAATTCCCCAGCATGCATTTTGCCACATTTATCACAAACTGGAAACTTAGTTTTCTTACCATCAGACTTTTTTTAAGAATTCTTACCTTTCTCCTGCCACCTCGGTCTCTTCTTCTGCTGGTTGTTATAGAACACTTGGTCATCGGCAAACTCGACTTCCACCTTCTCAACACATCGAACAAGCTTTTCATAACTTTTAAACTCACGAGAAGCTAATTCCCTTTGATATTTTGGCTTTAATCCTGAGTAAAAATGATTGATTTTACTATCAAGGTCTCGGATAATATTTGGAGCATACCATGCCAATCGAGTGAACCTTTCTTCATAGGTAGCCAATGAGTCTTCCTATTGCCTCAATTCCAAGAATTGCTTTTCCATCCTAAGTTTAACAGCCTTAGGAAAATAATTCTAAAGAAACATACCTTTGAATTCATCCTAGTCGAGAGCATCAATCTCATTAGCGTCCCTGGTATTTTTAACCATCGACCACCACTGATCTGCCTCACCCTCCAAACGGTAAATAGCAAGACTAACCTTTTGATTGTCTGAACACCCCATGACATCAAAAATATTCTCCAGTGCTTTAATCCACCCTTCAGCTAACACAGGGTCAGATGATCCTCTGAATGATGGGGGATGTTGCCTCATGAAATGTTACACCACTGACATGTTCCTCTACGGTTGATCTAGCTGATCTCGTGCATGGATACCACCACCATTTATAGCCTGAGTCAACTGTGCCATCACTGCAACAAACTGTTTAGTTCCAATTCTGACAATCTCGGGATACTGATTTGTAAGGTTATTTCCTTCTGTATGCCTTCCTAGCACTGCTTCCCTGTTTTCTCTGCAGAAAACCATTCTGAACAAACATGTCTTAGATGAAGCAACATGGTAATCTTCAAATGCTATATCATTTCAAAAAAATACTTTTGGATAATCATCTAATAAAATTCTAACTCCTAAAGTTATCTAAACAGACCTTTGATACCAACTATAAGGCCCCCGCCTTAAACCTTACTTAATCTTGAGTTATTACAAGATTACACATTGAGGATCTTTTCGGGTTTAGAGTTTTAGGGAATTAGATCATAAAAATTGCATTACATCCCACATATAAACAAAGTGGTTACATAAAGATAGTATCCTTCATTCCCATAAATGGAAACATATTTAAGATAAAACATGGATTCTTTCTTGACACTTCCTTGACACTATCATCATATCATGTACCTTTCCCTTGACATGTGAAAATCATTTCCAAAAAAACATGGGATGAGCATAAAAAGCTCAGTATGGGTTATAAAAACATGGAAAGGAAACATGGGTACATATATACACAAGAATGAAATCATAATTTACCCATAAAACATAAGCACTTTAACATACCTCATCAAATCATGAGTAAATCATAGAAATCATAAGACATAAAGGTAACTTGAGGCATTCATAACATTCTTACGTAGGGAGTAACCCTTTTGGTTACGTTTGGAATACCCATCACAGTATATTCCCTAAATCTCTTCGGAGAAACCTTTACATTTCACTCCTTCGCGTTACCCAATGCATTGGAGAGCTATATCGGGCTCACCCGCCCTTAGTTTATCACGGAACCACCCGTTTTCATAATAATGTCCAAGAACCTCAACATAATCTTATCACATAAAACATGCATAAAGGAAACATAACATTCCCACCTTTAAATCACAAGATATCAATACAACACATTGATATAAAAACATTATGAAAACCATTTTCGATACCAAAATAAAATAAAAGTAAAACATGGTATTTATTTTTTTCTTTTAAAAGAAGTTATGGATTGTAGAGGAAGCCGAAACTCAAATAATGGTCACGGCGGCGGATAAGTCATTGTCGCCGCATACGTACGAAAAGAAAAACATTCCCTTTTGTAATTTAGTAAAACGCTTCGTATAAAAAAGATTCCTTTTGAATAAGAGTAAAAGTCAAAGGGGTTTATACACCGTATAAAAGAAGGTTTTGTATAAAACAAAAATATGCCTCAATGAAAGGAGATTGAGACGAAGTCCCATACCTCATATCCGACTTGACCCGACCGTTATTTAATCTCCTGAATAATAAAATTGAGTTAATCTATACTTTCTTAAGAACCTTTTTCAAGTTCATTATTCCTTTTATACCATGTTATGAACATCATGTAATCATTTAAGTTAATAATGTTCATTTTGTCGGTATTTGGTTCTTAAGTCAAAAATAGACTTCTTACACTTACATGTTGTTAATTTGGTCAAAGGTTCGTTATATCCAGAATGATATTAATGATTTGGATAACATATATATCATATATATTCATCATATACATGTATTTATAATATTACATCACATTCAGAGGTAAGAAATGAAATGCACCGTTCATGGAGACGGTAAGCCGTACGCACGCACGAACGCCACTTCCATTTCTATTTCGTATTTTCTGGAATGGAATCATAATGATATAAGAGTATATTATAATTCCAGTATAATAACATATATAATATCATTAACTTTATCCTTTACACATCCCACATATGGTATTGACGAATCAAATCACTTTCAGGGGGCGGTAGTCTGCACTTCCTAAAATGAAGATATCGTGTTTACCCATAATGGAAACAATAGTGGTATGCCATAAATGAAAAATACAGAAGCTTAAGAAAAGAATAAACATATTTTATATCATATATAAAAATAGTTACATCATAATGGCCACCTTTGAAGGTGTTAGATGAGTATTGAACAATCATCATTTCAGGAGGCAGAATTTCGCCATCCACAGAAACCGTATGTTCTTTAACCATTTGATGTAGTTGTGTGAGAGTGTAGCTAGAATAAATCTTATAACAACATCCTAGTATATTGAAGATACTGGTGTTGTTACAAAAGAAGTAAATAAAAAGAGTTTAGGGGGTTGGAGAAGCAAAATAAAACAAATGAACATGAGAGAAAGAATTACCTTTAAAAGTGTAACTCCTTTTGATTTGAGCCTAAAGGCTTCCTTTGAAAAGATTCTGCCCAAAGGGAATCCTCTAGGATGAGGAGAGGTATGTTGAGAGAGTAAATAGGCAGGGGATGGCCGAGCCAAAGGCTTGAGGAGTGTGTGAAATGAGGTAGAGGTGGGGGCCTTTTATAAGAGGAGAGGAGGGGCACTTTTGGAAATCATGAAACTATTATTTTATTTTCAAAAGTGTTTCAAATTTCTAAGGTCCCACATTGATATATTTCGAATATAATATGATAAGGCTTCGAAATATTCCCATAAAATAGTTTTTGGACAAGTGTAGGTTTTAGATATTACATTATCTTTCCATTTTATTTAAATCGTTAAATAATGAGGTCATCGCTGCATCATCATGATGTCATAAATAATTTAATTTATTTAATGTCTAAAAATTATAAAAAAACTAATATGATGTAGGAAATCTTTTTATCTTTCTAATGAATATTTATAGACAAAAATAGGATTAGTATAACCCCTTCTAAAAATTGTTTTAGTAAAACAATTTATGTTAGTGTCATTTTCATCTTTATTTAAAAAAAAGCATTAAAGTCATTATCTCACCCAAGTGGCTCCATGGGGTCCCCTAAATCGACCCATGGGTTGTATTGGTCGGCCATGACTCACCCAATAGGTGTAGGACAAGTGTCATGGTGTTTTCACATTTTTATAATATCATTTTTACCTTAAATTACACTAATTACCTCTAATCGCGATTAATGAAAAAAAGTTACTATTCACCAAAAAATTATTTTCATCCCATTGAACCAAATTTTACATACTAATGACAACCATGTATGTCGGATTTTTGAAATTCAGAACACAAAAGTGGCAAAGTTTCATTTAAACGAAAAATCAGTTTCTTTAACTACCACTTAGTGGTTTCACTATTCATCAAAAATTGAAGTTTTTCAGAAAATTATCAAAAATTCACCCTAAGCTATATTTGATATTCCGAATTCGAAAATGAAGTCTATTTTACAAAATTCAAAACATATAAGTCACATTAATTAATTTAATAATTAATTCCCGCTGTTATGACAAATAGCGTGTTTTTATGAAACAATAAGTATCAAAAGATTGGCACCAGTTTAAGTCCAATTTTAAAATTGAAATTGATTCCAATGAACACCATTGGATTAAATGGTAAAAATATATTCTAATTTCACTTCAAAACCAATTCAAAAGATAATCTAATCATATAAATAAATTAGATTAAAAAGCAGTTTTGATGTAAAATGCAGTATTTTCCACTATTCATTAAAAAATGAACATTGTCAGAAAAATACCAAAAATTCACAAAAAGTAAATTTTGATGTACCAATCATAAAGAATAAGTTTATTTTGACAAACATAGTTTATAAAATTGTCAAAAGATAGATTCAAAAATGTTTTTCCATCAAAGGCAGTAAAACAATCTTTTAAAAATATTAGTGTATTCCATGCTTAAGATTGGATTTATTTTCATTTTAAGCCTCTAAAACACTATCTAATTCATTAATAGACATAGATAAAATATCTATTATTCATTACTTACTTGGGATGTTACATGAGGCTTGAGAAATAAATTTTAATTTTGTCTTGGCTAAAAATGATAAGCTAAATAATGAAATTGAATGGTCAAAATTATATCTGTCTAGATTTGTTCAAGGAAGTGAAAACATTAATAAAATGTTAAGATTGAAAAAAATGAATAAATCTAAAAAATTTCTTGGTTATGATAATCAATTACGTATAATGTCTATGATATTTTTTTTATAATAAGTTCAAAGGGTAGTGTCTCAACTGTTACATGTTATAAATGTGGAATGAAGGGAAACTATGCAAGGGAGTCTTTATTAAAATTTCTTCAATCTCTTTGTCATAGAAAAGTATTCTTGTATAAATCATTATCAACTAGATTACCTATAAATAAATGTTTATAATTAGCATGGGTTTCTAAGAAATGTTACTAAAACCCAATTAGACCCATGTTTTCATGGAATCCAAAATTCTATTAAATCTTTCTTTATAGGAAATGTGCCTTAAAATATTGAAAAGAAAAAATTACTATAGAAATAGTGAGTGTTCTCATCATAGGGCGGGTGATATAATTTTTTTTATCATTCATCGAATAAAAAGGATGGAATTTTACATTTGGTGATAATTCAAAGGGAAAAGTAAATGGTTTTTGTGAGGTTGGGCTTTCTGATTCAATTATAAAATCTAATGTTTTCTATATAAAAGGATTAAAAAATAATTTAATAAGTATTTCTAAATTATGTGACAATGCAATGGATGTGAAATTTTAAAATGATGAGTGTATAGTTCATAAATAAGAAATTGTTTTCCATTTTATGAACATTGAGGGGATAATATTTATTCTTAAATTTTTCTAATTTCACTAACTAGAATGCTAAAATTTTATATGTCATTCAATAAAAAAATATTTTATGGAATATGTGGCTTGGTCATTTCAAATTTAGTGTAATGTATAAGCTACAAAAAATAATAAGGTTTATAAAATTATAGAATTAAATATGGAAAACACTTACATATGTGGATCTTATATGAAAGGAGAACATAATAAATAGACCATAAAACCTATAAAAGAAGTGAATATTGTAATTAATTAATATATTTTACATATTAACTTATTTTTATTGACATATACTGGTATTTTAGGTGAAAAAAGGTATTTTTTTGTCGTTGTTGATGACTTTAGCTGATTTACTTGGACTTACTTTCTTTCTCATAAATATGATACCTTATCTATGTTTTCTATTTATTATTATACAATTCAACATGAAATGGGATATTTAAATTTTTTTCAATTATAAGTTATAGGGGTGGAGAATTTTTGAATCTAGAATTTTAAAAAATTCTACAATTATAATGGTTATTCTCATAAATTTTCATCTCCTAGGACACCACAACAAAATGATTTTGTGGAGATGAAAAATATAACTTTATATAAGATGAGTAGAACCATGTTAAATGAATTTAAAAATATTATATATTTTTTATGATAAACTATAAACATATATTTTCATATATCAACTAGATTTATTTTAAGACCAATTCTAAAGAATACATCTTATGAAATTTTGAAAGGTTGAAAACCAAAATTTGGGTACTATGGGGTGTTTAGTTGTACAATTTATGTTATTAGAAAAAAATATTCATTGGATAAAATTAATTCAAAATTTGATAAAGGTATATATTTAGGTTATTAAAACTCTAGTAAATCCAATAGAGTTTACAATAAATGATTCATGGTAGTTGATTAATCCATACATGTGAAGCTTGATGAAAATATTTCAAAATAAAATAATGATGATTTGATCAAACTTGAAGACGAGTTTAAGGATTTTAACTTTTTAGAGGTTAAACCCAAAAATTAAAATATATATATTGATGGGTAGAGTGAATCTCATGAAAAATTATTTAAATCCAATATATATAACAATTTAGATAAAGTCATTGGTAAATTTGATTTAAGAATTAAAACAAGAAATTCTCTAAGGAATTTATCTGCTTATCATACTTTTTTATGATTTTTTCCCTAATAATATTTATGAAGCCTTAAATGATTAATACTTGATAATTTAAATATAATAATAGTTGAACTATTTTTTTAGAAATAAATTTTTGGATTTGGTTGATGAACTTACATATTTTAAAATAATTCGTTCTAAATGGTTCAATAAGAATAATCTTGATGAATCTAGAAGTATTTTTAGGAATAAATCCAGATCGGTTTCATAAGTATATTACCAATAATAAGGGATAACTTATAATGAAATTTTTTACCCTTTAAAAAAAATTGAAGATATAAGAATATTATTAGCTTATACAACTTTTTATGAACTTAAATTATTTCAAATGGATACCAAAAATTAATTTTTAAATGCATATATTTATGAGGAAGTACTTTAAACATAACCCCCTAGTTTTGAAAAAAAAAATCTTCCAAATCATGTTTTGAAGATTTCTAAATCACAATCTGAACTTAAAAAAGCACCAAGATATTGGTATGAAAGGTTATAAAATTTTATTTTAGAAAATTATTTTATTAAACTAAAGGTTGATCCTAATTTTCTTATAAAAATAGTATCTATAGATATATTGATTATTTGGATGATATGATTTTTTGATATTTAAATAATTATTTGTGTAATGAATTTTTTGAATTCATGGAAAGTGAATTTTATATGAATCTGATGAGAGAATTAATGTTTTTCCTTGAACTTCAATTTTGACAAAGATAATATGGAATATTTTTAAATTAATCCATATATGAAAAAGAAACTTATTAAGAGATTTTGTATTGATAGTTGTGAAATTTCAAAAATTCCCATGAGTACTTCATGTAAGTTATATGTTGATGAATTTGGAAAATTAGAAAATAATAAAATTTTATAGAGGTATTATTGGTAGTCTACTATATTTAACAATTTCTTACCTGATTTAATGTTTTAAATTTTTATTTGTGCTATATTTCTAATTAATCCCAGTAAATTTCATTTAAAAATTATGAAAAGGATTATAACATATGTTAAATTTTTTGTAAAATTTAGTTGATTTAATCCCAAAATCACTAATTTAGAGGTTAAAATCTATTCAAATTCAGATATTTTTTGATTTAAAAGATATTAGAAAATTCAATTGGAATGTGTAAAATTTTAGTATAAATATTGTTACCTTAGTGTTCTAAGAAAAAAACCGTTTCTTTATCCACTGCATGTGCATAATATGTATATGTAGTTTGTTTTTTGTTCTCAATTATTAATAATTAAGAAAAATTTTATTTATTTTTTTATTTATTTTGATAAGTTATCAATTTGGAATGATGAATAATATACCATTTATATATCTAATAATTATTTACATCATTAAATAAAAAATCATATATGATTACATTATCACTTTATTCGAGACCATGTTAAAAAATGAGAAATTTATTTGGAATATGTTTCAACTGATGATCAACTAGATTGTATTTTTACTAAACATTTTGATTCTACAAAGTTTGAGAAAAGAATATTTGAACTTGGCATGATGAAAATATAATGTGAATGTATCCATTGATTCTGTTTATATTCATCAAATGTTTGTTTAATTATAAAATAATTTCTCTTTTATAATGTCACTTCATGTCAACTCTTCTAGTTTAGGATTTATTATTATTGTAACATGTTGTTAGTTTATATCAGTAAGAGTAAATCTTGAATTATACTGTTTAGTGATATTTTCTTAAATATGTTTTCATTTTTAGCTAGTGATCATGTCAAATCTATTATAACATATAGAATCATGTTTCAAAATTGGTTATTGATTAATTCATTGCACATGATTTTAAATAATTACATTAAAATATTTACATGTTTTTGTGAAACCTCAATGTTTATGAAGTATTTTTCAGAAGGATATTTCCTAGCTTTATACAAAAATATTATAAATCTTTAAACTATTTTAAAGCTGTAGATGTTTCAAGAAGAAATAAAAAGGCTTCAATTAAGGGGGAGTGTTTCTAATTTTTATCCAACTTATATATCTGCCCACATTATTTTTTCTTAGTTGATGTTGGGTTTTAAATTTAGTTGAACTCTAAATGTTTTCAACTTTTTAATCCTGTTAAAATTTCAGTTCTAACACTCAAAATAATATTATTTATCTTAGGTGGAGTTATCTTTTCCAGTCTAGTAATTGTTAACTACTTAGAGGGAATTTTTTTTATAATTGATCCATAAATGGGGAGTTACTTTTATAAAGTAATGGATTGGTTGTTTTAAATAGGGGGAATATTTTACATAGTCTTTTTAATAATTTAAAAAATCAGGGTAATTTTTGAAATTATATTGGTTATATAATTATTAAAAATGGGGTTATTATTGAGTAGATCTTGACCACATCACTCAATTACAATTTTGATTATTGAAAACTATCCTCTATTTATTTATGTTTTGATGAATTATAAACATCTTATTTAATTCCCTCTAACATTAGTAAATAAATTTATTTTAATCTTGCACTACTTGTATAAGAAAATATTTTTGTTGATATTGTTTATTTAATTATTCTTCATGATCATTATGTGACTTTTGAACTGATATTGGAGAAAAATACATTTTAGTATGAGTTAAGGAATGACTCGTATGCTAGTGTATTTGAGTCTATTTATGATATTTTTTAAGTGTTGAATGACACACATGTAGATCAAGTTTCACTCATACAAAGTCAAAATATATTATATGTGTCAAATGACACATATGAAAAACACATGGCACACATAAAATGACTCGTACACAATTCAAATCACTCATACACAGTCTACATGACTCATTCACTTACCATGATTTTACTAAGTATGAAATTAATCATATGTAAAATTCGAATGACTTATATGTTAAAACCTACAAAAATGACTCATACACATATACAGTTTGTTTTTCAAAATTGGAAAATGTGCTCTATTTTTCTAACTTTTAAATATATCAATTTATTTCTTATTTATATTGATTATTTTCATTAATTTATTTTTTCATAACTTTTTATTAGTAGTTTTGATTATATTAAAATTAATATTAGTCTCTTTTAAACAAAACTAAATTAGCATCACATGTGATAAATCATATATTATTTTTATGTTATTTTCTTAAATTTTTTTGTTAATTTTTAATTACCTAAAATATGAACAGTCTATCTTGCATGTTTTTATGATATTATTCAAATATATTTAATATTTATTATTATGGAATATTAACTATTGAATTAAAATTTATATCAATATTTTTTGTACAACCATTTTATGTTTTATAGATTATTGAAAATTCATTCAACTCTGAATTAGTTCATTATCTTTGTGAGAGATAAAAGTGAAGATTGAAGGGAAAAGAGAAAACTACAAAAAATATGAAAGAAATTATCATTTTTCGATGTTTTATATGTAATAAATATATTTAAAGAGTTCAAAAAAATTAGTTCAACATATAGGACAATGATGTTTGGTGATAACTTCACTATACTATACGATACTATTTTGAATCATTTCTACCACACTCTCATCTTGACTTCATCATTCTGATTCTTTGTTGTTAAAGTGATTATGCATCCTTAACACTCAATGATTTCATTGTTCTTCTGGTTTCTATGGTTCTTATATCTTTCTATCTCTTCTATGTGTATACTTTGTGGTTTATATCTTTTCATTCAAAAGTAGTACCTTAGTGTCAGGGTTATACTACCCTAAAGAAAGGTACATCTTGGGTTGTGAAAAAAGGTTGAAAAATTAAATTTATTGGTTGTTTCCTTGGTCTAGATAAAAGAGAGTTTTTTCTACCTCCACTTCGAAAGGAAGGTTCTTGGTTTATGCCTGTTGGTGATAAAAAAAGAAGGATTATTGGGTTGTACCTCCAAGAATGAAAAATGCATTGTAAAAGGTTTATGAATCCTTTAAAAAGACATGTCACTATTTTTTGTGGGTGTAATTCTCTCATGTTGAGAGTGTGAAGAGTATATATTGGATTAAATTGATACAAACTACTATAAAATTATCTATGTTCATAATTTCTTTATTTTCCACTACATAATTATATTAATTATGAAAAATAATTAAAATTTATTGAATGGACAATTCTACCCCTCTTGAACATTTTACCCTCACTCATATTGGGACCAACATAATCTAATTTCACCAAAATAATATATTCCTCCCTATTTATTTTTCTTTACGTTTTCTACTTCAATTTCATTTAATTTTCTTTATTTTATGGTATGTTCTTTAAAACTTAGTGCACGTTGTATCATTATCTACTTACCTCAATCTACTTATTTAATTTAATTTTATTTCTTAAGGTAGTTTAAATTTCATTACAATCCCTTACCTATATCCCCTCTAAATTCTATCATATGTGTATTCTCTTTTCATTTTTCTTGTTTGTTTGAGTTACTGTCACATCACTATTATTGTATCAATTTTATTTTTAATCATCTACATCCCTAGACATATTACTCTCCATATTTATCACTGATTTAACATCCCTTTAGTGTGAGTCCTCGGTTAGGGTTGTTGGAATGATCTATAGAAAACACAATTAATGATTTTTAATACATTGTTATATATCCTCCATCATATGTGCCATGGGTTGTTGACATGATCAATGGAATGTTTTTTTATTTCATGGATTATTAGAACACTTAGGTACATAACAGTCTATGGATTAATGAACCATTCATTAACATTATGTCCACATAGAAAATAACAAGAGTTGATGCTTGAATTATATCCAACACTTTTTAGATCTCTGATCCCACCTATATAGTATAACGGGTGTTCGTTTATCATGATCCTTTTATGCTTAGTGAAATTAATCTACTAATCAGTGAATCAATTTGCACAAATCGATTTATAAAGAATAGTTTCATTAAAATTAAATTTCATCTTATGGATATTCAAAAACAACCCCCTCCCCCTCCATTTCATAAACACAATTTGATTCGATTCCAAAATAATAGTATCATCATTACAGAATCAACTTGTATGCTTCTATACACATTCTAATAGAGAATTTTAACATCCAAAAATTTGTTTGAGGTATTATTTTTTCTATTTTTATTCTTATAATTATATTTGGATTTTCACCATGGTTTATAGTGAAAAATGGAGATTTTGGGATTAACACCTAGTGGACCACAGTTAGCACATAGTTAGGGGAAACTATGTTACCTTTCCTAGAAAACGTGTGGCCAAATTCCAATTCGGATAGTGGCGACCACATGGTTGGAACATGTTTTGGAAAAACATATGTGCTAATAGTGTGGAATGTCCTTATTAGACAGTGAGGGGTGCAAAATTTTCATATAGTTTGGAAAACCAAGTGGGAAAACCATGCAACGTGTCTAGGTCATTAAAAAGTTAGGAATTACTCTTCTTCCCTACACCAATTTAACCCTAAATCCTCTCTAATCTGAACCCTACAATATTTTCATCCATTGGATCCTACTATAAGTTTTATTTAAACCTTTGAACCTCAATCGTTGGGTGGTTTTGACTTAATTTCTTCAAGGAAACATCAATTAAGCAATTTCCTCTTTATTTCTCCCTCTTTCTAGAGTTATTCTTATCTATTTCATATTTTCCTATTTTCCAGTAGGTTGATTTACCTAAGGAGGGATTGATATTGTGTTGATGGGGAAGATATTGATGATTAGTGTTCATTATTTCCTTTCAGGTCTTTTGATGGTGCGATTGTGGTTTCACAATGATTTTTGGAAGTTTTGAATTGTGAGGTAGGTTGATCTATTATTTTACATTATTAACTGATTTTGATATGATTTGTGTGTTGTTTAAATATGTTCAATGAATTATTTTTGTGATGAAAAACATGTTTTGGAATTTTTTTGACATGCATATGTGATAAAAGTTGGTTTTTGAAAAGAGATTGATTGTATTTCATGTGTGCCTCATTGTGGTGTTTCTTAAATATATACTATGCCTAGTGTGAAAGGTGAAAAATGGGTTTTATAATATATTTAAGGGTGAAAATGTGTTAAAAGTGGATTTTCCAATAGAAATAAGGTTTTGTTACATATTGGATCATTTTTTTGACACTAAAATCATCATTGATTTTTTAAAATGATGTGATGTATGTTGTAAAACAAATTTGACATGAGTATGAATTTGAAAGGGGTGTTTCTTATGGAAATTGTTATATTTCATATTTTCTCGGGTTGTTATGAATTATAATGGGTTTATAAATCATTCAAGTGGTGAGAAATGTAATTCCAAATGATTTGGTGTGCATGTGAAATGAAAAGTGGTTTTGATGAAAAATGGTGGTTTCTATGTGGATTTTGATGGTTGGATCATTGTGAAAATGTGAAAGTGGTGACATCCTTGTGTGATTATGATTCTTGGCATGAATATATTAACATGATAATTTATGTAACATGCGAAATAGAATTTGAGCACAAAGGGAATCCCAAGAATCTTGGTGGGTGAACTACAACTAGTACGGTAGTTGACATAGAAGAGGCTAAGGCCTGGATTCATCTAGCAGAATTGACGATTAAAACACTAAATAAACATGTAATATAATATGATACTACTATAAATTTGGATGATATTCTCTCTAGTGGCTCATGCATGAGGACTTTGTTGGACCACTTGTACTTTTGATCAAATCCTCTCTAGTGGCTCAGGCATGAGAATGTTGTTGGTAGTTGAGTTAAGGACTTTGATAACCAAGGTATGCGGTTTATAAAGTCCCATTAGAGCTAGTTTAATTTAGGTATTTTCCTATGGTTCTATCATGTGTCATGATGCTTATTTTATGTGGTTCAATACATTGGTATATAGTATAACTTTTGCACACTTTTTTTTTAATGAAATCTTATCTGTGAAAAAGATTTTTCATTTAAAAGTGTTTCTTGAGAATGTTTTCCTTAAAATATTTAAAATATTCTCCTAGAAATTTTCATGTTGATTTATCTTCTAATGTTATAGCATGTAATATATTGTTTTGGTGGAATCATATTTAGATTTTACTGACACCCATCATACACCTTTGGGTTTATATAGAATTTGTTATGTATGACCCAGGTAAAGGAAAGATTTATCGTGATAGTGATGCTCGATCCGGTTACAAGTGTTCCACTCTTTTCAGGCATTGGTGGTGGTGTATTGAGGGTGATGTCTATCTTTTTTCATGGAGATTTTGGTAATGTTTTATTGTTCCCATTCTATTGTTGTACCTTTCATTTTGGTTAAAATTTTAAAACATTGAATCTTAAAATTTTTGTACCTTTTAAGGTTTTGATATTCAGCCTTGTGTTTTTCTATTATTATTGGTTGTTTATGATTATGTAAATGGGTGAAATTGTTCCCAAGATGTAATGTTGATACTCAGAAACTATTTGACAGCATATGGGGATTGGTAATACCATTCAAGCCAAGCCATGAATTGGGTATGGTGCTAGGTTGGATGGAATCTTAGATTGGTTCGTGAAAAAACATTGTCAGAGAAGGTCACACCCTCTTTCAGTGAAGTTATTTGGGATGAATCTAGATAGACTACTGCTATTATTGTCAGGGATCGAGGTTCTCGTATTGAGTGAGGTGTCTTTCCCAATCACCTCATGACAGATCTTGAGTTGTCATGGGAATTTGAGATTTGTCTTGGCTTCTCTTCTATGTGAGACATACATGAAGAAGACAATTGATTAGCCACTAAATGAGGCTAATATTCATTGTTAATATACATAATTTTCATGTTCTTTGTTATTCATAAACACCATTTTAGTGAATTTTACACTTTGAACATCATTTCACATTATGATTGTAATACCTTCTTAAAATGCACTATTATGTGGTACATTTTTTAACATCATTTAAAGTACCCAATGATTCATATGATTTTAAGTAATTTAATTATACATATTTTAATTTGATATTTTTGGAAATTGATATACACTTAAATATGAACATGTTTGATTCAGGGATCAGTGGAGAATTCATGGAGGATGATGGAGATATTTGGAAATGAAAGGAAGCAATTCTGGAGAAGGCAGATTGGACATCATCCCACTGATGAGGCTGTGGGGCCCAACCTAAATTCCCAATTAATCCCAAATTTCGTGGGATTCTCTAAGCCATGTATAGGAACAAATCACTCTTCAGGAGTTAATGCTAATTCGGCCTCCATGTTGGTCATTTAGTCGCCCCACGTTAGTGATAAAATTCTGGGCCAGATTCTGCGGCCCAGAAAAACAGTCCACTACTTTGATCATATCTCGGAATCCACAACTCCAAATGGGCCCCAATTTTACAGGAGGTTAGAAGACATCCGGAGATCCATTTTATTCTTCTATGGCCCACCCTGATTCTTCCGTCTAGAAGGTCTTCCAGACGCGTCTATTCGGTGAAGGAAAGCTGGCTGCCACCTCGGGTCAAACGTGAAAAAGTCCAAATTCCACAAGCTTTCCACCACCTATAGCCTAGCAAAATTAATTAAGATGCTTTGTACTGTTGGTGGTTCGACCCAAGGCTCCCAAAATGCCTATTTAAGGCAGTGGTGGTGAAGGAGTGGAGGATCTTGAATGCTTTTTTCAATTGTAATGTTATGCTGCATTTTTGTTGCCTCAATTTTGTCTTTCACATTTAAGTTGTTCAATTCACTTTAGTTTCTTAATAAAAGTTCTTCTTATACTCTTATTCTATTATTCTTAATATCACTTTGATACCGTTGGATCAAGGTGTGAATTTATTCACACCAACCCTTGTGAAATTATTCACACAACGGTGGAGTGATCATTTTATTTTTGTTGTTTTCTTTACTTCTCCATTTCCTCCCTCATGAGTCTACTTTCCGCTTCCATTGAAAGCATGGGATCAATGGAGGGATAACCCACTTATGGGTTGATCCAAAGGAGTAGCAAGGGGCTGGATTGGATGTTATTTATCACCTAATTAATGTATAATCACTTCTTTAATTGGGATTTTTATTTGATGATTTTTAAACTCCATCGTCCTTGTTGAATTTAAGGCCACACACTTCAAGTACTAATACGATCCTTTACCTTGAAGTGCTCAAAACTTTGATCCTTCAAGTGTATAGGTGATTAGTATTAGAGGGTGTAGGCATTAAACCAGTAAGTTATGATGTTGTTTTATCTCCTTAAATGAACCCATCTCAAATTTAAGAAGTTAAAATCATTAAAAAGAAAATACGTCCAATCCACCCCGATCGATAACCTAGGATCAACTCATTCTTTTAAATTGAATCCACTTAAATATATTATATATCTTTAAAACCCATCCAAAATCAATCCAAGTTGGCCACTTCATAGCCAAAAATCCATCCCTTAGGTTGTGTATCTTAGGTATCTTCTTAGGTCTCTGTGGAATCGACAACCCAAGCTACACTACAAAGACCGTTCTACCCTTCTTATCTTGGGTAAATTTGGGCGTGAACCAAATTTTGGCGCCGTTTTTGGGGACCTAAGTAAGTTATCTTAGACACGATCATTCTTTTTTTTCATCCCACTTCTCTCATCTCATCCCCAATTTCATTCCTATGGAAAACCCTTTTGAACAAATCCAAACATGGGGAACCTCTCCCTACTTTGATCACTCAACCCCATGTATGATGTACAATGACCATCCTAATTCCTACTTGTGGGATCATCAACAACCTACTGAACCACAATGTTTTTATTCATATGATCCACAATACATTCCAACATATTATGAGTTCCAATCCCAACAAGGCCAATCTGAACACCCTCCTATGGAATTCCAACAACATAGTTATCCTCCTGGAATAGACCATCTGTCTCAACCCCTTGACCATCATGATCCACAAACATTACTTAAAAAACTTTGTCAACAAATGGAGATAATTAATTTTGAGGTTTCATCATTGAGGTTAGAACTACAAAGCATTAAAACTTGTGAGGAACCCATCCCTACACAAACTGTCCCTTCCATAACCTTATGTGAAATGTCTAGTTTCACACAAACCCCACATGAATTTCTTGAAGAACCAACCTTTGGATTTGGGATAGATGAATAGGATCAAGGAAATTTTGAAGGGACTTTAAATTAGGAGGAAATTAACTTTTTGGATTCAAAAGAGGAGAATTTGACATCATGGATTGAGTCTCATGAATATAACTCTGTTGATGATTTTTCAAAAACACCAATCATTGAACCATTAAGAGAAATCAAAATATTTGAGTCCATACCCATTTCTAATACTGATATTTCCAATTTTGTGGTTGAATCTTCTATTCCAAAGTAACCAATTATATTGATAAATTTTGAAAATAAAATTGAGATCGATCCAAATTCCCAACCTATGTCTAAAAATGTTAGTCTGCCTGAACTCGAACATGTGTCCTTTCCATCATTCATCAAGTTTTAATTCATTGAGGATATCCAAAACCATAATGTTTTCATTGTTTCTTCTCCTGATATAAATAAAATTGGAATGACCCTTGATGTATTAGGCAAGACTAGAGAAGCAACTAGATCCACCATTTTTGATATTCCTTGGATTTACCAACTCATTTTAGAACATAGGTTTGTTAATGAAACAAATTATAAAAATTTAATCAATCTAAACCTAGTTGAATTTGTAAAACATGTGGTCCTTAAAAATTTTAAAGTTGGTATTGGGTAAGTTGGGGGGTTCATGTCGAGCTAACGACGTTAAACAAAGCGCTGCACGGGAGGAAACCCGTGGTTTTTATGTTTCTAATCTTTCTGAATCATCTTTATTTTTAAAATAAGATTACTTAATCATTTTTATATTTAAAAAATAATAATAAAATGTTGACCTGTTCTTCTATAATGAGTATGGATGGGTACGAAAGGGGAGCACCATATTCATCTGTGTCACGTGGTGTGATCCTTGAGTAATACCTTACCCAGAAATTTAAAAAGAAGACAATGTATCATCAGTTTATTTTGTTTTATTTTTATTATTTTATAGGTTAAGATAAAAATAAAATAATAATAATAAAAAAAAAGTCCACTCCATAGACCGTGGGGCACACCCCGTCACAACCGGCGAAGCCGCGGGGACTCGAACCCGGGACCGAAGGGAGACAGGGGCGCGCGCTTACCACTGACCTACGGCTTAATGTGCTTACTTATTCTATAATTTTTATATATATACTTATAATTTACTTATATATATATATATTGTTTTGTTTTGTTTGTTTTTTTTCTCTTTCCACTAGGGAACTTTGCAAGCGACATGGATATCAAAGGACTAAATTGGAGCAGCAGGAACTTCAACTTCAACCACCAGGTGATTTCATTCCATGATCCTCAATTTCAATTTCCGTTTTGAACTTCCATTATCTGCCTCTACTCCTTTTAAATTTTTATTTCTTCAAACACTGGGGACAGTGTTGTTTTAAGTTGGGGGGGAGATAAAATTAAAAAAAATGCTTTTGTGTCAAAAACAAAAATTGAATGATTTGAAAAAAAAGTAAATGGAAGGAAAAATTCGTTTAACTTTGAACATGGTAATACACATTGCACACTTTGAAACTGAATATCAAATAATTTAGCATGCCCTGATTCTGATTTTAATCCTTGTATAATTTCATGAGCATAGATTTTGGAAAGTGTGGGTGTCCAATGTGATATTTCATCATTTATATTTTCATCCAAATAAAAAAAATGCCACAATGCACGTCCTCTAGACTGTGGGGTACTAATTTGAATTTTTGGGGTCCCATAATAAATAGCATAGGATGGTTTTATTTTTATGAATAATATGAGTATTCAAAAAAAATTATTTAAAAAAAATTATTAAAAAATAAAAAAATAAAAAAATAAAAATAAAAATTTGCGTGTAGAGCAATGGATTGATAAAATGCGAGGCTTTCGGCACTTGGGGATCGTGACTCGAGAGTTGTCTAGCCCTGAGTTTTTCAATATATCTCTATTTATGGTAATATGACTTTGTTTTTGATTAAGTTAACTCGAGACGATGCCCGAGTATGTGGGCTTCACTTGGTGCCCTAAGGCCTTTGAGTCTGGGAGTCATAGGCAAAGTCTTGCTACATGGGTTAATTTGATTAACTGCAATCTAAATTACTATAGCAATATTGAAAAAAAAAAGGATGAAGAATACTCATATTAGGATTAAATGTGATTCCACCTAGAACTTCCATGATTTCCCCCTTGAATGAAAATGAACCCCCATATCTATTGTGATTCACAACACATCATTACACCTAATTGAGTTGGATGAAGTATGATGATGGATTTGATCAAAGGAATGAGCTTGGGATTGGGATCTTATTATGAAAATATCTTGTATTAAAATATTTTGATGGGTTTCATGATTGTTTGGTATAAGGTTTTTTGGTGATCATTGGGTATTAAAATGTTTTTAGAAAAGGGAATTCGAATTTCATTTTGTTGAGATATATTTTGCTCGGGACAAGCAAAACTCAAGTTGGGGGGTGTGATTAGCCACTAAATGAGGCTAATATTCATTGTTAATATACATAATTTTCATGTTCTTTGTTATTAATAAACACCATTTTAGTGAATTTTACACTTTGAACATCATTTCACATTATGATTGTAATACCTTCTTAAAATGCACTATTATGTGGTACATTTTTGAACATCATTTAAAGTACCCAATGATTCATCTGATTTTAAGGAACTTAATTATAAATATTTTAATTTTATATTTTTTGAAATTGATCTACACTTAAATATGAACATGTTTGATTCAGGGATCAGTGGAGAATTCATGGAGGATGATGGAGATATTTGGAAATGAAAGGAAGCAATTCTGGAGAAGGCAGATTGGACATCATCCCACTGATGAGGCTGTGGGGCCCAACCTGAAGGCCCAATTAATCCCCAATTTCGTGGGATGATCTAAGACATGTATAAGAACAAATCACTCTTCAGGGGTTAATGCTACTTCGGCCTCCATGTTGCTCACTTAGTCGCCCCAAGTTAGAGATAAAATTCTGGGCCAGATTCTGCGGCCCAGAAAAACAGTCCACTACTTTGATCATATCTCGGAATACAAAACTCCAAATGGGCCCAAATTTTACAGGCGGTTAGAAGAAATCCGTAGCTCCATTTGCTTCTTCTATGGCCCACTCTTATTCTGCCGTCTAGAAGGTCTTCCAGACGCGTCTGTTAGGTAAAGGAAAGCTGGCTGCCACCTCGGGTCAAACGTGAAAAAGTCCAAATTCCACAAGCTTTCCACCACCTATAGCCTAGAAAAATTAATTAAGATGATTTTTACTGTTGGTGGTTCGACAAAAGGCTCCCAAAATGCCAATTTAAGGCAGTGGTGGTGAAGGAGTGGAGGATCTTGGATGCTTTGTTCAATTGTAATGTTATGCTGCATTTTTGTTGCCTCAATTTTGTCTTTCACATGTAAGTTGTTCAATTCACTTTAGTTTATTAATAAAAGTTCTTCTTCTACTCTTATTCTATTGTTATTAATATCAATTTGATACCGTTGGATCAAGGTGTGAATTTATTCACACCAACCCTTGTGAAATTATTCACACAACGGTGGAGTGATCATTTTATTTTTGTTGTTTTCTTTACTTCTCCATTTCCTCCCTCATGAGTCTACTTTCCGCTTCCATTGAAACCATGGGATCAATGGAGGGATAACCCACTTATGTGTTGATCCAAGGGAGTAGCAAGGGGCTGGATTGGATGTTATTTATCACCTAATTAATGTATAATCACTTCTTTAATTGGGATTTTTATTTGATGATTTTTAAACTCCATCGTCCTTGTTGAATTTAAGGCCACACACTTCAAGTACTAATATGATCCTTTACCTTGAAGTGCTCAAAAATTTGATCCTTCAAGTGTATAGTTGATTAGTATTAGAGGGTGTAGGCATTAAACCAGTAAGTGATGATATTGTTTTATCTCCTTAAATGAACCCATCTCAAATTTAAGAAGTTAAAATCATTAAAAAGAAAATACGTCCAATCCACCCCGAGAGATAACCTAGGATCAACTCATTATTTTAAATTGAATCCACTTAAATCTATTATATATCTTTAAAACCCATCCAAAATCAATCCAAGTTGGCCACTTCATAGCCAAAAATCTATCCCTTAGGTTGTGTATCTTAGGTATCTTCTTAGGTCTCTGTGGAATCGACATCCCAAGCTACACTACAAGGACCGTTCTACCCTTCTTCTCTTGGGTAAATTTGGGCGTGAACCAACAATATATAGACACTATGTGGGGGTGGATTGGTTTGGTTTTGATTTTTATTGTGATGAATTTTTTTTATGTTTTAATTTATGGAAGATTTTGATATTTGTTGATGTTGCTGAAAATTTTGAGAATGGTCGTGTTGATGGTATTTTCTTGTGGTTCTTGTTTGATGTAGTAAAATGGATCCTCAAAGAATTCTAGTGCAGTCAAAGGAAGAGGATGGAGTGATTTCTCCTTCACCGATTAATCTGAGGTTGGTTGAATTAGTGGTTCGAGTTATCCAAGCTTTGGGACAAGTAGCAGGCTCTGGTCTTGGTCACGTGAGAGAAGACAAACCAGGTCTAGGAAAGCAAAAAGGCCCAGGAGTTTCTCAAGAACAAGACTTCTTCTTTATGAGGTAGCATGAAACCTCATGATATAGAGGAGTGGTTTGAGAAGATAGAAGGTATTTTCAAGTTTCTGGATAATTCTAATGTGGTAGGAGTGAAATATGGATCGTTCATGATAGAAGGTCCTAGTCGAAATTGGTGAGACTCAGTGGTGCAAGCTGGAAAGCATGAGAAGATGTGTTGAAAAGACTTTAAGGTCATTTTTAATGAGCATTATTGTCCTGATATCTTATCCTTCTATGAAACTTTAGAATTTATGGAGCTTATATATGGAGGATGGTCCAAAATAGAGTACACTAACAACTTTACAGAGATAGTTCGATATTCACCGAAGGTAATTTCTAATGAGAAGATAATGGATCAAAAGTTTAAAATAGAGTTGTGACCATTAATTTGATCTCAGGTCTTCTTGATTTAGCTAAAAACCTATATTGATGAGGTTGATTCTGCTATGATGTTCGAGATTGATCATAGAGTCATATATCATTTCTATGGAGTAGTATGATAATTGGGCAATGGTAGTTCATTTGAGAAGAAGAGGAAGCAGGTTGAGAATGGGAAGAAGTGAGGTGGTGGCTCAGTCCATCCTTCTCGGTTTTCTTCATATGTGGATTCCAACACTTGGTTAGTCACATAGGGAACATGTAGCATGTTTTTTCATCACCACCTAGATCTTTTCACTAGTGAAGATTTATGGGGACACTTGTAGAAATTCGGTAGGATGGTGCGCCTATACCAGAGTGGTTCAGAATCTATAGATTCTAAGGGGATGTCAGCCCGGTCGGAACTGTCTAGGACAGTGGGTTCTCAGTTTGGAGGTCATGGTGGCAGGGATGGGTCATCTTCTAGGTAGATTCAGTATAGGATAGAGCTTCAGGATAGTGTTCATTCTTTTGCTCAGGTCGAGATGAGACAACTTCATGCGGTGGATCAAGCACCTGTGGAATCAGATGCATGGCCGACGATAGTTCGAGGTACCATTCTTATTGAAACATATTTAAGTTTCATTTTGTTTGATACTATTTCATTAGTTTATTTTATTTATTCCCTCCTTGTTTATTTGTTAATGTGTCCAACCATGATTGTATCGTATTCGATGGAGTTGGTAACACCTATTGGTAAGAAGAAAGTGCAGGGTTCCCTGTGTCTGTCATGTGCACTCACTATGTCAGGGGTTATAGTTATAATGATATTTTACTGTTTTAGAGATAGACCCATTTTAAATTATCCTTATTATGGGTTGGATGGTGGGTTTCTAGGTGCACATTTATTTTTATAGGAGGCGAGTGAGTTTTTTGGCACCTAATGGTAGTACCCAAGTTTTTCAAGGTGAATGGGATCCTCAGTCTAGATGTGATGGACCTCCACTTCCAAAATTAGGAAATATTCTCTATCTGATCTTTTCATTTGTGTTGGAGGATTATTATGGTGCTACTTAAGGTAAATTAACTTATGTGGTGTATTATTTCCCAGATATTTTTTCAGAGGATTCCTTAGTTTTTCCTCCAAAGTGGGACATGGAGTTCTCTGTCAATTTGGAACCAGGAATACAACTAAAATCTCTTACCTTATACCATTTTCCCCTCAAACATTTTAGGGAATTATTGGTACATGTGGATGATTTGAAATCCAAATTATTTATTCACCTGAGAATCTCACCGTGGGCCACCCAAGCTCTTTTTGTGTAAAAATATGATGGATATATCTGGTTGTGTATTGATTACCGCTGTTTGAACAAGATGATGATTAAGAAATAGTAATATTTTTCTTATATTGATGATTTTTTTTATCTGGTTAAGGGGGAGAGGTGTCCATCCATGATTGAATTTCATTCCAAGTATCACCAAGTCATAATTAGAGAGGTGGATATTCCAAAAACAAAATTTCAAAGAAGGTATGACTATTTTGAGTATTTGGTCATGCCTTTCAGGTTGATGAATTCTTCATCGCACTTTATGGAGCTTATGAACAATGTATTCAATTAGTATCTTGACTTTTTTCATCCTATTTTTTGATGAAATCTTGGTCTATTCCATGACCAAATAAGAGCATGATCAGCATTTTATAATTATATTGGGCACCCTTTGGGATCATCATCTCAATGAAATTTTTTCTAAATGCACCTTATGGATTGGGGATGTATGTTTTCTAGGTCTTATGATCTTGGAAAAAGGGGTTTCATTAGACCCCAAAAAGATCAGTGTAGTTATTTCATGGGAATATTTGAGGAATTTATTTGAGATCATGAAATTTTTGAGCCACATGGGTTATTACTGGTAGTTTTTTTGATATTTCTCTCAACTTTCTTTGTACATGATAGCACTTACCTGGAATGGGTTGAAATTTAAATGGAAATCTGAGTGTTAGATTCCTTTTAGGGTCTTAAGATTCCTTTGATAATTGCACCTATTTTGATATTTTGAGAATATAGAAAGGGTTATGTGGTCTATTGTGATTCCTAGGGTATGGGTCTTGGGTCTGTGCTGGTGTGGGATGATCATATGGTGGCTTATGTCTCACACCAACTCCAACTACATGAAAAGAATTATCCAACCTATGACCTGGAGTTAGCAGCACTGATGCATGCCCTGAAGACATGGCATCATTATATTTTTGGGAAATTTTTTTAGTTTATTCACATCATAAGAGTTTAGAAAACGTTTTCTCCCAAAAAATATAAATTTGAGGAAACTTCATTAGGATGAGTACCTTCAAGGGTTAAATTTTTATATAGTATATACCCTAAGAAAAGGTAACATGGTTGAAGATGATTTGAGCTAGAAAGTGCCAATGAAAGCATTGAAAGTGTCCAATGATGAGTGTAATTTGATGGGGCTCATTTCTCAAATGCATATAGAGACCATGTTTCATGGTGGAGGTGTGTTTTTGGCTAGTGTCCAACTGTCACATTCTCTTCTGGAGTTGATTTGGAAAGATAATTTGAGGGATGAGTTGTGCTATCATTCTTGATGTTTGTTAATGGTGGGGAGACACCTTGAAAGTGGTCATTTTCTTTAAGAGAGTTTTGTACTTTAGGGGTCGCTTCATGGTGATCCTATCATTGTGAAATGTGGTGATGTAGGATAACTACTAGTCTTAATGGGTAATTCAGCTAGGTTCTACCAAGATGTACTATGACATATGTCGACAGTTCTGGTGTCCATGTATGAGGAGTGATATAACTAACATTGTATTTTGGTGTTATACATGCTACCAAGTTAAATCATAGCACAAAATGCCTTCTATTTTGCTTCATCCACTTCCATTTTTACTTGTAAGTGGGAAGATATCAACATGGAAATAATTATTAGATTACCTCATACTCCTCAGGGAAGGAATGCGATTTGGTTAGTGATCAATTGTTTGACCAAATCATCCCATTTCATTCCAATCAGGGATTTATCCAAAGTGGATGAGTGTTGTAGTTTATATGTTTAGGAGGTTGTGAGGATTTATGGTGTACTGTTATTATTTTTTTTCTGATAGGGACCCCTATTTTACCTCATGGTTTTTGGACGGCCTTCAGAAGGTGATGGGGTCACAGGTCAAGTTGAGCACGACATACCATTCTCAAATATATGGTCATACGGAATATGTGAACCATATTTTGAAATACATGCTCAGGTTATGTGGTTTGGATTTTGAGGGTTCTTGGGATAGCCATTCGGTATTTTCTGAGTTTTCATATAATAATTGTTACCAATCCTCTATTTGAATGGATACTTTTGAGGTTCATTATGGTTGGCCATGTCGGTATCCCTTGTATTGGGATAATGTGGGTGAGGCCTTATTTTTGGGAACAAGCCTTATTCAAGAAACTTACGATAATTTCAGGTTGATAAAATGGTTTTTTTGATAGTGAAGAGTCTCTATAAATATTATACAAATAAAATGAATCTAGAATTATATTTCTCTATGGGTGACCGAGTGTTTCTAAAAGTGGCATCTCACTTGGGTCTTCATCGTTTGGATAAGCAAGGGAAGCTAACGCCGAGGTATGTTGAAACTTTTGAGATTACCAAGAAGGCTAGTAAGGTGGAATATAGATTAGATTTTCCATCTCAATTGACATTAATTCATGATGTGTTCCATGTATAGCAATAGAAAATGTAAAATTTGGATTTTTTTCCATTTTTTGAATTGGGAGGAGTTGGATTTGGAGCATAATTTGTCTAGCTTGAGCGGCCGGTATAGATTGTGGAAAACCAAGAGAGAGTGTTTTATGGGAAGTATACTTTTTGGGTTATATTTATTTGGAATCATGGTAGTGATGATAATGAGACAAGGGAGTGGAAGCCTTAGGTTGTGTTAGAGTATCCGTTTTTCATCTCAGATCAATGTTTGGAGTGACTTTCTTGGGACAGAATGTTTTCATGGTGGGGAGAATTGTCACATCCACAATTTTTTTGGATGTGTTAATATATCTAAATTTATCCTTATATTTATATTTTATTTTTTCCCATTTATAATGAAGAAAAATAGAGATTCTAGGCTTGACAGTAGATGCCACATGGTTGGTGCATAGGTGGGGGAAAATCATGAACCCTTACCTAGGAAAGAATACAACCAAATTCCAATTGGATAGTAGAGACTTAATGTATGGTGAATGATTTAGAAAATTGTTCAGGCTAACCACGTGTCATTCCTTTATTGGATAGTGAGGGGTGCACAATTGTGTAACAATTTGGAAAACTATGTGGGAAAACCATGCGACTTGTACAGGTCATTAAAAAGTTGGAAATTATTCTTTTTTACTTCCTATGATTTAACCAAAAATCCCCTCTAATCCAAAATTTATTTGATTTGAATCCATTGTATCCTCCTATAAGATTTCTTGAATTATTTTAAACTCAATCCATGGGTGTTTTTTTACGACAGTTCTTCAAGGAAACATCAAGTAAGACCTTTTCCTCTTGATTTTCCCTCTTTCTAGAGTTCTTCCCTCTTTCTTGAGTTTCTATTTTACATCAGGCTTTTCGACCTACTGAGTGTTTTATCCTTTGTTGTTAGGGATGATATTGATGATTAGTGTACAATATTTCTTTTATAGGGTCATCTCATGATTCATTTGTGGTTTCACACCGATTTCGGGAAGTTTTCAAGTGTATGATGGGTGGATCCATACTTATACATTATTATATGATTATTATATGATTTCTTAGTTGTTTAAATAAGATCTATTGATTATTTTTGTGATGAAAAACATGTTTTGGAAATGGTTTGGAATTCATATATGATGTATGTTGGTTTTGAAAAGATATTGATCATATTTCATTTGTCACTCATTGTGGTGTTTCTTAAATATATCCTATTTTTTGTGGGAAAGGTGAAGAATGTGGTTTCAAATATATTTAAGAGTGAAAATGCATTTATGGTTAATTCTACAACAGAAATGATATTTTTATACATATTGGATTCTTTTTTTTTCACCTTAAATACATCTTTGATTTGTGAAAATGATGTGAACTATGTTGTAAAAAGAATTTGATGTCAGTATGACTTTGATAGGGTATTTTCCCATGGAAATGGTAATGTTTTATATGTGATATTATAGTTATGTTTTAAAATGGGTTTTCTAAATCATTAAAGTGGTGAAGATTTTATTTCCATATGATTTGGTGTGCATGTGAAATGGAAAGTGGTTTTGTTTTTGGATATTGGTGGTTTCCATATGGATTTTGATAGATAGATCAATATGAAAATATTAAAGTGGAGATTTCCTTATGTTCTTGTGATTCTTGGAATGTGTATATAATTGTGATTATTTATGTTTTATGTGAAATGAATTTTTAGCATAAAGGGAATCTCGGGTATCTAGGTGGGAGAACTAGAATTGATACGCTAGTTGACTCAGAAGAGGCTGAAGCCCAGATTCATCTAGCATGATTAAATATTAAAACACTTACTAAACATGTGATATAAAATGATACAAATATAACTTTGGATGAGATCCTCTCTAGTGTCTTGTGAATTAGGATGTTGTTGGACCACTAAAAATTTGGATAAGGCCTTCTCTAGTGGCTCATGCATAAGAATGTTGTTGGTAGTTGAGTTGAGGATTTTGATCACCAAGGTATGAGGTTTCTAGAGTCCCATTAGAGCTATTTACCTTTAGGGATTTATCATGGTACACTCTTGGGACATGATTATTATGTTATGTGGTTCTATTCATCAGTATATGGATGTCATTGGGTAGACTTTTATTTTCAAGCAATCATATCTATGAAAAAGGGTTTTAATTTAAAAGTGTTTCTTGAGAAAGTTTTACTTAAATTTTTTTCCTAAAAATGTTCAAATATTCTAATGGAAATGTAAATTTTATTTTTATAATATTCTAATTATATATAAAGGAATATATCATTTTTAGTGGAATCCTACTGGGATTTTTCTTACACCCTACATATACATTTTTGTGTATGTAGAATTTGTTATATATGACCTAGATAAAGGTAATATGTATTGTAATAGTGATGGTGGATCTAGTAACTAGTATTCTACTCCTTCAAGTCAATGGTTGTGGTGGATTGATGGTGAAGTACCTCTTATTGTGTAGAGGTTTTGGGATAGTTTTTTTGTCTCTATCATGTTGTTGTACCTTTCAGTTTGGTTAAAGTTGTAAAACACTAAATATGAAACATTTTGTACCTTGTTCAGTTGTGATATTCAATATTTTGTTGTTCTATTATTTTTGGTTGTTTTTTATTATGTAAATGGTTGAACGTGTTCCAAATATGTAGTGTTGATACCCAGGCACTAGTTTCTAGCCCATGGAAATCAAGAACACTCTTCAGGACATGCTGTGAACCGGGTTGGGTGTCGGGTTGGATGGAATCCCATCCTCATTCATGATAACATTGGTTATTTGATGGTAAATATGTGGAAGTTGGCCATGTTTTAGTATATCATGATATGTGAGAGCATGGTTAAGTAGTGCATGGGGAACTAAATGGTTCCTTTCAAGGTTCAATGGGATGTGAATGAATAGGTGCATCATAGTAGAGTTGTGGTAGATGATCCACTCCCATTGCTTTAGATATATAATTTGTAGTAAATGGAAATGTGTGACACATCATCATGAGTGATGGTATGCATGACTCATTGGGTGAAAGTTCACTATAAGAGTTGATTGGTTGATGTGATGAATGTGTGATGGAATAAGGGTCTTAGTGTTGTTGATTGGTGAATGTGATGTGATGGTGGCATTTAATGACAAGGTAACAACTGTGTGAATTGGAACGTCATGCCATGGAATGATAAGATAACCATCGTGCCAGCTGGTGCCTCACAATGTGGAATGAAAATAGGACCAATGTGTTAATAGGAACCTCATGGTATTGAATGAAAAGAGAATTGGATATGTGTTGATCCCTCATAGTGTGTGAAATAAAATAGTTTGAGAAGTTTTTTGTGTCACCCATGTCGATGAAATTATGATGGGTGTAATTCACTAGGACATATTAAGGCATGTAAGGTCAGACCTCATGAAAGCTTGGAAAGTGCACAATTACATAACAAGGTTGATATATGATGTTTTTTCCACTTTAAATAAGTTTCTATACACCTAAATGGGTGTACATATTTCATGTTTTAAGATGCTGGGAAGGAAAATGGCTTGATTACTGGAGGTTGAGCGGGTGTATCCCAATATGGAGATAGAGACAATGTCGGACATAGATTTGGACTGTTGCAGTCGAGTCACTTTATTTTTTATGTATTTTTCATATTAGTAAGAATATGACTGTACCTTGGTGTTATCACACTTTTGACTACAAATATATGACATGAAATGGATAAAATATTTTAATTTATGTAGTATTTATATGGTATAATTTAAATGTTTATTCCATATTACACTCTGATTTATGTTTCACAAGTAATTTGTCTTTTGATATTAGATGGTTATGATATCAAGGTTATATTCTTTTCATTGTATAGACTTGGTCCTCAACACTAGTCAATGACCTCTAGTATATAAAGAGGTGCACCTAAGATCACATAGTGATTTCAAGGTCTTATCGCATAGATGTGAACTCAGTCTACAAAAATTAAAATACCCTTGTTCAACCTTCATTTATCAATTAAATAAAACATCTGATATTTGATTCATCTTCCTTGGTTTGTGAGACAACAAAAATTCATGTATTAGTGACACAAACATTTATAATATTCACTATTAAATATAAATATGTATTCATATGTGGGTCGTGAGTGTTATCCCACTTCACATGTTCTTCCTTTTATTATAAACGTCGAACCGATGAGGGAAATGAGATATCCTTGGACCATTTACTATGTTTTCTCTTGATAGTATGAGTTCTCTTGCACATTCACAATTATGAGATGTAGATCAGTGGATATCTTCATAAAATGTTGAATAGAATGTTACAGGGGAATCAACTTCTTCTTTTTCTTATTCCTTTTCTATGTGTGATATCATTACACACACATTGCATAGTGTTTTTATTCTCTATATTCCTTTTTATCATATCTTGGTTGTTTAGGTCTCTCACAAAAGTGCACCTTCTCTTTTACTGTTTGATCAAAATTCCATCAATTTTCTCTATCTCTCTGTAAAGTCCCGTGTTTTTGAACCTGGTTAAAAATACAAATGTTTTCGAACCTTTTAATTTAATGCTCGAGTTGATTTTAAAACAAATATTAAGACAGATGATTAATGAAATGGTATCTTTTAAACATGTTGACAGCGGGCTTGTGTAGATGATCTAGGAGTTTTTCTGATTGGTTGTATGGGTTTTGGGAGCATCGAACTCAGTTGAGGTGCTCACATGGGCTACACACGGTTAGTCAAATCACGTGGGTCAGTCGTGAATATTAAAATGTGTGTGCAGTAGCAGACACATGGTCTACGCAAGGTTAGTTAGACCTTTCATTTTACCCAATTTTGGGTTTTGGGTTAATTGTGTTTATTAAATCTAGGGTAGAGAGGGATTTCATTAAATATTATTAAATGGGGTTTTCAATTAAACCCAAAGGAAAGGGGGATTTAATTAATTTTTGTGAAATGGTGGCTTCATTTTACTAAATTGAGTTAAATAGAATATAATTAAATGATGTGAAGAGAGTGGTTTATTTGATTAAAATTATTAATAATAGTTTAATTAATCACTAAGAAGCGAGGGGTTTATTTAATTAATTTTCATTGAGATAATTAAATAAATAATGTTGACGATTTGGAGTTATTAATTTAATTAAATTGTTTTGAGTGAATTTAATTAAATAACATGATGTGGTAAATTTTTATAATTAATGTTTTTGAATGAATTAAATTAAATAAAGTGTTAATGAGGAGTTGGTGGTTATAAACAAATGGTAACATTAAAAGACACGTAAATTGAGAGTTTGATGTTATTGAATAAGGGTAATATTAAATGAGGAATAAATATGGAGTTGAGTATAATTTAATAAAATTCAAGGTAATGAGGAATTTAATTAATTGATGCGGAATGGAGGTTTTATTTAATTAAATTCATGGTTAAGTTGAATTTGAAATGTGCTTTGGGACCATTTTAAATGTGGATATCGCGTTGTTCATGGTTAGTGAAACTGTGCGGGTCAACTATGTGGTTACACAGTTGTTAGAATGTGTTTTTTATTTAATTTAAATAAAATAAAAAATTTAATAATAATAATAAGACTGTTATTATTATTATTATTGTGTTTATTTAATTAAATAAATTTTATAAGAATTGAATTGGATGATTAATGAGAGATTTCAGAATTAATTATGAAACATTTATTGAAAGGTTAATTAATGAAGAAACATTATATTAAATGAGATTAATAAATTTTATTATTATTATATTATATCTATTATTTTAATAGGGATTCAACTAGTTGATTGATAGAGAATAAAGGAGGAGGTGCAATGTAGGAGTAGCGACACACACCTGACCCCCACCCCACTTTCAGGTGCACCACCCCCTCTCTGGATCCCTCTTCACGCACTCAAATCCTCTCGGTGTTTTCACGAATCTTGTCTACCTCATCAAGGTGACTTTGTCTGTGTATGCTTCGTGATTAGCATAGTACGTTTGGCTCCTCCCTCTCCCTATTTGCTTGGCCAAAACCCTAAGGCTCTTTATTAATTGGGTTTTCTTGTTTCTTTGGTTCTAGGGTTGTGTAATGGGCTCCTCTAGACACGTTGGTCCGTATTCCAGCTACCACTGCCTGGGGAGAAGCATTTCAGCTCCATTTTGATTCATCACCGCCATATTTGGGTAAGGGTTTACGCCCGTTATTTGGTTTCGCACCCTGTTAATTGGATTCATATGGTGTTTTTGTGTTACAGTTAATATTTTGGGTGTGCGTTGGTCCCCTCTTCACTATTTATTTGTGCCGTTTAATGGTTGTTAGTTGTGATGATAAATTTTGGATGCGCATGAACTTCTGTTGAGGTACGTGTATGCTTTCATATCAGAGTTGAGTTATGAAGCTTTGGCTAGGCCAGTTTTGTTGAGGTATGGTTATCAACTCTTCCAAATTAATAAAATATAGTTCGGTTGATTTATTTATTTGATAATGTTGATCGTAATTTTGGATTTAATTGTTATATGGGGAATGATATAATTAATTATGAATTAATTATATGCCATGTAGTTGAAAAATAGATTATAAATTGGGCCATTAATTATGAGTAATTATTTTGGCCAAGTTCAGGTAATTAATTATGAATTAATTATGTTCTTAAGATGATAATTAATCTAGGGATTCATTATGAGTAATTAATTTGATTAATTATGGGATAATTTTATTATGTATTAATTATGTTCTTTGAGATGAAAATTAATCGAGGGATTAGTTATGAGTAATTAATTGGGCTAAGCGGAGATAATTAATTGTGAATTAATTATGTGCTTGTGATTGAAATGTAAATAATTAATCGGGGGATTAATTATTAGTTATTGATTTGGAATTGAGATAATTATTTTGTGAATTAATTATGTTATTTTGAAATGGATGGCTTGAGATAATTAATTTGTGAATTAATTATGCGATATTTAAATAGTTGCTTAAGAGATAATTAATTTGTGAATTAATTATGTGATATTGGGATGGTTTCCTTGAGATAATTATTTTTTTGAATTAATTATGTTATATTGAGATGGTTGTTTCATGATAATTAATTGTAAAATTAATTATGTGACACTGAGGTGGTTTTATTTTGTTTAGTTAATTATTAAATTAACTAGAGAAATTTATGAGATTAATTAATGGTTGATTTAATTAATGTTATTGTTATGATTATTTAATTTTTGAGATAACTAATGGAATTAATGTGTTTAACTAACTGTTGAGTTAGTAGAGAAGGTGATGCCATTAATTAATTAGTTAATTAATTAAAGGAATCAATTAATTAATTTATGAATTATTAATGGACGAGATCTAGGGGTTCTAGACATGACGTTCTACAAGTGATACATAAAAATATGTATGTTTTATAAATGGGTTGGGAGATAGGGATTGATGATCCAAATACTCACAGGGTCCTAGACATGAAATTCTACACCCATGATATATATATATATATATATATATATTTGTATGATTGATAAATGGGTTGTGAGATAGGGACTAATGCTCCAAACACTCACAGGGTTCTAAACATGGATTTCTACACCCATCATGAATGAAAAATTTCTTTCATGGGGCAGGGAATGATGCTTCAAATACCCCTGGTTTGTGAGACAAGGGCTGATGCTCCAAATACTCACGAGGGTTCTAGACATGACGTTCTACACCCATTAATTAACATTAGACTGTGGGTCCAATTGTCATACATGAGTTTAATTAAATGGATAATGGAATCTGATGTGATTTAAGGATTTGTGAATTGAATACGAGAAATTGTTTAGACTCTCGCACGGGTGAGATAAGTGTTGAGATACGGGTGTCCAAGGGAACCTGGGGATTTATACGGTTAAATAAAGAATATTAAATAATGGGATAAATATTTTATTTATGCATTATATATATATTTCATGTTTGTAGTCTTTTTTCAGCTTTGATCCAAAGCAGGTATCTCCATTAGGTGTCCCTTAGGAACATGGTCAGGTTGTAGTTTATTTATTCAATTCTATTGTTACTTCGTTACACCTGCACACAGTTTATTTAAATTTCATTGTCTAGATTAAACTATAAATTGATGGTCCTAACCTACTGGTATTTATATCCCACACCCAATTCAGGCTACCAATTCACTTGGGTACCCGAGTAGACCTTACTTGTTTACATGACCTTGGACCTTGCTTGTTGTTATTTTCTTGTACTTGGGAGTTAGGGGAAAATGACCAAACGGGAGCTCATGATGCTGATAGAGGTTGCCTTGGGGCTTTGTGTATTTTCTTCATTATGTATTTAAATATAAATAATGTTGGTTTTTATTACTCTAAGATATGTATCACCATTGTCATGCTTGTATTGAAAAAAATGGTACTGGCCATTGTCTTTATTTATTTGACTATTTCTTATATCTTCTTCCAATTTTATATGAGTTTTTTATTTATTTCCAATGTGCTTTTTGAATATGAGGGTATAGTATCCCCATTGACTATAAAAAAACTCTCGCTTCTAGTTGGTAGCCTCTGTCATATGGGGTGACGCGCTTGAGGTCATGTGGCGACCAGCCTGACTACTGATTCGAGGGTAATCAGGATCAGGACATTACAAAGTTGTGTCAGAGGTTCAAGTTTTCTTCTTTTCCCGTGTCTTTCTATTTTGGGTTGGTATACACGAGACTAGGAATGTGTCTAAATTTGGTTAATAGTCATGCATGGGACTGGTCACCCCATGTATAGGAAATTAACAAGTGTCTAGGGAAGGGAATTGATGTTTATACAATTCATGGTTACAATTGATATGATTTCACCTTGAGTGACTGGTATATTTTCCATTTCTTATTGATTTTATGAATTTTGAAAATTTTCTTGGGAATGATATGGAAAAGAGGTTTTATACATGCATCATAATAGGAAATTATAGATTCACATGCCTTGTATATAACATTCCAAGTAGTTTCATTAGTATGATGCCTGCTAATTTGGATTGTGTGCCTTGGGTGCAACACCATGTTTTGATATGCTTTAGCATAGCTTTGTAGATAACATGTTTCGGTGATAGATTTAACATGGTTGAGTGATTATATGCCATACTACCTCTGTTATTAGAATGTATTGTTGTTGTGTCATGCTCATGTGTTATAGCATGTTGTTTTGTTACTGCTTATGATAACATGCTACAGATGTTATGATGTGTATGAAGGGTTTCTAAAGTTAAAATGTTAAATGAGTGTTGATTGTGATAAATGGTAGCCAAATTCCAACGATAAGGTGTATGTGCGCCTTATCGATTGGTAGATGGCCACCCACGTGACTGAACCTTGTATAACCTTAGTCCATGTGAAGATGGTTATAAATGTGAAGTTGTTGAGTTTTGATTGAATTGAACTATTGTGGGTTGCTTTTTGAAGAACCTGTATTAGAATAAATGGGAGCCTCGGAGGTCTCCTCTATGTTAAAATGGAAGTTAGATGAAAAATTTCTTTTTTAAAATGATATGAAACTGAATGTTAAATGCTAAAGAGGTAGTTTGTTATAGGTTGCCTATTTTTACCATGCGGCATTGTTTAAAAATCAAGCACATTATTGTGAAATAGTACTTGTGGTTTGTTAAAATTATTTAGAATTTTTAAAGGATGAAATTAATTAATGAAATGGATGAAATAAAAAGGGGGATTTTTAGCCTAGTAAATTCTCTTTTTCATGACCAATAGATAGGCTAGATGCGTATGCATTGTAAGGGACTGGAACATGGTGGGCAGTACCCTTATAACTTGAGATGACTTGTTTCTACTACAATATTTTTGACGTTGGTACCATATGAGTTCCATTTTCCCAAGTAGGACTTTTGGTTTTTAAGGGAATGACACCCTTTTTTTGAGGGATGGTTATTGTATCTTGACTCTTGACACCAGAATATTCATTGAGGAATTCTTGGTTCAGCATAATAGTCATTCCTCAGGCATGGTAAACCATTAAAGACGTCTTGGGGTTAACTCTGGAGTAGAGTGTTTGGGGCGTTGAGGTAAGTTCATCCCACTGCCTGGGAGGAATTTTTGGGACTCGGGTGTTTTGACACGCCGATAGGTTTAATTTTAGGCTTTCATACGAGATGTTAAATGTGGTAATCATGGTTTTTGTAACATTACATGTGCATCTAAGATGTTTCTAAAAAGCACCCTTGAGAGTAGTTATTCCTTCTTTAGATGACATGGACACTCCTAAGGTTGGTAGTGTGACATCAGAAGGTGTTTGAAGAGTTTCAATGGTGATATTTGAAAGAATAATGATTCCTTGGGTAGTATAGGCATCAAGTTTTGGTAGTTGATGCGTCGATAAGAGAAGCTGAGCCTTTTTGTAAAAAGTTTACCAGTGATAGTTTGACTGATATTCTTGGTGACATGGGCTTACTATTAGTGTCCTCTTTTAAACAAGAAGAGCAAGTCCCCTATCTAGACCTCATCCTACAGACACTAAGAGAATTTCAGTCTTAAGCCAAGCCATTATTTTAAAAGACATTGGGCTTCGTAAGTGGTTATTACCTTGGTTGTGTGTGGGATGTCTGGTTTTTTGGGTTATGCCTTTATTTGGGCTGAGTAATGATAGTTTTGAAATATCCATGTGATGTCTTGGCATGGGTAGGTCACCGAAAGTTGGGTAGGTATTTTTGTATACTTGTGATTGTTGTTGAAATTGGTTAAAATTCATGTTGCCGGTTTAAGGGAGAGTGTGTGTTTGTGGGCCAACAATGTCTCTCAAAGAAATCCTTGTCTCTTGGGATTCTAAAATGGTGAGGTGCATTGGGCGTTTGTGAATGCAAAATGATTGTTCAAATGAGACTTCATAACCTTGGTGGGCTAGTTGATGTTGTAGTAGTTCCAAATATCTTCTCGATGATGAGAAGTTTTTAAGGTGGGTAGATTGTAAAATCCTATGTTTTTTAACCGGGTTAAAAATAAAAAAGTTTTTGAACTTTTTGGTTTAATTCTCAGTTTGGTTTTAAAACCAAGCTACATAATGATGTTTTAATAAATTGGATCTCTTAAGCATGTTGACAGTGGGATTGGGTAAATGATCTAGGAGTTTTTTCCAATTGTATGGATGGGTTTCGGGAGAATCGAATCTGATAGAGGTGTTCACATGGGCTACACATAATTAGTCAAACCATGTGGGTCAGCCATGAAGGTTAAAATGAGTGTGCAGTAGCAGACCCATGGTCTACGCATGGTCAGTTAGACCATGCGGTTTACCTAGTGTTGGGTTTCAGGTTAATTTATTTTATTAAATCCAAGGTAGAGAGATATTTAATTAAATATTTTTAAATGGGTTTTTTTTAATTAAATAAAAAACTAGGGGGGATTTAATTAATTTTTGCGAAATGGTGGTTTCATTTAATAAAATTTCATTAAATGGAATTTAATTAAATGATGTTAAGTGGGTGTTTTATTTAATTAAACTTATTGATAAGAATTTAATTAATCAATATAAAGTGGGGGTTTCATATAATTAATTCTTATTTAAATAATTAATTAAATAATATCGATGAGTTAGAGTTTTTAATTTAATTAAATTGGGTTGAGTGAATTTAATAAAATAACACAATGTGGGGATTTTATTTAAATAAATTTTGTGAATAAATTTAATTAAATAATGTGTAATGATGAGTTGGTTGTAACACCCCAAGCTTCCACGATACGCTTCCCTTTGAATAATGCAATAGCTTGCATTGTATGCAACTTCGAGATTCTTATGCGCCACAACCAATCAAAGTAGCCGTTATGAATAGTAATACCCACTTTTTGAAATTTTATAAATTTTATTTTTCAAAATGGACTTCATTTTTGGATTCAGAATATCGAAATTATCCTAGGGTGAATTTTTGGTATTTTTCTAAAAACATTCAATTTTTGATGAATAGTGAAAAACACTGAGTTATTAGTTAAAACCAAATTTTTATTTAAATAATTATTTATTTTATTCAAATTTATTTTCAGACAAAATAAATACATAATAACTATATAAGTTCAATGTAATTCATTGGAGTGAATTTATATTAATTTTAGATAAATAAAATTTTATTGAACTTTTTACCGTCTTTTACCCACATTCTAGGAGCTTATGAAAATTTGCATAAAACTTAATTTTACCGCTTCTATGAATTAAATTTCAAAAATCCAATAGACATGGTTGATATCAGTAAGTAAAATGTGGTTCAATGAGATGAAAATAATTTTTTTGGGAATAGTAACTTTTTAATTTATTTACCACGATTAAAAGTAAATAGGGTAATTAAAGGTAAAAATGATATTATTTTTACCCTAACACATGCACTAATTCTATTAGATAACTGTATCTCGACCAAAAACAACCTTAGGAATAAAATATGATCATTTTGGTCCACTTGGATTAGATTAGGACATTTATTATTATTTAATTCAAAGAAGAGTTAAAAGTGTTAAATTCAAAGTTTAATAACTATACCATTTTTAATATAGGGTTACACATAAGATAAATTCGATTTTAAATATTCATTAGAAAGATAAATATATTTCCTACATAATGGTATTATATTTATAATTTTTAGACATTAAATAATTTAATTTATTTATGACACAATGATGATGCAGTAATTACCACTATAATGAAATATTAAAATAATTGATATTATAAATACCCAAATAAATGTAATTTGAGACTTTTTATGAATTAAACTAATTTTATATTTTAATATGACATGTTATAATTTATTTAATTTACTTTTTTCTAAGTAATCATGTAGTTATGATTTTCACAAAAATAAATTTCCAAATAGTGTCAAAATTGACATAAAAGAGTTTTTAAAACAAATATTATATTATTAATTAATATTCTATTTCTAAAAATCCAAGGTTCAGCCAAAAGACTAATATAATGATAGTTGTATCATTAATGAACCACTTGGGGTTCTATTAGAAGTATATAGTATTTTTATTAACCATATAATATAAAAATACAAAGAGACACGGTAAATGTCAAACTAATTAACTAAGAGTTAAATCTAAAAGATAAGGTTAATATAGTGACCCAAACCTGAAAAAAACCTATTGGTTGAGTAGTTTTCGACCCATCCACACCTTATACTTGATATAATTCAGTTTGGATCCATTATAAACCGAATATGAATTTATTATAAAATAATATTTCTATCTTTTCCTAAGGTGCCCCTCACCCTTCTTATAAAAGGTCACTCTCCCTTATCTCTAATTCACACCTTCAAATCCATTTGGATCGGCCAAACCATGACCAAATACCCTCTCAATTTTCCTCAATTAATCCTAGATGCCTTCTTTTAGTCATAAATCCAACCTAAAGGGCTCTTTTGATCAAATCAAGAGGAAGAACCCGAAGAAGAGGTAATAATTTCACCACCCTCTTTCAAGTTCTTTTCTTCTTCCAGTTCTTATTTCTTTGTTATTTTCATTATAAAATAATAACTCCAGTATCATATATATACTGTGATGTTATTATAAATATGGTACAACCATATTCAGTATTTTATCTATCCTTTGAATAACATGTCACCATACGTGCGTACGTACGGCTTACCGTCTCCACGTCGTGGTGTAATTGTTATTCAATATATTATTATTTATATGGGTATGATAATGATGTATAATTGATGTAAATAATAAATATAACATGATAATTTTTCTGTATATATTATATACCATCCAATTATATATTATTTTAATATCAAAATAACTATATTGTCGCTCGTGCGTACGTACGGACTACCATCTCTATGAACGTGATGAGATTCATTCCCCATCGTATCCATTCAAGACTATTTTTCATTTTAGGGTTAAAAATAATGTTTAAAGACATAATATAATTCTTTATATAAATCAAATATATCCTATTCATAACAAATATGGATTACGTAACCAAGCATATAAGGAGAACGAATCAGTTAACACCCAAAACGATGATAATACTAAAATATCATTAACAAAGCAATATTATAAATTAATTTATGATATCATAATTATGTATATGGTTATTGTGTTATTTAATGAAAATTATTTCACCATTATATAGGAGGTTAACATACCATCGACTAAGGAAAAATGTAAGGTAAGGGTTTATTTCACAATCTCTTCATTATTCGAGGTTGTTTATACGTAATTATCTACTGGGACCTCTTTATCATCAACATACATGTTTCTTAAAAATGTATTTCAAAACATTTTTACTATTTACTAGACTATGGGTTAAAGTCATTTATACCCTTGTTTTAATTTTTATAAAATGGGTTGAAAGGAATCTTTCCGCCGTTTTCCAAACAAGGTCCTTTATAACCTTTTCGACAGAATTAAGGTAAGAATGTTTTTTTAACTTATATGGTGGGTGCGTCTATTTTAATCCGTTATAAAATCATTGAAGATTCCCTTAAAATCATATAAGAATATTTTAAAAATAAATTTTTTCTTTTATAAATATGTGAATTTTAAATTATTTCACAAAAGAAAGAGATATTTCTCTCAAATAGGTTTGATTTCATCTATGTCAATATCCTTTCATGGATTTTAAGCTTTTTTGAAGTTGATTCATTATGATACAAATCTTCCATATTGTATTGAAGGTTTTGTGATATGTTTGACTATGGATGTGTTATTTTATACCATTCATGGTTTATGGAAAAATTATTGACATTTCGTATGCTATTTTTAATACGAATGTTTATGTTATGTTTAAACCTTCTCATATGGGGAATGCATTGGACATAGTAAGTGACGGGTGGAGCTTGATATTGCTCATTGATGCATCGGTAGGTATCATGAGACATACTAGTGTCTTGGCACAAGGCCTTGACAAAATCTTATTTGTAGTCTTGGACCAAGGCCTTGACTATGTGGTTATGATAGTCTGATATTATGCCTTCCATTATTATTAAAGTGGTTATTGATATTTCATGTGATTATTCTACTAGTAGAATATACATGTTAATAAGTAAATGGAATTATTTCATTTTATCTTTTCCATATTATGATGAAGTTCAAGTTTAAAAGCCTTTTGTTTCAGTTATACATTGCCTTAAATGTTTATGCTTATTTATGAAAGTTTCCGCTATATTGTTATCCTTACTGAACATCTGATCTCACCCCTTTAAATGTTTTATTTTTTCCCAGGATGTGAAGAATTATTTTATAACTAACCTGAAGGGATATTATTAGGGGATATAAGTGTGGTATATGGAGACAATATGTTGTCGCTGTTTTTATTTCATGTTGTAATGTAATCCTTATGAATATATCTGGTGTTTTCAAGGCTACTAAACTAATCGATCTTTTGAGACTTGATCTTTTGTGATCATGCCAATGATATGTAATAATGCACTGACTCTGGGTAACTGGGGTCGGGAAATTACATTTGGTATCAGAGTAAGTTTAGTAGTAAACCTTAGAAGCTAGATTTAGATAAACTCTGATTGGAGCACATAGCCCTAAGATAGACTTTGAGGATTAGTATAGAAGAACATCCTAAAATTTTGGTATTATAGAGATTTTGTGAGGTTTCCAAGAAATACATCCCTATCTAGATATGAGCAGGTAGAGGAGGATCTGACACAGATGTACCTAGGGTTAAAACATGAAAACACCACTTTGAGCTAGACACGAATGAGAACTGGTGCACGACAATGGGACTTTCTTCACTCTTGGTTACGACACTCCTGGGGGATATTCTTAGGATAATTCTCATTTCATTTACAAACCATTATGAAGGGTTTATGAGTATATAATTTCTAAAAGATTTTTTTTATGATTATGGATTATATCCATAAACTATTCAATTTATGTTAAGTGTTTTACAAGTTTTTGATTATGTATAACTATTGATAAACTAATCTAGTGTATCCCATTGTTTAGAAATAGCGCCTAGTGGAAGGAATGGAAACCGTATCAATGCATGAACTCCATGTAGGGATGGCCCTCCTACTCAAGATAATTATAGAGGAGCTGGTGATACAACTAGTTCTGATCAGCTTATCACTATATTGGGACACCTAACTCAGGTTATGAATAATAACCTTACCCGTATGGACACCCTGATCCACAGCATGGTGGATCAATGTTATATCTCTTCACGAGGAAACAACCACCAAAATTCAATGGGGGTACAAATCCATTAGTAACTGAGCAATGGATAAGTTCCCTAGAGGAAATATTTCAGGCTTTGAGGAGTAGTGAAAGGGAAAAAGTTCTCATGGGAGGTTACTGCCTCACTAGAGATGCTGATCAATGGTGGTCATTAATTCAAAACACAAAGGAAGATGAAGAAGTATCAAGGATGGAATGGAGGGAGTTTAAATAAATTTTCTTAAAAAAAATACTTTCCTCATGACCATTGAGTGGATATGGAAAGACAGTTTCTGAGTCTGAGGCAAAAAGAGGATGAAAATGTCACAAAGTATGAATCTAACTTTAAAAGGTTAGTGAGGCATGTAGTAGATTATATACATAACCCGAGGAGTAAGATTTATTGTTTCTTTGATGGGTTAAAACCATTTCTCCTCTGAGCATTAGTCTCTCAATCCTTCTCATCATACGAAGATATTTTCTCATGTGCTATCAAGACAAAAAAAAATCTCTAAGTCTTAAAACTTTAAAGCAAAGCAAGAGAAGAAGAGATCTGCTGAATAGTCTGGAAATGGAAATAAGGGGAAGAAGGGAAAAGTTGAATATCCATACTTCGGTAAATGTGGGAAGAAACACCCTGGTACTTGTTTGAAGGGAATAAGAGTCTGTTACAAGTGTGGTGAAAAAGGGCACCAAGCTCGTGATTGCAAGGGGAAGAAAGAATCTACCAATGTTCAATGCTATAATTACAGGGATATGGGACATTATGCAAATTAATTTCCTAATCATCAGTGAAACTTACCTCAAAAGAGGCCAAGGGATCAAGGCCAATCTTAATCTACCACTACTGCTGAGGTTGAAGCTCTGAAAGACGTAGTGGCAGGTAATTTAATGGTTTCCTCAAGTATAGCCAATACTTTATTTGATTCTGGATTATCTCATTGTTTCATATCTTCCCAGTTTTCTAAGAAAATTAGAAAATTCCAATTTTATTTAACATGGGAGTTTTCAGTCAAAACTCCTCTGGGAAGTATCATTGTAACAAAGTTTTGAGATTCAGTTTCCATTAGAGAATATAAATGTTCTTTATCTGCTGATCTCATCATTATACCCATGATTGAATTTGACATAATCCTCGGTATGGATTGGATTTAGGGCCAAGATGCGAAAATTTATTGTAAGAAGAATGAGGTTACAATTTTTGATGATGATAAGTAGTACCTTATCTTTAGAGCAGAAACATCACCAAAAAATTCTTATCTAGATCCAACCCCATTAGCTCAACTAAATTAAATTATTGTGGAGGAAGAGAATGAAATAACTATAGGTGAGGAAAGGAATATTCGAATAGAGGATATACCTATTGTGCAAGAATATGTTGATGTTTTTCCAGAGGATTTACTAGGACATCCTCCAGAATGAGAAATTGAGTTTTCCATTGATTTAATTCCTGGTTCAAGGCCCATATCAAAGACCCCTTATAGAATGGACACTGTGGAATTACTGGAACTAAAGAAATAGTTAGAGGAATTGAGTAATAAGGGATTTATTCTCCCTAGTGTTTCTCCATGGGGAGCCCCTGTTCTTTTTGTTAAGAAGAAAGATGGATCTATGAGGTTGTGCATTGACTACAAGGAGATCAATGCTATAACAATAAAGAACAAGTATCCCCTACCTCACATTGATGATTTATTCAACCAAATTCATAGATCTAAATACTTTTCAAAGATTTACCTTCTGATCTGGATATCATCAGTTGTTTGTGAAGAAGGAATACATTCCGAAAATAGCATTTCGAACCAGGTATGGGCATTATGAGTTTATAGTAATTCCTTTTGGATTGACTAATGCACCCTCTGTCTTCATGGATCTAATAAATGGAGTTTTCAAGGAATATCTTGATGAATTTGTAGTGTTATTTATTGATGATATCATTGTATACTCCAAAAGCTATGAATATCATGAAAATCACTTGCGCATTATCCCAAAGACTCTTCTAAGAAATAAATTATATGGGAAGTTTAGCAAGTGTGAATTCTGGCTTCAAGATATTTCTTTTCATGGACATATTTTCTCTAAATATGGAATCTCTATTGATCATTCTAAGACAAGATAAATCCATGAATGGCCATCACCAATGAGTATAACCGAGGTACACAGTTTTATTGGTTTAACAGGTTATTATTTGCATTTCGTCCAGAATTTTTCTTGATTGGCTAACCCATTAACCAAGCTCACACGTAAAGGGGTTAAATTTGTTTGGACAAAAGAGTGTGAAGAATGTTTTGGAGAACTGAAGAGAAGATTAGTCAATGATTCTATCTTGACTCTACCATTGGGGAATGATGGGTTTGTTATTTATAGTGATGCTTCAAAAAAAGGACTTGGTTGTGTCCTTATGCAGAATGATAGGGGTATTTCCTATGCATCACGACATCTAAAAATTAATGAGAAAAAATATCCCACTCATGATCTTGAGTTATTCGCTATAATATTTGATTTGAACATATGGAGACCCTAACTATATGGTGAAAATGTGAGATATATACCGATCACAAGAGTTTGAAGTATATTTTCCCACAGAATGAACTCAACATGACGTAAAGGCGATGGCTTGAGTTAATCAAGGATTATTATTGCACTATACACTACCACTCAGAAGAAGGAAAATAAAGTGGTAGAGGCTTTGAGCAGAAAGGATCATGAAGTTTTGAACAAGATGAGAGTGGAAAAGGATCCTATATATAAGGATATATTAAAGTTGGATAGGGGAATAATCATGGAAGGTGAAACATCAATACTTTTTCAAATGGTTGCCAAACCATCTTTACTAGAAAGGATAAAGAGTTCTCAGACCGATGATGAATAGTTTCAAGAGAATATTAAAGCTGTGAATGATTGGAGATTGATTGAATTTGTGTATGAAGATGGAATTTTGAAATTTGGTAAGAGACTTTGTGTTCCCGATATACCTAATCTAAAAAGAGAATTGTTGGATAATGCTCATAGTTCCAATTTCTCTATACACCCTAGTAGCACTAAGATGTATAGTGATTTGAAAAAACATTTTTGGTGGGACAACATGAAGAGGGAGATTGATGATTTTGTGTCAAGATGTATGGTTTGTCAACAAGTGAAAGCTGGAATGAAACAGCTTGGAGGAGTCATGCAACCTCTTCCCATACCTGAGTGGAAGTGGGATAATATTATGATGGAATTTTTCATGGGACTACCAAAGACTCCTAGAAGGAATGATGCAATATGGGTCATTATTGATCATCTTACCAAGTCAGCGCATTTTCTTGTTATAAGAGAAGATCTACCACTTGAACGTCTAGAAAGACTATATATTAATGAAGTTGTGAGACTTCATGGAGTACCCCTATCGATTGTTTTTTATTGTGATCCCCATTTCACATCAATATTCTGGAAAAGTCGTCAGAAGTCCTTGGATACTAAACTTCGTTTGAGCACTGCCTACCACCCTCAAATAGATGGACAATCAAAACAAACTATTCAAACCATAGAAGATATGTTGAGATCCTACTCACTTGACTTTCAGGGTATGTGGGATCAATATTTACCTCTGTTAGAATTTTCCTATAACAATAGCTTTCATTCAAGTATTCAGATGGCACCATATGAAGAGTTATACGGAAAGAGATGTATTACACCAACCTGTTGGGATGATGTTGGTGAAAGAAAACTCATAGGCCCATAACTTGTGGAGGAAACAATAGAAAAGGTAAAGGTTATCCAAACCCACATCAAAGCATCACAAAGTAGGCAGAAGATTTATGTCGATAACCAAAGGAAGGATTTGGAATTTCAGGTAGAAGATCATGTTTTCTTGAAGGTATCTCCATGGAAGGGAGTCATACATTTCGGTAAGAAAGGTAAATTGAGTCCCAGGTAATCGTACCATTCTAAATTCTAGAACGAATTGGGGTAGTAGATTACCGTTTTGCAATTCCGCCAAGTCTCTCCAAAGTTCACGATGTATTCCACATATCACTGTTGAGAAAATACATGGCTGACCCAACGCATGTACTCACCTATGAGGAATTAGAAATGGAACCCGATCTATGTTATTGCGAAGATCCCGTCAGGATTCTTGATATAAGAGGACAAGTGCTGAGAAAACAGATGACTCGTCTGGTAAAAGTTCTATGGAGAAACCATAAGATGGAAGAGGCACCATGGGAACCTAAGGAACTTATGATGAAGAACCACCCAAGTCTTTTTATGCAGTAATATTCTAGAAATTTCAAGGACGAAATTATTTGAAGGAGGGGAGAATGTAACACCCCAAGCTTCCACGGTATGCTTCCCTTTGAATAATGCAATAGCTTGCGTTGTATGCAACTTCGAGATTCTTACGCACCGCAACCAATCAAAGTAGCCGTTATGAATAGTAATACCCACTTTTTGAAATTTTATAAATTTTATTTTTCAAAATGGTCTTCATTTTTGGATTTAGAATATCGAAATTATCTTGGGTGAATTTTTGGTATTTTTCTGAAAACTTTCAATTTTTGATGAATAGTGAAAAACACTGAGTTATTAGTTAAAACCAAATTTTTATTTAAATAATTATTTATTTTATTCAAATTTATTTTTGGTCAAAATAGATACATAATAACTATATATGTTCAATATAATTCATTGGAGTGAATATATATTAATTTTAGATAAATAAAATTTTATTGAACTTTTTACCGTCTTTTACCCACATCCTAGAAGCTTATGAAAATTTGCATAAAAATTAATTTTACCACTTCTATGAATTTAATTTCATAAATCCAAGAGACACGGTTGATATTAGTAAGTAAAATGTGGTTCAATGAGATGAAAATAATTTTTGGGGAATGGTAACTTTTTACTTTTATTTATCACGGTTAAAAGTAAATAGGGTAATTAAAGGTAAAAATGATATTATGTTTACCCTAACACATCCACTAATTCTATTGGATAACTTTATCTCGACCGAAAACAACCTTAGGAATAAAATATGATCATTTTGGTCCACTTGGAATAGATTAGGACATTTATTATTATTTAATTCAAAGAAGATTTAAAAGTGTTAAATTCAAAGTTGAATAACTAAACTATTTTTAATATAGGGTTACACATAATATAAATTAGATTGTAAATATTAATTAGAAATATAAAACGATTTCATACATAATGGTATTTTATTTATAATTTTAATACATTAAATAATTTAATTTATTTATGACAGAATGATGATGCAGTAATTATCATAATAATAAAATATTAAAATAATTAATTTTATAAATACCGAAATAAATGTAATTTGAGACTTTTTATGAAATAAACTTATTTTATAGGTTAATATGACATGTTAGTATTGATGTATTTAACTTTTTTCGAAGTAATCATGCTTTTACGATTTTCACAAAAATCAATTTCTAAATAATGTCCAAATTGACATAAAAGAGTTTTTAAAACAAATATTATATTTTTAATTGATATTATATTCCTAAAAATCTATGGTTTGGCCAAAAGACTTATATAATGATAGTTGTATCATTAATTAACCACTTGGGGTTCTCTTGGAAGTATATAGTAAGTTGATTAACCATATAATATAAAAATACAAAGAGACATGGTAAACGTCAAACTAATTAACTAAGAGTTAAATATAAAATATAAGGTTAATATAGTGACCCAAACCTGTCTAAAACGAATTGGTTGAGTTTTTTTCAACCCATCCCCACCTTATCCTAGAAATAAATCAGTTTGGAGCCATTATAAACCTAATATTAATTTATTATAAAATAATATTACTACCTTTTCCTAAGGTTCCCATCACCCCTCTTATAAAAGGGAACTCCCCCTTCTCTCTAATTCACACCTTCAAATCCATTTACCTTGGCCAAAACCTACCCAAATACCCTATCAACTTCCCTCAACTCATCCTAGAGGCCTTCCTTTAGTCAGAAAGCCAACCTAAGGAGACCTTTTGATCAAATCAAAAGGAAGAACCCAAAGAAGAGGTAATAATTTCACCACCCACTTTCAAGTTTCTTTCTTCTTACACTTCTTCTTTCTTTGTTATTTTCATTCTAAAATAATAATTCCAGCATATTCTAGATACTGTGACATTATTATATATATGGTACAACCATATTCAGTATTCTATCCATCCTTTAAATAATATGTCACCATACGTGCGTACGTACTGCTTACCGTCTCCACGTTGTGGTGTAATTGTTATTCAATACATTATTATTTGGATGGGTATGATAATGACATATAATTGATGTAAATAATAAATATAACATGATAATGATTCTTTATATATGATATACCATCCAATTATATATTATTTTAATATCAAAATAATGATATTGTCGCTCGTGCGTACGTACGGACTACCGTCTCCACAAACACGATGAGATTCATTCCCCATCGTATCCATTCATGACTAATTTTTCTTTTTATGGTTAAAAATAATGTTTAAAGACATAATATAATCATATATATAAATCAAATATATACTATTCATAACAAATATGTCTTACGTAACCAAGCATATAAGGAGAACGAATCAGTTAACACCCAAAACGAAGATAATACTAAAATATCTTAAACAAAGCAATATTATAAATTCATATATGATATCATAATTATGTATATGGTTCTTTTGTAATTTAATAACAATGATTTCAAAATTATAAAATAGGTTAACATACAATCGACTAAGGAAAAGTACAAGGTAAGAGTTTATTTCACAATCTCTTCAATATCCGAGGTTGTTTATGCGTAATTATATACTCGGACCTCTTTATCAACAACATCCGTATTTCTTAAAAACGTATTTCAAAATATTTTTACTATTTACTCAACTATGGGTTAAAGTCATTTATACCCTTGTTTGAAATTTTATTAAATGGTTTGAAAGGCATATTTCTATCGTTTTCCAAACAAGGCCCTTTATAACCTTCTCGACAAAATTAAGGTAAGAATGTTTTTTAAACTTATACGACGAGTGAGGCTGTTTTCTACCGTTATAACATCGTCGAAGCTTCCCTTACAACTTATAAGAATATTTTCAAAACAAATGTTTTCTTTTATAATTATGTGACTTTTAAATGATTTCAAAAAAGAAAGAGATATTTCTCTCAAACAGTTTTTTTTCATCTATGTCAATATCCTTTGATGGATTTTAAGCTTGTTTGAAGTTGATACATTATGATAAAAATATTCCATATTGTATTAAAGTTTTTGTGATATGTTTGACTGTAGATGCATTATTTTATACCATTCATAGTTTATGGAAAAATTATTGAGTTTAGTATGCTAGTTTTAATACAAATGTTTATGTTATGTTTAAAACTTTTCATATGGAGAATGCATTGGACTTAGTAAGTGACTGGTGTAGCTTGATATATCTCCTCGATGCATCGGCAGGTCTCATGAGACAAACTAGTGTCTTGGCACAAGGCCTTTAAAAAATCTTATTTGTAGTCTTGGCCCAAGGCCTTGACTATGTGGTTATGAAAGTCTGACATTATGCATTCCATTTTTATGAAAGAGGTTATTGATATTGTATGTGATTATTCTACTAGTAGAATATCCATGTGAATAAGTAAATGTCATTATTTCATTTTATCTTTGCCATATTATGTTTAAGTTTAAGTTTAAAAGTATTTGGTTTCAATTATACAATTCCTTAAATGTTTATGCTTATTTATGAATGTTTCTACTATATTGTTATCCTTAATGAGAATCTAAGCTCACCCCTTTCAATGTTTTATTTTTTCCCAGGATGTGAAGAAAAATTTTATGACTGACCTGAAGGGATAGTATGAGGGGATATGAGTGTGGTCTATGGAGACAATCTTTTGTCATTGTTTTTATTTCATGATTTAATGTAAACCTTATGAATATATCTTGTGTTTTCAAGGCTACTAAACTAATCGATCATTCGAGACTTGATCTTTTGTGATCATGCCAATGATACATAATAATGCACCGACTCTGGGTAACTGGGGTCGGGGTGTTACATTGGTGGTTTTCAAAGAAGTGTAATATTAAAAGACACGTAAATGAATAGTTGGGTGATATTGAATAAGGGTAATATTAAATGACAAATAAATGTAGACTTGTGTTTAGTTTAATTAAATTCAAGGTAATTAGGAATGTAATTAATTGATGCGAAATGGAGGTTTCATTTAATTAAATTCTTTGTTATGTTTACTTTGAAATGCGCTTTGGGACTATTTTAAATGTAGATATCAGGCTATACATGGTTAGTCAAACCGTGTGGGTCAGTGGTCTAATTACCCAGTTTTTAAAATGTTTTATTATTTAATCTTAAAAAAATAATGATTTAAAAATAATAATAAGGATTTTTTTACTATTATTGGGTTTATTTATTTAAATAAATGTTATAGGAATTTAGTTGGATGATTAATGGGGGATTTTAGAATTAATTAAGAAGAATTTATTTAAAGGTTAATTAATGAAGAAATGTTATATCAAATGAGAATAATAAATTTTATTATTATTATATAATATTTATTAGTTTAATAGGGCGTTAACTTGTTTATGGAGAGAGAATGAAGGAGGAGGTGCACTACAGGAGCAGCGACATGCACCAGGCCCCCATCCCACTTTGAGGGGCACCAACCCCACTCTCTGGTTCCCTCTTCACATGCTCTAATCCTCCCATTGTCTTCACAAATCTTGTTTGACTCGTCAAGGTGAGTTTGCCTATGTATGTTTCATGATTTTCATCTTCCATTTGGCTATTCCCTTGCCGAGTTTTCTTGGCTTAAACCCTATGACTCGGGATTAATTTGGATTCCTTGTTTCTTCGGTTCTAGGGTTGTGCAATGGGCTCCTCTAGACCCATTGGTCAGTATTCCAACTACCTTCACCAAGGGTGAAGCGTTTTATCTCAGTTTCTATTCATCGCCTCAATATTTTTGTAAGGGTTTAATCCCATTATTTGGTTTTTCACCCCATGAATTGGATTCTTATAGTGTTTTTGTGTTACGATTAATATTTTGTTCTTTCCTTGGTCCCCTACACACTATTTATTGGTGTTGGTTAATGGTTGTTAGCAATGATGATAAATTCTAGATGTGCATGTGCTTTTGTTAAGTGTGTGTACGAGAGAAGATTTCAATTGAGTTATGAAGCTTTGGCTCAACCAAATTCGTTTAGGTAGGGTTCTCAACTTTTCCTAATTAATAAAATATAGTTTATTTGATTTACTGCTTTGATAATGTTGACTAGAATGTTGGATTAAATTGTTATTGGGGGAATGAGATAATTAATTATGAATTAATTATATGTCTTACGATAGTAATTAATTGGACCATTAATTATGAGTATTTAATTTAGTTAAGTTGAGGTAATTAATTATGAATTAATTATCTAATTGAGATAACAATTAATCGAGGGATTAATTATGAGTAATTAATTTGATTAATTATGGGATAATTGTTTTATGTATTAATTATGTTGTTTGAGATGATAATTAATTGTGGTATTAGTTATGAGTAATTAATTTGTCTAAGAAAAGATATTTAATTGGGAATTAATTATGCGCTTGATATTTAAATATAAATAATTAATCGGGGGATTAATTAGGAGATATTGATTTGGGATTGAGATAATTAATTTGAAAATTAATTATGTCATATAGAAATGGATGGCTGGAGATAATTAATTTGTGAATTAATTATGTGATATTGAAAGAGTTTCTTAAGAGAAAATTAATTTCTTAATTAATTATGTGATTTTGGGATGGTTTCCTTGAGATAATTATTTTTTGAATTAATTATGTTATATTGATATTGTTTTCACGTGATAATTAATTGTAGAATTAATTTTTTGACATTCAGATGTTTTACTTTTTGTTTAGTTAATTGATAAATTAACTAGAGAAATTTACAAGATTAATTAATGGTTAAATTAATTAATGTTATAGTTATGATTAGTTAATTGTTGAGTTAAAAAATTGAATTACTGTGTTTAACTAACCGTTGATTTAGTTGTGAATGCGATGTTGTTAATTAATTAATTAATTAATTAATAGACTCGATTAATTAATTTATTAATTGATTAATGGATGGGATCTTGGGGTGATAGACATAACGTTCTACCTGTGACATATATATATATATATATATATGTAAGTTTAATAAATGGGTTGTGGGAAAAGTACTGATGCTTAAAATAATCATGGGGTCCTAGATATATCATTTTACACCCATGATATATATACATATATATGATTGATAAATGGGTTGTGAGATATGGACTAGTGCTCCAAATACTCAGAGGGTGCAAGAAATGGCATTCTACACCCAGCAAGCATGAAAATTTTCTTTTATGGGATTGGGACTGATGGTCCAAAAACCCATGGGTTGTGAGACAAGGGCTGATGCTCCAAATACTCACGAGGGTTACAGAATGACGTTCTACACCCATTAATTGACATTGGTATGTGGGTCCAATTGTTCACACATGAATTGAATTAAATGGATAATGAAAGTTGATGTGATGAAATGATTTGTGAATTGAATATGAGAAATGATTCAGACTCTGGCACGACCATGACATGTGTGGATATATGGGTGAGTAGGGGAACACGGGGATTTATGTGGTTAAATATGGATTATTAAATAATATTATAAACACTTTACTTATGAATTATATATATATATATTTTATATTTATACTCTTATTTATGGCTTCAAGTCGAAGCAGGTATCTCCATCAGGTGTCCCGTAGAAACCTGAATGGGTTGTTGTTTATTTATTTAATTTTGTTGTAACTTCATTATACCTGCACACTATTTATTTATATTACATTGTCTAGATCGAGCTAGCACCTATGGTCCTAGGCTATTTTGATTTATATCTCTAAACCTATTTAGGCCTCTATTTCACTTGGATACCTGAGTAGACCTTACTTCTTTGCGGTACCTTAGACCTTTCTTGTTTCTATTTTCATGTACTTGGGAGTTAGGGGAAAAGGACCAGGCGAGAGCTTAGGATTCTTGTGGAGGTCTCCTTGGGGATTTGAGTCTTTTTCTTCATTATATATTGAAATGTAAATCATGTAGTTTTTTTTGTTGCTTTTAGATATGTATTATCATTGTAATTCATGCATTGTAAAAACTAGTGTTGGCCATTTTCGTTATTTATTTGACTATTGCTTATATATTCTTCCAATATTGTCTGAGTTTGTTATTTATTACCACTATGCACTTGGACTGTGAGGGTATAGTTACCCCAATTACTATCCACAGATTCTCCCTACTATTCGGAAGCCTATGGTGTATGGGGAGACGATCTTGAGGTCATGTGGCAACCGTTCTAGCTACATGTTCGAGGGTAAGCTGAATTAGGACATTACACTCTTATACTTGGATCAATACAACAACCCCCTTTTCAGTTTTTTATTCCTTCTCTTATTTCTTCTACCTCATGTTTTGTATGGTTGTAGCAATTATTATCCATTAATTCGACAATATAAATTCTCATAAATGTGTGGAAACTATTCCATCATTGACCACCTGTTATATCTAGAAATTATGGGATAGTATATAACATGATTAAATACTCCCATAAATCAAGACATAAATATTGGAGACTAATGAATAAGAATATTGAAAATTATTAAAAAATCATGTCTAGTGGAAATTTCTTCATTTTACACTTACACATCTTCGAAATAAGCTACTCAAACTTACATTGTATCTATCATCCCATTACTGTCTTTCAGGTATCGTTATTCTCCTTGATAGTTTTAATCATTAATTGGGAATATATTGGGACTCCTGAGTATAAAGAGCATTTGTCAAGGAAAAGTTCCTAAAGTTGGGGGATGTATGTTTATTTGAATTAATTATCTTTCCAGGTTTTTCCCAGAGTTCAAAGGATGCCCGAGTTGGTTTGGTATTTTTATGTAAGAATATGGGTTTTCTACTGTGTAATGAGAGATTACATGATGTGTAATGGGTTTTCACGACTTGTACTTGGTCTTCATGCATAAGTCATGAACTTGGATCACAACATGAATGTAATACACACTGCGTAGGAAAAACAAATCTTGTAAGTGTTAAATATTAGTTTTAATAAAAATGCGATGGGTTTTTGATGTACTTGAGTGTTGTGGATTACACAAAGTGTAAAGGGGATACAAGTCATGTAACTATTGAGATTTCATCTTTTAATGTACTGTTTGACTGAAAATTTATTTCATTCATTCATACCTCCCTTATCTATTGACCTATAATGCTTCTCTAATGATTTTGAGAGTCTCTATTAATTCAGAATTGATTCGTATAGTGTTGGATCACCATTGTAGTTGGATTTAATCTCTCTAAGTGATTAAGCCTTTCTTCATCTTCATTTCTTTTATCATGATAGAACCATTGTGTTGCATTATCAAATTTGTTGATCCATAGTAATTATTTATTTTGTTTCACTCTAGATCCATTATGGAATCTTGGTTCTAGGGCCTCTATTGTCATTTTTGTGTTCCTTTTTGTTGGTGGAATCAGATTTGGTCATGTTCCACCCATGTTTTTAGGTAGGTGGTTGCATCTATATCCTGTGTTGATGAACTGTATTGATTCTATTTATAAATTGATTTATAAATACATTTAACATTAAATTTGTGTGTGTGTAAATATATTTATGATAAAAGGTGGTTTTTCCTTGTTTTTGTTAAATGGAAAAGTGGTATTTTCAAATAATTAAAATGATTTATAAAATAGAGCACATGGGAATCCTTGGGTTTGTGGGTGAATGTTTTAGCTTAGTTCCATCATCCATATTACCATTGAGAGGTTAGATCATGTGGATTTTATCTACTTCCTTGTCATGTTGTTCTAGGGACTTGTTCTTGATTTTTTTTGGGGATTCACTCATGCGGTGTTCCCCTGCTCCTCAGACCCATTTCTAAAGGATTTTTATGAACTAGTCATTTTTGTGGTATAAGTAGTCTACTAGAACAACCTGTTGAGTTCCTTGGAATGATTAACCTATTCTTGGATTTGTATTGTTTTGGTTTTGATATGCATGATTTGGATTTTGATAAATGATAATGTAAATTATTCTTGTAATTGATATACCTTACATTATTTTGGAATTGTTAGAAAAAGGGAAATATTTACCACGATTTGATAAAACTATTTTACTGCTTATCATGACATATTTTATTTAAAATGAGCATACCTGAGTTATCTTTATAGAGACTTCTTATGGAACAGTTGGGTGGGACCCTACTGAGATTTTTAGATCACACCCTACATACCTCTTCAGTGGTATGCTGACCTTTGTATGTATTTCAATGTATGTAAAGTCAAGTATTCGCATTGAGGTATTGATGTTTCTGGTCAGCTATGTCTAGGTAGCTTGTAGTTAGATAGTGGGGGTTTACCATGCTATCACATGGAGTTGTAGTTCTGATTTTTTGGTCCTTGATGTTTGGACTTGAACCTGGAGATTGTAACTGTTTTGAGTTGTTTGGTTTGTGTTGTTTGTTTCAATTATAGAATATATATCTTTGTTGTAGTAGTCTATTTTGTCTATAAATATGTGTCATGTTGTTACTTCAGGTTGAGTGAAATCATTCCATCGGTTCTTGGGTGATGTATAAGTGCTAGTCGTCAGATCGTGGGGATTGGGAATACCCTTCAGGTATGTGGTGGGTCAGGTCGGGTACTAGTTTGAGAGGGTATTTGGGTTGATTCATTACAGTTTGGTATCAAAGGTGGTCTATTATCTAGATCCCTTTTTTGGGACATTTGATAGATAGTAGATAGGATTTTCAGGACTTTATAGGTATATTAATATGAGTGTTTGGACAACTATTTTCATGAAGAGACTCAAGTTACGATGGGATGTTGTGATGTGTTTCTCCTTTTTTGATTTTTCATGTTAATCTCAGTTTTTACTTATGGGTTTTATAGTTTTAACTAAGATTTTTTTTATTGTCTAATAATTTATTTTGTTTTGATGTGTAGGAGTATTCCTGAAGGACGTGTTCTAAGAGTTCCTTGGGAGGGTGATGCTGATGCACATCAAGGTAATCTTCTAATAGATTAGAATATAATTGAGGTTATTGTGTGGGTAATTTGTGTAGTTTATAAAAATATACTACAAGTTTAGAATACAGCCATTGAGGTACAACCAAGAGTTAAAGGAGACATGGATTGATCACGGGAGTTCTTGTGTGATAATTCACTATCATTTAAGTGTACGAATGAAACTGAAGAGGAAGAGGACTGAATGGACAAGATCGATCAGATATTCGACTTCTTGGATACTCCTAAGTGTATCAAGGTGAAGTGTGCGACATTCTGACGTGAGAGTCGCAACAAGAGGTGGTATTATAAAATGGTACAAGCTAATAAGCATGTGAGCTTGTACTGGATGGATTTCATGGCTCTCTTCATCCATAATTTTTTTATAGATTCGTTGATGATGATTAAGTCTTTGGTGTTCCTCTACCTATATCATGGAGAGCATGCTGTATTGGAATACACCAATCAATATGATAATCTAGTTTGTTTTGTGATAGAGTTGGTGAAGAGTGAGCAAATGAAGGATAAAAATTAACTATAGGGTTTGAAAATGGATATCAGATCATAGGTATTTATGTTGAATATTTCGACCAATGTAGAGATGGTGGATAGGGATACGATGGAAGAAATGAATATAGAAGGCATGGTTTGATATTTTTCCTCTTCTATTCTACATAATGGTTGCTTCAGTGGTGCACCATGAAATAAGTGGAAGGGGAAGGATCATTGTAAGACTGGTGGAAGTGGTTCATGGAATCAGGCCTCCTCATCACCTTTGGTTACAATTATCAGTGTGTCTCTAACTTGTTATCAGTGTGTCAAGGTTAGACACACTCGATGTTCTTCTCTTGCACTAGAAAATATGTTTAATAGTTGATCGCCAGCTCTAAAGGCTACTGTGGTGAAATATGATGCTTTAAAGACTACATGAATCCAACAACAATCCTTATAAGTGAATCACTTTCATGGAATAGATGAGTTTCTAGTGGAGGTATATGCAAGTCTTGTGACAGTGAGAGGTACCATCGTTATTACATCCTCAGTAGAGAAATATTTATTTGATACTAGTTCTTCCCACTCGTTTATATATATCAATTTTATTGATCTGATTAACCTTCCAATAGAACTCATTTCATTTATTGTGGAGTTAGTGAAACCTCTTGGGAAGAGGTAGGAGCATGGGTTTTGGTGTCCTTGTGCATTATCAATAGCTGATAGGCAGATAGTATGGGATTTTATTTTTCCCGATGTAGATTTATTTGACATTATAATTGGGATGGATTGGATTGATGCTCATTGAGTTGTGGTTTATTTTTATTGTTGGTGTGTCTCATTTCATGTGGCTTATGGGAGATCACAGGTGTTTTAGGGAGAGTGGGATCCAAGGTCTTTTCATGTTATACCTTTCCACCGAAATCTTGGGAGTTTTTTTGTATGTTATTGCTGTTTAGATCGATGAGGTTTTTTCTATCATTGACCTTCTCTCTTTTGTCAAGAATTTTCCTAACAATTTTCTAAATTATTTCACTAGGATTCCTCATGAGAGAGAGGTAGAGTTAATGATTGACCTGGTTCTAGGTACACAACCAATATCAATGCCTTCTTATTGTATAGAACTAGAAGAGCTGAAAGAGCTCAAGATTCAATTTGACGATCTGGTGAAAAGGGTTTTTTCTCCCTAGTGTTTCACCATGGGAATCCCCAGTGATTTTTACCAAGAAGGAAGATGGTTGAATCCAATTATGTGTGGAAATTAGAATTGGTTAATAGTTAATAACAAGTATCATTTGTCCCGTGTAGATGATTTGTATGATATGTTAATGGGGGAAATATGGTTTTCAATGATTGATCTTCGGTCATGACATCATCAGCTTAGAGTTTGGGTGTATGATATACCAAATTTGGATTTTAGGACCACGTAGAGCCATTAAAAATATATTGTTTAGTAATTTGGTCTAACGGATTATCTTTTAGTTTTTAAGGATTTGATGAATCAGATATTCCATCGGTATCTCAATGATTTTTTGGTAGTTTTAATATATGACATTTTGGTTTACTTGAGATCTGAGTTGGGGAACGAGCACTATCTGAGTTTCATTTTGGAAATATTGAGAAGTCACCATCTATATATAATGCTTGTGAAATGTAATTTATGGATTCAAGAAGTGAAATTATTGGGCAACATGATTTCTGAGAATGGATTATCTGTTGATCCTGGTAAGGTGATGGTCTTCTTATCATGTGAAGATCCACATAACATCTTTATGATTTGGAGCTTCCTCGGTCTTCATTGAAACTATAAATAGTTCTTCAAGTTCTTCTCTAAGTTGGAATCACTTTTGACTACTCTTACTAGGAAAGGCATAAAATTCACATGGGATACAACGTGTCCGTCTTCTTTTGATGAGCTAAAAGGACTTATGACATCAGCTCCTATTTTGATTTTACTTGTACTCTATAAGGGATATTCGGTTTTCTTTGATTCTTTTGGAACAAGTATGGGTTGTCTGCTCATGCAAGATGTTCATGTGGTGGATTATAGTTAATTTAAACTTGGACCACATAAGAGGAATTAACTCACTCATGATATATAGATTGTTGTAGTTATGCATGCATTTAAGTGTTTGAGGCATTATCTTTTGGGGGAAATGTTCACAATATTTCTAACTATAAATGTATGAGTTATATCTTTTCTCATAATGACTTGAAACAGAGATATAGGTGATGGTTTTAATACCTTCAAAATATTTAACTTGATATCTTCTAAACCCCGGGGAAGGGAAATTTCATTGCATATTCTATTAGTAGGAAAGTACCCTCGTGGAATGTTTTGGAATTGAGGGAAAATAAGAACCCGATGAGACTCTTCACTTAGTTACATCTGGATGCTTATGAGGATGTTTTAGGTATGGTTTTTGATTAGCCACTAAATGAGGCTAATATTCATTGTTAATATACCTAATTTTCATGTTCTTTGTTATTCATAAATACCATTTTAGTGCATTTTACACTTTGAACATCATTTCACATTATGATTGTAATACCTTCTTAAAATGCACTATTATGTGGTACATTTTTGAACATCATTTAAAGTACCCAATGATTCATCTGATTTTAAGGAATTGAATTATACATATTTTAATTTGATATTTTTGTAAATTGATCTACACTTAAATATGAACATGTTTGATTCAGGGATCAATGGAGAATTCATGGAGGATGATGGAGATATTTGACAATGAAAGGAAGCAATTCTGGAGAAGGCAGATTGGACACCAGCCCAATGATGAGACTGTGGGGCCCAACATACAGGCCCAATTAATCCCAAATTTCGTGGGATGATATAAGACATGTACAGGAACAAATCACTCTTCAAGAGTTAATGCTAATTCGGCCTCCATGTTGGTCATTTAGGCGGCCCAAGTTAGAGATAAAATTCTGGGCCAGATTCTGTGGCCCAGAAAAACAGTCCACCATTTTGATCATATCTCGGAATACACAACTCCAAATGGGCCCAAATTTTACAGGCGGTTAGCAGACATCCGGAGCTCCATTTTCTTCTTCTATGGCCCACCCTGATTCGGCCATCTAGAAGGTCATCCAAACGCGTCTGTTCGGTGGATGAAATCTGGCTGCCACCTCGGGTCAAATGTGGAAAATTCCAAATTCCACAAACTTTCCACCACCCTAGGCCTACCATACTCAAGTGGGATGACTTGTACTGTTGAAGGCTCGACCCAAGGCTCCCAAAATGCCTATTTAAGGCAGTGGTGGTGAAGGAGTTGAAGATCTTGGATGCTTTGTTTACTTGTAATGATATGCTGCATTTTTGTTGCCTCAATTTTGTCTTTCACATGTAAGTTGTTCAATTCACTTTAGTTTCTTAATAAAAGTTCTTCTTCTACTCTTATTCTGTTGTTCTTAATATCACTTTGATACCGTTGGATCAAGGTGTGAATTTATTCACACCAACCCTTGTGAAATTATTCACACAACGGTGGAGTGATCATTTTATTTTTGTTGTTTTCTTTACTTCTCCATTCCTCCCTTATGAGTCTACTTTCCGCTTCCATTGAAACCATGGGATCAATGGAGGGCTAACCCACTTATGGGTTGATCCAAGGGAGTAGCAAGGGGCTGGATTGGATGTTATTTATCACCTAATTAATGTATAATCACTTCTTTAATTGGGATTTTTATTTGATGATTTTTAAACTCCATCGTCCTTGTTGAATTTAAGGCCACACACTTCAAGTACTAATACGATCCTTTACCTTGAAGTGCTCAAAACTTTGATCCTTCAAGTGTATAGGTGATTAGTATTAGAGGGTGTAGGCATTAAACCAGTAAGTGATGATGTTGTTTTATCTCCTTAAATGAATCCATCTCAAATTTAAGAAATTGAAATCATTAAAAAGAAAATACATCCAATCCACCCCGAGTGATAACCTAGGATCAACTCATTCTTTTAAATTGAATCCACTTAAATCTTTTAGATATCATTAAAACCCATCCAAAATCAATCCAAGTTGGCCACTTCATAGCCAAAAATCCATCCCTTAGGTTTTGTATCTTAGGTATCTTCTTAGGTCTCTGTGGAATCGACAACCCAAGCTACACTACAAGGACCGTTCTACCCTTCTTCTCTTGGGTAAATTTGGGCGTGAACCAAATTTTGGCGCCGTTGCCGGGGACCAAGTAAGTACCTTAGATCCAAAAAAAAAACCTTCCTTCCTCACCTCCATTCTTCTACTCTCACCCAAGATCTCTTATCTTTTCCCTTTCTCGCTTTTTTTTTTTGGCGCATGTCCGCCTACACCCGCGATTTCTCAAACAGACTAGTTAGGGTGGAAAGTCCTAGGATAGGGGAGTCAAGTGCACCTAAGGGATTGTTTAAATCAGATTCAAATATTCTTGAAACCCCAAAGTCAGAACTTGAAACAAGTCCAATGGAGGGTCATCCACAAAATCAAATTGTAAACCCTGGGGGTAATCAAATGGGAAACCAAAACCAAGAAGCTCCAAACTTAGGGAATGTAGTTGATCAAACCATGAACGACTACCTCACTCCAGCTTGGACCAATGCCCCCTCATGCATTAGACACAATTCCATAGGAGACACCAACTACATATTCAAACCCCATGTCCTAAACCACCTTCCAACCTTTCATGGGATGGAGTCAGAAATGCCATACCTTCATGTCAAAGAGTTCAACGACATTGTTGAAACCATGTGTCCCCCACATCAACTAGAATCCGCTAAGATGAGGCTATTTCCTTTTTCATTAAAGGATCGAGCTAAAAATTGGCTAAACAACTTGAGACCTGCATCAATCCACTCTTGGGACCAACTGCAAAGAGAATTCTACAAAAAATATTTCCCTCATCACAAAACAATTGCACTTAAAAAGAGCATCCAAAACTTTTTTGAAAAAGAGGGAGAGTCATTTTATGAAACATGGGAGAGGTTCAAAGACACCCTAAACATGGTTCCACACCATGGGTTTTCCATACCTGAACAAGTGAGAATTTTCTATGAAGGGTTGGGTCCGGGTAATAAACAATTCATTGACATGATGTGTAATGGAACTTTTAAAAACAAGGCCCCAAATGATGCTTACGAGTATCTCGAAAGTCTGGCTGAACAAAACCAAACTTGGGGAACTTCACCTTATTCTGAAAAGACACAAAGAACCACTGGAATTCATACACTTAGAGAAGAGGAAAGCCTTAGGGCTAAACTCGCAGCACTCTCTAGGAAGGTTGAAGAGATAGACCTTAGGAAAGTCCATGAAATCCAAAATGTAGACCTTGTTTGCACAATTTGTGACAAACATGACCATAAAACAGACAACTGCCCAACCATTCCATCCATCAAGGATGTTCTTCTAGGAGGACCCCCAGCGGAAGTCAATGCCCTAAACTTTCAAAAGCCCCAATACCAAAACACCTTCAATCCAAGGTACAATGACCACCCAGGCTTCCGCTGGAAAGATAACCAACAACCTAGCCAACCACAGGGACAAAATCCTTACCCCCATCAGAACTACCAAAACCATAACCAGTTCCAAACCCAACCTATCCAATACCAACAACCACCGGTCCATTTTCAACAAACCATCCCACCTCCAAAATATCCCCCTGGGATAAACCAACCTACTCAAGCACCCACCCAAACTGTTCCACAAAGCCTACTAGAACAACTGTGCAAACAAATGGAGAGGATGAACTCGGAGGTATCTTCCCTAAAACAAGAACTTCAAACCATCAAAACAGGAAAGGCACCCATGCCTACTCAGGCGGTGCCATCCTCAACTTCAAGGGGAGAGTCAAGTTGTGCTCAAACAACTCATGAACAACTAAAGGCCGTGACTGTTTTAAGAAGTGGGAAATCAATTGAGAAACCTGAACAACTAATTCAGAACCCACCTGAAGATTTAAACTTGGATGAAAATTTAAATGAACCACAAGATCAAACTGATGAAACTGATAACAATGTGAAAGAAACAACTCTTCAACAAACAACCCCACAACCTGCACCATTTCCTCAACGCATGAGGGGGAAAACCAAGCCTGAACTGAGTGAAACATTGAGGGAAATCTTCTCACAAGTCAAGTTGAACATACCCCTTCTCGATGCAATCCAAACCATACCTTCCTACTCAAAGTACCTTAAGGACTTGTGCACTTTTAAAAGAAAATTTTCACATAAAAACCAAGTCCTTTTGGCTGCTAATGTGAGTACCACCATTCAAGGGACCATTCCTCCTAAGTTGAAAGACCCAGGTTGCCCTTACATTAATGTTGAACTAGGAGAAAGCAAAGTTGTCAAGGCCTTGTGTGACCTAGGTGCTAGTGTCAATCTCATCCCATATGCTGTGTACTGCCAGTTAGGCCTAGAAGAGCTCCAACCCACATCTGTCACACTTCAGCTTGCTGATCGTAGCATTAGGGTTCCCAAGGGGATTTTAAAGGACGTTCTGGTAAAGGTTGAAAACTTCATCTACCCTGCTGATTTCATTGTACTTGACAACCATCCAAATTTAGGAAATAAGGAACAAACCCCAATCATCCTTGGTCGTCCTTTCCTTGCAACAATCAACTCTGTTATCCGAGTCCGAAATGGGAACATGACCATCACCTTTGGGAACATGAGTCTAGACTTGAACATCTATAATGCAAGCTCACAAATAGGGGATGACGAGGATATTCATGAAGTAAACATGGTAGGAAGCATTGATAATGAATCCATGGAACATCAAGGAATATTTGATGAATGTTTAAGTCAGAATGAGATTGATTTCCTTTGTTCACATGAAGGAAGTTTATCTCCTTGGCTCGAATCATTTTCAAATTGCTCCTATAATGATGTCTTAAGACCAACAATCAGTGAAACCTTTCAGGAAAACACATTCATGGAGACAACTCAAACTCCCTTCCCTAACCCAGGTCAATACAATCTTGTGGCTGAAACTTCTACACATGGGGAATCAATTCAATCTGAAAATCTAGGAAACAAATTTGATCTTGATCCAATGCCCCAATATTCTGCTGAAATTCTGAACCAACCAGATCTTGAATTGAAGGAACTTCCTACTTCCCTCAAGTATGCCTTCCTAGGGGAAAATCAAACACATCCTATAGTCATATCTTCTTCTCTTGAAGACAATCAGGAGGGGATGCTTCTAGATGTCCTTAGGAAACACAAGAAAGCCATTGGTTGGACCCTGTCTGATATTCCTGGGATTAGCCCACTTATTGGAACTCATAGGATTACTCTTGAATCTGAATCCAAACCATGTCGTCAACCTCAGAGGAGACTCAATCCAAATCTTATGGATGTGGTAAGGAAAGAACTTCTTAAGTTGTTGAAAGCTGGTATCATCTACCCCATAGCTGAGAGTGAGTGGGTAAGCCCAATTCAAGTTGTCCCAAAGAAAGCTGGAATCACTGTGATCACTAATAAGGATGGGGAAATTCTTCCAACTAGGGTGAGTAGTGGCTGGAGAGTCTGTATTGACTATAGGAAGCTCAACTCTTATACCAAGAAGGACCATTTTCCCTTGCCCTTTATTGATCAAGTCCTCGAGCGAGTGGCGGGTCATCAATTCTATTGCTTCTTAGATGGGTACTCAGGTTACAATCAAATTGAGGTCTCCCTAGAGGATCAAGGGAAGACTACATTCACATGTCCTTTCGGTACCTTTGCCTTTAAACGCATGCCGTTCGGGTTATGCAATGCCCCTGGAACCTTCCAGCGGTGCATGATGGGAATCTTCTCAGACATGGTAGGGGATTTTCTTGAGGTCTTCATGGATGACTTCTCTGTGTTTGGGGATACCTTTGAGGGATGTCTGCAGAATGTGGAGAGAGTCTTGTCAAGATGTGAAGAAAAAAATCTGGTCCTAAACTGGGAAAAATGCCATTTCATGGTTAAAGAGGGACTTGTTCTAGGCCATCTGGTCTCGAGTAGGGGGATTGAAGTTGATAAAGCAAAGGTTGACATCATTCGTCACCTTCCATCACCCAGAACTGTTAAGGAAGTGAGGTCCTTCTTAGGACATGCTGGTTTCTATAGAAGATTCATTAAGGACTTTAGTTCAATCTCTCGCCCCCTTTGTGCTCTCCTAGTAAAGGATGCTCCATTTGTTTGGACAGAAAGCTGTGAGGGTTCATTTTCAACCCTTAAATCCGCTCTCACCTCTCCTCCCATTATGAAATCTCCAAACTGGGACCTTCCTTTCGAACTCATGTGTGATGCCAGTGACTTTGCTGTAGGAGCTGTGTTAGGACAACGGTGTGATAAAACTCCATATGTCATTTCTTATGCAAGCAAATCCTTAAATGATGCCCAAATCAATTACACCACCACTGAAAAGGAGTTACTTGCTGTTGTGTTTGCCTTAGAGAAATTCAGGTCCTACCTCTTAGGATCACCCATCATTGTATTCACCGACCATTCAGCTCTAAAATATCTCTTCCAAAAACAAGATGCAAAGGCTAGATTGATTAGGTGGGTCCTTCTTCTTCAAGAGTTCGATTTAACCATTAAGGATAAAAAAGGTGTCGAGAATGTTGTAGCTGATCACCTCTCTAGGTTGGAATTCAAGGACAAATCACATCACCTTTCTGTGTCTGATTCATTTCCTGATGAGAACCTCTATTCTGTGAGTGATTGCCCTTGGTATGCTGACATAGCCAACTTCTTAGTTTCAGGGGTCATTCCAAAATTCTTAGGGACCCAAGCTAGAAGAAAATTTCTTTCTGATGTCAAGCATTATGTGTTTGATGATCCATACCTATATAAGTTCTGTCCTGACCAAGTTATTAGGAGGTGTGTGCCAGAATCCGAACAAGAGTCCATCCTAATGTTCTGTCATAGTGAGGCTTGTGGAGGTCACTTTTCCTCTAAGAAAACTTCTGCCAAGGTTCTTCAATGTGGTCTCTTTTGGCCCACCCTCTCAAGGGACTCCTACACATTTTGTCAAAGATGCCCTAGGTGTCAACAAGTAGGATCCATCACAAAAAGGAATCAAATGCCTCTCACTCCAATATTAGTGGTTGAAATCTTTGACTGTTGGGGAATTGATTTCATGGGTCCCTTCCCAAACTCTAGGGGATATCTTTACATTCTCTTGGCTGTCGATTATGTCTCAAAATGGGTTGAGGCCATTCCTACAAAATCCAATGACCATCAAACTGTGATTAGATTCCTTAAAGAAAACATCTTCTCTAGATTTGGGATTCCTAGGGCTATCATTAGTGATCGTGGAACTCATTTCTGCAATCGCCCATTCTCATCGCTCATGGAGAAGTATGGAATTTCTCACAAAGTGTCCACCGCTTACCACCCACAAACCAATGGTCAAGCTGAGTTAGCCAATCGAGAAATCAAACAAATTCTTGAGAAAACTGTTAATCCATCTAGGAAAGATTGGTCGAGCAAACTCTTAGATGCTCTTTGGGCATATCGAACAGCATTTAAAACTATCCTAGGAATGTCCCCATATAGGTTGGTTTATGGTAAAGCATGCCATTTGCCAGTGGAGATTGAGCATAAGGCCTTTTGGGCAATCAAAAAAATGAACTTTGACATTTCTTTGGCCGGAATAAAGAGGAAATTGGATCTAAACGAGCTTGAGGAACTTAGGATGGAGGCTTATGAAAATTCAAGGATCAATAAAGCTAGAGTTCAAGCCTACCAGTCTAGGAATCTTAAAACTAAACACATTGAACCAGGGAAAACTGTGCTTTTGTATAGTTCTAAACTTCATTTGCACCCAGGAAAGTTGAGGTCTAGATGGTCTGGTCCATACATAGTGCATAAGGTGTACCCCCATGGGGCTGTTGAAATTCAAGATCCCACCAATGGTCAAATATTTAAAGTTAATGGTCATAGAGTCAAACCATTCATAGAACCATTCCAAAAACATGAAGTTGATGAAGACCTGAGTGAACCTACCTTTGATGAAAAAAAAAACAACAATTAATCAATAAGGGGTTTAAGTCGAGCTAACGACGTTAAACAAAGCGCTGCACGGGAGGCAACCCGTGGTTTTTATGTTTCTAATATTTCTGAATCATCTTTATTTTTCAAATAAGATTACTTAATCATTTTTATATTTAAAAATAAAAAAAATAGACTCTTGACCTGTTCTTCTATTATGAGTATGGATGGGTACGAAAGAGGAGCACCATATTCATCCGTGTCACGTGGTGTGATCCTTGAGTAATACCTTACCCAGAAATTTAAAAAGAAGACAATGTATCATCAGTTTATTTTGTTTTTATTATTCAATGGGTTAAAAAAAATATATAATAATACAAAAAAAAAAAGTCCACGCCATAGGCCGTGGGGCAAACCCCGTCACAACCGGCGAAGCCGCGGGGACTTGAACCCGGGACCGAAGGGAGACAGGGGCGCGCGCTTACCACTGACCTGCGGCTTCTTGTGCTACCTTATTCTATAATTTTTATATATATTCTTATATTTTACTTCCTTTATTATATAAATATATATATATATATATATTGTTTGTTTTGTTTTTTTTGTTTTTTTTTTCCTTTTTCCACTAGGGAACTTTGCAAGAGACATGGATATCAAAGGAACAAATTCAAGCTGCAAGAACTTCCAACTTCAACCACCAGGTGACTTCATTCCATAACCCTCATTTTCAATTTCATTTTTGAACTTTAATTCTCTACCTCTACCCCCTTATAAATTTTCTTTTCTTTAAACACTGGGGACAGTGTTGTTTTAAGTTGGGGGGGAGATAAAATAAAAAAAATGCTTTTGTGTCAAAAACAAAAATTGAATGATTTGAAAAAAAAAGTAAATGGAAGGAAAAATTCCTTTAACTTCGAACATGGTAATACACATTGCACACTTTGAAACTGAATATCAAATAATTTAGCATGCCCTGATTCTGATTTTAATCCTTGTATAATCTCATGAGCATAGATTTTGGAAAGTGTGGCTGTCCAATGTGATATTTCATCGTTTATATTTTCATCCAAATAAAAAAAAATGCCACAATGCACGTCCTCTAGACTGTGGGGTAATAATTTGAATTTTTGAGGTCCCATAATAAATAGCATAGGCTGGTTTTATTTTTATGAATAATATGAGTATTCAAAAAAAAAATTAAAAAATTAAAAAAAAAAAATTATTAAAAAAATAAAAATAAAAATTTGCGTGTAGAGCAATGGATTGATAAAATGTGAGGCTTTCGGCACTTGGGGATCGTGACTCCAGAGTTGTCTAGCCCTGAGTTTTTCAATCTATCTCTATTTATGGTAATATGAATTTGTTTTTGATTAAGTTAACTCGAGACGATGCCCGAGTATGTGGGCTTCACTTGGTGCCCTAAGGCCTTTGAGTCTGGGAGTCATCGGCAAAGTCTTGCTACATGGGTTAATTTGATTAATTTCAATCTCAATTACTATAGCAATATTGCAAAAAAAAAAAATCAAAAAAAAAAAGAGGGATGAAGAATACTCATATTAGGATTAAATGTGATTCCACCTAGCGCTTCCATGATTTCCCCCTTGAATGAAAATGAACCCCCATATCTATTGTGATTCACAACACATCATTACACCTAATTGAGTTGGATGAAGTATGATGATGGATTTGATCAAAGGAATGGGCTTGGGATTGGGATCTGCTTATGAAAATATCTCGTATTAAAATATTTTTATGGGTTTCATGATTGTTTGGTATAAGGTTTTTTGGTGATCATTGTGTATTAAAATGTTTTTAGAAAAGGGAATTTGAATTTCATTTTTTGATGAGATATATTTTGCTCGGGACTAGCAAAACTCAAGTTGGGGGGTGTGATTAGCCACTAAATGAGGCTAATATTCATTGTTAATATACCTAATTTTCATGTTCTTTGTTATTCATAAATACCATTTTAGTGCATTTTACACTTTGAACATCATTTCACATTATGATTGTAATACCTTCTTAAAATGCACTATTATGTGGTACATTTTTGAACATCATTTAAAGTACCCAATGATTCATCTGATTTTAAGGAATTGAATTATACATATTTTAATTTGATATTTTTGTAAATTGATCTACACTTAAATATGAACATGTTTGATTCAGGGATCAATGGAGAATTCATGGAGGATGATGGAGATATTTGACAATGAAAGGAAGCAATTCTGGAGAAGGCAGATTGGACACCAGCCCAATGATGAGACTGTGGGGCCCAACATACAGGCCCAATTAATCCCAAATTTCGTGGGATGATATAAGACATGTACAGGAACAAATCACTCTTCAAGAGTTAATGCTAATTCGGCCTCCATGTTGGTCATTTAGGCGGCCCAAGTTAGAGATAAAATTCTGGGCCAGATTCTGTGGCCCAGAAAAACAGTCCACCATTTTGATCATATCTCGGAATACACAACTCCAAATGGGCCCAAATTTTACAGGCGGTTAGCAGACATCCGGAGCTCCATTTTCTTCTTCTATGGCCCACCCTGATTCGGCCATCTAGAAGGTCATCCAAACGCGTCTGTTCGGTGGATGAAATCTGGCTTCCACCTCGGGTCAAATGTGGAAAATTCCAAATTCCACAAACTTTCCACCACCCTAGGCCTACCATACTCAAGTGGGATGACTTGTACTGTTGAAGGCTCGACCCAAGGCTCCCAAAATGCCTATTTAAGGCAGTGGTGGTGAAGGAGTTGAAGATCTTGGATGCTTTGTTTACTTGTAATGATATGCTGCATTTTTGTTGCCTCAATTTTGTCTTTCACATGTAAGTTGTTCAATTCACTTTAGTTTCTTAATAAAAGTTCTTCTTCTACTCTTATTCTGTTGTTCTTAATATCACTTTGATACCGTTGGATCAAGGTGTGAATTTATTCACACCAACCCTTGTGAAATTATTCACACAACGGTGGAGTGATCATTTTATTTTTGTTGTTTTCTTTACTTCTCCATTCCTCCCTTATGAGTCTACTTTCCGCTTCCATTGAAACCATGGGATCAATGGAGGGCTAACCCACTTATGGGTTGATCCAAGGGAGTAGCAAGGGGCTGGATTGGATGTTATTTATCACCTAATTAATGTATAATCACTTCTTTAATTGGGATTTTTATTTGATGATTTTTAAACTCCATCGTCCTTGTTGAATTTAAGGCCACACACTTCAAGTACTAATACGATCCTTTACCTTGAAGTGCTCAAAACTTTGATCCTTCAAGTGTATAGGTGATTAGTATTAGAGGGTGTAGGCATTAAACCAGTAAGTGATGATGTTGTTTTATCTCCTTAAATGAATCCATCTCAAATTTAAGAAATTGAAATCATTAAAAAGAAAATACATCCAATCCACCCCGAGTGATAACCTAGGATCAACTCATTCTTTTAAATTGAATCCACTTAAATCTTTTAGATATCATTAAAACCCATCCAAAATCAATCCAAGTTGGCCACTTCATAGCCAAAAATCCATCCCTTAGGTTTTGTATCTTAGGTATCTTCTTAGGTCTCTGTGGAATCGACAACCCAAGCTACACTACAAGGACCGTTCTACCCTTCTTCTCTTGGGTAAATTTGGGCGTGAACCAGTTTTGAATAATGTTAAATTATCTTCATCACTTTGTGAGTCTATTATGTAGTATTTGGATTCCGAGTTCAGTGTAATTCAAGAAACCCTATTTGGTTGAGGGACTATTTCAGGTTGGAATCTTTCTTCAGATGGTACTTCGTTTTGGGGAATTCGTTGGTTGTCCCAGCATCTATGAGTAGCTTAGTTTTTTTTGATTTTCATAATACTTTTTGGGTAATCCATATGGGCACCATGAAGATGTTTTATGACATGAAATGAAAATTCTGGTGGATAGGTATAAAGTGTGACATTGCAAATTTAGTCTCCCACTATTACACCTGCATGCAATTAAAGGCATAGCATCTGAAACCATCTAGTTTTCGTCAGCCTCTTTTGGTACCTATTTGGAAATTTTATGAGGTATCCATGGAATTTTTTTATTTATTACCATGGAATCCTTGAGGGGGTAATGATATCTAGGTGGTGATTGATCAATTGACAAAGTAGGCTCATTTTTTTCCGATCAAAGACACTGCAAAATTTAAGGATTTCGGTAAGTATTATGTGCAGGATGTTGTGAGTTTACATGGGTTTTATTTATCTATTATTTCATATAGGGATCCTAGATTTAGTTTGAGGTTCTATAGAAGTATCCAGAAGGTGATGGGGAATTTGGTGCTTTATGCCCAATGACTACTTTGTTTTGGAATAGACATAGATTTGAAAAAGGATGCTCTCTCAATGGGTGTTGGGGTCTTCTTGTTGTGGTTCTTGGTGACATCATCCTATTTAGGGATTGTTTTGGTTATAGTGGATTCCCAACCTCCCTGTATGGATATCATAGTGGAGGCTGAACCTGTCCTTCCATGACTCATTGATCACCAATCGTGCTTCTTCATATCCAGGTGTTTCCAGGCATAGCGGCTCAAGTCATGGGTTCTCCAGCTTCTTTGCATCGATTGTTTTGATGTTCCTTGGTCCATCCCTACCACCAAATCCATTATTTCCAGCCCTTTGTAACTCCACCTCAATTACTTGAATATATTTGGACAGTCAGACCATTTTATGTCCGGCATTGTGGGTATTTATCCCCTTCTAGCTGCAGATTTGGGTGTTTTTTGATAGCTTATTGAATCTGTATCGGTTTTTTGCTGCTGGTAGAATCTATTTTTGTTGTTTTTGTTTTCCCCTTTGTAATTTTTTTCATTTGAGAATTAATAATAAAAACTTGTGTGGTGGTGTTATTGTCATGGAGTAGGTCCCAAAAGTGTTCCAAACCACGCATAGACTTGTGTCTCTAGCCGGTCTTTTTTTCTTTCTGCTACTGCTTGCTTTTTTAACATTACATGCTGATGTCCATTATATTTTGTATCATCTATAGTGGTTTATATATTAATTTTTTCTATTAAGAATAATTTTGAGTTAGCCGGTTTATTTGGTGATCCTCGGCTGGTGCGTTAGGGGTTGTTTCCATGATTTACCCCTCCACAAAGTGGTATCCGAACTCCCTAAATAAACAACGATGGCTAAAAGGTATGAAATTAAAAAATTTGATGGAAATAATGATTTTAATCTATGAATTTTAAAAATGTGATCCCTATTAGTCCAGAAGGGGATACAAGATTCCCTTTGCAGACCCAAGAAACCCCACACGATTCTGTCCTTTGATAGGAAGATTATGAAAACCTATTCAGATGTCCCTCTCGATGTTTTCTTGAAAGACCATAGCTCTTTAAATCCATCATTAGGTGAAAAGGTCCTATGGGAAGTCACTTATGAGACTTCCACAGCTGGTATTTGGTCTATACATGAAAATATTTTTATGAAAAACTATCTAATTGTCCGTCTACATAAGAATAAAAAATTTATACCTTCAAGATGCGTTCTAGAATGGCCATCCAAATGCACCTTGATGAGTTCAAGAAAATATTATCGGAATTAGCCAACCTAAATGTCAATATTTAAGATGAGTACCAAGACATTACACTTCTAATTTCCTGAGATAGTTCACATGAAAACCTAGTTGACACTATGATGTATGACAAATATTCCTTAACCTTAGAGGAATTCATGTCTTACTTGATATTATGTGAGTTTTGTAGTAAGGATAAGGTTAAGCCTGAAGCCTAGGGTCTAAATGTGAGGGGTAGTTCAGAGTTTTGAGGGAAAAAGAAAGGTAAATGCATGGAAGGTAGAAAGAGTCGTATCCATTCGTAGGAACACCGTTCTAAACAAAAAAAATGGAGTTACTTGTTTCCACTATGGGAATCTAAGGAATAGTAAACCCAAATTCCCTGAATTAAAATCTAGTAAGACTTATAAATAATATACTAATCATTATCTCTTTGCTAACCAAAGTTAAGAATATGCTAAGGTGTTGTGTGTGTCCTGTGATAGTCTTGATGCCAAGTGGGTGCTAGACTCAGGATGCTCTTTTCATAGGATCCTAGATAGGAGTTATTTTTCTAGTTTGACCTAGGAAGTTGAAGTAGCAGTTGTTCTACGCAACAAAAAGCGATTTTGCATCATGGGTGGAGGCTCATTTATGCTAGATCTCTCAAACAGCTCTCTTTTCACCTTATTAGATGTGAGATGGGTTCTAGATTTACACTAGAATATCATCTCATGTGGTTGGATAGATCATAGAGGTTTTTTATTTATGTCTTATTCTGGATATCTTAGAATCTCCAAAGGAACTCGTACGGTGCTTAAAAGATCCTTTCTGAATGGGATGTATGTTGAGGATGGAAGAACACACATCAAGTTGTTGAGAAACACCTATTTTACTAATAATGAGAACACTATGTTTTGGCATAAATGGCTAGCGCTTGTAAGTGCTAAAGTCTTAGAGTAATTGATTAAGAAAGGGGTGCTCACTTATGTTAAACCGAGTAACATACCCTTTTTTGAAGATTGTGTAATGGGTAAGTCTAAAAGAGTTAGTTTTCCTAGATCCATCTTTAATTTTGGTCACCCACTTGAGTATGTTCACTCTGACCTATGGGGACCTGTTAAGACTACCTCCCATGATGAAGGCTCCTACTTTTTCACTTTTATAGATGAATTTTCTCAGAAGGTCTTGGTCTATTTATTGAAAAATAAATCTAACGTGTTCGAGGTGTTTAAAACATGGAAATCGTCTGTTGAAAATCAATCTGGGAGGAAGTTGAAAGCTTTAAGGATCGAAAATGGTCTTGAATACCTGTCTACTAAGATTACCAAATTTTGAGAAAATGAGGGAATTTTAAGACATCAGACTGTGATTCATACTCCTCAAGAGAATGGTCTAGCTGAGCGTATAAACCTTACTATTCTTGAGTGGGTCTGTAGATTTCTTTCATGCTCGAGGCTATCCAAATACTTTTGGGAAGAAGCTATAACTATGACAGTATATTTTATAAATAGTTTTCCCTCATCATCCAATGATTTTAGGAATCTTACTGAACTATGATGGAATCACCTTCCATCCTATGAACATCTTAGAGTGTTTGGGTTCACTTCCTATGCGCATGTCAAGGATGATAAACTTGAACCTAGAGATGTCAAGTGTATCTTCATAGCATAACCTAGAGGTGTAAAAGGGTATAAACGTTGGGTAGACCAACCCAATTTTCAAAAGTGAATAATTAGCCGGGATGTGGTTTTTCATGAGTATGTTCCTGCTAGCGTCCAGCCTCCCATTGATGATAGTGCGGGTCTTTCTTAGTAGAGGGATCTTGAGGTTAATTCTCCAAGTGTTAGTGAATCTTCTATTGAGACTCCCTCTACCTCTCAGGTACCCCTTTCTCAGCCTAAGGAATAATCTATATCTGATTATATTGATTCTCCTGATGATTGAGATCCTTGTGACTTTAGGGGTTATTATATCAATAGGTTTAGGCAAAGGAGTGTCCTTAGAAATCCTCCTAGGTACATCAATACTGACATGGTTTCTCTTTTCCTTCAATGTGGTGGAGGATCCTAGTGGAGAAGATCCCCAAAGATACATTCAAGTTGTCAATGACAGCAACCCCAAGTATTAGATTTTGTCTATGGAAGATGAGGTAAAATCCCTAAGAAAGAACCATACTTGGTCCATAGTCAATAAACAACCAAATTCCAAGGTGATTGGATTTAAATGGATATACAAAATGAACAAAGAAAATAACATAGGAAATAAAATTAAATTTAAAGATAGGGTTGTATCCAAAGTCTTCCTTACCAGAGAAGGCGTTGATTATTCAGAAATCTTCTCTCATGTAGTAAAACATTCTTCTATAATAATTCTTCTTGCATTTTCATCCCATTTAGATTTGCACATTGAACAACTAGATGTCAAAACCATTTTCTTGCATAGCGATTTAAATGAAAAGATATACATGAATCCTCCTACCAGTTTAGAATAATAATTTAAATATAAACAAGTTTTTTCTTAATAAATCATTATATGGATTGAAATAATCTTCTAGAAAATTTTACAATAAGTTTTTATCATTCATGCTTTAAAATGGTTTCTACATGAGTTAGTTTAAAGCATGTGTTTCATTTAAGTTGTTAAAAACTACATTCTTCATTTACTGGTTTATATATATGATATGTTAATAATGGGTAGGGGTATGAAATTAATCATCCATGTGAAAATGAAATTGAATTTGACTTTTGAAATAAAGAATCTAGGCTATGCTAAGCAAATTTTGGGCATGTAAATAATTAGGGATAAGAAGTATGGACTTCTGTATATATCTCAATGTTCCTATATCCTTAATGTGCTTAAGAGATATTTTTTTGATTCATTGAAGCCTATTAGTGTTCCTTTAGGTCATCATTTTAAATTTTCCTTATCCTAGTCACCATCTACAACTTCTGCTATGGAATACATTAGAATAATCCCATATTCTATTGTAGTGGGTGGTATTATGTATTCCATGATTTTTACTCAACCATGTGTTTCTTTTTTTATCTATAATTTGAGTAGGTTTATGGAAAATCTAGGAAAGCCTCATTAGCATGCTCTTAAATGGTTGATGAGGTACATTAATACTACTTCATCTCTTTCAATTTGATATGGTAAGAATGTCATTTCATTTGAATTAGTGAATGGTTTTGTTGATTCTGACTATGTAGGAAATGTTGATACTAGGAAATCACTAACTAGGTATGTCTTTACTGCATGTAGAGGACCTTTATCATGGATGTGAAATATGCAGTCAATGGTGGCCCTCTCGACCACTGAAGCCGGGTATATTACACTGACATAAGCCATAAAAGAAGCTATATGGCTCAAGGTTTTGATATCAGAAATTAGTATCAGTAAATATATTATTACGGTGCATTTTAATTCTCAATATATCATTTATCTATCTAAAAATTTAATATTCCATGGTAGGTCCAAGCACATAGACATTTGGCTTCATTTTATTTGAGAAGTTATTGAAAGTGGAGCATTGTGTGTCAATAATATACACATGGATGAAAATCCAGCTGATAGTTTGACTAAGGTTGTTACTTTATCCATGTTCAGGCATTGTTTACGTATCTTGAACTTTACTCCTTTTGAATAACCTTAGGTGTATGAACATCCACAATTTTATATGAAACTGGTGGAGGTTTGTTAATTTCTATTTCCATCATAATATTGATGATGCCTTATTTTTTTCATTTGTTACATGTTTTTTATTATTTTTTTATGCTGAAATGATGAATTTTGATCTTGCACCCATTGTTTCAATGTTGACCATCCATCTGGATGCTGAACTTTTTATCCTGGTCGCCCAATTTCCTACGAAGTTTTGCTTTTTTTAGGTTTGTTTTTTTTCATTTTCTCCAGTTCTTTGTAGGTGTTTCATTGGGGGAGAAGTGATTTTGATATTGAAACTTTAGATGGATAAAGTTTTGTTCAACATAGTAAATAGATAAAAATTTGGTTCTTCAAGACCGACGACTGCTTCATTCTGTAATAGACATTGATCTAAAAAAGGATGCTCTCATAGTGGGTGTTGAGGTTTTTTTTCTACGGTTCTTGGTGGAATCATCCTAATCGGGGTTTGTTTTTGATCCTAAGGCTTCCCAAACTCCTTGTATAGAGAACATAGTGGAGGGCGAGCCCATCTTTACTCAACTTGTAGATCTCCTACCGCAATTCTTTAGATCTGGGTTTTTCCAGCCACAACGGCTCATGTCCGGGGTTCTCCAGCAACTCGGAATCCTTTTTTTGACGTTCTTCCTTCCAACCGTGCCTCTAGATCCATGATTTCCATCCATGCGCTACTCCAATTCAATTATTTTAAGATATCTGGATAGCTATACCATTATAGGTCCAGCGCTGTGATTATTTCTCCCCTTCTAGCTGCAAATTTGGGTGTTTCTTGATTGCTGCTTGAATCTGTATCAGTTTTTTTTTGCTGGTAGAATTTTTTGTTGTTGTTTTCCCCTTTTTGATGTGCTTATTTTGAGCATTAAAAATAAAAATATGGGTACTGGTGTTCTTGCCATATAGTAGGGCCCAAAAGGTTTATGAACCACATAAATACTTGTGTCTCTTACCTTTTTTTTCATTATGCTGATGTCCACTTTTGTGCCATTATACGCTAATGTTTATTTTATTTTTTATCATCTAAATTGGTTTAGATATTAATTTTTAATATAAAAATTAATTTTGATTTATCTAGTTTATTCGGTGATCCTCGGCTGGTGCATTAGGGGTTGTTTTTGTGATTTCCCCCACCATAAATTTATTGAAGGGGAACCCATACAATATAAAATAATTCTTTATTTATAATATATATTAACATATTTTGGGATTCTATTGGGGTTTTTCATGTATAAAAATGATTATGTGATGTAGTTTTAATATTAAGTGTATTTTAATGAAAAATTATTTTGATCGTATTGAGTTCCTTATGGTATGTGTGATATGGGTTTTTCTTAAAAAAAATTGGTTGGACATTAAGTTTTATTACATGCTAGAAAATTTATCCCAAAATGTGTTGTTGATTAAAGGGATGAGTATTATTTTAGTAAAATCTTGGTCTAGTTATTCTCATAACTATATGGGATCCATTTAGTTATAAGTTATACCGAGACTCTGAATAGAGTGGAAGGGTAAAATCCATATGAATATATATATTATGTTTATTAATTCCTAATTTTTCTAACAATATATATTCTATAGTTAACGGGGTCCAAAATAGTTGATGAATTGATGAGAAAAATCGAAGGACTTTTCAATTCTATAGAGACTCCTATAAACCCTAAATTAGAAGTTATCATAGACTTTTTAAGGGACTATGAGGGTAATTGTGGGAAAACATTACATTTTCTAATACAATTATTGAAATATCTTTAGAATTATTAATGAACATGTTTCTTTAGTGGGGATTTCTATATAATCTGAATGTGGAGAAGGCCATTTAGTTTAGGAGTCTTCAGTGTGTGATTGAATAGTGGTGGATTACACTAAAAGTTCTGATGATTTTGTGTCTTTATCTTGCGAGTTAGTCATTAATGACCTCATAAAAGATCATTTAATGGATACAAGTATCTATTCAGACCCTAATTAAGAATTATCATGATGTATATTGACATTTTATATAGAATTAGTCAGTAGAAAAATTTTGGTGGAAGATAATATCGTTGGATAAACTATATCAGGCCATGAATCCTTATTATCTAGTGAAGGTAATGGTATTATATTGAGAATGAGGGAGATTTGAGAGTTATTGACATTAAAGGGGGATATGTTTGTGACAATCCCTCTCTATTTTTTCTTTCAACACTAATATAATTTGATATCATATTTTCTTCCAATATACAATTTTTGGGAATTCCAATTCATCATGTTTGAATTCCCTATGAACCTATTATTTGTGTCCCCAAGTTGGTTATCTTTAATAATTTTAATTTTTAAATATTGATAAAAGATTAAATAAAATATGAAACCCATCGTTGGGGAGGAGTGTATGTCTAATAACTAAATGATTAGTTGGGAAACAATTTAGGTTGCATCATTGGTGTATTTATTTGAGTACTACGTTGATTAATATAGGTACCCCTTGAATTTATGTTTAATGAATAAAAATTTACTAGTTTTTATTGTGAATTTAAATTTCCATATTTTTTTCCTCATTTAATTTAACTCTATATCCCATATTAGATACTTCGGTTCCCATATAGACCATTTTCCTTTAAATTATTGAATTTTGTGATGAAATAGAATTTAGATTGACTTTCATTTAGTGGTGCTGGGAATTATATCCTCCATACTCATTGGAGAATTTTATATAATTGGGGGATTGATATCATGTTGTTATTTTATGTCATGTTATTCCCATAGGTGATTTTAATTCTTTGAAGTGGTTCCCCATGAGATGAGATAGATCATGTAACGAACTGACCCAAATACTCTATCAAACTGAAACCTAACCCAATACGACATATACCTAAATGGAGTTCCCGAACCCCATGGGAAGGTGATTAACACTCAGGCATCGAAAAAAAGACCAAGGGAACAATTTCTCCCAAAACGAGGTTTGTTAGTTGTACATATATAAATCCGAAACAATAAGGGAAAAAATAAATATATCCCATAACTGAGAGGAAACAATGAAAACAATACAACTCATGAGTAGAAAAAAAAATCAAAGTACAAGTCCAACCACAATGTTTATCAAAATAGGAAAAACCATATACTCCATGTGATATCATGGGAAACTTCACTATATTACCAACAACTACCCATCCCAGATAACATAAAGCCTCACTGCATCAATATGAAACCTTGTCTTTCCCTGCATAAAAATTCATAACCAAGTCTATGCACTATCAAATATGTATGCAGGGTGTGAGCTAACAGGCTCAGTAGGGTCTCACCCAGGTGTTCCATATCATGTCATTAAACAATAATCAAATAATGGTCAAAATTAATGAAAACTATTCATGATGATTTTATAATAGTTTTTTATATCAATGGAAATGAAAATAGGGTAATAAAATCAATGAGGAAGTAGAAAGGCCTAATCAACTTGAGAGATGTGAACAAACTGTTACAATGACCCAATGACAAATGTATCAATCCAGATGGAATAGAGACTCCTAAAATCATTGGATAATCCTTCTAGGTCGATAGTAAGATTTTTTGTGGGATATTGAAATGAAATATCATTCATAAGACACCATAAAAAGTTTTTCTCAGGCATTAACATGGCCAGTAATACCTTTACATGTCATGTAATCCTTGACGATTAGATATTCTGAAAAACTCATTGCCTTTTTAATTAAAACCAATAATTTAGCATTAAATTTCTTGTAACAATTACATGGATTGTAATCCTTTCACAAGACGTACAATGTTCATGATTTGGATCTTGATACCATATGCACAATGTGTACCCCTTTAAACTGCATGAAATCTCCCTACATACATGAGAAGACTCCAAAACCAACTCAAAAGTTCCCCAAACTCGGGTAGAAACCCGCAAATACATTGCACGTTTATACCTAGATTCCAATAAATTAAACAAACATAGAACCCTGAATTTTATGAAAATCCCCCCCCCCAAAAAATTTTTCTCATTTATTGGGAGTCCAAAAACATTGCTAAAAAAAGATGAAAACTACCATGGAGAATAGAATTTCTAGAAATTTCATAACATGATGTTACACGCTCCCCAAAATAAAACTTTCAATCCCCAGGAAGTCATGTAGAAGAATCAAGTCCCATAAAGAGGTGAGGCCACTGCTCCATCAACAATGTATCATGCTCCCAAGACTCATTATAATCTAATATATTTCTCCATAACACTCTGACCAATGTCACCAACTTCCCATGGAAGACTTGAATTGAGATTCTACAGTCTCAACTATCTAATCAACAATAGAATCATCTTTCTCAAACTCAATGTCTTCCAAACTCATAACATGAGAGGAATCATGATGATATTCCATAAAATTTGATATGTGGAAAACATCATGAATGATTTTCAACTAAGCTAGAAATTCCAATCAATATGCAACCTTCCAAATCCACTCAATGTACTCAAATAGTCCCACATATCATAGAGCCAACATTTCCTATTTTTTCAGCTGATAGTGACCCAAATGAGGAGAAATATTATATAAGATCTATCCACCTACAAAAAACTCAAAATGATGACACTATAGACCTATATAATATTTCTATTGAATAAACATTGTAACTAAACACCAACGCATATTGTGAATCATTATAAATGTCTCCTAAAACAAACTTGTTCTAACCAAAAATATTTTTATCTTTTCTTCCTAGAAAAGAAGTGAACTTCATGGGAGACTACACAAAGAATCAAAATGATTCATTATGATATATGAATGATAAATGTTTTTATAATCTAACTCATTCAGTCCCGGATGGCTATCCTAGGATCTAACAAAATCCAAGATACATGAATGAAGCATATCATCCAGAATTTGAATAACATGATTCAACTGATCATATCCCTGGGGATGATAAGTTGTACATAACCTAAGACGATTCCCAATTGCCTCTTGGAGACTTCACCAGAATATAAAATAGTTAATTTCATCCCTATCTAAAACAAAGGTAGAAGGAACCCCATGCATCCTCACATTTTCCTGAACAAAGATCTTACTCAGATCATCAATTTTAGTGGTGTTCCTAATTAGAATAAAATTCAATTACTTTTTCAACTGATGAATAACCACCAAGATAGAAATCCTCCCCCAAGGAGTGAATGGTATTCTGAAAATAAAGTATATGGATACCTTTTTCTTTTTACAGATCAGCACTGGAAGAAGCTGGAGAAAACTAGATTGGTTCAAATGCTCTGCATTTATTTGTTAATAGGAGTAACAGAGGAAAAAATAATCAACAATGTCACACTTTATAATCAACCACAATAATAACTAATTAATATAATTATTCATATTCATAGAACCCAGATGAACTTCCCATGATGTGATATGAATATCATACAAAACTAAGCTTCTTACCAAAGTTGGGATGACAAACTGTTCCCCATAACTGAGAATACCAACTAAAGAGAGAGACCAACTAGAAACGGCCTCCGCACCCTATAAGTTTTTTTCAATTTCTTATAAATTCTAACTCCTGATAATGAATCTTTAGAATAGAATCATGTAGAGATGATATTAAATGGAAACTGGTTAGAACCATTCATGATACATATTCCTAATCATTTTGATTCAACTGGGAAAAAATTCCCCTAAGATTCCACTGATCCTTTGATTTTAGAATGGATTATGATAGCACATTTATACTAAGACCATATTGAATGAAATTACTATTTCCTTGACTGTAGGAAATATAAATGTCAATTTTTTTAAGATATTCCACCCAACGCTTATTCTTAAGTTTCAAGTCCATCTGAGAAAAGATACAGATTAAACTCTTATAGTCAGAAATTTCATAAAACCCTTCCCTAAAAAGACTGTTCTTCAAAAACTTATGATCATGAATAACCACAGAACTCTCTAAACAAAGAATAGGGTAATTTTTCTCATTTTATCAAATCTTACAAGAACTATAATATACTAAATGATTATCTTACATTAGAACACAACCCAAACTATCTCTTACTGAATAATAGAGAACCACATATCCTTTACTTGGTTCAGGTAAGATCAGAATCAGAGATATTGATAGAAGTATTTTCAACTATCCAAATGAAGACAGACTCTTTTCATCCCATGATAATTTCACCCTTTTCATTTAAGAGTATTAAATTAGGATGAAAACATTTAGAAATCCATGACAAACTACCCATAGTATCCCACAAGGTAATGTGATCTACGAATCTAAAAAAAATTGTGGCCATTCTCTTGAAAATACACCTGTTACCTTCTCAGGATCAACTGATAATCCTCATGAAAAAAATAATGTACCCCATGAGTTTTACTTCATGAATCCAAAAGATACATTTCAAAATAAATCCATTCAAATGGATGCTTCTCATGATATCCAAAGCAAAACCCAGATGGTTCTCATGATCATAATAGAATCTTGAGTAAACCAAAATATCATCCATAAACACTACCTAACAAGTGACTAAATATTGTTGGAATAACCGATTAATCAGAGAAATGAAAACTGTAGGATCTTTAGTCAGACCAAATGGACTCACAAGTTATTCATAATGTCTATAACTTATATTGAATGATGTATTTGATATATCACACATCTGAACTATGATATACTTGGCCAGAGATCAATCTTAGGGAACCACTTTTCCCACATTAACTGTTAAAAAAATCACCCACATATAGAAAATGATACATTTTATTAACAATTAACTAGTTCAAAATGTGAGGAATTCTCATGTGCAGCTCCGGATTTGTATCTATAATTTTAATTGGTTTTATTGGCATCCAAATAGTTTATAAAATAGTGCCTCCTCGGTTGGAACAACCATCTGACTGGATAAGAAAAAAAACAACCTGTGATTCTGTCACTATGAGAGAGTAATAGTTGAGGTGGATATGTAAACAACTTTAGTGTAAGAGGTAGTACTCACCAAAAGGGATGATAACATGAAGCTTGAAATTCGGTATGAGCAAAAGCCAAAGTTCTGTATGATCTGAAGACTCTTTGGTCACATCTCTTATGAGTGAAACACAGATAAAGAGTGTACTCTTTGAAAAGTGATAGGTCATAAAGATTCCTCATGTATAAGAAGGAAAGACAAGGATAATGTTATTTCTTCTAAATTGACTACTGGAACCTCAATTGAGCCTCCACCTCCTGAAGGTGGTTTGGACCCTGCACCCTCATCAGCCCAGATGAAGGATCCTTTTGGAACTTCATTATTTGATGCCCCCATGCTGGGGCAGGTCTTGTAACCACCAAGAAGAAGGAATTTGAAAGTGGGCCTTCCCCTATTATTTTCTCTGATGGGATTTCATTTGTTGATGTGATACATGAAGATGGCCTTGCTAAAGTGAGTGTGGATAGCTCTAAACTTGATGAGGGGCAATCTGTCATGGTGCAGGATGATGCACCTATACAGTTTCTGTATGAATATGAGGGTCTTGCCCACCCAGATGATGGTGCAGCTTCAGTGGACTTAAAGAACCCCAAGAAATCTAGGTCCTCTCTGATGCTGCCCCCTCATAGGGGGCCCTTTCCCACTTCTATGGTAGTGACGTTCACGAAAGTAGGATTACAGGGGTATGGAATTCCTCTAAGGATGAATCATGTTTCAGGAGTAGAGAAAACTAGGTTCCTAGAAGGTTCTAATACACAGGAGTTTCAACATAAAAAAGGATCTATTTCTACTTTAGGGAAATGGAAAAAATCCGCATATGGTGAGGAAGTGTAGGACTCTACACCTGCTAGATATGCTCTACAGTGTCTCTTCAAACAGGATAACCGAAATAAGGTTATGAAATGTTCACATCTTATGAACAGTGGCCCTATTCGCCTACTGTCTAGCAACGAGTTTTCTCCTCTGGATGAAATCTTTTTCTCTGATGATGCTGATGGCCTTCAAGATGTGCAGGTTATCCCTACTTTGAGTGGTCAGTTTTAAGTACCTTGTGCTGATCTAAATGGAGGTGAGATGGTTGGATCCAAGAGTGATATTGAAGTGACATTAATTTCCAATGTTAAAGAGAAAAGGGAAACTGGAAGAAATGGTAGCGGCCTAATGGATGTCACCAATGAAAGGGGGCCCCTGAAAAGAATCCAAACCCTTTCTCAATGAAGATTTGTTTTTGGAATTGTCAAGTGCTTGGGAACACCCCAATGGTCAGGGCCCTTAGACATCACATTGTGGCCTATAAACCTATGCAGATAGGTATTATAGAACCTAAAATGCTTTTTGACAAGTGGAAGGATTTCAAACGGAATTATCTTGGTTACTATTTTATTTCTTAGAATCTACATGACATCAAAAAAACCATCTCTGGGTTTTTATGCATGAGAGTTTACAGTTATCCTCCTTTGTTAAGAACCCACAATGGGTCTCGGTCTCATGAACATTACAAGGTTATAGTTTTGAGGCCACCTTTGTTTATGCATCCCTATCCTATATGCGAAGAAGGGAGCTTTGGAGTGATATTGAAGATTTTGCTGGGAATACCTTCAATAAATGTGTCAAAATAATAGATTTGAACACTGTTTTGAGATCAGAAGAGAAAACTGGATTGAACTTCAATAGGGTGGCATCCTTGGACTTCTCATCTTTTATTGACCAATGTAATCTTGCTGAAATTCCAATCGAGCGAGCTACTTTTACCTGGAACCGATATACTATGCATGGAAGAAAATCAAGTAAACTTGACAGATGATTTTTTCAGATGGATGATGAGAGTGATGATTCTGGAATATCTGGACACACTTTACCAACGCATCACTCAGATCACAATCCCATTGTGAAAGATATATCCTTTCAAATTTTCAGGTCTGGTCCTCTTCCCTTTCGCTTTAATAATGGGTGGCTTGTGACTCCTAGATGCAGGGAAGTAATTATTAAGGCTTGGAAGATTAATTTTCACAGAATCCCACTATATATTCTTACTGCTAAACTTAAGAATGTTGAATCACTCCTACAAGAATGGAGCAAGGATTCTTTTTCTAAGCTTGATAGTGAGATCACAGCTGATGAAAATCAATTGGATAGCTATCAAATTAGAAATTAGAACCATGAAATCCCTTATGTGAAGAAATTCAATCACATGCAAGGCTTGATGACCTTTTGATTGTCAAAGAAAGGATGGATCGTAACCATTTGAATTTAAAGTGGAAAAAAGATAGAGATAGGAACTCTACATTTTTTCACTGAATGCATAAAGAAAAAAGAATTAGGTTATGACTAAAGTCCATTAAAGTTGATGGTTTCATCTACAACTATGAAAGTGAGATTTCAAATGCAGTAGTGAAATACTTCACTGGCCTATACACCGATAATGGAATGGACAAAACTAAGGAGATGATTGATAACATTTCCCCTTGTATTGAGGAAAATCAAAATCTTTCTCTTATAAGGGTTCCCTCAAAGGATGAAATCAAGGAGGCCCTCTTTTCTCTTTACATGGATAGTACAGCTGAACCAGATGGATTCACCAACATTTTTTTTATGTTCTATTGGGATATTGTGCAAGATGACATGGTTAGTGCAGTAATGGATTTATTTTCTCAAAGTTATGTGCCTAATGGTTTAAACTCCAACTTCAATACTTTGGTTCCTAAGAAAAAGAATGAAATTGACGTTAAATACTTCAGGTCAGTTGCGATTGGAAGCACCACACCAAAAATCATTAGTAAAATATTGATGAAAGGATTAGGGGGTTTAATCAAGGAACAAATCTCTCCTAATTATTATGGATTCATACATGGTAGAAACATTCAGAACTATCTTTTCACTGCATCAGAAAGCATCAAATTTATGAAAAAGAAGGCAAAGCATGCAAATTATACCCTCAAAATTGACATCTGTAAGACCTTTGACACCCTTAAGTGGATAATCCTCTTTGATATTATTAGTAGATTTGGTATCTCATGTGGCTTAATCAACCTTATCAAAAGAATCCTTACATCTGAAAGGCTGTCCATTTTAATTAATGGATCTCATAGGGGTTATTTTCAATATACCCAAGGAGTTCGACAAGGTGATCCGCTTTCTAGGATTATTTTTTTCCATTGCTGAAGAATATACGAGTAGATGTCTTAATGAAAAATCCAAAATTAGTATTTTTAGAAAGATAAAGGCTGGTAGGGACAACCTTGTCCCATCTCATTTGCTATATGCTGATGATATTCTTATTTTTGGGGAAGCCTCATAGAAATCGATCTCTACGATCAAAGCTTTCTTCTCATATTATGAGACTGTTGCTGTACAACATATAAACTAGAATAAATCATTCATTGTTTTCGGTGATGGGACCACTGGTGAAAAAAAATAGGGTCACCAGATCCTTCAGAGTCATAAATGTGTCTCTATCATTTATTTATCTTGGGGTTCCAATATTTTGTGGTAAGATACGTAGGAAATATCTTAATAGAATTTACTATGGTATCATTAATAATATGGCTAAATGTAAGGGTAAATCCATGTCTCAAGCTGGAAGGGTGTGCCTTATTAACTCAGTGATCATCTCTAAGTTTTTCTACTCCTTTTCACTTTATAAATGGCCAAAAAATATTCTCAAGGAACTCTAATGCATGATAAGGAATATCATATGGACATGATCTATTAATGAAAGAAAGTTTATCACCATTTCTTGGAAGGATTGCATTAAACACATTGAGTTGGATGGTCTTGGAGTCAAGGACCTTCATATTTTCAATGAGGGACTTATTAATAAGTACACATGGAATCTCTTAACCTCCAATGACTCAACCCTATATTTTCTTTCATGCAGGTTCAAAATGAAGCTTATTAATGGATACCCCCATTACATAACATCATATATATGGAATTCCATTCAGAAATCCTTAAATTATATTATTTATAAGTCTAAATGGATTTTCTGTAGACACTCTAGTCTTAATTATTGTAACAATCCTTGGCTGGACAACCCCCTGTATACTAGAGATATCCCCTCCCACCTGATGGACATGTCTATAGAAGATTTTCTAGATCATTGTGATGGTCTTGAAATCATGATTACATCTTAGGATATACTTGATATCCAAACCTACTCTTTTATGGACCTAGATACTCTGGTATGGAGGCCTAACAAGAATTGACACATTAATCTCAAAGAGTTCTACAACATTAACCTAGTTGGATCCACCCAAGCACCCTCTTGGTTACTCAGGTTTAAAATGCCTTTTTTACAACCCTCCTGGCTTCTTCTTCTCTAGAGAATGTAGCAGAACTGGCATCCAACACATGATCAATTAAGGAATACTGGCCAATGTATTGTGTCTTCTTGTCTTCTGTGCCTGAATGAAACTGAAATTGTACAACACCTTTTCATATGTTGTCCTTTTTCTTAGAATATTTTGAAATACATTGGAGACATCTTCAACATGGATATCTGCTCATATAAGTTTTTGGGAAACTTGATGATGTTCATCTCCAAGTCTGGAAGGAGTGTGTAGGTTCACAATATTCTACTGGTTGCTACAGTAGCTATTTGTCACACCATCTGGACATCCCAGAATAGCCTCCTGTTTGACAATAAGGCTCCATCCTTTCATGCAAGTGAAATTCTGATTCATTGTGACATACACGCTAATAAATCTATACAAAATGGTTTCATGGATAATACCTATACAGATTTAACTACATTGCGGCTGCCTGGAATTTCAGGTAAACTAAAAAATCCATTGGTGGTAATGTTTTTTCTCTAGATCCTACTGATCATTCCAAGTGTTAAGGTTAATGTTGATGGTGCCTCATCTTGTGAACCGGATAGATTGTGTTGTGGGGGTTTCTTTTGCATACATCATGGCTTCGTCAAGGGTTGTTTTCATCATTTTATTAGGATGGGAATCACTTATAAAGAATAATTATAGGCCATTATTTATGCCATTAAGCATGCTATCTTTCATAACTAGAATATATTATGGATTGAATCAGACTCCAAACTTGCGGTGCATGCCCTCAATATGAGAACTCGGTATGTTCCCTAGATAATTATACATTACTAGATTGGATGTCTTAATGAGGTAAAACATCTCAACATATTAATCACTCATGCATACCGGGAGGCCAATCAAGTGGCTGATGCCTTGTCCAAGAGGGAAGTCACAGAAATGACTACCATGTGGCCCTTTCGAGCTTCTGATTTTTGTGAATATTTGGTTGATGCAGATATGAGAGGAGAGTCTCATTCTTGGATTTTTAATGCCCCTTTCTCTGTCCGACTTTATAACTTTACTTTTTCTTTAATATTTTTTTTGTGAAGGTTTAACCAGACTCGGTTTTTCAGGTATATTACATAGTTCAACTAATGATATTCCATGCACAATTGGAGAGAAACGTATTCAATAATGGAAAATATCACTAGGTATTACCAAGGAGAAAAACTAGGGTGAACAAAACCTTTTTCCACCAATTATTCCAACTTAATTTTGAGCTCTTTCAACTCAGCTGTTAGCATATGGTAAGAAGTTATCGTTATCGACTGCATTCCTAGAAACATGTCAAATGTAATATCTACCTCCATCTATGGAGGAATCCAAGATAAATAATATAGGAGAAATACTATGAAAACCTTGAAAAACTATGGAATGTTCATCAAAAGATGAAAATTAATTGGGCTCATCTACAAAATCAGACAAAAAACTCTTGAACTCTAGGCAAGAAGGTCCTGCAAGACCATACCTCAAATCCCACTCTCCTAGAAACACTCACAAGCTTCCCTCAGCCGCATTAAATTAGAAATGGTGATAGTATAAATCAAACTAAACATGAGGAGGAATAAACCAATCCTACCCATTTATGAATTCATATAGAGATTGAGAAAAATAAAATCCCATACTAGCTCTATAATAGCTATCGAAAGCACAAAAGATGGAGAATGAAACCTTAAAACATTCCTATTTCTAAGAGGTTCCGATAACACCATAATAAAGGACATGAGTTTTATTGGATGGTAACTAAAAAAAAATAACATCTAGATATATTTGAGTGGGAAGGACCAATGTTAAATAAAATAACTACCACTGAATATGAAATAAAGGTGGTACCCCTCACTGTCGTTAGACCCAAGTGTACATTCACTGGAAGATCACTTACTATGCGATGTTGATTCAACTCAGGCCTTTAGATAGATCCCTATAGTAATTGAAGAATTTGATTATGTCATAGTATCTTTTGGAGTCAAAGATCCATAACCATATTGACAAGTAGACATAGTCTGATAGATATGCTAAAAATGACCATAACTCCCACATTTCTTACACATAATATAAAGTGACGTACAAGAACATTATATTTTTATTAACTTGACACAATAATAGTAAGTTAGAGGAAAACCACTAGTTGTAATTAGAGGTTATGAATAGGCCTTCTACCATGAACCACATCCTGAACTCCTATGATGATCTTTTCATATCCTCTTATTCCCCGTAACAATATTTATGCTACTACTAGGTGGAAGATAAGGGGAATAATATCCAACCTTTCTATCCACATTTATCTCTTCCATCACATCCCTATCTACAATATCTTAATTGTTTGAATGAATTAGCATGAATACCAACAAATTTGATATCTGGTCACAAACCATTTTGGTACTTCTAAGCTTTTAGTTGATCATTCTTTACAACCACTGGTGAAACACAAACTACCACAAAAAATTGAGTGGTGTATCCCAAAACTGAATTCTCTCCCAACTACGAAGAGAGGATCTCTAGATTCATCACCATTATCAAAGAATCTGGATAAAATGATAATATAAGGGAGTACTAAAACCCATGTAGTCCAATCCCACATGAATATCTTCATGTAATATGGATTCCCACTAATGCATGTCTAGAACCTCAAGTATGAACTCTGAACACTTTAACATGATACTATTAGGTGTTTCTTGGAATTTGATGGTTTGATCTATCTTCTTCATCAAATAATCCTCACATTGTCATTAATTCATAATTTTAAAAGACATTAGCTTAAAATAAAAGATCATCCATGATCGATTTATTTCTCTTATACTTCGGTTGTACAATAATAACTGCATTCAGGACATGTTTCACATTCTTATCTACATAACAAACTACTCACATGATAACCACGACAATATTTTGAACCATCAGTGATTCCGTTGTGAAGCATCAACTACACCTTCCTAAGGAACTTAAAGAACACATCTCAAAGGTATATTATTGAACATTGAAACATATAATGATCATCCAATAAAATAATCTCAATTAAAACTAGAAAACCCGTAAAAAAACCAATATTGACAACATGGACTCAAAATTGGGGACCCACATCCCATCATCCCATGGTAACTAGAGTCTATCATGACAAGATATGGCCAGACACTCACCACAACATACCTCTCAAATCCCAGAAATCATATCTATGTTCTGTCAAATATCATGAGAAAAGGACTCCAGAGAAGAAACCAAAATCTAATAGTAAACTATAACAAACCAACCCAAATACCCTATCAAACAGGTTCCCAGCCCATTACAACACATACTCGAAGGGTTTTACTGATCCTCATGAGTTGGAGACTAGTACTCGGGTATCAAACAACAAACTAACATAACACTTTAACCAAAATATGGAAAATAATAGGTATATATACATAATAGAAACAATATTGTAAGAAATAAATTTATGCAATAATTGAAATTAAAAAGTGGAAACCAAACAACTCAATAATAGAGTATATCAAAAAGTATAATTCCAATCACAATGTCAAAAAAAATCGAAAAAACAAACTAATTAATGTGATAGTATGGGAAACCCCCACCATATCACCAAAATCTAGCCATCTTGGTTGAGATAAAACCTAACTTCCTCAATGTGATGCATTATAATTCCCTACACCAAAATGCATAGCCAAGTATACGCACCTCAGAATTGGTACTTATGGTGTGAGCTGGTAGGCTAAGTAGGGTCTCATCAAGGTGTTTCATATAAGGAATCTAAAGATTATAGGATACCGATGGAATAACCTACATCAAAAATTGAGGTCACACATGCCCATGGAGGATCCAATAGAATGAAAAAAACAATGACAACATAGTCCCTAGAATCAATATACACATCATTTAATTGATCCCATTCATGGAAAGGGTTGGTAACTAAGGAAACAACATAACTCAAGCACGCACACCTTCTGCACCCAAACAATCAAAAGAAATGACCCCCAAAACAAGATTACACCATAGATCTAGAAGAGGAACAAGAGGAATAATTACCAGAAATCAATAAACCAAATGATGAAAAATATTGTAAATAATGTGATCAGAAAAATGTAGATGAAGAAAGGCCTACTCATAAGAAGAGATAAGAACCAACTTCTATGGTGACCCAACACTAAATTGATCATTCTGGATTAAACAAAGACTCCGAAAATCACTGGAAAAGCCTTCTATACTGGGGGAATTTTTTTTATGGAGAATGAATTGAAATATCATTCATATGATGCACTAAAAAGTTATTATTGATCATTTATATGAAATTTAATACCTTTTCACATCATGTAATATACAAAAATAACATATTATGGAAAACTCATCACATTTTTAATTAAAATCGATCATTTAGAAATACACATCATGTAACCATTACACATTGTGTTATCCGTTCAGGTTGTGTATAAAATTCCTGACCTATTTTTGGAGACCATGTAAAAGTCATGTATCCCATTTAAATAGCATGAAATATCCTATCATACATCAAATAACACAAGAATGAACTTGTACATTATCCAAACATAGAGAGAACCCCACAAAGACATTATATGCTTATACATGGATTGCATTACTTAAAAAAACATACAACTCTGAATATTAGGAAATTTTCCCCTAGAAAATTTTATATATCCTCATGAGTCCAATATCATACCCCAAAAAGTGGAAAACATGAATAAAGTAGGGAATTAACTGAATGATGGTAATGAGATGATATAGAAAGGGTACTAATTCTCAATGGAAAGGTCATGTTCTATATAAAATTCTCATTATAATTGACTTATTTCAATTTTTTCTTATTGTTCAACCAATTAGTAATGTATCATTATATGTTATTGAATATTTTTAAATAGTAAATTGGGAATTAAATAGTACATTTCTTACCCGAGACAACTCAATCATAATTAAAATTAATAGACTAAACAACGGTGTGATAACATTTCATACCTATATAAGGATGTTGTATTTCCATTATTTTTAATTTAAAAGTTGATTTATAGGGTTATAAATTGTTATGGTTGTGTGAATCATCATATCTAAGACATCATTTTTTAGAATTTAATTTTATTTTTAATGCTTAGGGATTTTATAATGTGTTTAAGATAAAAATAATGTTTTTATAGGGTTATTATAGGTTGAATAAATCACTTTCACACTTGTGTGGGACCTTACATAGTTTAAAATGAACATGATGGACTTATTATGGAGATATTGTATTTCATTAATATATTTTATAGGTTGGGGTCCTTTTAAGTTAGAAAATATGAATTACAAGAAAATGATTTTATAAAAAATTTAGACCCCTTAATAAATATTTTTCCTTTTATTTAATTTTTCTTGATAGGGGAGTCAACTAAATTTCCTCCATAGTAGTCACCCTACAACCCTTTCCTAAAATGGTGATTTATTGGTTATTATTCAGTGGTTCTTCCTCCATATCAATGGTAAGGATTTTATTTCTCTTCCACTGATTCCTCTTTAAAACTTCTTTATCCTTCTTCATTTCTATTGTTTCCCAATATTCATGGTTGTGTAGGGTTTTGATTATTATGAAATAAATATAGGGATTTTGATTATAGGGTTTTTCTTGTGTTATAAGGGAATGATATATATTACTTAATTTGAATAATATGTATTTGTGGTGGAATCATCAATTTATGGAATGTATTATCCTGTAATTCCTTCTGTTTAGAAAATATTGTTCTGTTTATGTTTTTAAAACCTCCTTCCAATAAGAATAATAATATTTTTGGTATATGTAATGATATTATTTATTTATCCTCTCATTTTTTTTTGGCTTATTTGATTTACAATTGTTTTTTCCATGTATTTCAAACTAGGTATCATCAAGAATTAATTTCATACATCCAATTTGTTTATAAAAATTCCTAAAAATAATTTTCAATTATAATTTATAGTTTAGATAGTGTTTGGGTTTATAATGGACATTAGTAAAGGGTAATTCATTTTTTTTCCAGTATTATTTTCATGATTCATATGTGTATTTGGTGTGAGTTAAATGTTTTTAAAGAATCATTAATATTTTTTAAGTTAGGATATTTATGTTATTGTACAGGTTTATATTGACATAAATGGTGTTTGAATTTGGGTTTTAACTATTGATTAATTTATAAAAAATATTTTATGTGGATTTTTTTCCTATGTGATTTTAAAGGTTTATAGGATAAAACATTAAAGTGAATTTCATAAATTACCATTCACCCTGGACATTATAGCCTCATTATATGATGGTTCACATTAATATGTATATTAAGTGATGGAATATTTTATTATTTGATCTAAATAAAAATTTTCTATCACATTTATGGTGGTTTGGAGGTAATAATTATGAGTTCACTGGGATATTCGTTTTTTGATATTATTATTTTTCATGTGACATGTTTAATCAAAATCATTAGTTAAACACATGAGCATAATGTGTATCTAGGTGGGAAATCAGGATATAGTTGTTTGGAATGTTAGATTTATTAACTAACAACTATCACATATCCATGATGAGAATCGACTATATGGGGTTTCATCTAATGAGGCTTGTGAGAGTAATCTGAGGGTTTTATATATTATTAGTATTATACCAGTAGACTAATTGATGATTCCACTAAATTATTCAAGGATTATATCATAAGGATTTATAGAGTTTTCCATGGAAATTAACACTTGACTTGGATTTTTCTACTAATGTGTATATCTTAAACTTATTATTTATCTTTGATTAATTACCAAGTTTTACTATGGGTTTTCTATTTTTCCTATTTAATTATCAATGTTGGTTATATTTTTTCTCTATAATTATTTTCCATTTCTTTTTCATAGTAAAATAATTATTTTAATTATTCATTAAGGATTTATTATTGTATTATTGTCATCCAATGTTTATTGTTATGTTTTTTAGAATTCAAAATTAGTAAATTTTATATAGAAAATTCTTGAAAACTATTACAAAAAGAGTTTTTGAATATATAACAAAATATATTTAAATTTAGTAAATTAATTATATGAAAGGTGTCACTTTAATCTTATACCTTTTAAGTCAAAGTTTTCATATTGGGGTTTATAGCATCTTGTGTTTTCATTATAATGTAGTAATCATGATTTAAAAATGTGATGTTGATGATATGTTGTGTTGATGTTATTTTTAAAAATGAATAAAATAGTATTTATATAGAATGATTTTCAAACATACATTAATGAATTTTATTATAAAAATGATTTCTGTAAACCATTTTTTGACATCATACTAGAATTATTTATCTTACACCCAACATTAATAACTTCTTGTGTAAATAAACATAATGTTTTCTTTTTTGAATCAATGTCATGTTTTTAGGTTTGGAAGAATTCATAGGCATTATAGTCATTGTATAATGTTAGTATATGAATTTCATAATGGTTCATAAGTGGATACTCTTGTTTTTTTCTATGTTTGTACATATTATTCGATATCATTTATCTACATCTCTTTTTTTTATTTCATTGTATGATTATCTTGTAATGTATTTATCTCCTTGTTTTATTCTTAAAAGGATATTATATTTATTTAATATGATTTTTCCATGTTAATTTATCTTAAATTTAAAACTTTTTATATCCTTTTCAGAAGTTTCTTATGTATAGAAACATCAATTTGAATTCTTAGGATGGTTACAATGTTATTTAGTAGTATTTTTCATCAGTTAAATTATTATCTCATGGTTACATTTAATTTTTCTAGAGTAATTTCTATCTATGGGTTATCTAGAATACTCATTGTGCCTTGTTACTGACCTACATAGGTAATGTGGTTGGATAAACAAGTTACTATGTGACATAAATGATTTTATATAGGTATTTTATGTCAATACTACTCTCTAGATAAATTATCTTTAAATATTACACTTTTAAATATTCTTCCATATTATTTTTTCTATAAATTTTATATTTATTTTCATATATTACTTTGAATTGGATTAATATATATATATTTTATAATATAAATGATTTATTCCAAATTCAAAACATTTATTTTTTCAATTTTGGAATCTCAATCCCAAATCATTCGTTTGGTATTATCATCTCATCCACTATTTTTTTGGATTATTTTGAAGCAGATTATAAATTACTTAAATTAAAAAATCCTTTTTTATATATAATGGACATAAATGTTCATTCATTTCTTTGATGAATTTTATACCACCTTATTAATTGACGATATAGTGTTTATTCTCCATGTTAATATATGATTATTGTAATTTTTATTATTCTCTTTATTAATTATAACCATTAAAGAAAAATTTTATTTATTCCTTTCAAATTTTGTAGAGACTCTATGTTTTTAATCTATATATTATTTATGAAACAATTAAGAAACCCATTATTTTACCATGGGTCAGTTTCATGTTTATGTATTTTATAGGATCTCATTTGATGTGGTAGGAATTATTATGATCATTTTATGATGTGATGTGTAGTCCTAGAATTATATATTCCTCTAATGAATTGGGTAATGTGATATATCGTATGAGATTATATTTTCGATGAACAATATGTTTTATTTGTTCATGTTTTATGAGATGAATTTTATATATATGTATATATATATATATATTATGCGTGAACATGATTCTTGATTTGGACTTTTTCCACAATATTACGCCATTTCATTGTTATGTATGTGCCACATTCCTATGATTTCCATGTCTTTGTTCCTTATTCTATTATTATAACTCATGTTTCCTTTATAATCATATGATTTTTTTGATGACCTCATGGTATTCTTCATTCATATATCATGTAATTCCTTATTATTAACTCATTTTAAGATTTAATGTATTACTTATTGATATGTTGGTATCATATATTGATTATATTTCCATTTCCCTCCCTGTAATAGGATTTTAGATGACCAAATCTTGGAATATGTCCTATGGTGATCACATATATTAGAAATGGTTAATTTATTGTATAATAGCTCTATGATGAGTGATTGGAATATTTTTTATACTATTTTAATGTTTTATGATTCAATATGTTCCTAGATTCTGAGGAGACTAAACATTGGAATTCTATAATGGTTGGATTAAATAAATATTATTTTTATATATGTAAAGCATGTAATTATTTATTTAGATTTGGTAGTTTGATTTTGGGGGAATCTCTCTATAGATATGAGTATTCAGATCCCGAATCAATATATTTATATGAAAACATGTGTAGGGGTTAGGGTATATACCTATTTAAATAAAAAATATTAAGGGTATTATTCCTAAATGTGAATTCTTAGGGAAAAGAAAACTGATAAGAAACATACCCTACAAAAATAAAATTTTTAAAAGGTTCAAAATATCTAAAGTTTACATTCCCTTTCTTTTTAATATTTTTTTGAACCAATTTCAATAAAACATGAACTAATATGTGATCACTAACCTTTAATTCCATGGTATTTCATCAATGTTCAACATAATATTTGTTATCTCTAATCATATTTTTACCATTTAAGAATCGTCTTTTCATATTAAGACCAATCATTAAATATTCTCATATCATTTTTTAGATGAGAGGAGAATAAAATTATCTCCCATGTTAAAATTCACAATGGGACATCTGGATATATAGTTAATAACTGTTATTATAGAATAATTCTACTAGAGGAATCTTTTCCTCCCAGAATAAAACAATTGAGAATTCATGAACAATGTATAACTTCTAATAAAAAATTGGTTCACTCAGAGATTCAATCATTTTTATGATTAAATTGGATACTCAACTTCACTCGAGTCCTGGATTTTCACTGAATACCTTGTTATAACTATGATATAAGCATCAGAATATAGTCATAGATAAAAAATGTTATTATACCACGATACTTTCTCATCTTTTTGACATGAATATTTCGACATTAATCAAATGAGGAAGCTTCCTTAATAAGAAAAATATAATTGTATTTTATAAACAAATCACTAACACCCAAACTTCATCTTTTCCTTTTGATGATCTTAAAATAATAATAACAAAGTCTATCTAGAATCTACCCCACTTTCATACAGGAAGAGGGAGTGGATGAAGAGTACTTATAGGATAATCATGTCCTACTATGAAGTAGTATAATGTGAGGCATTTCTAAATGAACCTTATAATGTGTTTCTATATCCCAATGTACTATAACAGGAGATAGATATCATGATACTTATTCATGTTCCCAGGTTATATAGTCCATCATGAATAGTTTTACTCCTTCACCAACTCTTCCATATTTCATTTTTGTAATGTGAGTCCTCCATGGATATAAATAATGGAATTAGAAACACATGACCATCCTATGAGGATCATATGAACTATCAAGTCACTATTGAATAATGAAACAATAATGGTCTAAAATATTGAAGCCATTAATTCTCTCCAATATAGATGATGAAAAATAAACGTGGTGTCAATTTATTCCTATTAGAACCTCTACAAAAACAAAAAATAAATCATCCATAAATGAAATTAGTATCCCCTCGTATTTAATCTATTTCATCTCTTAAGGGTGATCATTTTATTTGAGGGAATTCATAATGAATTTACCTTTATCAAGTGCATACCTAATGTCAAAATAAAATGACTAATGTTATTACACCCAACGATGCTAGTAGATATTTAATTTCAATAATGAGAAGATTAATTTTAGCATAATATGGTCTAATAACACTACATAGTTCTTGAAAAAGAGAAAATTACGCTATCATTTTAGATTAATCATAGTTATAGAAAATTATAAATCAATGGAAGTACATTTATATTAATGTGGTAATTGCTTTTGGAGTCATAAGACACTTCCCATTGATCATGCATAAGAAAACAATTGAGGTAAAGTGTGTATCATTATACACCTCACAGCCCTCACCTAGATGAAGTGATATTGGAGTGGGATATGTTTTTATACTTTTCATTAGCTCATAGAAAAAGGGGTAGTAATACCATATATGTTTTATAAAATCTTAATTTTGAACACATTGAAGATGAAAATCCAAGATGTTGTTGATTTTATCTTTATAAGATCATTGTATATTAATTGTTATAAAATAAAAAGCGTAAGGAACATTTTTCTTGGATCTATAGTAATAATTTAGATAACATTTTATATATTTAATGTTATCATAATGTATCTTAGTCAGTGAAATAATGTTGACTATTATCAATTTGAGAGTTATAATATACTGGAATATCATCTAGAAAAACCGTGATGAATGAGTCTAGTAATGAAATAATTTTTTTATTAATTAAGTCCATAAATATGGGTAGAGAATTATTCAATACAAATAAAATCACTATGTATTCAAAATTAATATACCATATATGATAATGTTTCTTTGAAATATCTTCCAGAATAGACTATATATGAAAATATCCTAAAACCTTGATGATATTTTAGAAAACTAAATTACTTTTTGACTGATAAAATTAATAATGTATTCCTAGATATGGACAATGGTTATTTATCATAAACTAGTTCAAATTTTTATAGTCTGTATAGATTTATGGAATCTCAAGGGGTTATTTATGGAAATAAAAATAGAATGTAATGGAAAAGTGATCAGTATAATGAATCTATTATCCTACACCTCTTCTAGTTATATATTTAGGTCACTAAATTTTTTTAAATATATATGTTACTCAGAATTGATATAGTTTTTGAACTATTTAGAAGATAAATATTTAAATAAAACTCCCACTCCAAGGGTATAATTTAATATTAGTACACAAGAACAATAGGTTAAAATATACCATAAAATATATGAAATTATACCATTTAGTGTTCATTTCACTGAGTAAAAATAATTCATTTTGATAGTGATTGCTCCCACTTTTCCCTAGTTAGTACCCTCCCAATTTTCTTGGAAGACCCATTAAACAAGGATTGTATATAATATACCAATAGGAAATGTAATGGATAACCCCTAGAATTGAAATAAATGGATCCTCAAAACTGGTTTAACCAATACATCCGTAAAATAAATACAGCGACCCTCAATTTACAAATATTAAAATGAAATTATTTTTGCAGAATACTTAATATAATAAATATACAAATTACCAAATACCATATTATATTAGTTCCTTTGGTAACATGGAAACATAAACATTGGTTCATATGTGATCTATATTATCTACCACTAGTTTCTTTATGACTATCAACCTTCGTAGAAACCTCATACATAATAAATATCTTTATTACTTGGGGAAAGGAAACATAAGAAAGGGTGAGATTAGCAACTAAGTATGGGTAAACAAGGGATATATGAAAACATAATCATGATAATATGGGTATGATATCATGATCATGAAAATAGAGGATCATATACTACATAAAAAAGATGATAATCATGAGTCATGACATAAAGTTTGGTAATTCCTAAGATGTGGATCATAAGGGAATCATGATCATAATTCATGAATTCGTAACATAGGAATAGGTCCTTGAATTTTGGAAAAAACATGAGAATATAAAATTATTTACCTAATTTTAAAGAGATCGAATCACCGTATATCTTAGTAATATCGGTTCTCTCCCCATAACTTTTTACTAGTCTTTGTTCACTCCCATGACCATGTTAGTAGTCAAGGTTCACTTTGAAGACCATCTTGGAGGAAATAGTCTGTTAATGAACCCATTTAACTCCCAATTTCATCATTTTCTATATCTTGAGATATTAATATTTACCTAATTCCATGGAGGGAGACATAGGTCTCATCCATATCATAATGAAATCAAACACATGTGTACCATATGATCACAAACCATCATATCATAACCATGAAATAAAATGGGTATCATAAAAATTTAGTCAAATAATAACTTGTAGGGTTTCATCATAATTTTATCAATGAATAACACATTAAAAAAAGTGTTTTTCATAATCATATAACATATAAAAGGGAAATATATTTCATAAACATATAACCCACGAGTGAGAAACAAGTTTTGTTAAACATCATGCCATGAAAACATAATCCATTTACAAAATAAATATAAATGGAACCTTTAGATCATTTCCCTATAAATTAATGAGTAAAAATATCATATTCCCTCTTACATTAAAAATAATTTGGAATTATCCTTTAATTTTTTTTGAGGAAAGTGTACTTTCTTCTAAGAAAAATGATTTATAAAACATAAAAAAAATTTGAAAATATTTTTCTGTTAGAGATACTTTGAGAATGTATAATATAAGAATTTAAATCCATAAAACATTTTTGAAATAAATTTATCTTGAAAATGAGCTTTAAATATAATTTTAAAAATATATTTTAATTTTTTTAATACATGTATTATTATAAAAAATAATTTTTGAGTGAAAAGATAAATGAGGATAAATTTTCTTAAAAACAATTCTTAATTATCTTATTTAGAAAGAGTGGAAAATGGTATTAATACATCAATAAATCATTAATAACCATAATATAATAAAAGTATTGAGTTTTTCTATGATATAGATCATAATATTTCATCTATTAAATAATAAGCATAAACAATCCCGATAAACAATGAGATTGTTGTAATGAAATCTTCCCTCTTTATTAACATTGAATCATACAACCATTGAAAGAAAAATAAATTACATGAAGTTTAAAATATAATTAATTTAAGTATATTCATGGTATAATATTTCATATGGTAAAATATACAAATCGTAAAATAATATAGGTGTGTAAAAAAATATGTGTCTTAAAGAAGGCAATTTGAGACTAAATTACCTTACTGATTTGGTAACATTTGAACCGTAAAACCCTATGAAATAGATTTCATAAAATATATATTTAAATACACATAAATTTATTTATAATAACTGTAAAATAAAATCATTTGTTTTTTATACCCCACACACAAAAATGATTGGTGAATAAGGCATAAGTCTCAAAGAAATAAAAGTGAGATGAGAAAACCCTTATCTCTAGTCTTAACTCTCACAGTACTCCTAAAAACCACATGTATAACAAATATAAGTTTAATATATATCTATTATAGATCCATATTCAATTATATCATATCATATATTATTTTATTATTCGATTTTATTACCCGCATATTAAATCTTCCATGATAAAGTTATGTTTCGTGTAATAGCCATTTTGTTTTTAACATGTTTTTTGATTTGTTATATTTTTTCTTCATACTTATATAATTAACTCCATACTTTAAACCATGATATAAATATCCTATATATTCAGTATAGACATATTTTTAATATTCTACTAAATATAGAAACAGTAAATGGAATAACCCGATCATAGAGACGATAGGTCATATGTACGTGTGAACATTGTTTCCGGTTTATCTTCACATTGAATGAAAGAAACAAAATTATATATATATATATATATTATTACATTAAAATCATAATTTCATATATATCATTTAAATTTAATAAACTAGACATTAATTCATTCCATGTATAGTGTGATAGAATCACTTTACATTGAGGAGGTGGTAGTCCACACTCCAAAAATGAAATTATCTTTTTTATATAAAATAAAAGGAATGCTGGTATGTTTTATTTAATAATTTAAGAACATTAAAGAAATCATAAATATCAAATATATCATATAAAAATATATTTTTCATTGTAATGCTGAACCATGAGTGGTGGTAAAGGAAAAATGAAAAACATTGTTTCGCAAAGTGGTAGTATGTCGTACACATGAACAACAAGTCTATTACCCATTTGATGGATGTGTGTGTAGGTGTAGGTAAAAAAATTTGAATAAAAACATATTATTATATTTATTACACTAAGTTTATTATATAAGTTTTTAATAATAACATTAGAGGTGTGTAAAATAAAAATAAAAAAATAATGTGGAAGGATGTTACCTCTTCTTTGGGTAACTCCTCTTGGTTTGCCACAAAGGTCTTACTTGGTTGGATTTATTACAAAAGGGAGGGTTATATAATGAATTAATATATTTTTGTATGAGATTTGTGGAGGGGTTGGGTTAGACAAAGGTTTTGGTGGGTGTGAATAAGTGATGGGGTTAGTGCTCTTTTTTAATGGGGGAGTAGTGGAGTTCTTTTAAATTTAAAAAGAGAAAAACTATTAAGAGGTACCCCAGACATTATGTGCCCAAACATTATTCTAAAAATTCAATATAAGAGGTATTTCGTAAAAATATTTCTATCCAATATATTTTGGACATGTTTCTCAGTTATTTGGCCAATTAAGTTAATGTTTAACTAGTAAGTAATCTTGTTTTTAACTTAATCACTGAAACTAATTTTTAATCACAATCAGTAATTATTTCACTCAAAAACTAATTTGAACTTATTATTAATTTTATATTATTATGATTTCAAATATGGAATCCAAATTTTCAAATTCTATCCACATATGCTACAGAATTTAATTTTAAATTAATCTTGCAGTCATGTCACCAGAACAGATTTTCTAAAACAAAAATGTATAAAAGTTTGAAATAATTTTACATCCAATTTAAATATAAAATTAGTTATAGTGACAAAAATAGGATAAATATATATAAAATGAATATAATTACACTTCAAAATCAAATTTAAAGTCAATTTAGCTATATAAATAAATTAGAAAAAATAGTTTTGAACAAAAATTCAGTGTTCTTCACTATTAATAAAGAAAATGAAACTTCCTAGAAAAAACAAAAAATTTACCCGAATTAATTTTTTATATTCAACATTAGAAAATGAAGTTTATTTTTTAAAATAAATACTATAAAATTCTCATATGTTATATTTTAAATGAGTTAACTATTAAAAGGAAGTAAAATTTCCTTTTTAAAAAATAAAACTTTTTATTCATAAAATTTGATTTATTCATATCTTATTCCAATAAAATTTATTGGATGAGTGTCCAAAAGTTTGATTAAATATATAATATATAAATTTTATTATAAAATTTCATTAATTTTTTTTAATTTATTTCAAAAAATGGTGTTTGTACATAGAGAAATAGTTTTTTTAGAGAGGGGATTTCTTTATTTTCAAATAGTTCTTATATTATTTTATAACTAATTGATAACCAAAAAACTAATTTTATACAAATATGTAAACCATATTTTCGTAATTTAATTAATGGTATTCATTGTTTCTATTCCAATGGTTGGGTGACAACTATAATAATATTTTAATAATACTATTAATATTTCATTGTAGTTTGGAAAAAATTGGTCTTGCGTGTAACACAAGTTATTAAAGTTACTCAACATTGTGTGTAATAAAATCCAAACATAGTGTTACATTCACTAAAGTTTAATTTAAGTATTTCATATAGTCCAATCATGAAATGGTGTTGTGTAAAAAGAAGGAATAATAGTGTGAATTTATTTAACACTAGATATATTCAGAATTCCATGGAATGCATATTATTTAAAAGATTGAATTAAGTTGAAACAAATATTTCATAAAATATAATGGTGTTACATTATAACCTTGTTAAAATTAATTT